>JALPQD010000788.1:0-599155 GCA_023101885.1 Typhlomys cinereus
CCCCTCTCTTTCTCCTTCTCTTGTCTCTGCTTCTCTCTCTCTCTTTCTCTCTCTCTCTCTGCTCTCTCTCTCTCTTCTCTCTCCTGTGTGGCATGCATTGTGGTCTTCTCTCTCTCTCTCTACTCTTGCCTCGTGTGCATGCATGTGCTCTCTCTGCTCTCTCTCTTCTGCCTCTGTGTGCATGCATCTGGTTCTCTCTCTCTCTCTCTCTGTATCTGTTCGTGCATGCTTCTGCTCTCTCTCTCTCTCTCCTGCTAGCCTGTGGCAGTTGCATTCTTGGTCTCTCTCTCTCTCTGTACCTGTGTGCACTGATGTGCTCTGCTCTCTCCCTCTCTCTCTCTCTGCCTGTGTGCATGCATGTGCTCTCTCCTCTCTCTCTCTCTGCCTGATCTTTGGTGTGCATGCTCGTCTCTCTCTCGCTCTCTCTCTCTCTCTGCCTGTGTGCATGCATTGTGGCCTCTCTCTCTCTCTGCCTGGTGCATGCTCTCTCTCTCTCTCTGCCTGTGTGCATGCATGTGCGCTCTCTCTCTCTATCTTCTCTCGTGTGCAGCATGTGCTTCCTCGCTCTCTCTCTCTCTTCTGCCTTGTGTGGCTGCATGCAGTGTTGGCTTCGGGTCTCTCTCTCTCTCTGCCTGTGTGCATGCATGTGCTCTCTCTCTCTCTCTGCCTGTGTGCATGCATGTGCTCTCTCTCTCTCTCTCTGTGCCTGTGTGCATGCATATGGTCTCTCTTCTCTCTCTCTGTACCTGTGCATGCATGTGCTCTCTCTCTCTCTCTGCCTGTGTGCATGCATGTGTCTCTCTCTCTCTCTCTCTCTCTCTGCCTGTGTGCATGCATGTGCTCTCTCTCTCTCTCTTGCCTGTGTGCATGCATGTGGTCTCTCTCTCTCTCTCTCTCTCTCTTGCCTGTGTGCATGCATGTGCGCTCTCTCTCTCTGCCTGTGTGCATGCATGTGTGTCTCTCTCTCTCTCTCCTCTTGCCTGTGTGCATGCATGTGCGCTCGCTCTCTCTCTCTCTCTCGTGTGCATGCATGTGCTCTCTCTCTCTCTCTCTCTCTCTCTCTCTCTGCCTGTGTGCATGCATGTCGCTCTCCTCTCTCTCTCTCTCTCTGCTGTGTGCATGCAGGATGTGGTTTCTCTCTCTCTCTCCTGTTGCATGCTCTCTCTCTGTCTCTGCCTGTGTGCATGCATGTGGTGGTCTCTCTCTCTCTCTCTGCTGTGTTGCATGCATGTGTCTCTCTTTCTCTCTCTCTCTGTCCTGTCTGTGCATGCATATGGTCTCTCTCTCTCTCTCTCTCTTGTCCCTGCCTGTGTGCATGCATGTGCTCTCTCTCTCTCTCTCTGCCTGTGTGCATGCATGTGCTCTCTCTCTCTCTCTCTGCCTGTGTGCATGCATGTGCTCTCTCTCTCTCTCTCTGCCTTGTGTGCTATGACTGTGCTCTTCTCTTCTTCTCTCTCTGCCGGTGTGCATGCTGGTGCTCTGCTCTCTCTCTCTCTGCTGTGTGCATGCATGTGCGTCTCTCTCTCTCTCTCTCTCTCTCGTGCTGTGCATGCATGTGCTCTCGCTTCTCTCTCTCTCTTGCCTGTGTGGCCCGCCTGTGCTCTCCTCTCTCTCTCTTCCTGCCTCTGTGCATGCATTGTGGTTCTCTCTCTCTCTCTCTCTGCTGCCCTCTCTCCTGTGTGCATGCATGTGCGCTCTCTCTCTCTCTTCTCTGTGTGATGCATGTCCCTGTGCTCTCTCTCTCTCTGCCTGTCTGCCTGATGTGCTCTCTCTTCTCTGCCTGTGTGCATGCATGTGGTTCTCTCTCTCTCTCTCTCTCTGCCTGTGTGCAATGCATTGGCTCCTCTCTCTCTCTGCTGTGTGCATGCATGTGCTTTCTCTCTCTCTCTCTCTCTGATCTGTGTGCATGCATGTGCTCTCTCTCTCTTCTCTCTCTCTGCCTGTGGCCTTGCATGTGCTCTTCTCTCTCTCTGCCTGTGTGCATGCATATGTGCGCTCTCGTGCTCTCTCTCTCTCTGCCTGTTTGTGGCATTGCATTGTGGTCTCTCTCTCTCTCTCTCTTCTCGCCTGTGTGCATTGCCATGTGCTCTCTCTCTACTCTGCCTGTGTGCATGCATGTGTGGCATGCATTCTCTCTCTCTCTCTCTCTGGCTTCGTGCTCTCTCTCTCTCTCTGCCTGTGTGCATGTGCAAGCACTGCCTTGGAGCTGTATGCCTACATTGTTTTTTCTAGACAGTCTCACCAATTACCCACGTGAGTGTTGCGCTCACTCTGTAGTCGAGGCAGCTCTCAAAGTAGCCGTCCTGCCTCAGCTTCCCGAGTCTGGCCGACGGGCGCCCTGCGCCCCTGACTCGCAAAGATGAAGCCCCTGATGATGCCCGCCTGACGGCTCCTGTGCGTCGGCCAGGGCTCTGCTGCCAGGGTTAGGGCTCGGGGAATGAATTGGCTGCCGTGCGCTAGGTGGAGAAGGACATTCTGGAGCAGAGCCTGGATGAGGCCCTGGAGAGCAAGCAGGAGCTGGTGGACCGCATCCACTCGTTGCGGGAGCGGGCCGTGGCGGCGGAGAGGCAGCAGAAGCAGGTGAGGCGGCAGCCCCCCTCCCCAGGGTCGTCACCCTCCGTCCTGGCAGGACCACGTGTGTGGACACACAGATTCCTCGTCCACACGCAGCTCGACTAACTGCTGACTAATTCGTTGGTACATTTCACCCGTCCCTCCATCAGAGCCGCACTGAGTTGGATCTCAGTCTATACTAGAGGTCAGCCACTCGGACAAGAAAGCAGGCCAGGGCCGTGTCAAAGGTTGAGTTCAAGGTGGCCTCGAGCGCAGAGGCAGCGCCGGGGACGCGCTCGCGGGAGAGCAGGAAACGCGCGCCCGCTGTGGAGAACCAGGCGGGGAGGGCTCATGCGTATCCAGGGCTGCTCAGGAGCCCACGGCTCCACACGAGTGTGCACGCACGTGCTGCTGAGCCCAGCGTGGGCGGCACGCGGCTCTGCCGACAGACTGCACATGGCCTGGTTCCCCCGCCCTCCTGAGCCCACCGTGTGTCCCCTGTCCAGTACTGGGAGGAAAAGGAGCAGACCCTGCTGCAATTCCAGAAGACGCAAGTGGACTGTGAGCTGTACAGGGAGAAGGTGACCACACTGCAGAGCCAGGTGGCCGAGCTGCAGAAGGAGCGCGACCAGGTGCCCTGCGGGGGATGGGGTGGGGGGGAGGAGAGGGGAGGGGGGGAGAGGGGAGGGGGGGAGGGGAGTAGTAGGGGAGAGGGGAGGATGGGGAGGGGGAGGATGGGGAAGAGATGGGGGAGGATGGGGGAGATGGGGGGAGGGATGGGCGAGATGGGGGGAGGATTGGGGAGTGGGGGGGAGTAGGGGGAGGATGTGGAAGATGGGGGAGATGGGAGGATGGGGGAGAGAGGGGCGGGAGGATGGGGGAGATGGGGGGGAGAATTGGGGAGATGGGGGGGAGAATGGGGGAGAGGGAAAGGAGCGACCAGGTGCTCTGTTGGGGGGAGGAGGGGGGAGGAGCGCGACCAGGCGCCTTGTGGCGGCAGGGAGGGGTGTGTGTGCTGGCCCTCAACTAGGACTGGGTTCAGGAAGAGCCCCGTTCTCTGTGTCCCCCACGACACACACGCACACACACTGCTCGAGTGGGGCAAGACTGAGGCTGCCAGCTCTGGGAGGGGCCTGGGGCTGCCAGCTCTGGGAGGGGCCTGGGGCTGCCAGCTCTGGGAGGGGCCTGGGGCTGCCAGCTCTGGGAGGGGCCTGGGGCTCTCCAGACTTCAGGTCTCTTTCCTGGTCCACGTGAGGCTCCTTCGCTGTCCCGCTAACTCAAGCTCACTGTTGTCCTTCCTGCTGCACAGGGCACAGGGCGGGGCCCACCCAGACCTGGGGGCTTACTAAAAGCTCGGGCTTGCGCATCCAGCTCCGGTTCAGCACGTGGGGTGGACTCCTGCTAACCCCACAAGTGTGGGAGTGTAGGGATTTTCCGCAGCTCAGACCCCCCAGGCCCGTCGCCCCCCTGACCAGTCCACTATCCTGTCCCGTGCCGGTCGCAGGCTTACTCTGCGCGGGACGGGGCTCAAAAGGAGATATCTCAGCGCCTGCTGGAGAAGGATGCTCTCCGCCGGAGCGTGTTCCAGCTGACGGAGCAGGTCTGTGAGCTACGCACCCAGCTGCGCAGGCTGCAGGCGGAGCCCCCAGGAGGGGTGAGTGCCGGGGGAGGCCCCCGTGGATCAGGTGCCTTGCGAGGGTCGGGGTGTGCCTGCGAGAGTACAGCCACTCAGACGCCTGTGGTCGCGGTGGGGGCTTGGTTAGACTCTTTCTGGTGTGAGGCCCACACTTCCCCCCCTTTTCCCTCAGGATGGGGCCACATGCACTAGCACCCTCACTATTTTTTGTAAGGAAAAAAAAAAAAACATTTTTATCTTGAGATGGGTTCACTAGGTTGCCAGGCTGGCTTCAAACCTGCAGTCCTGTGCTTGGCCTGGAGAGGTGACTGCAGGTCTGCGCCATTAGGCTTGGGTCGTGCTTTTAAAAAGGGTGTTGCCACACTGTGTGTATATATAATGTGTGTGTATATATATATATATATATATATATATACACATTCACATACAGGAAAATAGCCTGGAAGGGCAGATGCTAAAACGTTAGCTGCTCATTTGGAGTGCGGATGACATTCAGTTTTATTTTCTTCTAATCAGTTCTGTCCTCCGCCCCCGTTTCCTTTGTCGAGCGTGGATATGATGATGCACAGTATGTTGTTTTCATAAGTTGCATGCCGTGGCTCATGTTCTAGAGGACCTCACTGTCTTTCCTCGAGGCGGGTGGCTCCTGTCCCCTGGGGTACCTCCTTCCAGGACAGGACGCGGCGTCTGACCTAGAACCTGCTCAGGAGGGACAGGTCCCTGAGCTCGGGAGCAACCGGGCTTCTTTCCGGCACCCCAAGCAGGAAGCAGGGGCCCCGGAGCCCTGCGTCCGAGGGAAGCAGCGGCTCGTGAGGATGCATGCGGTGTGCCCCCCCCACGACGGCGACGGCAGCCTCCTCGGCTCCACCGAGGTACACGCTGCTGCCCCTGCCCTCTGCCACGCGCAGCCCAGGGCGCGCTGTGGGGGCGGGTCTCTAGACATTCCACGCGGGGAAGGGGCTGGTGCCCGGGGGCTCTCGGACAGGAACTCTACTCCCTGATGGTTCTGTGCCACATCCAAACCTGGGGTGGCACACGGGAAGCCGTCTAGAAGGCATGCGGGGGGCGCTGGGTGAGCGTGCCTTCATCCGCGGTCTCCTCTGCTCCTCTCCTCCGCTGCCGGCTCCCACAGTCCCGCCTCTGGTGGGACCTGAGTGCCACGTGCAGCCGCGAGCAGATGGGCAGCTTCCGCTCCAGCAGTCCTGTGCCGCCCAGCCAGCAGTCCCTCTACAAGCGGGTGGCAGAGGACTTCCTTGAAGACCCCGAGTCTCTAAGGTAGAGCAGGGGCAGCTTCGGGGTCCACTTGCCGCAGGTGCTGAGCTTGCCTCAAACCCTGTGGGCGCTGGACACAGCGGCCCAGCTGAGCTGGTCTGGGTGACCATGGCCGGGCGTCCTGTGCTTCGCAGGGGCTTCCCGGAAGTTCTGGAGGTGCACTTGGGGTCACTGCAGGGGGCCGCAGGGGATGACCCAGACACAGACCTGGACTACGAGATCTTGGACGGAGCAGGTGAACATGGGCAGGATGGGTTGCCAGGGCCGGCGGCGAGACGGCCGGGCTCTAGTGGGCGCGGACCTGACCTGGCCTCCAGAGGTCAGGCTGCCCAGCCCTGCTGAGCAAGTCAGTCACGGGCATCCTGTGCTTTCCTCTGGCGGCCGGGCACGCCGTGCTCACAGCCACTGCTCAGCACGTGCAGGCACAGGTCTCATGCGCGCGTGCACAGGTCTCACGCGTGCACAGGTCTCACGCGTGCACAGGTCTCACGCGCGCACAGGTCTCACGCGCGCGTGCACAGGTCTCACGCGCGCGTGCACAGGTCTCACGCGCGCGTGCACAGGTCTCACGCGCGCGTGCACAGGTCTCACGTGCGTGCACAGGTCTCACGCGTGTGCATGCACAGGTCTCACGCGCGCACCCCTGCTCTGGGCCTGGACACCCAGGCCTCCCGTGGGCAGAGCAGCTTCTGACAGGGACGTGTGAGCAGGCTCTGTCCACACGTGGAGCAGCCCCCTGTGGGGCAACGCCCCCCTCCCCCAAGGCTTGCAGCTCTCCGTAGATTTGGGACCAAACGGGTCCCTTCTTCTGAGGCCGAGTCCTTCAGAGAGCCTCCCCACCTCTTCCCGCCACACGCCTGAGGGCGCCCCGGCTCCCACCCATGCTTACCTCCAGCCAGAGTCCATCCCATGGCCACCAGGGGCGGCGTGGTTCTGCGTGTCCACGGACCAGGTGACCAAAGCTCAACCCAGACTCCAGGCTGAGAGCCTGCTTGCCACACATGGTATTTTTTTTTTCAGCTAGTTTTTTTTTTGCATGGTGTGTGTTGTGTGTGTGTGTGAGAGAGGAGAGAGAGAGAGAGAGAGAGAGAGAGAGAGACTTTATGTGGATTCAGTCATGAGCGCGGAGTCTTAGTGGATCAGTCTGGAGTGTTGGCAGTCTTGCCCCGCGCCCCGGCACTGCCACCTCCCTTGCCCCACCAAGGCACAACCAGCCTGGCCGGAGCTCCTGAGCAGGCGGCGTGTTGTGTTACTGCGTTGACAGATACGGCTGGGGGGTGTGTCCAGGTCGTTAGACCCGGAATGACCCGGCAAACGGCTCTGTGCTGTGAGCCCGCTAAAGCCGCCTGCAGGCCACCGTCCCGCCTCCACTACTCTTGGGGGAAGCCGCTCCCTGGCCAGGTCTCAGTCCGTAAATTAAAGTCGGGAGCTGCAGCCCCGGAGGAAGCCAGCCTGGATAGAGAATGAGACCCTGCCGCGAAACAATAAACCTTCTCTATCCAGGCTGGCTTCCTCCGGGGCTGCAGCGGCTAGTCCCTGGTCTGCCAGTTCACATCCCTGGGCGCGGCCATGAATGGACTGATGACCACTGGTGCAAGGGCCTGGGACTGTGCCCGATGCAGTTTTTAAGTGAATCCAAGAAACGTTCGCCTGTCTTTTAAGACATCAGCAACTGGTTTCGGAACCACCGGCTGGCACACGGCTCTTGGTGGTCATCTGTCAGGAAGGGTGGAGCCCCGGAGCCGCAGAGGAAGGGGCTGGGCAGGCCAGGGCCTGAGGTCAGAGGCGGAAGGCGGGGGCTGCGTCTCCAGAGCAGCCCCAGGGGCTCCCTGCAGGTCTGGTTCCTAAGCTCCTGCTTCCTTCCAGAGCTTTCCCAGCCAGAGGACAGCCTGCAGGGGTCTTCCAGAAGCCTCAACCTCTCTGACAGGTGAGCCGCTGCTGCAGCGCTGACTAGGCCTCCAAGCTGGGGCGGAGCGAGGCTGCCACACTGGGCGCCACACTGGGCGCCACGCTGGGCGCCACAGCCTCTCCAAGGGGGCGGCTCGCTGCCGGGAGCATCCCGGAATGCTGGGGCAGAGCGTGGTGGGGACGCGGCCGTGCTGACCCCTGCTGAGGTCACCCTGCCTGCCACAGCAGTGCCCCCGTGAGACGGCGGCCAGCCGTCAAGATCCTGAGTCAGGTCACCGTGCTGGCGTTCCAGGGGGCCGCCCTGCTGGAGCAGATCGACGTCATCGGCGGCAACCGCACGGGCATCTTCATTCACCGCGTCACCCCGGGCTCCGCCGCCGACGAGATGGCCTTGCGCCCCGGCACTCAGATCATGACGGTGAGCGTGAGGGAGGCCCCCCCTCAGGCACAGGCTTCGTGGTAGGGTGTCCGGCAGGTGGGGTCCTGATGTCTCAAAACACAGGGGCCCTGTGCCTTCTAGACAGGTGCTGAGCCGCTGAGCGCGCCCCACCCTGGTCACAGATGGCTGAATACGGCCCCTCGTAGGGCTCTTCTGCTGGGAGCCGGCGTCTAGCGTTCCTTGCTCTTCCTCCCTCTTCCTCTTTCCTCCCCTTCCCTCTCTTTCCTCCTCCCATCATCCCTCTCTCTGACTGTCTTTTCATCACTTTGTATGCACGCAGTAAGAAATGCACATGATATGAAAATTCACCACTTCACCATTGAGGACGCTTTCTGAAACACTCAAGTGCCAGATGCTTACAGATGCCTAAACCTGGCGAGAAGGTGGACGTGCGTGTAAACGAGAACCTTGGTGGTTCTTATTAAGTGACCACATGGGCAGCAAGGGGGACTAAGCGTGGCCTCAAAACAAAATTATATAAATTCAAGCTTTTGGAGACTATCAGTGTGCCAGATAGGAAGGTGGAGGTGGGACAGGACTTCTGGGCAGGGGTGACCCTTTCAAGCAGGGCGTCACCTGAGCCAAGATCCCTTTGGTCCCCAGAAGCTCACAGTCCTTGTGCATATCACGTGGTCCTCGCTGCACACGACAGAAAGCTGCAGGCCTGAGACCCCCAGCCAAGGTTCTCTGTCATTTGAGAGGCCACTGCTGGACGCTAGAAACACATGCCCTCCAGAAGGTCGCCGGGAAAGAGGGTGGGACGGTGTTTGGGGTGGAGCATCACGCTGGGCCGAGGCACGGGCAGGGTGCCCTGGTGCCAAATGGAAGAGCATTGGGGATGCCACTGGGCAGGCCCACGACACAGGCCCCGAGCACAGAACTCTGATCTAGAATGATCCAGAATGTTCTGCAGCCTCACGAGGTCTGTTCTGAATTGAGGAAAGTGCCGTGTGCAGATTCTCAGCAGGGGAGGGCTGGACGTGGACCCTGATGACTCAGGACCCAGAACGTGTGTGGGGTGCACACGTGCAGCCTGACGCTACCCCATGCACCCATAGGCAGCCCGACCACTCTGCTGTGTTTGGCTAAGGCACGGGTGCCTGCAGAAGGCCAGAGGGGCCCCGCACGGCTGCCCTGCCCCTACGCCCAACCTTCGCCCACACCAGGAAGCTGGTGCCCATAAATTCAGGGTCCGGGGGATTAATCTGGCTTGCAGTTGTCCAGTTAACTTCCGAGTCCAGCTGGGCAGGAGAGGGCACACCACACTGAGAGGACGGGCCACACCCTGTCCACAGGATGCGGAGAGAGGGACAGACCTCACTTGCAGCTGGCAAGTCCGTCCAGCGTGCGAATACGCCAGCGTCCTGAGCCGGCTCCCATGTTACCCGCCCGCCCAGGGTTGGTCCCACTCACATGCGCTTGGTCTTCGTCACTTGGCCCGTCGCCGCAGGCCTGCTCAGTGCCGGCCCTAGCCGTGGTTCTTCACAGACGTGCCCGAGCCCAGCCCTCAAACGTGTAATGGTCATACCACACTTGGCTTGCAGGTCGATTACAAGCTTACGGAGCCCTCGTTCAGAGCCACCCTGGAGAACACGACGCTGGAGCAGGCCGTGGGGCTCCTGGGGAAGGTGAACGGTTCCTGCTGCCTGTCCGTGAAGATCAACACGGAGGGTACGGGCACCACCATGCCTGCCGAGCCGCCCAGCTGTCCCGGGACCTCAGGCCTCCTGCCTCTGCTACACACCCAGAATTCAGCCCCTTCCCACTGCTGAGCCAGGGGTGTCTCCTCCCGGCCCCACGGCCCATGCCACAGCATTCAAGACTGAGGCTGGGGCAGGGGGTTCTTTGGGTTGTCAGTCACTCATGCTTTCTTTTTTTTTTTAAACATCTATTTGTACGTGTATCAGAGGGCACTGTGTGTCCCTATGGTGGGCCAAGAGTGTCTTCGGGAATCATCCTTGATTGCTCCTACCTCCTTGCTTTGCTTTGGGATTGGCTCGGCCGACCAGGGCAGGAAGTGCAGGCCCGGCCATTTCTGCTTGGTGTTTTTACATGGGACCTGGAATGCAGACTCGGGACCTTCTGCTTGCCAGGCAGAGGCTTAACCCCTGAGCCATCTCTCCAGCCCTCGTGTTTTCTCACCAGGTTATAAGAAGCTGATCCAGGACCTGAACACTAAAGCGGTGACATCGGGGGACTCGTTCTACATCCGGGTCAACCTGGCCATGCAGGGCAAGGGGGAGGGCACGCTGCCTGCTCACTGCAGCGACATCCTGCACGTCACCGACACCATGTTCCAGGGCCGAGGCTGCTGGCACGCCCACCACGTGAACCCCTACACCATGAGGGATACCGAGTCCGGCACCATCCCCAACTACCCACAGTGAGTAGCCCTTGGCGACGCCCACTTGGCTCGGCCTCCCGGGGAGGGTCCCTTGTGCTCAGATCGTCCTGAAGGCTTCCCTGGCGCTCGGCAGCCTGAGACCAGGCTCACCGCTGGGCACCGTCTCCTGGTGCCAGGTGGGCCCTGTGGACCACACATTGTGGCAAGTCATCCGGCAGGTATGTCCAGCCTGCAGCCCCTGGCTACACACACCGCAGAAGAGCTGAGTGTGGCCTAGCACCAAACATGTGCTTAAAACATCTGCAGCTGTTCTCGTGTGAGCTCTGTAGGGTGACGATGTTCGTGACTGTGTCACGCGGTAGATGCCTGTAAGCGCGTGGATCGTGTCTCGCCGTCGACATCCGCAGCTTGTCACGCCTCCGGGCAGCACCCTGGCTTCCACCCACCCGATGTCAGCACTGCGACAGTCGTGTGTCTCTGTGTCCCCCGGAGCAGGGTGGCCGATGGTCCCAGCCTGAACTGAAAGCCCCGTGCCCAGGACAGTCCCTTAGTGGGCAAACCAGGGCCACGGCTGCCTCCCTGTCCTCCCTGGGGACAGCACTGGGACAAGCATTGTCTGAGAGCAGCCTGGGGGAACCCGGGCGGGGAAGGAACTAACTTCTCTCCCATGTTCTAACCGTGTGCCTGGGGAACACATTGGCAGGCAGAGGGGTCACTCTGCGGTCCAGACCCACTGCCCTTTGTTGGCGCCAACAAGCTGACTGCCCGGCCTGCACTGCAGGCGGCATGGCAAGGTTCCGGGGCACTGCTCGTTCACGTCCCTGGGTGGCCTGGGCGGAGGCGTGGCGATGTTTTCACGCCCCAGCCAGTGAGCCCTCTGGCACGGCACCTCTGCCCAGCCCGGAGCTCCCTACCGTAAGGCTGCCCACGCAGGAGGTCACTCAGCCAGGAGGTCACTCAGGCAGGCGGTCAGTCGGGCAGGTGGGCAGGCAGGCAGGAGGTCAGGCAGGCAGGTGGTCACTCACGCAGGTGGTCACTCGGGCAGGCGGTCACTCGGGCAGGCGGTCAGTGCCTCTCTTCTGTCCGCAGGGCGCAGCAGCAGCTCCTTGCCCTCATCCAGGACATGACCCAACAGAGCATGGCTTCCCGCAAGGTGAGGCCCTAGGAGACGAATCTCCCCCCTGAGGTGGGCTGGAAGGAATGGGTGCAGCACCTTGTGGAAAGTGGTGTGCGAGACGCAGCCTCTGTCTCCTGCGGCCCCTCGCAGCCCTTGTCTGCATCTGCACCCCTCACCCAGCCTGCAGGCCCTCTCAAAGCACAGGCTGCCGCCCTCGTCCCCGGTCCCCTGTAACCTCTGAGCGAGACCCTAAGATCACCCTGCCCGAGCAAAGCTGTGGAGGTCTCTGTGCATCCCTCTGCTTTTTACGACCCGCCCCCCTCCAGAGTCTACCCCCCCCCACCGCCCATCCCTGGTCAAGGTCTGGGTGGCCTGGCTGTTCCAGGAAGCAGCCCTGATGGTTCCAAAGCCACGCCTGATTTGCTTGGGGGGCAGGGGCGCCACACCCCATACACAGCCCCGATGGCTCCCCTTCCCTTCTGCCCTCCCTCGGCAGCCATCCAGGGGACCTGGGAAGTTGGTCCGAATCGTCGGCGTGGACAGAGCCGGTGCCAGCCCTCCGTGCTCACCCTTGGACCACGTGGAGTCTGGCAGGGAGGATGGTGAGGCCTAGCTGCTGGCACAGGGGCCGCCGGCTCCACATGGGCAGAGCGCATGGCCGTTGGCGGCGGGGCAGTGCCACCAGGGGAGCACCGTGGCTCAGGCTTTTTAGGAGTCGGATCGATAGCTGTGCCTTTCACGCTTGTGACTTGTCCCCGGGCACAGCCAGAGCCCTGGCACGGCGGCAGCCGCAGCAGTGTGGGAAGGAGTGAAGCTGCCAGAGCGCAGCCTCGCACCTTGCACCAAGCAGGGTCTCGCGGTCAGGTGACTGAAGCGCAGCGCGCTAGCGGAGATGATCTTGTCTTGCCGAGAGGCGTGTGAGGCATAAGACAGCTGGGAAGCAGCGGGAGCGGGAATGGCCCAGCACAGAGCAACGCTCAGAAGGGGGAGGCCAGGGAGGCCGGGGATCCTGAGGGCGCGAGGGCCGCGCTGATGGGGGGCGAGGGGCTGATCCTGGACCGCCGTGGTCGTGAGTTGCTCTGTGGAGCCCGCTCACAGCCCCTCTCCTCCACAGGGGGCTCCGGCGTGTGCTTCTGGGCCAAGAGCTGCTTCTCCCTGGCCCCCTACACCCTGGTGCACCCCCACAGGCCTGCCCGGCCCCGACCCGTGCTCTTCGTGCCAAGAGTGGTCGGGAAGATCTTGAGCAGGAAGCTGTGCCTCCTCCAGGGCTTCCGGCAGTGCCCAGCAGGTACGCCGGCCCACCGCAGCGAGCTGCACACGCAGGAAGGGGCTGGAGCACCGGGGGAGGGCAAGCAGGACACATGACAGTGGATGGTGAGGCCAGGCAGCCTGTGCCAGGCACAGGGGACGGGCACAGCGGATTCAGCCACTGCCACAGTGGAATCGGGCAAGCGGGGGCTGAAGCCACCCTGGGTAGGAAATGCTGCTTTAAGGGATGAACGTTTCTCGGTTGGCAGTGGTATGTGGAGCTTTGGAGCATGGGAGTTGTGCCACCGTGGGAGGTGTGCCAGCGTGGGAGGTGTGCCAGGACTGTGTCGGCGGCCACCCAGCCTGTCCCCGCAGTCCAGAGGGTCCAGCAGGCTCTCGCGAGAGCTGCTGCTGGGTCTGGCGGGAGGTGGATCCCCAGGATGCCCACACAGTTGACCTCTCCAACTGATGTCGCCTCAGAGTACTTGAGCCAGGAGGAGTATGATGCCTGCAGCCAGAGAGGGGACATCGTCCAGGAGGGAGAGCCAGCAGGCGACCGTCACTGGGTGACCCGCCACACTGTGGAGTCCCTCATGAACATGGTAGGGGACCCCAAGGGCTACTTTGCCTTGGCAGCTCCCACAAACACTGGGGAAGCATTTGGAGAGTGTCCCCTGGAGCCGTGGACATCAGCTTGACACTCAGTGGGACAGACATAGAAAAAACATTTCTGTCAGGTGGAGCCCACATAATTTGGGGAAAGTCTTATACCTTGTGCTTTGGTTTCCTCATTTTGGGGTGTTTAATAAATACTTGATATTGGAAAAACAGAACTACAAAGTTTCAGCCTTACACAAGGAGTACGAAGCACCACATGCATGTAAATATGCCTGCACACGTGTCCAGACATGCCACACACATGTGCATACACATGTATGCCCCATATGCATACAGACACCACATACACACATGCACATCCACACACATGCACACATACACACAGGCATATACACGCACATGCATGCACACACAGGCACACAGGCATGCATACACATCCACACACATGCATGCATACACGCAGGCACATGCATGCACGTGCACACACAGGCACCTGCATGCATGCACACACACAGGCACACACATGCACCCATACACATAGGCATGCACACATGTGCACATGCACACATACAGGTATACACACACATGCACACATGCATACACAGGCACACATGCACGCATACATACAGGCACACGCATGCACACGCACACACAGGCACACACATGCATACATGCATACACAGGCACATGCACACATACATACAGGCACACGCATGCACGCGCACACACAAACAGGCACACGCATGCACGCATACACACATGCATGCACACACTGATGCTGTAACAAGCGCTCACCCCATCTCCCCTCCTCCATTTTCTCCCGCCGGATCCTTTCTTGCTGTGCAAGAGCCTGTCCCTTCCTCCTGGTGGAGACCACGAAGTTAACCTGCATCTTCCTCCCCTCTCCCAAGAACACCCACGCCCTGCTGGACGTTCGGTTAGACAGTGTCCGTGTCCTGCACGGGATGGACATTTTCCCCATCATCATCCACATTTCTGTCAATGAGAAGACAGCGAAGAAACTCAAGTAGGTGCACGTAGGGGGCCGGGATGTGGGGTCTTGCTGGGGTCTGGGCAGCTAGAAGCTCCTGAGAGTCCAAGCCTGCAGAGCACACTAAGTGCTTCTAGAACTCTCTCTGCTCCTGATTGTATCTCCCAACCTTGGGCCTCAGAAGAGAATCTGTCCTGCGTGAGTCTCACAAGGCTGCACTGCCAGGACCCGCAGCCAAGCCACGCTGAGGAGTGACACACAGAAGCGCGTTCCTGGCCTCTGGCTGGGGACAGATGTGTCCTGCTGTCCGCACACCCGGGCTCAGTGGACTGTGCTCCGGATGCTGCCCCGTGGCATTCCACTGGTGACAGATTTGGTGTGTCCGTGAGGTCCCTTTGGTGTGTCCGTGAGGTCCCCTTGTGGCGGGCCGTCCCGGCAGGTGCCTGGGTCATCTTGCCTCGACCCCGCTGGCGCTCAGCGTTGAGAAGCGGGTGGGCCACTCTTGCGGCCATGTGCGCCTCCTGAGGCGGTGTCTGCTGTGCAGGAAGGGCCTGCAGCGGGTAGGCACCTCGGAAGAGCAGCTCCTGGAGGCGGCCCGGCAGGAGGACGGACAGCTGGACAGAGCACCCTGCCTGTCCAGCAGCCTGGCCCCCGACAGCTGGAGTGACCTGGACGGGCTGCTCACGTGTGTCCGCCTGGCCATCGCAGACGAGCAGAAGAAGGTGGTATGGACAGAGCCCAGCGGCTGAAGCCCGGACGCCCCCCTGGCGCTGCAGGACCTCCACGTGCTAATGCGTCCTGCTCCTGAAACCCGGGGCCTTGGGACATAGCCGATTAGCACATGAGCCCGCCTCCCCCTCCTGCTCAGGGACTTGCACCCCGCGCAGCCTCACCTGTACCCGCCACACTTCCGGAAAACCATCTTCTCTGTCCTGCACCAGGCTTGGCCTGGAGAGCATTTCTGCCGTGCGGGGTCCTTCCCCACCCTCCCCCGCGCTCCACCTCACGGGGTCCTTCCCCACCCTCCCCCGCGCTCCACCTCACGGGGTCCTTCCCCACCCTCTTGTGCTGCACAGCGCGGGGTCCTTCCTGACCTCTTTCTTGGCTATGGTCCTGACCTCTTGGGGTGACAAGGATCAATTGGTGGGGGCTGTCCCCTCTGTTCACATTTCCAGGTGTCACATTGGAGCACCCCCCACCCCACCCCAGCAGCAGTGGCTTCTCTTAGTTCCTGACAGCCGTGACTCAACCTCTAGGCCACAGACACCTGTACACGAGGTTCCCTCAGTGGACACTTCAGTGGCCCTGTGGCTCATAGTCTTTGAGACGCCCACGCCCATTCCTAGAAGCCAGTCTGCTCTGGCTGAGGCTCTGGACAGAGTCTGTGGTTCTTCCTGAACTCAGAACTGCCTCCCACCCTGGCATCGCATCCTGAACTCAGAACTGCCTCCCACCCTGGCATCGCATCCTGAACTCAGAACTGCCTCCCACCCTGGCATCGCATCCTGAACTCAGAACTGCCTCCCACCCTGGCATCGCATCCTGAACTCAGAACTGCCTCCCACCCTGGCATCGCATCCTGAACTCAGAACTGCCTCCCACCCTGGCATCGCATCCGCCCCGTCTTGGGAGGCTGAGCCCCGCAGGGAGGCTCACACGAGGCTCCTGTCCAGCCTCCGGGAAGTGCCTAGAGCAACGGCAGGGTCCTGGAATCATGTGCCTGAGATCCACGTGCTGCTGTGAAGTTCTGTGTATTATAGTGAAATAAAGGTTTTACAACACTGCAGCCCACGGCGTCCTCCCAGCCCGGTGTGGAGTCGACACTGGAGGACAGAGGGTGGGGGATGGACCCTCTTCTTAGGGTTTCCAGGCTGTGCTGCTTCTCCCTGGGAGTGGAAGCAGGGCAGGGGGCACACACTTGGTGTCTCGTGAAGAGAACCAGCCCAAGCTAGAGGGGACCCGCCATCCCTTGTCCTCGGTCACTCTTGGAAAGGATGAGACGCGCACAGAAAGACCACAGGATTGAAATCTTCACCGCCAGTGTCGGCGAGAATCCTGTCTGAACGTGCGCTTGACGTGTGGGTGGAATGGGCAGCAGGAGCCCACGGTTCCTCCTGTGCAGGTTGGCGAGGACAGTCAGAGGTCTGTCGGTCAACCGGACAGCACACGGGAACCCCAGCTCCTTCTGGGTGAAGGACTTGTTAACATCCAAGGGACCCAAAATTCAGACAGGGCCTCAAGCCTCATCCCCAAACTTGTCCTGTATCACAGTTAAGCACAGGTGTCAACTTGACAGTTGAGGGTTTAAGCTCTGGGCACATCTGTAGAGAATCGGCAGTTAAGCCCAGAGCAAACTTGGATATTGTTTAGTGGATGGGGAAAGCCCAGCCCACGGTGGGTGGGACTAGTCCCCAGGCGGATGGATAAATGGAGGGACTGTTTGAGGAAGCGGGCATCCTTCTGTATATTTAGCCAGCTGGTCGGGCAAGGAAGGATCGTCCCTCTCTCAGCTGTCAGGTGGATTTCGTGTGTCCGGTCCCTTGGCTCTGGAGCTGGTGTGAGCTCTCCTGCAGTCAGACGGAGAACTGTAACCAGTCTATCGTAAGAGAATAAACCCCTTGTTCCCTTAAACTGCTCAACGGTGATTTTATCAGCAACATGCAGGCAAACTGCTACATCCTAAAAATGTAAGCTAGAGACTGCCAGCCCCAGGGTGGTCTTCGGAAAGCTGTGGTGGTCAGAGCTCCGATCTGTGGACAGCGGAGTGTCCCAGGATGCCTGAGGAGTCATGGAGGGGGGAGCTGTGGGACCACCCTCTGGCCCCTCGCTCCGCGTCTCGCCGAGGACCCTGCTGGCCCAAGACTCACAGCTCGTTGTGCAGAGGCCGGCACTGCGGGGAGAGCTTGTCCTCCAGGACGCCATCGGGGGCGCACACCCAGGGGTCATGGGTCTCCCACTGCCATTTGGCCAGCAGGACCCTCAGCGTGTCCAGCACCCGCAGGAAGCGGGGGTCAGCGGCCAGGTTCTGGGTCTCGTGGGGGTCCCGGCGGACGTCATAGAGCTCCCAGCGCTCTCGGTAGTAGTAGCGGTGGAGGTCCTTGTACCAGCCCGTGGGCCGGCCGGCCACGGTGCGGTTCAGGAGGTCCTGGAAGGTGGGCGAGATGTAGAAGTCCTGGTCGACGGGAAAGGGCATCTTGAAGGCGAGGTTGTGCACCAGGCGGAAGTTCTGGTGGTGCACGGAGCGCATGGGGTAGGACATGGTGACCTCGTGGTGGCTCTGGCTGCCAAAGACGGTGTCCCAAAGGGGTTCTGCCTCCAGAGCCGGCAGGAGGGACCGGCCCGTCAGATACACAGTCTTGGATCCAAAAATGGCGTAGCTGGGGTAAGGGATGGAGAACCAGTCCAAGATGGTGGGTGTGAGGTCTGGAAAGGAAACGGCTTCTTAGCGAAGGTCCCTCTGGAAGGGCTACGTGTGAGCTATGCCGTGGGCACCGGGGCACCAGATCAACCGTGGGGACGGGATGCCGCGGGCCACACCTCTCCCTGATGGCCGTCTCTGGATTGTGGGGCCACTAACGGTGTAACCGGCAACCCTGACTTGGTGATATTTAGGGACCTAAAACTACCGACCAGAAGGGCCCCGCATAGGGTTCGCCTGATATCCACGCTGGTCACAGGTCTCCTTGCTCATGCTTTGGGGCCACAGGACTGGGGCCCCCCGAGCAGCCCGCAGGGCTGTCGCAGGCAGCGGCTGGGTACAGTGAACCACTGCCAGGCTCAGCCCACAGCTGCAGCGTGAGAACAGGCATCAGAGGTGAGCGGGGTCATGAGGGCTCTGGGTTCCCCAAGAAGGCAGGAGAAGGTACACTGGCTCTCAAAGTGGGGACACCCTCCCATACCAGCCCACAACACTGGTCTCCCCTGGGACCTGGCCAGCCACTGGGGGGGTGTGCCTCTGATTCTCAGCATGGAATGGGGTGGTCACCTGCCCTGCTAGGTCATGGCAGCACTCAGCACCGGCCTGGGGGCATCCCATCAGACCCCCGGGAGGCCGACGCCCATACCTAAGAGGCTCACGTAGGCCTCGCTGACCTGACCCCAGCGCTGCGGGTGCTCTGGGGACGACACCAGCAGGGGCTCCGCAGTGCCCGCCCAATACAGGTTGGTCCTGCCGCTGGGAAAGGGAATCCCGTTGTCAGATGTGAAGATGACCAGGGTGTCGTTCAGGACGCCGGCCTCACGCAGCTCCTGCAGCACCAGACCGATCCCTGGGGACGAAGGAGAGGAGCAGGGGCTTGGACTCGGTGTCCACGGTCACTGCAAGCCCGTCCTGCGGCGCAGCCCCCAGGTCACGGGTCTGTCCACGGGTCAAAGACAGCCCAGGCAGGGCTTGAAGACAGGACTTTCTCCACACCCCATTCCCCGGGGCCCCTCTAATTGAGGGGAGGTGCTGAGCCCCCTGGCTGAGGCTCTGGGTCAGGGTGTTGGGGAGGAGCTCCTGGGACCCACCTTGGTCCATTCGGCCAATGGTAGTGTACTGGGCGGCCAGGTCGGCGCGGGCTGCTGGGGTGTCGGGGACAAAGTAAGGCACCTGGGGGGGGAGAAAGTTGGGCAGAAAGTTGGGTAGAAAGTTGCATTGGGGAGAATGAGTTTGACCTGGAACTTCTGGGAGACACAGTCCAGTCTTCTCCCACCCGTCCTACAGATGTGCTGGTCAGACAGCTCCACTCTGCCCCCCCCCCCGCCCCCCAGGGCCCAGGGTGCTCTCTGCGACCCCTCACAGAGGGACCCAAAGCCTATTCATTCAGGGAGCCTCGGGGCTTGCCCCGCCAAGATGAGGGGCAGTCTTGGAAGCACGGCAGGGCCCCTCCTACCATCACATCCTCGGGGGTGTAGATCTGTGGCGTCCAGTCCGGAATGCGCCCCATGCCGCTCTCCCCATTACCAAACTTCTCACAGAAGGTTCCGTACTGGGGCTGGGAATGCCCACAGCGGTGGGGGTCGTGGAAGGCCACGTAGAGGAAGAAAGGCCTGGATGCGGGACAGGGGTCAGTGTAGAGGTCAGGGCCGGGCATCGTCCAGACTGGAGCACCTCCGCCTTGCCCACCCCTGTCCGTCCACGAGTCAGCCCGGCGCCCCCACAGCCTGCTTCCCTACCTTCCCCCTTTTTCTGGCCATGATCACTTGAGTACCTGGAATCTTCTCTCACACCCATCAAAGCCTTCTGGGGACGAGGATGTGAGCTGAGGTCTGGCCACACCCGAGGGTGACACGGGACCCTCCATACCTGTCATCCTGAGTCTGCAGAAACTTCCGGACCAGCAGCTTCATTCTGGTGATGTTCCTCCCCACCTGGAGCACAGAGCCGTTCTCCTCCGTGTACGCGAAGTCAAAGGGGTACACGGTCTCGGGCCCCACGTGCTTCTTCCCAATGATGCCTGGGGGCGGGGGGAGGTGGGTTCAGGTCCCCTCTGTCCCCCAAAGGATGCTGCCACCGCGGGCGGACAGCCAGAAAAGGACCCCCCGGCACCTTGAGGGGTCCTTGGGCAGGTCATGTGAGTTTAGGGTGACTCGACCCAGACCTCCCACCTGGATGCGAGGGGACCTGTCCCCTCCTCGGGCCCGGGCCTCACCTGTGCGCACGCCGGCCTGGCTGAGCAGCAGCGGCAGGCTGCGGACCGTGTCGAAGGAGTTGAAGTGATGCACGTCTTGGTGCAGCCCGTACATGCCGTTCTGATGCTGTGGGTGACGGCCCGTGAGCCCGGGCCCCAGTGCATCCCGGGAGGTGTCAGCCCCTCACCCCCCACCTACCACGAAGACCTGAGCTTTTTGCTTTTTGCCCAACACCCGAGAGCAGCAGCGTCACCTCAGCTGCTGGACGGAGGGGGCTAGAGACGCCCCGGCCTGCCCCTGGGGACCGGGGTGTGGCAAAGGCTTGGGCCCTGGACCACCCACCTGCTCCTCCCCTCTCCCAGGCCCTGGCCACGCTCACCTGGGGCAGGCCGGTGAGGAGACTGGCCCGGCTGGGAGAGCAGCTGCTGACCGACGTGAAAGCGTTGCGGAAGGTGAGGCCGCGGCGGGCCAGGGCGTCCAGGTGGGGGGTGGCGATGGCGCTGTTGTTGTACGCGCCACTCTCGAAGCCTCCATCGTCCGCTGAGGGAGACAAGGCGCAGCAGTGGGCTGGGGTCGGCGAGCCCGGGGTTGGCGGAGCTGGGGCCTGCAGCACTAGCAGCAGATCAGGGGTGACTCAGCTGCAAAGGCTGGACCGCTGATGTCAGGAGGGTGAGGACCAGGCGGCAGGACGCTTGAGAAGATAAGACGCTAAGCAGCAAGATCCGGAGCACGCGGCCCGGTGGGCACGATGCCAGCGCAGGCAGCATCCCCAGGCAGGTGTGCAGCCGGCTGGCATATGCCCAACACAGGACACACAGGCGGGTGCGTTAACAGGCGGGCATGAGACGTGGGGCTTGAAACCCCGACAAATGTGCCATCCACGCCGCATGAGCAAGTGAAGGCTGAGGGCAGTCATGGCTGGTTGGGCAACCCTGGGCTCTGCAGAAAGCTCAAAGGCAGAGGGCAGGAGGGCCACACCCAGGGCAGAGCTGAGGGTGAGTGTGTACACAGCCCTTCCACACAGGCCTAGAGACCTTGCAGACTGTCTAGTTTGACCCCTCCACCTGCCCGAGGCCCCAAAGCCACAGGCTGGGCAGTGGGGTGGGACACGCCTGGCTCGGACAGCTTCTTCCCTCTGCTCCAGCCGTGGGCATCCGGGGCACCCAGCGGCCGGTGGGAACGCCAAGGACAACGCACTGCCCAGCTGCCTCAGAGGTATTCAGTCCTTGAACAGAGGGGGAAGGCTGCCAGCCTGCACCCTGCTGGACACTGAGGAGCAGGTGAGGACGGGTGGGGATGCTGGGGGGACGCCTGGCCTCCTGCCGCCGGCCAGGAGGGGGCGCTGCTTGACCCACACTTGTTCAAGTCCTTGGCTCTGACGGTGACTGCACCCCGGCCACTGGTCCTTAAAGTTCTCTTAAAGACCTAAGCTGCTTTCGACAGCCCGTGAACCCAGCCTTCAACGAAAGACATATAAACCCACAAGGGCAGGATCCAATCCAGTCAGACTGTGGCTTCATCTATCACGCAAGGAAACGGGCAGAAAAGGCTGCTCCTTGCAAGCCACGAAGGAACCAAAGCGAGACGGCGGTGCCCCCCTCTCAAGACTTGGCTGGTCTTCAGCACTGCGAGAAATACACTCATCTGTCAGTAGCCAGGCCTGTAGTTTCCCTTGTTATTAGCTGTCCACGGTGACAAAAGACCTACATGCAAAGCTGGGGAACACGCTAGATAGGCTGTGCACCCGAGGCAAATCGTGGGGAGCCCTGGGAAAGGGGCTAAAGACAGCTGTTTAATGTTAGAATTAGCTCACCGCTTGGCCCAGAAACCACGAAGTTAATCAGAAAGGGGGGCCTGGCCAGGGGCCAGACCTCAAAAGGGCTGGGTTGTCACCAGCCAGGCTCTGGTCGCCAAAACAGGAAGTCTTGTGAGCAGCTGAGAGTCCACGAAATCTGGGGTTTCTGTGGGGGGTTCGGGAGAGGACGAAAGCGTGGTGGGGGTCTGTGCGAAAGACACAAGCCACACAGCCTTTGGGGTCTGAAAAAGGAACTTGACCTGTGGAATAGGAAAGTTAAACCAGAACACGCTGCCTTCGGCTCTGGGGCCGCGGGGCTAAAGTCTCCCCTGGGCTCTGTAGACCCCCAAACTCTGCAGAGACGCCTAGCGCGCGGAGTTGGGGGGTGCATGGAATCGGCCTGGCTGCCCAGGGCCAGCAGGAGTCCCGGGTCAGCACCGACCGCGGCGGGTCAGCACCGACCGCGGCGGGCACTCACCGAGCAGCAGCAGCACGTTCCGGGAGCGCGCCTGGCACAGGCCCAGGGCGAGCAGCAGCGCGCAGCACACCGGGCGCGGGCTGCGCATGGCGGCAGCGGCGGCTCCGCGCGCCGCCCGGGCCACCGGTCCGGGCTCGGTACCGCCCCGCGATCACGTGCACGCTGGACCCGCCCAGGCCCCGCCCACCACGTCTCGGCGATTCCTGCGCACTCAGCGGTGGGGACTCGAGACCTCGAACTGTGGAGTCAGGCGGGTGAGTTTGTGTCGGAGCGCGTGGAGCTGGGTCGGGGTCCCGGGAAGGGATCGGCACGGGGAGGGGGGGCAGCGCTGTGTGTCTGAGGGTCGCCGTCCTAGGGGAACCCTCTCCGCCGCGTTCCATCGGGGTCCCCAGGATCTTCGATCTTTCTGGGAGAGGAGGGGAAGGGCCACGAATAGTTATCGGGTCTGGGGACCCCTTCTGGACTCCCGGGATCCTCGGCTGGCTGTAGCTTAGGGGTGGGGAGTGGACTTTGCCCTGGGAAGCGCAGCCAGGTCCCAGGCAGGCACGGGACGGGGTGGGGGTAGGGTGGGGGTGGAGGGAGGCTCAGCTGTAGTACCGGAGATCCGGGATCTTAGCGGATACAGCGCGCCTGGATTTAATTCAAGATGCCCTGACATTCTCTGAACCCAGTGGCATCCCCTGGGGGCTCTCTCGGGCTGTGAAAGCCACAGGTGGGGGTTTGGGTAAAGAGAGGACCCGCTACCCCAATTCCTGCGCTGCAAGCTTAAGTAGACGGGGAGGTGTGCACTTGGAAATCTTACGGCCCCTGGGGGCGTCCAGGAGACCCACCCATGTACTCTGCTAGTCAGATTGCGGACCACCCACTATCTGAGGACCCCACTTCTCTGTTTGCTGGATCTGTCATATTCTTAGAGGAAAGAAACTGACTCTAGAGGAAAAGAAAATGTGTCTGGCTTCTCATGAAGAACCATTTGCCAAGTTCAATTGGCAATAAAGGGTAGCTGATGGATCGCAACGGAGGAGGACTGGGCAGGAGGGGTTGAACGGAGGGAGGACAAAGGGAGTGGGGGCTTCCTGGGCCCTTGATCCAGGCCCATCTGCACGGATGCTGGCTTCGTCTCACGTATCATCCGGTCTGCCCAATTTAGCCTCCTACCGCAGCTCTGATCATCCGTCTGTCTCCCCCTAGCCCCACCCTGGGGGTGCCCTCCTCTGTGAGGCCTGGGCCAGGCCAGATCGCCCAGCATGGCCTCCAGCACATGCGGCTGCTGCTCCCTCACGGTCCTGCAGCGCAGGCTGCCCGTCCTGGCCTGGCTGCCTAACTACTCCACGCAGTGGCTGAAGATGGACTTCATCGCTGGACTGTCCGTGGGGCTTACGGTCATTCCCCAGGCCCTGGCCTACGCGGAGGTGGCTGGACTCCCCCCGCAGGTGAGGTGGCTGACCCCACTCCCCACCATCGGCTCCCAAGAGCCCCCCGTGTTCCTCGGCACAGGTCCACGGGCAGCTGACACCTCCACGTGTCCACCCCAGGGTCCCCTGGGTCTGTCATCTCTCGCCGTGGTAGCTGGTGGAAGGAGGGTGTGCCAGGGTGCCCGGGGGCCTCCCTGTGAGTGGACAGGGATGTCGGAACCTGTGACACCCCGGGGCTCCTGCCTCACTGTGGTCTTCCCTCAACAGTACGGTCTCTACTCTGCCTTCATGGGCTGCTTCGTGTATGTCGTCCTGGGCACCTCCCGGGACGTGACGCTGGGCCCCACGGCCATCATGTCCCTCCTGGTGTCCTTCTACACCTTGCGTGAGCCTGCATATGCCGTGCTGCTGGCCTTCCTGTCGGGGTGCATCCAGCTGGCCATGGGGCTCCTGCGTCTGGGTGAGATTCCACCTCCTCACTGTGGGGAGGAGCTTCTGGCTGCTTTTCCTAGGGCACCAGGGAAGCCAAGGGATGCCCTCCTTACGTCACTGTATGAGGGGGATGCCAGGGATGCCCTCCTTACGTCACTGTGTGCTGAGGGGGGTACATCGCTGTGTGCTGAGGGGAGGGGTCAGCCCCCAGCCCTCCTGGACACTGCATAGAAGGGACCCTCAGGTCCTTAACTGACATCTGGAGCGGGGCGTGTCGCCCATCAGTCCTTAGCTGAGGTGTCCACCCGCAGCCCTGCCCGGCCCTCGGCACCCTTCTTCTGGGGCCAGCTCAGCACCCCCTCCTGGCCGCAGGGCTCCTGTTGGACTTCATCTCCTGCCCCGTCATCAAGGGCTTCACTTCTGCTGCCGCCGTCACCATCGGCTTTGGACAGATCAAGGTAGGCACAGTGCCCACCCGGCTCTGCCCCTTCAGCTGCCGCTGGCTGGTACAAGGGTTCCTGTGACCTGACCCAGGCCAAGACCACCTGTCTCTAGAGTGAGAAGCACTCAGTGCCCTTTGGAAGCCCCCTCCTGGGCTAGGAGCTGAGTGACAGACAGCTTTCAAGCAGGCAATTGGTGGTGGGGGGAAGTGCATAGTGCGCCCCTGGCTCTTCGTTGAGTTTCCATCAACCATAGGCTGGTCACAGCAAGTCACCTACCAGCCCTGACATAGCCACATGGCTTGGTTGCTATGTTTTCTTCCTGTTTCTGATAAAGTCCTAAGTCTGTAGTATCAGTTATCCAAGGGTGGAACTTTCTAGAAACTTCACCGAGAGTGCAACTATAGCGTGTGGTGTGTGCAGAAGGGAACCGAACTGTTGTGCACAGGGGGCTGTGGGCCCTGGTGGCATATCCAGGACCACGCCCTGCCTCGTCCCGTGTCACCGCCCCGTATCTCCTCGAGGCCCGCCCCCCAAAGCTGGGCTGCTCTGCCTTGCCTGGTCTGTCCCCTCTGGCACCGGGAGAAGCGCCCAGAGTCTGTGCACGTGTGCGCAGGAGCCGACTGTCGTTTTTCTTTTTCTTTTTTGCACTCTGACCACCTGCTAGACACTGGTCGCCTTCCCCTGTCTAGTCCCAGGCCCCTCAGGCGGAGGCGGGTTTGTCATGTCCGTGTTTGAGACCACCTAGCAAGGCGTGGGTGTTATTTGCACGTATGTGTCAGCACATGCGGGTTGGCGGACAGGCCTACCTTTGTTCTGAAAACAACACTCTTCGTTTTTAGTAGCTTACATGTGGTTTTCTCTTTCCCTTCTGGGGTGAGAACTGAATGGTCTCTGGGATGCCTATTGGGGAGCCTTGCAGTACATCCCTGAGTGACCTCACTGTCTCCCAATTAAAAAAAAAAAACCTTCTGACACACTCAGGACACATGTCCCCCACTTCAACACTGTCACAGCTTGTCCCAAGTGACATAAGGAAGGAAAGTGCGGGAGAGCCCATCTCCCTCCTGTGGACTCGCAGGGGCCACATTCTGTACCCAGCTTCTCTGGAGCCCTGTGGGTGTCCGCATGGTTTTGTGGCAGGTGGGATTCCCTTTCTGATGGTGGGGATGGTGCTATAAGTGGTAGACATGACCTCAGGCCGATGGCTACAGGTAGCCTGGCCCAGGATCCTGCCTGCGTAGCTGCAGAAGTGGTTTCCCTGCTTTGTGGGGGCTCAAACTGGATTTTTGTCTTTCCCAAACATAACTCTCACTCTCCTCCCTTTGGGAGACAGGGGGTGGTTTGAGCAGGTGGTCTCCTGGGAGTCCTGATGTCTCTGTAGTTGGCAGTAGAGAAGTGTTCTTAAGAGTTCAGCTTTGGACGCCTGGGGCTTCTCCTGGGAGGGACAAAGGGAGGAGAGTGGACATGAGATGGGAGGGGTCCCCCTTCCAGGGGCAGTGGTCTGATGGATGGACAGGAGGTGTGGGAGGGGCCCCCCCTCTAGGGGCAGTGGTCTCATGACATCTCACATTTGCATGCACAGAACCTGCTGGGCCTGCAGCGCGTCCCCAGGCAGTTTTTTCCGCAGGTGTATCACACCTTCCTCCACATCGGGGAGACCAGGTACCTATTGGCTTTCGTGTCTCCCCACAGATGGGGAGATTGGTCCTTCCAGGCCAGGGAGGGGGGAGTCTGTTCCGTCCCACACAGGTCCCCAGAACACCTCACTTGGTAGGGGGTTTGTCGTGCAAACATAGGGCCAGTCAAGGTACCATCTTAGCAAGGAGCCTGGACAATGTGTCCCCCCCCCCCGGCCTTCTTGGCCGCTGGAGACGAGAGTCAAAGGGGGAGAGGCTATCCCTCGAGGGACCTTACGTGGCGCGGGGAGGACACCGGGTGCCGTAGCCAGTGCGAGCACAGCGCATGTCACTGAGTGGTGCTGTGGGTGCTGGGGACGGCCAGGGCCCCCTGGGGCGTCCTTCCTTCAGTGCAGCAGGACGCCGTTTGGGGGAAGTAGAGAGAGGGCCCGCTTGTGCTGCGGGCTGGAGGGAATGTGGAAGAGTCCTGGCTTCACCCCCTCCATTTGGCAGCTGTTCCCCAGAGCCTAAAGCCAGTGGTCTCTTTGCCTCTGTCAGCCTCGTGAGGGTAACGGAGGGCGACTGGCCAGACACGGGCAGTGTGCCTCTGCTAGGCACCCCAGATCAGAGGACGTGTAATTAGTGGCCTGTTGCCGTGGTGACGGGAGGCTCTCGTCTCCCAGCTCTGCACGGGACATGTGCTTCCTGAGGCCTGAGTGGTTCTGGAAAAGACTAGTCAGCAGGCAAGTCAGGAGATGCAGGAAGGGCGTTGAGAGCAGCTTTCAGCAGCCCGCGCGACCCTGAGTCGGGCACGTGACGCTAGTACGGAAGATGCTGAGGCAGGAGGATCGTGAGCTCAAGGCCCGCTTGGCTTCGGGGTGAGGTCCTGCCGAAGAAGGAGAAGTTATAACCAGGAACTGAGCCTCTGCCTTGAAAGCAGAGATCTGATCCCAGGTCCCACGTAAAAGTGCCAGGCGGAAATGGCAGCTGCCTGCACTTCTGGTCCTGGTGGGCAGAGCCTGGGAAATCTCAGAGCAAAGCAAGGAGGAGATAGGAGCAATCCAGGATGACTGTCCTCACACACACACACACACACACACACACACACACACACACACACACACACACACACGCAAGTAAGTAAATAAATAAATAAATAAGTGAAAGTTACAGCTAAACCCCCAAAGGCACTAGTGTCTGCCCGGTTGGGAGGTGACGGCTCTCTGTCCGCAGGGTGGGCGACGTCGTCCTGGGCCTGCTCTGCATGCTGCTCCTGCTTGCGCTGAAGCTGATGCGGGCTCACATGCCTCCTCCCCATCCCGAGGTGCCCCTCAGCGTGCGACTCAGCCGAGGACTGGTGTGGACCACCACGACAGGTGAGGGCCGGCCCCGCAGAGGTCACGCGTGCCCTGCGCTGCATGTGGTCACTCAGCACGCGACTTGGGCATTGGGAACGGGCATCGACCCCAGACTGAGCTGAGAACAGGTGTTGGCAGGTAGCGCTCAGCAGACGCGGGGTTATCCTGCAGAAGATGTTCGCGTGTGCAGAAACCCTGTTGCAGGACAGCTGGTGCTGGCATTGAAGGGGCAGGGGCCAGGAATGCCACGGAGCCCCTTGGTGGTACAGCCAATGCACAGGGTTCCTGGAGTCCACTGAAACCAGCTTGCTCAGCCTTTAGCATGTATTTGGCAGGAGGAAAAGTTTAGCTTCAGGCATGGAGCGTGCTGGCTGAGTCGCGGTTATTGACAGACGGGTCGCTGTGCAGGCTGTGGGGTGCAGAGGAGCGTGGCCGTCAGGTTCTCCAGGGCTCTTTCTGGGCAGGTAGAAACCACCCTTGCCTGCGGTCTGTGATCACAGCATGGAGGTGTCGGGCTCAGGGTCCTGCAGAGAAGAGCTCACACATTGGAGTGGGAAACCTTAGGGACCCGTCGTGCCCAGGAGACGGGAAACCTGCAGGCGGCCCTGCGGGTGGGTACCCTGACACCTAGCAGACATACCCAGAGGCAGGCGGCTGGCACAGCGCCAAGTCACACGCATCTGCTCAAGCTGATCCCTGTTCATCTCAGTCACTCACAGGCTGTCCCGTGACCCCGAGGCCGTGAGGAAATGCACTGAGCTGGGTGGATGGCTGGAGAGAGAGAGAGAGACAGAGAGAGACAGAGAGACAGAGACAGAGAGAGACCGAGTGCCAACATAGTCCCGCATCTGAATCTGATGTGGTTTTTTAATTTAATTTATTTTTGCACGTGTGCGTGTGCGCGTGTGTGTGTGTGTGTGCGCACGTGCGTGTGTGTGTGTGTGTCAGGGCTCTGTGTGCCCCTGTGGACCCAAGGGTGACTTTGGAAATCATCCTGGATGCTTCTACCTCCTTTTTGATTTGCACTGGGGTTTTCCAGGCTCCACCTTGTGGGCTAGACGTGCAGGGCATGGCCGTTTCCTCCTGGCATTTTTACGTGGGTTACAGGATCTGATCTCGGGTCCTGCTATTTGTGAGGCAAAGGCCTATTTAACCCCTGAACCATCTATCTCCCCAGCCTCTTTTGGTGTATTTTGTGTGCTTTAAAGACTTGGTCTACTGTATTCTGTCTGCTGTGTCCAACAGAAGTGTCCTGTGGCTCTTACTTTTATTCTTGTAAGATAGCGCCCCCCACCCCAGCTCTGACTCTCCCGGTCCTGCCTGGTCTCCCAGTGCTGGGGTGATGGCTGTACCCCACCATGCGCAGCAGCTCGTTCTCTCGCCTCCCGCTTCATGTGTGCCTCGCGGGATCATGTGTGTGGGCCGAGTTCCCAGGCCGTGCTAGGGTGGTGGCTGGGTGCTACTTTCCCATGGAGACTGCGTCTCACCCCATCTCCCCTTCTGCCCCAGCTCGCAACGCCCTGGTGGTCTCCTTTGCCGCCCTGGTCGCCTACTCCTTCCAGGTGATGGGCTATCAGCCTTTCGTTCTGACGGGGGAGATAGCCAAGGGGCTCCCTCCCATGCGGCCCCCGCCGTTCTCCGTGACCACCGCCAATGGGACGACCCCATTCACCAAGATGGTGCAGGTAAGCAGAGGCCGAGCCACCCCCAGGCCGGGCCTGCATTGTGTCTGTGGCGCACCTGCTGCTCCGTGGCGGGTGGTCTGGTTCAGTCTCCTTGGCGTCCCGTTTGTCTTTCTGCCTCAGCCCCCAACACCCCTCTTCCTGTGGACATGGGCAGAGAGTGTTTGCCGGATCCTTCTGGATCCTTCTCAGGCTCCTCCTGGGGTGCGGTGCTTCCTCACAGTGTGACCTCACACCTCTGCCGCTGAGTGCATTCGCCTCTGGGAGCTGAAAGCCCCTTCCTGCGGAGAGAGATCCCCCCTTTTTCTTGAAACCACTCAGCACTCTTCTCTCCTCTCAGGACATGGGGGTTGGGCTGGCCGTGGTGCCCCTGATGGGCCTTCTGGAGAGCATCGCCGTGGCCAAATCCTTTGGTAAGATCCCCACTGCCCGTGCCCACTGCCCGCAGCTCCCCAGTGAGACTCAGTCTCAAGGGACACACCTGGCTTTCTTGTTTGCTTTTTCCAGCTGTAACTTTTTATTTTTTTTTGCGTGGGTGTGTGTACCTGTGGAGACCCAAAGGTGAGATGGGGGATCCCCCCGAATTGCTCTTCTACCTTGTTACTTTGCTCTGAGGTTTCCCAGGCTCTGCCCAATTATCAGCCACTGCCATAGCCACCTGGCTTTTTTTTTTTTTTTTTTTTTTTTTTTTACATAGGACCTGGGGATCCAAACTCAGGTTCTTTTTCTTACATTCTCTCAGGATCAGCGCAGGTCTCCTTTCCTTGTTGGTAATGGTGACAGATCATACTAGGATCTCATGAGTTGTATTCTATTTGCTTTTAATGTTACTTTTCAAATTGAAAGTTTTAATTTCAGGCTGGGCAGAAAGCTCAGTGACTGAGGTGTTTGCTGCACGAGCCCAAGGACTGGGTTCAGATCCCCAGAATGCACAAAATGTCAGGGTGTGGTGTGGCAGCCACCTCCCCTCCTGGTGCTTGGAAGGCAGAGAGAAGGGATCCCTGAAGCCAGCTGACTTGCTTGAATGGCCCATACAGGCGAGCTCTGAGTTCCCCTGAGAGCCCTGCTTCAATGAATAAGATAGAGAGTGATGAAGGAGGACTCCTGATGTCAACCTTGGGCCTCCACGTGCACGTGCACACACATGTATACACGTAATGTGAACATGCATATATACATGTACACATCCTGATGCTCATGCATACGTGCACATGCGCCAAGCACACATACATACACCGTAGACTTCTTGGCTGAGGTATATGGTCCCACCTCAATGGGACCCCGTTCATGGGTATCAGAGAGGTAGAGACAGGTGGATCCCTGAAAGTCACTAGCCAGCCACGCCTGAGAGACCCAGTCTCAAAAACAAGGCGCATGTTGCCTGAGGAATGATGTGCGAAGCTGTCAATAGACCTCTAAACATGCGTACACATGCATGCACACACAAAAATGCCTCCAAACATGCACATACATATGCACACATCAAGGCATGCACACACACTTGTACACACACAAGAACACATGCCCATGCAAAATGCATGTGCATACACTTATACATATGTGGATGCATACACACGTGTATGGATATATGAATGCACACACATGTGAATGTGCACACACATGAATGCACACACGTGAATGTGTACACAGGTGAATGCACATGTGCAAATGCGCACACACATGAATGCACACACGTGAATGCACACACATGAATGTACACATGTGAATGCACACGCATGGGCGCACGCAGGTGAATGTGCACCCAGATTTTCGGATTTTGAGAGAGTTGCTTACATCACACAGCTCGCTGCCTGAGCTTTGTTTCACAAGCATCCTGTAGAACTTAGGCAGCCACGTGCACTTGTTCACGTCTTTATCATTCTCTTTAGCTTCCCAGAATAACTACCGTGTGGACACCAACCAGGAGCTGCTGGCCATTGGTAAGACCCTTCAGTCCCAGTGTGTCTTGTGCCTCCCTGATTGTATCAGGTGTGATGAGACATACGGGGGTGCAATCCCTGGGAATGGGGAGCAAGCCTCCGCTCTGTTCTACCTGCCCCCCTCTTCCTCCCTGAGCTGCCCCTAAACCCCAGGCTTCCAGCTTGCTATGTGCCAGGGACGCCCGTAAAGCTCCACCTCTGGGAGGTGTGGCCAGGATCCTCAGGAGGAGGGAGGGAGGGAGGGCGTGGCCGGTGCCGCAGGGCAGGCGCGTCTGCGGGCGAGGACTCGGGCAGGTGTGTTGTGTCTTCTCTGCCTGCACAAGCTGCCAGAGGAGTTTTGCACTTTGAGGCCACAGTAAGAATCTGAAGTTTGATCGGTGGAACATTGCAGGAAGCAACGTAAATGGCGACTATTATCGAGAAAACCAAGCAGTGCACTTCTGGGCGCTTCTTTCCCCGGGCCCCTAAGTGTCAGGTCTTCACATCTTTCAGCTTTTTGGGCTCTGCATGCGACACAACAGGCTTTCCTACGCGACCATCTGAACACGGGCTCCCAGGGTCACCTGAAAAGGACATTGCTTAGGAGTTAAGTTGGTTGACAAAAGCAAGAATTTATGATCAAACAGTTCAAGCATTTCTCATCATGAGCACAATCGATGATGGCAGCTGTCTCCCCGAGATAACTGGGGAGAGAACACGTCTCAGGAGATTACAAAGCAGTCTTCAAGGCTGAGCTCAGAGGGAAAGCTCCCCTTTTATGATTTTAGACATAAACCTGGAGTATAAGTTCTTATTACTCATAAGCGTCAATGTATTTCATAGGTTACAAACTTATTTCATTTAAAACTATGTGTACTTATTCTTTTTGATTATCAGAGCAAAGGGTACTCCTTTTAAAAATCTTTTTATTATTTATTTGTTTATTTATATATTTCATGTGAGTGTGTCTGTGTGTATTAGAGGGCACTGCATGTACCTGTGGAGGCCCAAGGATGGCTTTGGAAATTATCCTGTATTACTTTTCCTCCTTATTGCTTTGCGCTAGGGTTTCCCAGGCTCTGCCTTCCAGGGCTGGAATTGCAGGCCCCGTCATATCCACACAGTATTTTTTAATGTGGCATCTAGGGATCCGAACTCAGGTCCTTTGGCTTGTGAAGCAAATACTTGAACCCCTGAGCCCCTTCAGTGCAGTTGTCAATGTGTCGTGGGGCCTGAGCTGTCCTGCCTGTCCTCGCCCATGTGAGAAGGGCCAGCCGGGCAGTGCCGTGGGCTCCTTCCCCCGGAGGTCTGGGGATGTCCAACAACTTCTGGCAACGTTTGTGGTTCAGACTCTCGATTCTGTGACCAAATTGTGGCATCTCTGATGAGCTGCTGAATGGGCCCCATGGCTGTCGGGTCGTGGGCCCCGTGGCCTCGGGGGTCACAGGCTGAGGCAATCCACAGATCCCCATGCATTTACCAGCAAACTCTCCCACTCCTTGCAAATGAGCTCACAGCTCTTTGCGCGGCCCTGGGGTCAGCACATGCGCGGCCCTGGGGTCAGCACATGCGCGGCCCTGGGGTCAGTCTCTAGAACCAGGAGGGAGAAAAAGGCAAAGATGGCACTTCAGTCCTCAGCACTAACATCCATCTGTCCATCAGTCAGTCAGTCACAGCCCCATGGCGCTCGGAATCCCCAGAATGTGAGCCAGACAGAAGGGAGTGTGGGGGAAGGTCGCGAAGATTCAAGATGAATGTCTGAATATGCCGAGCCATCTTCACACCTGCGTAGCAGCCGGGAGTATGAACCTGCGGGATTCCCAAGCACACAGCACAGCCTTGGTCCCCGACCGGAAACGGTCTGTAGCTAGCAGTGCTGCCGCCTGTGCTGGGCCGGGCTGCCCCCTTCCCGGATGGCCTGGTGTTTAAGAAAAGCCCCAGCCGGGACCATCCTGGGACAGGCTGTGAACCTGCGACCCCTGGTACAGGCTTTGCAGAGTGGGGAGACAGGTGAAGTCCCTAGGGAGCAACGGATGTTGGAGTGACAGCTGGTGGTAAGGACAAGATAGAGCTCGGTTCTTGGGGTTCCAAGCAAGCCTCAGGCCTGTGTTCTACGTACCCGGGGAGACGGCTGGCCATCGTTACCAGTCAATCCTTTACCTCCGAGCTTCTCAGAGGCCTGTCCTCGGCCATACCTCCCGGTGTGTGTGGCAGGGGGCGGGGGCGGGGGGACCCTCTCTGATTTCCATGATCAACAGTTCTGTTATTTAGGTTGTGGTACGGATAGCATCTTCTCCTCCCTGATGACGCCGGGGCACCCACGGGGTAAAATCCGGGAAGACTACATTTCCTTCCCTTCCAGGGCAGGGGTGCAGCGACCCGGACATTCCCTGCGTCTTTCCCCGTGCGGTTCTGCCTTTCTGTCTCTCCTCCTTCCCGTGAGGCCCTCGTGTCCTTCCTGGTAAACCTCCGTTTTCTCCCCAGGCCTCACCAACGTGCTGGGCTCTCTGGTCTCGTCCTATCCGGTCACTGGCAGCTTTGGGCGGTGAGTGACCACGTGATTCCTTCTCTGTGCGGTGAGGGACGGCCCGACCCAAGGGGTCCCGCGTGTCACATCCTTCACCACATTTGGCATTTCTTTCTTCTCTCTGTCTTTCTAACAACCCTTGGCCGGCGTGTCCCTATCCACAGCCAAGCAGGTCACATCGCGCTTCGAGGTAGCCCCTGACTCCCTGTGCTGCGTGCGGCTCCAGGAAGTTCAATCCAACCGAGCGCTGCTGGGCACCTCAGTCCCTGAGGGTCCCTGCTCAGAAGACCTGGGCAGGGCCCAAGCCTGGGTGGGGGCGCCCAGTGGCAGAAAACATGAGCACTGCCTAGCCTAACAATGAATGTAGCAGGCAGAGGACGGAGGTCTCGAAAGAAAAGTAAGAGCCCCCCCAGGTGGACTGCAGACGTCTACAGTTACACCTCTGCCTTCAGCCCCAGCTGAGCTCTGCCTCCAGGTCACCACAGCTGGCAGACCCAGCTCATCATTCAGCCCTGGGGATTGACAGCTTTCCCTCTTGCCTTCCAGGACAGCTGTCAACGCCCAGTCTGGAGTGTGCACCCCGGCAGGCGGGCTAGTGACCGGTGAGCCCCTCCTCTCAATTTCCTGGGACCCATGCAGTGGGAATGAGGGACAGAGCCGTAGTTAAAAGGTCGTTCAGTCTACTGAGTAGATACTGGGGACTCCACGCCTGTTCCCCAGCCCTCTGTCCCCTCGCTCAGTGCATCTGGATGGGAGCATGTCCCGCAAGGCTCCCCAGACGACCCTGTGGCCCTTGCAGGTGTTCTGGTCCTGCTGTCCTTGGACTACTTGACCTCGCTCTTCTTCTACATCCCCAAGTCGGCCCTGGCCGCCGTCATCATCATGGCCGTGGCCCCGCTGTTCGACACCAAGATCTTCGGGACGCTGTGGCGGGTTAAAAGTACGTGTGGCTGGTCCAGATGCGGGGAGAACAGGGGTGTCTGCAAGGCTGCCAGCTTTCTTTCTCCCTCCTGTGCTCCCGCGCCGGGTTGGAGGGACCCAGCAGGCTAGACGATGCCACCTGGTGCAAGAGGGCAGCAGGCAGGTTCTTAGACGATGCCACCTGGTGCAAGAGGGCAGCAGGGAGGTTCTTAGACGATGCCACCCGGCGCAAGAGGGCAGCAGGGAGGTTCTTAGACGATGCCACCTGGCGCAAGAGGGCAGCAGGCAGGTTCTTAGACGATGCCACCTGGCGCAAGAGGGCAGCAGGCAGGTTCGTAGACGATGCCACCTGGCACAAGAGGGCAGCAGGCAGGTTCTTGGCTCTGAGTCCAGCTCTGGCAGCTACTGAGGGGGACCAGCAGCGAGTCTCCCTTCCCGCCTTCCCCTCTTCCTTCTCCCTCTGTGGGAGACCACCAGGCCCTGTATGCAGCCTGGTTCCCCACCCAAGAGAATCGTTGACTGGCAGTTCCTTTACGGGAATGGAAGTCTGTGTTGCTCTTGCTTAGTGGAGGAGTAAGGATTTGGTGTCTCCCTCATCGACCAATGTAGATTCGAAGACCCAATCATCGGTTGTTTTCTCATATGTTGGGGTCTCCCATGGGTTAGCATATTTTATCTTCTTGACATTCTTGGGATAGATTAACATGCACTTACGGAGCATAACAGAGACTTTTGGGGAGACTGAAGCCCAGGGAGGGCAGCCCATGTCAGGGTTTCTGTATCAGAGGTGGGATCCCAGGCCAAGCCCAGGGTGTGTCCCTTGCTATCGGGACCCCACCTCGACCAGGAGTCCTGGGAAATCTCCCTGGAGTCACCAGACCCACCGCCCAGCCCCTCTCAATCTCTGTTCCTTCTCTTGGGACCTCCTGACCAGCCCCCAGCTGCTCGCCCGGGCCGAGGGTGGAGGCCTGGGACCCGACCAGCCACCTTCCCTGGCAGACGGTCCAGACCTCGTCCTCTGACCCATGAGCCAGCTGTGACCCCCCAGCCAGCTGTGACCCCCCATTAAGATTCCTGCCCCCTGACCCTCCACAGAGACCTCTGAGAGTGCTTGGATCTGTGATCACGCGGCAGGGCTGTGGGATCCCAGGGAGGTGGAAGCGCCCTGAACTCCGACCCCTCCCTGAACCCCGACCCCTCTTCTAGGGCTGGATCTGCTGCCCCTCGGCGCCACGTTCCTGCTGTGTTTCTGGGAGGTGCAATATGGCATCTTGGCCGGGACTCTTGTGTCTGGGCTGCTTCTCCTGCACTCGGTGGCCAGGCCCAAGACCCAGGTGCGCCCAGGAGGCGGGCTGGGGGGGGGCCGGGCTCAGCACCTCCTGGGTCCTGAGGTGGGGAGTGGCACATCTGAAGTGTTGCCCCTGGGGAGTATTCAGCTGCATCCTGGGCTGGGCCGTGACTTCAGCTTACGAAGCGCAGGCTTGGCGGAGATTGTCCTGCCCCATCTGCCTCCAGCGCTCACTCTGTCCCTCCCCGATCCAGGTGTTGGAGGGGCGGGTGCTTGTCCTGCAGCCCACCAGCGGCCTGCACTTCCCTGCAATCGACGCCTTGCGGGAGACAATCGCGAGCCGGGCCCTGGAAGGTACATGACTGGCAGAGGTCACCGTGGGCCACGCAGCTGTTGGCACCACCGGGTCAGCTCCACCGGTTCCCAGGCCCACTGGTCCACCCGCCTGTGCATGCAGCACAGTCTCCCGTGGGCAGTAATCCCCTGACTCCTGGAGGCTTGACATTGGGCAGGGGAAGCTGGAAAGGAGGCTCCATCACATCCTCCCTTGCTGGGGGACCCAGCCCTGGAGATCCGTCCCTGGCTGGTCTCGCTCTGTCTCTGCCCTGACTGCAGAGCTATGCGTTCTCCGCACCCGGTGTAAGACACGTCTGTCTCCTTAGCATCCCCGCCACGTTCCACGGTCCTGGAGTGCACCCACCTCAGCAGCATCGACTACACGGTGGTACTGGGGCTTGGTGAGCTCCTGGAAGACTTCCACAAGCAAGGTGTCAGCCTGGCCTTCGTCGGCCTGCAGGTGGGCGCACCAGACCTCCTGGTGAGACGCGGGTGGGCGCACCAGACCTCCTGGTGAGACATGGGTGGGCGCACCAGACCTCCTGGTGAGACGCGGGTGGGCGCACCAGACCTCCTGGTGAGACGCGGGTGGGTGGGTCAGGCCGCCTGAGAGACAGGTTGGCAGCACCTTCCCTGGGGCCCCAGGCAGTGGACGTCACAGGTGGATGCAGCGACACATACGTAGGGTCCCGCATGTGAGAGGCTGAGCCGGTCACCACGGTGAGGATTGGCAGGAGTGTAACACTCACCTGGGCTGACTAGAGCTGCAGAACAAAACCCTCCCCCACGCAGTGTCAGAGGGGCTGGTCTTGTCTCAAAAAAAAAAAAAAAAAAAAAAAAGTGACATCTGTGGGCCATGAGACTAACCTAAGGAGGGGCATGGGTCCTGACCATCTCACCTTTGCCTCTATCCCTGTAAAATGAGGAGCACTACGGCTGGAGAGATGGTCAGGGGTTAAAACCTTTGCATTGCAAGCAAAAAGACCTGAGTTCGGATCCTCAGATCCCAAGTGAAGGGGTCAGGCAGAAATGATGGCTGCCTGGAATTCTAGCCCTGGAAGGTGGAGCCTGGGAAACCCTAGAGCAAAGCAGTAAGGAGGTAGAGCAATCCAGGATGGCTCCCAAAGTCGCCCTTAGGCCTCCACAGGCACTCACACTCGTGTCCTCTTGTACACACACACACACACACACACACACACACACACACACCCCTCATACCTTCCCCTCTTGGTGGTAGGCAGGACTGACCCATCTGCTTCCCTGCTGCGTGAGCACTGGCACGTCGAGTCCCACTTGGCTCATGTGGTGCCCGCTGTGCTGTGCTCACGTCAGGTTGTGCATGGGCAGAGCCCTCCGGGCACATTGGTGGAGCCCCACTCTGGCGGCAGGGCCCCGGGGCCTCTTTCTGCCTCTCATGTGGCATCCTCTCGATACCATCGGGCCACCATCCTGCAGGACCGAGCAGTCCTGCCCCGCTCTGATTGCAGTTCGTTCATCACCCAGGTGCCCGTGCTCCGTGCCCTGCTGGCCGCCGACCTCAAGGGGTTCCGGTACTTCTCTACCCTGGAGGAGGCAGGTGGGTGCAGGGAGTGTTCTGTGGTGTGATCCCGATGACTAGTTTGGGGTTGAGAACTGAAAACGGGGGTCAGCATGTGGCCTGGGCAGTCCTCCCGGACCCCACCTTCAGCGCCACCCAGCTTCAGTGTTTGGAAATGTTCTGCTGTTTGCAGAGAAATACCTGCTGCGAGAACCAGGGGCGCAGCCCTACCATGGCCACGGGGACTCTGTCCCCGACGAGGACTCTCTGTGGACCGATTAATCAGCCCCCAGATGGACGTCTGGTGTCAACAAGAATGTTCCCTCCACTGTGAATTCATTCCGATGCTGCCCGGTAGATGCCAGCCTGGTGGCTCTGAGAAAGGGCTGCAGGGTCCTGGGAGGAAGCAGGGAGCCGTGTGGGAGCCCTGCATGGGACTCACGTCCTTTGCAGGGACTGGAGAATTCCCCCCGCCCTCCCCTGGCCATGAACATTGGGGGGGGGGCTGGAGATGACTTCCAGAGAACGAGAGATGAGACAGGAACCAGACGACCCAGGCTGCGAGAGGCAGGCTGGTACTTCCCCGGATTCTTGGTTACGCCTTGGAGTCAGGTCAGCCAGGGAAGAGCGAGCGCCGGACACCTCAGAGATGAGTCTCGTCTTGTTAGGGGGTCTGAGCTGTGGCTTAGGAGGAGTCCAGGGCGCGCCAAACAGCTTCAGGTCTATTTTACACACACTCGTGAGTTTCTAAGTGGAAGTTGTCGCTTCCCTGATTTTGTAGAATCATAAGTGCTTGTAAAAACAGGAATCCATCCTGCAGGGACACGGTCGGGTCCACCCGAGGTTACCCTGCCCCGAACGTGCGCTTCTATCTGTCCCTCAGCGTGGGCATGTTCGTGATTCTACAGTGAGTGGGATCATGTCACACGGTGCTCTGTCATCCACGTCTTCATTTCCTGTGCAATATTTATGGTGATCATAAATGGCATTGAAATATAAGACTGTTCATTCCTGTGAAGTATTTTGCCCATGTTTGTTTCATGTTACTATCTTTTCTGCATATTTATTGGAGCAAGCAGACGCACGCTACCTCGGCACCTTTAGGAAGCTGGCTCCCTCTTTCCACCACGTGGCTCCCGAGTCGACCCGGGCTGGTGCGGTGCATTTATCTGCTGAGCATCTCGTTGGCTTCATCAACATGCACTTGGTTTATAAATCAAATTGTGTGTCATTTCCTAGGTCAAAACTCCCAACCTCTGGCGTGGCCATATTTGGACATGGGTCATAGGAAGCAATCGTGGTTCAGTGAGGGGGTTGAACCTTAGGGGAAACTGAGGCACGGACTGAAGAGTAGTTCATTTGGGCTAATCGGGGAAGCTAGCTTTGGAAGGAGCGAGTAGCGTTGAATACAGACTCTGGGGATTATTGAAGGCAAAATAGGTGTCCCAAGAGAGTAGCACACAGGCGTGGGCACGGGTGGAGAAACATTCGGGTGTCTTCACAGTGGGATGGTATTTTTAACGTTCTTGTAGCTTTGGAAGTTAAGCCTCTAAAAGTTGCTAGGGGAAACACCACCCCCTAACTTCCTCCCCCCTTTCTAGCAGTCCAAAGAATGTAATTTGTCACAAAGTGAAACTTGTAAGAATTTTTTGTCTGTAGACAATTGTTGCCAGGTGAGACCAGTGCTGCAGCTGAAGGTTACACTACCTCGTGCCAGCCCTGCGCAGGCGCAGCCTGACACTACCTCGTGCCAGCCCTGCGCAGGCGCAGCCTGATCCTGCCCGGGACGTCCTGGTGGCGGTGCCTCTGGGGACCACCCAGCCTGCAGCGCAGTCGCTGCTGATGTTAACTGCAGTAAAGTGAGGGAAAATGGATAATCATAATGTGGCATGCTACGCAGGTGTGAAGAAAAATGAAACTGTGAAACTTTCAGGGTAATGGATGGATCTAGAAAGTAACATGAAAGGGGGGGCTGGAGAGGTGGCTCAGGAGTTAAGCCTCTACCTTGCAGGCGGAAGGTCCTGAGTTCGGATCCCAGATCCCACGTATAGACGCCGGGCGGAGGTGGGGGCGGCCTGCGCTTCTGGTCCTGGTAGGGCGGAGCCTGTGAATCCCGGGGCAGAAGGAGGTGGAGGCGTCCATGGTGGTTCACGAATTCGTCCGTGGTTCTACACACACACACACACACACACACACACACACACGCACATGCGCACAGTTGAATAAAAAAAGAAAAAGAAAAAGAAAACGGACATCACTTATGTCTGCTGTGTTTTTAGCAGGACAGTACTTCCGGCTGCATTCACTGATGAACTCTCTCACGCTGGGACTTGAACCCAGAACCTCATCCCTGCCAGGCAAGTGCTTGATCCCTGAGCTATACATACTGCCGTCGATTTTTTCTTCTCTCCTGTTCACTTAGAGACGGGGTGTCTGTGAGTTCCCCAGGCAGCCTTCATAAGGTATAGCCTCAAAGCATGCCATGCCTCGGACAAAAGATGCACACTTTTCAGAAAGAAGGGAGAAAGCCCGGCTGAGGGGGCTGGGGGGGCTTATAATCTCAGGGTTGTTAGGTGGGCTGAAGGGCAGGGGGAGAAGTTATTCACTTTGCAAAGTGACACCCTGGTCCCTTGCCCAAATCAGGAAGTGTGTGGTCTGTGTCTGGCCCTTTCCCCATCCCCTGCTGTCAGGAGACTGATTGTGGTAAAGGGTTTTGGCAAGAGCAGCCGACCATTAGGGGGCAGTGACCACCAAGCAGAAATTCTGCTCTGAGTGTGGGGAGTAGAGGAAGGGGAATTCCATTGGCCTGATCTTGGGTCCTCCCACCCTTGCCTCCAGAGTAGCTGGGATAGCAGCCTGTGACCTCGGGCCTCCCCGGATTGCATAGTAAGATCCTGTCTCAAGAACAAAGCAAAGATAAGCCGGCATGTGCTGGTCCTCAATTCCTCACCCTCTCGGCCTGTGGGGTTGATTCCTTCAACCTGTCTGTGGGGAATTTGTCCCAGGGAGGAGCTACGATTGCAGGATTCTGCTACAACCTGGGGGAGCTGGGCTGAGGGTTGGGGGAGGGGCTGAATGGGGGTACAGGTCTGAGGAAGGGGTAGATGATGGGGGATGGTTGAAGTGGGGGGGCAGCCCACCCCGGGTTTCTCTTGGAGGTCCTGCTGTAGCAGAGTAATGAGACCACAACTGGTCGCTTCTGCTGGGGACGGCAGGAGAGCCCCAAACGGCCACCCACACAGAGTGTTTTCCAAAGGCGCTTTACCTTGCTGCCTGTCCCCCAGGGCACCAGGGAGGAGCGGGGCTGGGTGGAGGCAGGGCTGACTTGCCGAATTCTCCTCTTGCAAACATAAATGGTGCCCCATACATCCACCTGTGGCTCTGCCTACTGAGAAAAACTACTTTCAACGTTGTTACAAATTACTCTTTGAACTGTGTCAGAAAGAACAGGAATGGCTTATTAGCAAACTTTGGACACATAAAAACACAAATATAACACAGGTACATGCACATACATGTACGTGCCACACACATACATGTAAACACACACATACACATATGTATGTGACATTTCGGCGCTTCTTTCCCTTGCCAAGTCTGAATGCACCATGAGCACCTTTTTGCTGTTAATAAAATCCAGTTTTGCTTCATAACGGTTCCACCTGAACCTCTTTTCCTCATCAAGGCCACAGACCCCAGCCGATAATGATCTCTGGGAGCCGCGAGCGTGGCGTGGACCTGGGTTCTCACCACTGGTGACACTTACCCAGGTCATCCGCTTACCCAGAATGCTCTAAGCAGAGCCCACCGTGCGACCCGGGTCAACTGGGAAACACCTGCTGGGCTTGGGGGGACCTCAAGGTGACAGGGGGGTTTGCTGCAAACTCAGCCAGAGGCTAGAGCAAGGGGCAGGCTCTTTCCCCTTGAAAATGCCAGTCCTTGTCTGCGACCGGAAGCAAGAGCAGGGAAGACCAGCCCATGCTGGGGCTCAGCTATGGCCCCCTAGAAGTTGAGTTCGTAACCTGAAAATATGACCTCATTAGAAAAAAATTAAATCTTTTATTTGCGAATGAGAGCGAGGATGTGTGCATGCACACCAGCGGGGGGCAGTGTTGTGGGCTCACTCTCCAGGGGTCCCTATGTGCCCAGGTCCTTGTGTTCAGAGTCGAAGACTGAGACCAGAACACGCGTAGAGGATGAAGGTAGGGTTTAGTAGAGGAGAGAAAGAATGGAATTCTAGGTCTCCAGACCTGGAGTCCACGAGGGGCGAGGTCGCTGGCTAATGCTGGCAGGCCAGGTGTGTTTGTGCGGTTAGGTAAGCCCAGGAAGGATGGCTTTTCCCGGTAGGCTCCTCCAGTTTGTGCAAACCTGATTGGAGCTTTTGATTCTCTACATCTCATTGGTCTATTTACCTTGGGGCCCAACCCAGTTAACCTTTTGGTTGGGTTCAAGGCCACGCTGTTTCTTAAATGGACTCAGCATCTCTGATAAGGAGAACTCATCTCCATATCCTTTCATAGGCAAAGGATTGGGGGAAGTTGGCAGTTTTATCTCTGTGGAGGATTAGAAGTCCTTTCCTCCAAGGGGTGTTCTTCCAGGGTGGTCCTGGCAGGGGGGAGGGGGGATGGCTTTCTGGGGATTGAGTTTGGGTTGTCATTGAGGCAGGATTACAGCAGCCATCCTGGGATGGGTCTCTCAAGGTCTTTGAAGGTCTCTGGAATTCTTGAAGGTGATCCCCGACTGCTGGGATCTCCCTGAAGGAGCACTCCTGCTGAGGAACTGACTCCAGTCCTCCCAGAGATAAGATCTTCCCTATGGAGGGATTATAGAGCTGAGCTCTCCACATCAAACAACTTGACCTCTAGCCTACATGGGCCCAAGGCAACTGGGTTGGGTCCCAATGGGAGTAAAGCAATGGGAAAAAGCCAGTTCCCCTGGCTCATCTAGGTGTATAAATATGCCCGCCCCTGGCAGCCATCTTTGGCACCCTAGCCTGCCGTGGGTTCCTTTCCAGCTGCTTGCTTCTCATGGGGGCGCCCTAGCCCCTCGTGGCACTTGTGCCAAGAGTGTTTCTAGCTCCTTGCCTGCTCCTCATGGATTCCATGCCTAGGCACCGTGAGTTCTCCAGGACCCTCCAGCCCCTCATGGCACTCCACATCTGGAGTCCGTGAGTTCCAACCTTTCTCTCCTCTAATAAACGCTACCTTAATCCACTACACCATGTTCTGGTTTCAATCTTCGACTCTGGAGCACAAGAACCCGCAACATTGGGATGGTCAATTCCTGTCCCTGCAACATTTGGCAACCAGGAAGGGATAGTTCCGATTGTCCCGCATCATCCATCATGATGCTGGTCTCTGGGGTCTCTATGTCCATATTATGTTTGGGAGTTGAAAGATTAAAGCCAGAACATGCATAGAGGATTTAAGGCAGAATTTATTTTTTATTTTTTTAAATATTTTATTTATTTTATGTGTGTGTGGTGTGTGTGTGTGTGTATCAGAGGGCACCGTGTGTCTCTGTGGAGGACCAAGGCTGACTTCTGGAATCATCCTGGATTTCTTCTACCTCCTTGCTTTGCTCTGAGATTATCCAGGCTCCACCCACCAGGTCCAGAAGTGCAGGCCACCATCATTTCCTGCCAGGTGTTTTTACGTGGGACCTGGGACCTGAACTCAGGACCTTCTGTTAGGAGAGACAGAGTCTTAATCCCTGACCATTTCTCCAGCCGAGCAGAGTTAATAGAGACAGAATGGAACTCATGGACTTGGAACTGGCAAAGGGGCGAAAGAGCCATGTAATGGCCGCAGGGTTGGGGTTCGGGAAGCCCAGGAAAAACGCCTTTTTCTTATTGGTTAGCTCCAGTTTGTGCAAACTCGATTGGAGTTTTTGGTTCTCTACATCTCAGTGGTCTGTTCCTATTGGGTCCAGCCCAGGTGACCCTGTGGCTGACCTCTAGGTTGAGTTGTTTCTCTTGGGGAATTTAGCTTATCTTCAATGGAGAATCTTCTCTATATCCTTTTTTTTTGGGGGGGGGGTTGATAACCTCATCTTTGTGGAGGATTAAAATCAGTTCCTCCAGATTAGTAAAGTATGTTCCTTCATGATAATCCCACCTCTGGGCGATAGATGTTCTAGACTTTCAAAGACCCCTCCCAGGGGGGCTGTTCTAAAACTGCCTAAGTCAGGTTTGTGAGCAGAGGTCTCTCCTGCGGGGGCAGCTCACCAGCCTCTTTCTTGAGCGTTGAATTAAAGTCAGAGCACCTGACCTTATAAAAAGAGATGACCCGGGGCTGGGGACAAAGCTAGTGGGTAGAGGGCTCCCCTGCACACAGAGCCCCCCCACTGATGCCTAGCATACAACTGTCAACACTTAGGAGGTGGAAGCAGGAGGACCAGAAAGTCAGGTCCTCGACTGCATAGTGAGTTTGAGGCCAGCCTAGGCCTCGTGAGCCCCTACTGAGGACCCCCAAGCCTCTGGAGGACAAGGGGGAGTCCAGCCCCTTCTAGGTTTCGCCCTTCCGACCTCAGGAACCAGGAGAGAGCAGACTGTGTGTGGAAGCGGACACTGCTCGCTCGCAGTATTGACTTCCTCAGAGCCAGAAGTAACTCGGGGTTTGGGGTTCTAAAGGGCTAGGGTGAGACCCGGTGACTGGCAGCTGGGACCCAGCATGTACACAAAGGGCTCTGTGTGGCCTGAGGGAGTGCTGAAGGATCAGGTGTGGGTGCTGTGCTTAGTCCTGCTGCTGAGCACAGCTGGAGGGAGGGGCCATCCGCATCTGCACGCAGGCGTGCACAGTTGTCTTCAAATACTTGCTGAGGCATGTTTGAGTGCTTGAGACCTGGCCTTCCTACACGGCTTAGGATGGTGTCAAACTCTTGGGCTCAAAGAATCCTGCTGCCTCAGCCCCTCCCCCCATAACTGGGACTTCGGGGGACAAACCACCTTGCCTGGCACAATCACTATAGGTGAAACTCCTGTATTATATAACCTGCTTTCTATGCCTTTCTTGGGGGAGGGCATGACAGGACTTCCTCATGTTAAGCAACACCTCTGCCAACCCCCAAGTCGGGGCTGTAACTGGAGCCCTGAAACTCCACGGTGAACAATGAGAGGGGCCTCCAGTTGGGGAACTGCAGCCACAAGCTTCTGAGTTGGACACAGGTCCAGAACGCAGAGCCACCTTGCTACCAGGGACTTATATCCAGACACCGCACCCCACCCCCACCCAACAGCTCCCTCTGGCGCTCGCTCCCTCCTCCCGTGATGTCCCCTGAGCGCTCTGCATAGGAAAGGGACGATGGTTCTTGAGACACCTCTCTTAAAGCAGGAAGGACCCCCGGAGGTCTTTCCAGCAGAGATGAAACTCTTGGCCAAAGGTTCCATCCTCTCCCAAGCCAGCCAAGTGCGGTGCCCTGGAATCTTCCAGCTGCTCAGGGGCGGAGGTCGACCTAGGACAGCAGGCATCAAGCTAAGCAGAGGGACAGCGAGGCCAATAGGGGACCCAGCGCCGGCCCAGCATGCCAGGACCCCTGGGTCCCATCCCCGCATCAGAGGAAAGCAGGTGTGCCGGGTGTGGTAGGTTAGTGTGCAGTCCCACTGCACTGAGGAGATAAGTTCATGACCAGACAGCTTAAGGGAACAAAGGGTTATATTTTGCCTTACGATTCTTTCTTATAGTGCTTTGTCCTGCTTGGCAGATGAGCTCACACCAGCACCCAGGGCTGGGGGAACTGGCCATGCCAAATCCACAAGGTTACCTAGAGGAACAATCCTTACTTGCCAGACCAGCATGTCTGGCCAAGTGTACCAAAGGATGTCACTTCCTCAGTCATTCCCTCCATCTTATTCCCCTGCCCAGAGACTGGCCCCGCCCGCCATGGGCTGGACCTTCCCCAACAACTAGACTGGCTCCTGCAGGGTTGCTCCGGCCTAACTCAATCACTGATTCTTTACATGTGCCCAGAGGTCAAGCCGGAACCTGGGGCTGTGTCGCCCCAGCACTTGGAGGCAGGCGGGAGAATCGAGTTCAGAGTCCTCACCTGCCTGCCGTGCAGTGTAGTTGTTCCGGTCTGGGAGAGAGGAGACCACGCAAGATGCTTTCTGGCAGCGGCGCTTGGGAGCAGCTGGGAGGGGGTACTGAGCGGAGTAGCCTACGCTTTCCCTCACAAAACCCCCTTGTTCCCAGTGCCTCCCCACCCCCCTCCCTTCCCACTCAAGATCTGACAGCCCATAACGAGGATTCAGTGGGGGAAGGGAACAGGGGCCTGACCAGGATATCCGAGTGGCCATGGTTGGAGGTACCTTCCCGCTGACCTGCCGGAGGATCTTCCGGGGCCGTGAGAACACCAGAATAGTCGGTGGCCACTGGCCAAAGCACTTGGGTAGCTGCTTTGGGGCCGCAGGCGACGCCATCCGAGGCCCCCTCGTCCTCCAGCTCCCCCATGCAGTGGCTAGCCACCCCGTGGCTCCAAGTCCATGCCTGCCCCACACTCGGCCCCTCAGAGTAAAGGGGGGGCACGAGCATTGGTTTTCTCTGCCTCCTGCTGTAACTCTGATGGATCACATTTGCAGTGTTTAGCAGCTGACAACCGTGCATGTGGGGCCGGCCGTCTGTGCGGCGCCTCCACACGGCGTTCCCCTGGGCCCTGTCTTGTTTGTGTGTTGTGTAGTTTCCAGCTGGATCTCTTCTCCACACTGCTGCTGGGCAGTGCTAATCACCACCAGAATCTCGGCCCTCGGAGGAGACTCCACAGCCACCTTCTAGGACCGCCTTGAGGCCGGTGAGAATAAGGCGTCCACACCTACTCCCCACACGGCGGGCCTGGTGGCTCTTCTCTGCCTGGACTTCCTCTTTGGAAGTGCTTGGCTGGACGCCATGTGCAGGTCCTTGCAGGGGATGCTCCCTGGAGATGCTTCCCGGGAGCCCCGGAAAACAGGCGGCTGCAGGCGGACACCTCTCCCCATCCTTGAGAGAACACCACTTCCTGCTTAGGATGCTCAGAGATGGGCTCCAGGTGACTCACGGCCCCGCCCAGCGGGCCAAGGTATTTTCTTGCATGTTTTTCCGTTGATTGTTTTGTGCCCCCTGAGGCATGTTACCTGTGGATCAAAGGAATAAGACTGCTAAGAGACTGCAGACCCCACCACAGTTTATAATTATAACCTAGAAACAATATGTGTACTCCATAAATTCACTCTGTGACACTTCTATTTTTCTTATAGTTTCACAATGTTCTCAGTGTGTACTTAACTAATAGCTATAAAAATATTTTAGCTGTGCTGTTCCCTGGCTTGCTAAGAGTAAACTCAGCGTGACTCACAGTACCCTTGCTCCGCCTGACCCAGACTGAATCCATCCTACCGCTCCCACTCGTGTTCTCCCGGATGGTTTGAGACTGAGCCTTTTCCCGGGAAGCTAGGGTCTGTGCAGGGCCTGGCACTGGTGGGCCTGGTTACAGTGCACCGGAAGGGTCGAGAGAAGGCATGTTGATGTCTAGCCTGGGCCATCACCAATCCGGAGCCACAAATCAAGCTGGAAGCGCAGAAACGCTCTGCGGGCAGGTTGGTGACCCTTCACCACTCTTGCCAAGGCCAGCCGCTAGCCCCCTCCCCCCGGATCAGGTGCCAACAGCAGACTAGAGTGTGATTCCATCAAGGTCCACCTTGGCAGAGGAATGAGACGACTGGGCAGAGTAAGGGTGGAGGGCAGCTTACAGGAATGTGGGTAACCCAGAGCATCTCCACCATCGAGAAGTCTCACCGCAGCCTGGACAGAGAGCCCCTCCAGAGATGGGGTTCCCCTTCAGCTGGCCTTCCACACTACAGATCATGTGCGCGGGATGAGGGGGGCAAATCACACACAGCTGGGAGGTGGGGGCCGAGGAGTGGCTGGATGTCGGCCCTCCCCACCTGCTCCTCCATGAAGGCTTGAGGTGCTCACACCTGCTCTATGCAGATGTTTAAAGCTTTCTGTTGGGAGGTCAGCGTGCTACCACACCAGGCTTAAGAAATCCTTTTCCTGACGTCATGATTCTCCTCTGTGACGAGAGAGCTTAATGTGGTCTTGTGAATAAACGGGAAAGTCCCCGTGACCTGTGCCAAGTGTCCCAGCAGCAAGACAAGTAGCAGAGAGGCCGGGCCTGGGGAAGGAAGGAAGGAAGGAAGGAAGGAAGGAAGGAAGGAAGAAAGGAAAGAAGGAAGGAAGGAAGGAAGGAAGGAAGGAAGGAAGGAAGGAAGGAAGGAAGGAAGGAAGGAAGGAGAAGGAAGGAAGGAAGAGGAGGGAGGAGGAAGGAAGAAAGGGAGGAGGGAGGGAGGAAGGGAAGGGAGGAAGGGAGGAGGGAGGGAGGAAAGGGAGGGAGGGAGGGAGGAAAGAAGGAAGGGAGGAGGGGGGAGGGAGGGGAAGAAGGAAGGGAGGGAGGGGAAGAAGGAAGGGAGGGAGGGAGGGAGGGGAAGAAGGAAGGAGGGAGGGAGGGAGGGGAGAAGGAAGGGAGGGAGGGAGGGAGGGGAAGGAAAGGGGGAGGGGAGGGAGGGGAAGGAAAGGAGGGAGGGAGGGGAGGAGGGGAGGGAGAGGAGGAGGGAGGGAGGGGAAGAAGGGAGGGGAAGAAGGGAGGGAGGGAGGGGAAGAAGAGGGAGGGAGGGGAAGAAGAGGGAGGGAGGGAGGCTGGAGGGTGACAGAAGGGAAGGGTCTGTGAGGCTAGGAGGTGAGGCCAGTCCTTTCAGTAGCCACCGTGGTTAATGATGCAACGCTGGCTGAAGGACTGGTGTTGAGAAGGAGGGTTGGGGAAGAACCCGGTTTACACACGTGAAAGGTCTTTGGGATCTGGAAGCCAGTGTGTGTTTGTGTGTGTGTGTACGCGCCAGCGCGATTGTGCTTCAGATAGACTGAGGCACAGAGGTGGCTGAGGTAAGGGGTGGCCATCCAGTAGCAAGACCACTTGTCAGAGATTTGATCGACTGGCTTCCGCCATTCTACAGCTGATACACCCGAGGCTCCACAGAACGACCCTCCTGGTGTCTGTCCTTGTCCCCCGGCGGCTGAGCCCGGCTTCACGAAGTCCTGGAGACTGTCCGAGATGCTGGGCGCCGGGGCGTGGGGGGATTTGCACCCAACACACCTCTCCCAGGCTCTCAGCCCACAGTGGGTGGAGGTCGCTCAGGGGACCACCCCCACCCCCAGGATCCGGTCGGCCGAGCATCCGGGCGCCTGGGGTACCCGCTCTGGGCGCTTAGCGGCAGCCACGGGGGGCGGAGACGGCCACCTGGCGGGCACCACCGGCGGGGAATTCGGGCCACGCCCGCGCTGCCCTGGCCGCGGGAGGAGGAAAGCGGAGGGCGGCTCCGGCGGGTGACGGGGCGAAAGCGCGCGGGCTCGGCTTCAGGTGCGCGCGGGCGGGCGGCGGCGCTGCGGGCGCGGGAGTGAAGTGTGGGGTCGCAGGGGCAGGGGACGCCGGTGGGGGTGCCCTGGGCTGAGGTCCTTCGCGGATGCGGGGTCCCTCTGGGTAGGACACGACTGTCACGTGCCCGGGGGTGGCGGTGCGAAGCTCAGCGTGCGGGTTCGCCGGGCACCGGGCCCTCTGGGCGCAGGGCCGGCCCTGGGCGCGTGTGGTGCCAGCGGTCGCAGTGCCCGGCCCCGCGGGGCTGTTCTGGAGCGACGCCCCAGTCCTGGTGCGCCGGCGCACTCTTCCTGCTTGCTCCAAGTTTCGCTTTCTCCGCGGGCAGCCGGGTGGGACCCGCCCTGAGGCCAGAGCTACGGGCAGCGGAGTGGCGGCCGGCCTTCCCTGCTCCCTGGCAACACCCCTAAAGGGCAGAGTCCCCCAGACCTGCCCCAACCCAGAGCGCGAGCGCCTAGCGGATCGGGGCCCTTGGCACCGCCCCGTGATCCTCCGCCCTCGCCGATTACCACGGTAATTTCACCTGCCAGGCACCGGCGCCCCCGACAACCGTAGGCACGGGGGGCGCAGCGTCCTCTGGGCTCCCGGGGCGCCGAGTCAAGATCGGGGCCCGGAGCCTCCTTGTTCCAACCCGGGGGGGGATGGGCAGGTGCGCTCGCAGAGTGTGGGACGCTTTCTTGGCCCCGCCCTAACCTCGCCCACTTTTCCTGGCCCGTGGTTTGGGGGCTGAGTTGACAGTGTCCGCTGACTAAACGGGAAAGTGTCCCCCTCCCCCCAATATTCCCTCCTCTTCCATCCCCCACCCGGCGCACGCTCGTCCCGGGGTCCTTAGGAGGAGCAGCAAACCGCCAGGTCCTTTGAGCCTTGCAGTGTGGTTTTTGGTGTGTGCGGCGGGAAGAATCTTGGAAAGCTCAAGTCACGTGGTGTTGGGGTTCCGGACACCTCGTTCCAAAATGCGGCGGTACGAGACAGCAAGGCATCTCAAAGTAGCTTCTTAGACGATTTTTCCCCGCTGGTTTTTCTGAGAAACAGTTGGAGTCGGAGTATCCAGAAAATTAAGCTTTTGTAGAAGAAAACTTCTTCCAGTGAGGGAAATCTACAAGCCAGAGCCGCCGCGGAGCTTTCTTGAGCTCCAGACACCACCCTCAAAACAATTCAGCTTTCTTTCCCACCTTCTCCACTCCCGAGCCGCAGTTTTTGCCTGGTTCCAGGGCCTTGGAACGTTCAGTCCCTTTCTTCATCCCTTATTTTGGGCATTTCTGTGCATATGTAATTAAATATGTATGTTTCTTTTTAAGTGTGAGTCAGTCTGTTTTGAGATAGGCTCTCTGGGACTCCTGGCCTTGAACTCCACGCATACCCTTGGCCAGCTCTGAGCTGCCAATCTTCCCGCCTCCATCTCTCAGCGCTGGTATTACAAACTTGCACTTCACTTTATCTGAGGTCAGTTTAGTTCCAGGCCTTCTCTGGAGAATCTGGGAAGGCGAGGGAAGCCTTCCCAATGGAAAGAGAAGGGGCCTAAGGGTGGGGAGCCATTGGAGGTGTTTGAGTGAGGGGGTGCTCAGACCTTAAGCAGAGGAGAGGAAGCATGATGGGGATCAGGTTTGGCTGCCCCTTAGGAAGAGCCAGGGAATTAATAAAAATCTTTCCCCAGACCAGAACCAAAGAGCCGAGCCATCTGGCAGAGATGGACTCTAAGACGACCACTAGGACTCAAGCGGGGTGGGCCGAGGGGCAAGGGGCAGGGGCACAGAAGCCCAGGAAGAGGAGGCGGAGCCCCCCTTGCAGGTTTCTGAGTAGACTATGAAGGCAGCAGAAAGGGTGGGCTGACTCAGGGGGTCACAGTCTCAGGAGTCATACCAGTAGCCGGGGGCAGTTCCTTGCTCCCACCCTGTGGCCCGGAGCCTGGGTGGGTCTGCCTTTTCGTGACCTTGGCTTGGATTAGGCTCGGTGGGGCAGGTGTTTCTGCCTTTTCACCCAGAGCCGGGGCAGCCCACAGAGCCCACCTGCAGCTCCCCTGAGGATGCTCTGCACGCAGCTGGCGCCCCAGCTCCTCAGGCTCCCAGGTCTTGGGAGAAGCCTGCCCGGCCAGTTCAAACCTTCCTGGTAGTAGGCACTGATGGAGACCTGGGGGGGAGAGGAGCCGCTGTGCCTTGAGGGGGTGGGTTCCCCCTCAGGGTGGGAGTGGACTGGGGCGGGGGCGTGGCCAGGAGAGGCCACAAAGGCCGAGGGAGCTGGGTTTCGATTGCCTGGACCTGACTTTCTCAGAAAATGAAACTGAAGGGGGTGGCGGTCACGTGGCAGGAGGTCAGGGGTTTATAGCTGGCGGCCTGGGGCTCCTCTCTCCGACAGGGCTGTGGTTAGCAGCATGGAGTGTCCCCGCTGCCGGCACGTCTCCACGGAGAAAGCGGCCAAGTTCTGCAGCCAGTGTGGGCAGAAGCTGGTCCCTGGAGTTCCTATGCCAGGTGAGGCCCCCGGGGTGGGGACGGGCGGCGGGGTGATGAGACCGCCACGGTGGGCACGAGGTCTCCGGCGCCCAGGAGCTCTTTCCAACGTGCCTCCTGCAGCGCAGCCGGTTCAGGCTGGGGCCTGCAGGCGCCGGCAGATTTTTTTTCTAAGTTTCAGTTTCGGTTCCTGGAGCAAACCGGCGCTTTCCCTCCCCCGTCCCGGGAGAAACCTCTGCCCAGCTGGGGATCTTGAGACTCTCAGGACGCCTTGGGAATCCCTGTCCCAGGTGCTGAGGCGGGAGAAGGGATGGAGGAGGGACTGCTTGCAGTGACTGTGGGGGAGCCCCCTGGCTCGTCCAGCTGTTCTATTGGAGTGGCAAGAGTTGTGGCTGGGCCTCACCTGCCCACAGTGGGTAGAGTGTGAGACCCCTGGCTTCCCACCCTTACCTCGTCCCCTCCTCTCCAGCTGCCTCAGGGCCTTGGTTACACCTGCTTGCTTTCCTGGGAGCACAGGGCTCCCCAGGGGCAGCTGTCTCCCAGCACCCCAGCACCCCGCTGCTCAGCTGGGCTCTGTCCTCCAAGCAGTGACGTTGCTCTGGTGCAAAGCTTCCTCAGCTTTCTGTACGGTTCTGGAACACATCGCGTGCTCGGCCCGACCGGCAGCCTGCATCCGCAAAGTCCGGAGGCCACATGCGTCTTCTGGGGAGGAGCGCTGTGCGTGTTCTGTGTGCGAATTTGCCCATAACGGTCCACTGCCTGCCCTCCGCTGGCTGGCGTTTGGAGGGTTCCATTTTTTCTTTTCTTCTTGGTGGGCCACAGAATCACGGGTGCACCATGAGGGTGGCTGTGGATTCTTTGCTGTTGAGATGCAGGGTGGCTGAGTCTGCACAGGCTGCGGGGACCACCCCCAAGTCTTAGACTAGTAAGGCCGCTGGTCTCTGCTGAGCGTGGCGGTGCCGTCAAACAACCCATGATGCAGATACCGACGGACTCGCCCACAGCCGTACAGCTGGTAGAGTCGGCCTGGGGTTGGGGTCTTGCCAGCCTCGGTGCCAGAGAGGCTTGGAGGACCGTTGAGGGCCCTTCAGATGAGGAGCGCCACCCGTCTCAGACATCACACTCATTGTTGCTGCGGGTGGTGCAGGACACAGGGAGCCCCGAGGGGCTTCACGAGTCTCAGGCCCCTTAGGGAGCGTGGCACCCGGTGCTCATCCTCCACAGTCTGACACGGCGGCCACTGTCCCTTCGCTCTTCCTTTTATTCTCAGTGAGTCCTTCACGGGGTGGGGCGGGCCATCGGAACAGGACCGAGGGAGTCAGGTTGTGTGAGGCGCAGGTGAGTGGTGTTTCTACAGCCTGCCACGGAGTCTTCTCATGCCTGAACCAGGCCGCGCGCCTTCTGAAAGCCTGTCCCGTCCGGGTGGGTGGCGGTGGGGAGTGTGGGGGCTGGGCTGCATCCCCAAGAATGGAAACTGAAACCAAGTCGGGATGGGGGTGCTCCTGGGCCAGCAGGAAGCCCGTGCCGTGCACTGCTCAGCACACCCACATGTTGGGACCACAGAGCCCCCTCCGTTGCCCCGCAGCACTAGGTGGTCCCGACACTGCAGGGGTCCCAGGCGGGCAGCTCCTGGTGGCCAGCGGCAGGACGGGTGCACCCACCTTCCACCCAGAGGCTCGCAGGCGCCGGGGTCCGGGGGACCCCGGGGGTAAAGGCAAGGCTCGGGAGCCCTCAGCGTTCCTGCCCAGTGTGGGGTGGGGGGTGGGGTGGCCTTGCTCCCGTGAGGACTTTATTGAGTATTGTGATTTGGGGTGCCCATGGCTGGCGGGATGCCCCTGTCCTGCCCCAAGTCCCTAGGACCTAAGTAGGAACTGCACCTGGGATGTAAGAAGGTCTTCTTTTGGGGTTTAGGTAAGGTGCTGCTTTTATGTATTAAGATAAATGAGAGAGAGAGAGGCGTACACACCTGTCATGGTGCACAAGTGGCAGTCAGGGGACAATGTTCTTTACACCACGTGGGCTCCCAGGGATCGAACTCTGGTCACAGGCCTGAGAGCTTGTGTGCTCAGCTCTCTTGCTGGCTCTGTGCTGCTTTGTGTTTCCTGCGTTTTCTAGGTTTTCATGAAGGATGACGTTTTCTAATGAAGAAAGGTTAGAATGGGATGAACCTACTGGTTGGGGCTTGGGTGGTGTCATCATTGGGCACAGCTGTCAACTTTACAGTTGAGGGTTGGAGCTTTGGGCACAGTTGTAGAGAATTAGTGTTTGAATTAAGCCCAGAGCAAACCTGCAGGAGATTGTCTAGCTGCCGGGGAAGGCCCAGCCCATGGTGGGTGGGACTAGGCCCTGGAATAAAACACAGAGAGCTGGTTGAGAGTGGGCATCCTTCTGTACACTTGGCCAGACATGCTGGTCTGGCAAGTAAAGATCGTTCTTCTCAGCCATTACGTAGAGATGGTGTGACCTGTTCCCCGGCCCTGGTGTTGGTGCGTGCTCTCCCGTCAAGCTGGACTATGAACTGTAATCCTATTGTCATAAGGAAATAAACCCCTTGTTCCCTTAAGCTGTTTGATGGTCAATTTATCAGGAATTATGTAGGTGAACTGTAAGAGGGAGGTGTTTGGGGAAGGGACAGATCTGTCTCTGGGGCTGGGGTGGGTCAGTGTCTCTGCTTAGCCCTGGTGTGTGGGGGTGAGTTGCTGTCAGAGGATGAGGATGAGGGCCGGTTACCTGTGGAGCTTTCTTCCACACTCTGCTGTGTTGCAGACTCTGCTCTCTTCGGGCTTCTGGGGCCTGATCACACAAGGAAGACAAGGAGAATTGTGTTGCACGCAGTGGCTTTCTCTCTGTGTGTGTGTGTGTGTGCGTGCGTGTGTGTGTGTGTGTGTGTGTGCACTCACCTGTAGAGGCCAAAGGATAACTTCAGCAATCATCCTGGATTGCTCTACCTCTTTTTTGCTTTACTTTGGGGTTTCTCAGGCTCCACTTCCTAGGGACAGAAGTAGATGCCGCCACCATTTCTGCCCGGCATGTTTACGTGGGATGTGGGATCCGAACTCAGGTCCTTCTGCTTTCGAGGCAGAGGCTTAGCCTCTGAGCCACCTCTCCAGCCCATGGCTTTGGAGATCATTGGGAAGGAAGGGCTACAGCATATTGAGTCGACACTTTGACCTTGTCAGAGCCGCTCACAGGCCGGGCAGTAGGTCCCAGCAGGTCCCGGCGTTTGTCCGCAGGGCCTCTCCCATCTTCCCAGGCTGAACTTCTTCCCATGACCAGCACCTCCGCCCAGTGCCCACCCCTTCTCCATGACTGTGTCTGACTACACTCGGGGGTCTCCTGTCCATCACTGCAGTCGCAAACCATCCTGGCTTTAGACTGTTGGTCCGTCTCCTGGCCAAGGAAGCTGCAGTTTGTTCCAGCTGCGGGATCGAGATATTGGGGCTCATGGTCAGCTGGTGGCCTGCACAGGTGCTCTGGCTACAGACTGGAAGGTGCCCTCTGTCCTTCACCTGTAAACCCCGACATATGCGCTCTCTCTCTCTCTCTCTCTCTCTCTCTCTCTCTCTCTCTGTGAGATGTGCGTATTTCAAAGCAAATGGATTTTAGAGAGATTTCACGTAGTGATTGTTTAGAGACCAGGCCCTGCCAACAGAGGCAGCAGGTGAATCCCCAAGAGCTGGGCTCACGTGTCCCCAGGCAAAGCTCACAGGCCTTTCTCCCAGGTGATTCCAGATTGTGGGTAACTGGAACTAACCATCGCGACCACCTGAGCTGTCACCTGAGCGCTGAGGGCAGCCTGGTGCCCAGGGCAGCTTGTCTCGGTGGTGCGGGGTCTTTCTGTCTTCTGTCCACTGCTGCTGATCATGTGTAGTGGCTTCCGTGGTACAGTGTCCAGCGTGGCCTCTTTCCTGCCTTGGAAGCTGAGCCCTTCTGGGGGAATCAGGGGGGCCCCTGGGTTCCTTTTCCTTTGGTCTAGCCTCTGACTCTTGGGTTTTCATAGCTCTCCAGCTGTTTATGAAGAAACCCAGACCCACCCCAGGTCAGCCAAGGAAACACAAGAAAGCCGGCTGGGTGACTGAGCGGGTTAGACGAGCCCTGGGACCCCCAGAGCCCGGCCTAGGGGCCCCACTCGAGCAGAACTGTGGGGGGTCAGGCCTCTGTGGGCATCGGGGACCTTGTGGCTGGGCTCTGGTGTGACCTGCCTCCTCATTCTTCAGTTCCTAGATGGCCAAGAGCAGAAACTCACAGGGGCGCCAGAGGGGATGGCTGGCCTCTCAGTGCATGCTCAGGATGGGGGGTGTGGTTGCTGGGTACTAGAGGGGATGGCTGGCCTCTCAGTGCATGCTCAGGGTGGGGAGTGTGGTTGCTGGGTACCAGAGGGGGTGGGCTGGTCTCTCTGCATGCTCAGGGTGGGGGTGTGGTTGCTGGGTACTAGAGGGGATGGCTGGCCTCTCAGTGCTTGCTCAGGGTGGGGGGTGAGGTTTGCCTACCTGCTGCTGTCCCGTAAGCTGACCCTCCCCCCACATCTGCCCCTTAGGTCCCGAGAGCGGTACTGCCCTGGTGGTGACGTCAGCCGCAGAGGTAGCCATGAAGCTGGGGGAAGCGCTGTTGGAAGAAGACAGCTTGCCGCCAGGCAACGCCCCCAAGTCCTTAGAGTCTTTTGAGTGGTTGGAAAACCCAGATGAATCCAGTTCTGATGCCCCCTGGACCATCCAAAAAGTGAGTGGCCAGCCCCTGGCTGGCATCCCACGCCCTTCTGTGCCGCCCGACCTGGCTCCTGGTGTGATTTCACTTGTCCCTCTGCAGCCCGGCTGTCACCTGTGCTGTCCCCCACTCTCCCCTCACTCATTTCCCATTTTCCTTCCTTCCGTTTTTGAGACGTGGTCTTGCTTGCCCAGGTTAGCAGGAACTTCCGTCTTCCTGCCTCAGCTGCCCTAGTGCTGCAGGGGCCCGGCTTTCTGTCTCGTTCCTGTCGGGGACGCTCTTGTGTCCAGTCAGGGCAGGAAAGTGCCCCAGGCCTTGTGTTCAGGAGTAGCATAGGCGTGTGTGTGTGTGTGTGTGTGTGTGTGTGTGTGTGTACATGGCATATATAGTGGTCTGTGTATGAGGGCATGGGGCGTGTGTATTGATATATGGGGCGTGTGTATGTGATGCATGGGGTGAGTGTATGATGCACGGTGTGTGTGTATGTGATGCACGAGGTGTGTGTATGTGATGCACGGGGCGTGTGTATGTGATCTATGGGGCGTGTGTATGTGATCTATGGGGCATGTGTATGTGATGCACGGGGCGTGTGTATGTGATGCACGGGGCGTGTGTATGTGATGCACGGGGCGTGTGTGTGTGATGCACGGGGCGTGTGTGTGTGATGCACGGGGCGTGTGTGTGATGCACGGGGCGTGTGTGTGTGATGCATGGGGTGTCTGTGCCTCTTTCCCTGCCATACTAGGGAGGGCCGCCCCTTAAGCCTAGACCATGGAGGATAATCCTTCAAGTGAGTGTGGCCCCACTGAGAAGCACGCGATAGTGATGACAAAGACCACAAAGCGTTGGGCGGGGTTTGGCCGCAGAGCGCCTGCGCTGCCCAGCTCAGCAGGAGGACGGTGCGTTGACCGTAATGGAACAAGACTCAGAAGGGGACATGTGTAAGAATGACCAAGAAAATAGTGAGAAAGGAGAGTGTGGGGCTGGGGCCGCCTCACCCCATTAACTGGGGGCGTGTTGTAGGGGTGCAGCGCAGCAGCAGGGCGCTCGCCTGGCCACTGTTTGATCCCCAACGCCACAGCCAAATAATCAGTGTGTTCCGAGCTAGTGAGAGGCCAGGGCTACGACTCCCGAGACAGACTGGAGGCTGTGAGTCTACTCAGGAAAAAACGCGTGGGCATGCTCGGTGGGGGTTTTCTAGTAAGCAGAAGGTTGATGTGTGTGTCTTAGAGCTGGAGGCTTCAGAATGTGGGAAACACCCGGGAAGGACAGGAAGTCTGGAGAAATATGACAGAGTTGTGCATGATGTAGGACGGTGAGATGGCCCAGCAGGTAAGGCGTCTGTGCGCAGACCGGGCGACCTGTGTTGGGTCCCAGGAAGTCCTCAGGGAGGAAGGAGACAACCGAGTTCTCTTGTTCTCTGACCTGCGCCTGTGCCCCCTGGGAGGCCTGTGGCCCCTGGGAGGCCTGTGGCCCCTGGGAGGCCTGTGCCCCCTGGGAGGCCTGTGGCCCCTGGGAGGCCTGTGCCCCTGGGAGGCCTGTGCCCCTGGGAGGCCTGTGCTCTCCTCTCTCTCATTCTCTCAAATATGTCATTTTTTTCTTTAAAGATATATATGGGAAGAGCTAAGTGCAGGTCCACAGAATGGTAACCACAGCACTGGCTGGTGGATCGGAAGTTCAGGGACAGCCTCAGTTATACTGTAAGTTCATGCGTGAGATGCCGTCTTTCAAAACCCTCAACAGGGCTGGAGAGATGGCTCAGGGGTTAAGACTTTATCTCACAAGCAGAAGGTCCTGAGTTCGGATCCCAGGTCCCACATAAGAAAATGTCAGATGGGGGCTGGAGAGGTGGCTCAGGGGTCAAGCCTCCGCCTTGCAGGCGGAAGGTCCTGAGTTCAGTTCCCAGATCCTACGTATAGACGCCAGGCGGAAGCGGGGGCGGCCTGCACTTCTGGTCCTGGTAGGGCGGAGCCTGTGAATCCCAGGGCAGAAGGAGGTGGAGGCGTCCATGGTGGTTCGCGAATTCGTCCGTGGTTCTACACACACAGACACACACGCGCGCGCACACATACACACGCATATGCACACAGTTGAATAAATAATAATAATAATAATAATAAAAATTTAAAAAAAGAAAATGCCAGATGGGAACGTAAAAAATGCCAGGCAGCAATGGTTGTGGCCTGCACTTCTGGCCCTAGTGGGTGGAGCTGGGAAATCCCAGATCGAAGCAAGGAGGAGGTAGATGTGATCCAGGAGGATTCCCACGTCATCCTTGGTCCTCCACAGGGACACAGAGTGCTCTCTGATGCACACACACACACACACACACACACACACACACACACACACACACACACACGATACCTGGGGCTGGTGGTACGTGACTATCGCCCTAACCCTTGGGAGGAGGCAGGAGGATCATGGCTTCCAGTCATCTGGATACATAGTAACACAGTAAGACTTTGTTTCAAAACAAACAAACCAATCAGTATGGCAGAAATAAAGGAGAGAAAGATGAAGAAACAGTTGCTGAAAACTTCACAAACACGATAAAATCAAACAGCAAGTGTGATGATGACACATTAGGACCAAACTGTCAACCAGATGCAGAGAGACAGGCTGGAAGCAGCAGATGCCCACACGCAAGGGATCCTCAGTTTTCTAACAGCCAATTTCTTGCCGGAAACCCTAAGTCCAGAAGATGGAAGGAAGCCTTGGATTCCTTCACCTCTAGGTCCCAGCACCAAGGGATACCACAAAACCTGGCACACGGACAGCCATGGGACGGCACCTGGCAGGAGAGGGCATGGGGAGGGACCGAGGAGATGGAATTTCCTTTTGGGTCAATGAGAAGCTGTGCGTGGAGCTGGTGATTGACAGCTGCAGACATGTGTTAAGTGCCACTGGATTGGTGACTTTAAAAGGTCCGTTGGCATTTGGGGCTCCAGGTCGCGGGGAAGAGGGATGCTCAGCTTAAGTCCCTGGGCTCAGCCTACAGCATCATCAACAGCAGCAACAAAGAAATGTCCTTTTTTTTTTCTTTTATGATTTCACCTTAAAGACACTGAATTTGTATGGTCACAAAAGACTTGTAAAGTGAAATTAAAGGGGCTGGGGAGAAGGCTTAGAGCTTAAAGACTTTGCCTTACAAACAAAGGGAGATGAGTTCAGATCCCAGATCCTACATAAAACTGCTGAGCAGAAATGGCAGCAGCCTGCACTTCTGGGTCTGGAAGGCGGAGCCTGGGAAACCCCAGAGCACAGCAATAAGGAGGGAGAACAATCCAGGGTGATTCCGAAAGTCACCCGTGGGCCTTCACAGGCACACACACTCAGGTGCCCTCTATCACACACACACACACACACACACACACACACACACACACACACACACACACAGTTAAACAAAGTTTAAAAGTTAAGAAGTCTGAATCTGCCTAGTCCACATCTGGGATGTCTCTGGTCACTAGCTTTCATGACTGTTCCCAATGTCACTCACCTGGTCCTTCACCTGACCGATCCTGTGGTGCAGTGTGATGCTCTGACTGGAGGTAAGGTAAGCCCTGAAGGACGTGGCCTCCTTACCCCCCGTACAGAGCTCCTGTGCAGATGTGAACATTGGATCAGAGGCAGTGGTGCAGCCGCCTCCGCCCCCCAGACTCTGGGGCGACTGGCCTCCACATCTTTTTCTTGGTGGCTTCTCCATGCTAGCAGGTTCTCCTGGCTGACCCCATGTCCTCTGAGGCTGCCAGGTTGGGCTTCTAGATCCCACAGGGAGGTTGAGAGAGGTCCGGTCTAGCGGTGTGGTTGGAGCCGAAGATTCCCAGCCTGGCTGTTAGTATAAGGTACTGGAGCTGGCTAGGTTTCTGGTGCTACCTGGCGAAGGCAGGGAGGTTGAGGGGACACGCGTGTGTCCATTGGGGGTCCAGGATGCCTGCCTGACCCATGGACACCTTGGGGGCCTGGCCCGGTTCTGCTGTGGGTGCCCAGATGACCTGCCCTTTCTGGGACCCACAGCTATGTCAAGAGCAGACAGAAAACCTTGGGACCAGGCCAAGAGGTGCTTGAGTGGAGGTCTGGGTACCGCCTTCCGCGCAAGTCTGTTCCCAAATCGACGTGCTCTGACCACCTGAAGGGGCTTTTCTTAGCCCATCACTCACCTGCCATGGGTCCTAGACCCCTAAGGTAGCTGGGGAGCCATTTCTTGCAGGGGTGGCTCTGCCTGGGCCCCATTGACCCAGTGGAGTGAGAGGTAGGGTCGTCCTTGTGTGAAGGGGGTCGTGTCTCTGCAGGGAGCGGCCGTTTCCTTGGATGCTGCTGGGAACACGGCTGAGGAACAGGAAGCCGCGTGCTGCTCTCTCAGCAAGAAAAGGAAGCTCACAGCCCGGCTTGAGGTCGAGGATGTGTCTGAGGTCGCGGGCACCGAGCAGGTAGTCTGACAGCATAGTTGCTCGAGTCGTCTGTTTTTTAGCCTTGGCACCAGTGAGCTCAGGCAAACTCCAAGTGCCTGGCCCCGACCGCCAGGAGGTCTGGGGAGGTCTGGGGAGCTGAGCCATGCCCCGTCATACCTGGGTCGACAATGTTGAGACAGTGCAGTCAGACCTTGACTGTTGTGACCTGAGAACATTCGTGACCACAGTCCCGGCCGCGGCCGTGTGTCCCTGTGTCTTTTGTGCCACATCCTGTCCCCGACTTTTACTCCATGCGAAGCCATCAGGGACAGTCTCCTATTGTTTGGAATCCCGCAGGCCCCCAAGACTCTGACGAGCAGAGCAGGGGCCGTGGGGCCTCAGTAGGTGGCATCCAGGTGGGTCTGCGCCCCAGCAGGCAGGCCCTGGAAGGTCGTGAAATGCCCTTACTGGACTCTGTGTGTTGCTAGAAGCACCAGGCCGCCCCGGGGTCTCACGGGGTGCGGCTCACGAGAACCCTTCGGCCGAAGACAAGCAGGCTGCCCGCGTGGGCCAGAGCGAGGCTTGTGAAACCATGACTTTTTCTAGCTGTCTCTCCATCTTTCATCGCCATGACAAAACTGCTGGAGGCCACTTAAGGGAGAGGGGTTTATCTCTCTCTGCTCGTGGTTTCTGAGGGGTCCACGCTTGGCCTTGCTTGTATCTCTGGGTGCGTAGTGAGAAGGAATATTCTGGTGGAAGGAGCATGTGGGAGACAGGGAAGCCTGGACGTGCGCTCAGTGACCTGCTTCCTCCGGCTAGGCGCCATCTCCCTAGGTTTCCAGAATCTTCTAAAAATGTGTTATTAGTTGGTAATGAAGTGTTCAACATAGAGCTTTTTCGGTGAGTCACTTCGTATCCAAACCATGTTTTACACACAGGGTGGGTGCTTTTTCTCTGAAATAAGATGGACGTGTGTTCCTTTTCCAAAGATGATATGGCCAAGGCTCTCTTTAAATTTCATTTATTGTGTGGGTGTGTGTGTGGGGGCACTATGCATCCCTGTGGAGGACCAAGAGTGACTTTGGGAATCATCCTGGATTGCTTCTACCTCCTTTTTGCTTCCCTCTGGGATTTCCCAGGCTCCGTCCACAAGGGCCGGAAGTGCAGGCTGTCACATTTCTGCCTGGCCTTTTTTTTATGTGGGACCTGGGATCCAAACTCGACTTTCTGCTTACAAGACAGTCTTACCCCTGAGCCATCTCTCCAGCCCCCAAGACCCTCTCTTGGCTAGACTTTGTTGGTGCTTCCCATGCGAAGGTGTCTTACGTTTGTCCCCGCTGTGCCGCGGGGTGGGTGGAGGACAGTCCCTGGCAGTTCTGTCCCGAGCCGCACAGCCCTGGCTTACTCAGTAGCCTTGGTGAGGAAGCAAAGCCCTGTGGGGATTTAAAACTCAGATTGCCAAAGGCTTGGAGTGGTTACGTCCCTCATGGCCTGAGGCTGGGACACGTGACCAGTCTGAACAGCTGCTGTGGCCCCCTGAAGTCAGAGAGCAGGGATGTGGGGTGCCCATGGGCTTCCAGGTGGACCTGGGGTGCCGAGGTGGATCCTCTGGGATGCTTCCCAGGCCTCCTGCTGCACTGGGTTCGAGGCAGCCTTGGGAAGGAGGCACTTCAGGGTCCCCACACTAAGTCATTCTTCGCGGTCACAGGGTCCCCTGAGGTTTGGTTCTTGGAAGCAGAAGGTTCTGCCGCAAACTTCCTTCCTCTGTGGGATGAACTCCAGTTCTCAGGGAGGCTGAGATCTTGCTGTCAGAGGCCTGGGGGCCTGCACTAGGTACCTGAGCAGGTCTGCAGGAGGTCCTTGGGATTTGGGGAAGCCCCACTCCAAGTGCAGACATTTCCCAAGTTTTGGTTCCCCTATCAGCTGTCAATCTACATGATAGGGATTCGAGTCACTTAATGAAGTGCCTCCATCAATAAATTCTTCCAGGATGTTCTCTGGGCCCCAAAATGGTCCCCTGTAGTTAGAAAGCCTTGTGTGAGCCTGGCCCTGCCATTGGGCGCATGCAGAATCCTCTTTTCATACCTCCTTCCATGTCCATATGCCACACGTTAAACCCTCGCCTGTCTCTAATCAGAAGTGGTTTCCAGTGAGACAGAAAGCAGAGTGTTCCCCCCCCATCCCTGTGTTGTTTGAGTCCAAGACAATGTCATGAAGGTACAGTGATTAGCTCTCTGGCCCCCCCTCCCCGTGAGTCCAAGATGGTGTCGGCCAGCTTGCTGCCGGAGCGTCTGGAGGAGCTGGGAGGAAGGAAGCTGGGGCAGGACAGTCAATTCAGGAGCTACAATCGGCGTCTCGTTTTCTGTTTAGAAGAAAAGGAGGAAAAGGAAGAAGAACAGCCAGAGCACCTCCTCCTCAGAGCCGGGCTCCCTGGCGCCTCAGCTTCCGAGTCTGGATCTGCCGCCCAGCCTTGCGTCCCAGAGTCAAGTCCAGGAGTTCGGGCCCACCAGCCAGCCTGGCCAGTCCCAGGGCGCACAGAAGGCGCCGCTGGAGGGGAAGGACTCTGGAGCTCATGCTGAGGCAGGCAGCAGCCCCGCGCACAGTCAGACCACAGGGGCCAGCAGTAGTGGCGTGGAAGGCAGGGTCCAGAGCAGCCACTATCATACCCAAGGAAAAGACCTCTCCCAAGCGGGAGACTGCGGCCTGACCCCCTCCGTCTGCCAAAGCCACCCCAAGACTACCGATGCTGCCCAGACGGTCTCGCTACCTGGACCCCAGGAGAACAAGTCTGGGTGCTTGGAGAGAGTATCAGGAGCGGCCATGCAATCTGCAGGGGTCCGGGAGGTGAGTGACGGGGAGGGGCGTGGCTGGGGCGGGGCAGGACATGCCCAGCTCCATGTGTCTGCTGAGCGGGTGGATCTGGGGTCTGCTTCTGGACACGATGGGGAGGGGTCTCTTTTGCTCAGCCTCTGGCTGATGCTCACCCTGAGACCCCTTCCGTTTTGTCACTGTGGGGGGGTTGGGGTCTGAAACTGCCAGCCACGAGCCCTGCCGCTTCCCAGGACCACGGCCAGGTATGTGCTCGGCATGCTGGGACAGTGTTGCTGAGAGCTGTTTTGGGGAGATGCACTGTTCGGGGGAGACACACTGTTCCGGCGAGACGGCATACAGCATCTCTACCCAGACAGCAGATTGATAGCAGACTAAAGTGATGATTTCGCCAAGGCCCAACTTGATGGAGCAAGAAGCTTATAGGGGGTTACTTAAGAGCAGGACGAGGCAGCTCCATCCCTGGAAAGCCCCCCAGTGTGGGCGAGACTTGCGGAAGCTGCATCCCTGGGGTGCTCTGCTGCGGGGCTTGCTGGGAGCGCCTCCTGCAGGCCCCTGGGATCAGTGTTTCTGTAGATTTCTGGACTGTTCACTGTTCACTGGTCTCCTCCACACTTGACTGCTCTGGGGTCTTGTTCAGATGGACCTGAGATGCTCAGCCACCCGCTTTTTAGCTGCTTGGCTGGCAGGAGAGTCTCTTCCCCGCAACTATTGTCTGCTACTTTTCCACTTCCTGGAGAGTGCGCACCCCCAAACTTGTCAGTTTCAGCAACTTCCTGAGCCTAAGGGGGCTTCTTCCAGGATGGGATGTGTTCTATACCCTCCTTAGCTCAGATTGGGGCAAAGTCTAAGACGGCATCAGGCTGTGTCCAGAGGAAAATGTATTGACCCAGACGGTACATAGGTGTGGGGACATGTGGGTGGGAGGCACTTGTGCTAGGAGAGTCAAGGCAGGAGCGAGAGAGGAAGGGGCGCCCTCGGTGTGGGTGGTGGGCTGGGGTCTGGGGGGCTCAGAGGAGGAGGTGAGCAGCGAGTCTTAGTTTCATGACTTGGTTGCTATAACGAACGGGAGATGTAAAGAATTCAGGGGATCAAGGGATTTATTTGCTCACGATTCTGGGTTTTAGTTCGTGGTAGAAGGAGAGTCACGCCAGCAAACAAGGGAATCGGCCGTGCCGTCTCCTGGCCAGAGCTGGGAGAGAGACGAGGGCCAGTCTGCCAGCTCGCCAAGTTCTAGCGAGTTCTGTCTCCATCTTATCCTCCTGCCTAGGAAACAGTTCTACCCGCTGTAGTCTGGGTCTTCCCACATCAGTTACGTAGTTAAGACAGGCTCCTGCCGGCGTGTCAGAGGTCCACCTTGACTGAATAATTAATTCATAGATGTGCCTTGAAGGTTCGCCCTAGTGTATGGTTGACAGCTGAAGCTAATCAGCCATGTGGTTAGTGACCCGGGAAGCGTCCCCACCTGTGCCAGGCTCCTGAAGCAGAGCATGCTGTTCTCAGCAGGAGGAGGGTGAGCGGGAGAGGGGCTGCCTGGGCGTGGCAAGCAGACCAGATGTCTGGAAGGGTCCAAGCAGGGAAGGCTGCGGGCCAGGGATGCAGGAAGGCCACGGGCCGGGGATGCAGGAAGGCCACATTACAGGGATTGGTCTCTTGTTCCAGGAAGCAGAGACAGAGGGCAAATTGGCTGTCCCTGGGGAGAAAACAGGTGAACAGGGAAACATGAAGCTGGACGGCCAGAAGAAGGCAGGAGAGAGCGACCAGAAGAAGGCCGGAGAGAGCGACCAGAAGAAGGCCGGAGAGAGCGACCAGAAGAAGGCCGGAGAGAGCGACCAGAAGAAGGCCGGAGAGAGCGACCAGAAGAAGGCCGGAGAGAGCGACCAGAAGAAGGCCGGAGAGAGCGACCAGAAGAAGGCCGGAGAGAGCGACCAGAAGAAGGCCGGAGAGAGCGACCAGAAGAAGGCCGGAGAGAGCGACCAGAAGAAGGCCGGAGAGAGCGACCAGAAGAAGGCCGGAGAGAGCGACCAGAAGAAGGCCGGAGAGAGCGACCAGAAGAAGGCCGGAGAGAGCGACCAGAAGAAGGCCGGAGAGAGCGACCAGAAGAAGGCCGGAGAGAGCGACCAGAAGAAGGCCGGAGAGAGCGACCAGAAGAAGGCCGGAGAGAGCGACCAGAAGAAGGCCGGAGAGAGCGACCAGAAGAAGGCCGGAGAGAGCAATCAGAAGGTGGGAGAGAGCGCCCAGAAGAAGGCGGGAGAGAGCAGCAGAAATTATGCGGCCGCCGTGAAAAACGACAAGGAACTGAGAAACCAGAAGGCTGCCACACAGGAAGTGAAGGCGAGGTAGGATGGGGAGACAGGACTCCACCCCCCCTTCTGCCAGCTGCTAGGATGAGCTTGGCAGCAGGCTGACCCAAGTCTGCCTTGGGAATCCGGCTGCCAGTGTGGCAGGAGTGAGGTCATTGTCTAGACCCCCTACCTCGGCTGCCCCTCTCCCCAGGGCTTTGGAGCGAGTGCAGCTGCGCTCTTTGGGCTCAGAATAGAGAAGGCTTGGGGGACAGTGCGTCTCAACCCTGCCCTGCAGAAGTGTCAGCACACAGCAGAGAAACGAGGGTGGAGTGCATGCGTGTGTCTGTGTGTGTGCATTTGCACACGTGCCTATGCATGTGTATGTGTCTGCATGCACCTGTATCTTCATGTGTGTCCCTGTATATGTGCATGTGTGCATACACTGGTGTCTTCATGTGTGTGTACATGTATGTGAAATGTGTCTGTGTAAGTGTCCATGTATGTACATGTGTCTGTGTGTGACCACAAACGTACATGTGTCCATGTGTATCTGTGTGTGCATGTGTCTGTGTCTATGCATGTATCTGAATGTTTGTCCATATATATATGTGTCTGTATGTCTGTGTGAAATGTATGTGTGTGTCTGTGCACATGTATCTGCATATGTGTCTATGCATCTGCATGTGTTTGTGTGTGCATGTATTTATGTTTGCATTTGTAAGTATGTGTGTGCATATATCTGTGTTTCTGTGCATGTGTCTGCTGTATCTGCACTTGTCGTTCGTGTATATGTGTCTGTATGTCTTCATGTGTGTGTCCATGTATTTCTGCATGTATCTGTGCATCTCCGTATATCTGTGTCCATGTGTCTGCATGTCTGCATGTGTCTGTACATGTGTCTGCATATGTTCTCATGTCTGTGTATGTGTGCATATACATGTGTCTGTGTTCTTGTGTGTCCATGTGTCCTTGTGTGTCTCTGTGTGTCCACGTGTGTCCATTGTCCATATATGGCCATGTGTCTGTGTGTCCGTATGTCCTTGTGTGTCTATGTGTCCCTGTGTGTCTGTGCGTCCATGTGTCTGTTTGACCTTGTGTATCTCTGTGTCCATGTGTCCTTGTGTGTCTGTATCATGTGTCTGTGTGTATCCATGCATGTCCTTGTGTGTCTGTGAGTTCTTGTGTGTCTGTGTATATCCATGTGTCCGTGTGAGTTCTTGTGTGTCTGTGCATCCATGTGTTGTGTGTGTGTCTGTGTGTCCATGCGTGTCCATGTGTAGCCATGCGTCCACGTATCTGTGTCTGAGCTAGCATTTCCTCTTGACTCTCCCCAGCATCAGCGCACCGAGCCCTGAGGGCGGAGTCACTGTGTATTTCCATGCCATCCTGTCCAAGGACTTCAAATTTGACCCCAGTGTCCACCGAGTGTTTGTCAGGGGCGGACAGGAGCTGGGGAAGGAACACTGGAGCAACGTGTGCGAGATGAATTACACCAAGTGAGTATGTCTGGGGCTCTGAGCAGACCTGCTGCCGTGGAGGGACTGTCTGCAGTCATGCACCCAGAGCAGTTGAGGACACCTTAAAACTTCCAGGAAATGGGAACAAGGCAGAGAAGGTTAGCATAGCCCCTGCACAGGAAGACATGCAGATTTGTGAAGGTTCCGTATTAAAAAATACTTCTAAAAGTTAATCTTGCCCTGCCCTGCCCTGCCCTGCCCTGCCCTCCTTTTTTTTCTTCCTTTTTTCCTTCCCACCTTTTCTCTCTTCCTTCACCTTCCTCCCTTCTCTCTCACTTTCTCTCTTAACACAGGGTCTTACTCCCCGGCTGGCCTGGAACTCATTGCAATCCCCCTGTCTCAGGTGGCTCCATGCCACCATGCCTGTATTCTATTTAAAAACAGTTCCCTGAGGACAGCAGGGAGGAAAGACAAAGAAGGTCCTTGTGTCACCCCTGGTGTGACCCTCCTCCGTGGTTCTGGCTGGGAGCCGTCCGCTGTACGTGTGGCCTCGCAGCAGCATGCTTGGCACTTGTCTAGACGAGGCTGTGTCCGGCTCCTCCACAGAGACCTGCAGGACCACGGAGCGCTCATCGAGGGAAGCACAGTCGTCCCCAGGAGGTTCCTGAGCAGAGCCTGTCCCTTACAAGTACGCCGTGCAGCGCGGCGGCAAGGACTCCGTGGAGTACGAGTTCATCTACAAGAAGGAGGAGAAGAAAGGCGAGCACGTGAACCGCTGTCTGCGCGTGGAGTTCCCGCTCTCGGGCGCGGGAGGTAAGCCCCTGACCGCGAGGAGGTCGCCTGCCCAGCGCCTCCCCCCATGTTCAGTCAAGTGGCCAGCCGGGCCTCTCCGTGACAGGCGAAGGGGAGCAGCGCGAGAAAGGAGCCACAGCAGGGAGGGGGTGGGGGCGGGGGGCAAGGGCAGGTTGGGGGGTTGGTTGGGGACCAAGGTGCAGTCAGGCCACAAGACTCATCAGGCTGCTGTCAAGACTCTGAGGAGAAGGCCAAGCGCCCCTCGACCTGCGCCCCGTGTCCCGGGGCCTGCAGAGCTCTTGGGACGGACGGCGCAGCTGCTCGTGCGCCTGGCCGGTCAGCCTGGGCCTCGGCGCCCGCCACAGGGCCGGCCAGCAGCATGCCCTGCCCGCTGCTCCTCTCAGGCCAGCAGAAGGCCGTCTCCATGGTCTTCTCCGTCTTGGCTGTGAACAAGTGTAAGACGTGGAAGGGGCCAGTGGAATCTGGCTGCTTCACCTCGGACGGGTGCCCACAGCTTTCTGTAGGACGTTTCCCCTTCCTGGGGATGGAGCCCCTCAGAAGGAGTCCCCCCTTCCTGGGGATGGAGCCCCGCCCCTCAGAAGGAGTCCCCCCTTCCTGGGGATGGAGCCCCGCCCCTCAGAAGGAGTCCCCCCTTCCTGGGGATGGAGCCCCTCAGAAGGAGTCCCCCCTTCCTGGGGATGGAGCCCCTCAGAAGGAGTCCCCCCTTCCTGGGGATGGAGCCCCTCAGAAGGAGTCCCCCCTTCCTGGGGATGGAGCCCCGTCCCTCAGAAGGAGTCCCCCCTTCCTGGGGATGGAGCCCCGCCCCTCAGAAGGAGTCCCCCCTTCCTGGAGATGGAGCCCCGCCCCTCAGCACTCTGTTCTGGTCTCTTCCAGGCCCATGTTTTGTTCTTTCTCTATTTCACAAGTTCAAATTTTAGACATTATTTTTATACTTATTTTACTTACATGCGTGTGCGTGCGTGCGTGTGCTCATGTGTCATGCATGTGTGTGCGTGCGTGCGTGAGTGCGTATGGCGAGCAGGACAACTTGTGGAAGCTCGTTCTCTCCTTCCACCCTGTGGAATCCAGGGTCAAGCTGGGGCCATCAGGCTCGGTGCCTGTCCTGGCTGAGCCGTCTCGCTCGCAGCCCTGGAATTTTTTTTTTCTTTTGAAATGGAGTCTTCCTACATTACCCATGCTGTTGGTCAGAGACTTCTGCAGCCCAGGCTGGCTCCAAACTCAAATAGTCTTCCCGCCAACACCTCCCAAATGCCGGAATAAAGGCCTGTGTCCCTGTGGCCGGTGATGTGTGTGGTCCTTCAGGTAGACTTTGAGCGACAGACAAGCACTCGCTGAGCCACATCCCAGCCCCTTTCCCAGTCTCGGCCTGGGGCTGTGTGCTGGCTCCGCCTCTGGCCACGCCCTCGTGTGTCTGGCTGCTGAAGGACTTGGGCCCTTGGGCTGGAAGAGCAGTGTGGTGTCCCTTGTTCCCTTAGACTGGCATCAGTACGATGACATCATTTGCATGAGGCCCCCTGGGAAGATCCACGAGTTTTTTCATTACTTCATGGACAAGAGGAAGGAATTGGTGAGAGGAAAGAAGCTGGCGGCCAAGGTCATGCTGGAGCAGATCCTCAGCGTGCTGACTCCCTGGAGTGCCGTCAACCTGCAGAGCTTCATCGCTCAGTTCCAGCAGTTTTACTCCGTGGTCAGAGTGCCCATGATCTACGAAGGCTCCGCGCAGCCGTGGCACAGCCTGCAGTATAAAGAGGAAGAGGTACTCCGCCCACTGTCTTGGCGGCTCCGAGGTGGGCAGCTGGTGACCCCTGACCTGACCAGGGACTAGGCGTCTGGGCTGAGTGGCCGGAGGCCCCTTGAGGACCACCTCTTCTGGCTTCCCAAGTGCACCTCTGCATCTCGCTGCGGTCTTGCTCGTGCACTCTTGCCCAGACTGGGACAGAGCCTGGAGGGGCCGGGCCCCTCACTGGGTTCTTACCCATACGCACATGCCATTCAGAGAGGCTTGCAGCTGTCCTGAGGTGCCGGCGTGCCCATGGGAATCCCCCCAGTGCCCCTACGCTAAACCCACAGGGCGTAGAATGAGCATTTTGCTTCGATAGCTGGATTGATGGGACGACAGGGCCTCTTCCCCTCCCTCAGGTCCTGTCTGTGGTCATCCAGCCTCTGAGGTGAACCCCGGGGTGGGGGAGCACACCGGGCTCACGGGTCTTCTCATCCTTGGGATCAGGTTAAGGCGCACTTGTGGGAGCTCATGAAAAACCAGATGGCCCCCTTCCTGGAAGGAAACTCTGTGTCCGACGGCAGCCCCGTGAAGAGCAAGCTGCGGCTGGGTCTCATCGTCCTCTTCATGGCGGAGGAAGTTGGTGTTGAGTTGCAGAAAAGTGACCTGGTGTCGCTGTGCTCCCTCCTGACCCCGAGCGCCAGCTCCCCCGACACACTGCACAGCGAGCTGAGCCTCTTCCGCGAGAGTCCCAGGTACGTCTGGGCTGGCGAGCGTGCTCGCCGCTGGGACGGGTGCGCGAGGCGTTGGCATTACCGGGACTGAAGCCAGATGTAGTGGTCTCCTTTCGACCGCGTCGTTTCAAGACGGGGTCTCTCTAAGTAGCCTACGCTGCCCCTCAACGCGCGTCCTCCAGCCTTAGCCTGCTCAGTTGCTGGGATTCGGGCCTGGTTCACGCACAGCCGCTCCGGGAAGCAGGGCCAGCTGTCCAGACTGCAAGGCCCACCGCAGTTGCTGCTTCTAGCAGCGCTCCACCTCTTAAAGCTTCCACGGCCTTCCCGAGCAGCACCACCAACCTGCGCTCAAACACAACCTGTGGGAGCCTGCGCAGGATGATGCACATTCCCGCGCTGGCGCCTCGGACACCAGCAGCCCGCACGCGCCCGTCTGAGCTTCTGCGGGTTCTCAGGGCATCAGCAGCCCGCACGCGCCCGTCTGAGCTTCTGCAGGTTCTCAGAGATGTGTCTCCTAAGATGCGTGTCCCCTCTGGTCCATGGAAGTTTCCGTTGCGATAAAGGGTGGTCTCTTGAGCCCAGTGAGCCCTGAGGGTCCCGTCTGTCCTTGGTGTTTGTGAGTGTCTTGACCTGACCTTGGGCAGCCTTCCCCAGCAGCCCGCTTCCCGCATCAGCCTGCTGGCCTCAATGTTCTAAATACTCGCATAGTGGCGGAAGGGACGGTTCCTCAGCCGGATGTAAGGGTGGAAGTGACCCCGGCAGGAGTCCGCCTTGGGGAGTCAGTGACTGACCCATGGTGTCCGGGTGTACTAGTGTGGCACTAGTACTCTTGTGACGGGCGTCTCCAGGTGTGTGGAGCCTGCCGGCCACACAGTACCCTCGTTCTAAGTGCACATGGTGGCCACTGTTTCCATGGCCGGCAGGCCACAGGGCCAATCCTCCACTCACAGTGGCCTCTCCGCTCCCTTCTAGGTGGCGGATGGACTTGGTGAGCCTGTACGGAAGGTGTATGGATGTGGAGGTGGACCACTGGGTGGGCACCCTGCCTGTCCTGCACTATTGCATGCAGCTGCCCGCGCCTCCGAAGGACTCCACGGGACAGACCGAGGACATCTGGGCGGGGCTCGAAGGCCTCACCTTCTCGGCGTTTCGGGAAAAGTCACCCACTAAGTAAGTCTAGACCCGTGCTTAAGGAAGCTAGTCTGCTAGTCTGCCGTGCGTCCAGTGCACAGGGATCCGGCGGACCAGGAGAGGGGGTGATCGGGTATAACAAGACACCCAGCACACAAAGTGTGAGGGCTTAGAAAAGTGGGGAGCCAGAAGGCACTGCCTAGCTGGGTCCTGGAAGAGACAGAACCCACACCCGGATCCCAGTTTTATTCCCAGAGAAAAGCTTTATTCAGTTCAAAGCACAGGATCCAAAGACAAGGTACATAGGCAAAAGGACTTTCTGTGAGCTGTCAGTGGGTTATCCAGGCAGCAGTGTGACAGCGTTTAAAACAGACTATGATCTTAGGCAGAGGATCATGTGACTCGAAGCCCCTTGATCTAGATAAAGAACATTAAGACCTTAAGACCTTGTATAACATGCGTGTGTCTGGCTTTGCCTGAGATAGGCTTCTTTTAAAGAATTTTGAGTAACTTTAGTGTTTTACAACTTTATTAGCTGTAGATATCTTTTCCCTGTGTGCATTCTAACATATATGATGGCACCGTAAGTGTCTTATTACATGATTCATTTCTACTACTGACACGGTATTATTTAGAAATTACTTACACAGACTAGTCAAGGTGTAGAGACTAACTACAAAGCAGTAGACATTAAATCCCACCCCCAAGATCGCAAGTATCCAAGTACTTTGATGGACACTCTCCCCAGTGAAGACTCCTTCATTCAGTGCTGTCCCAGGCAAAAGCTGGTCCCAGAGAAGCCCGGGCCTTGTTTCACCGACCCGCCCGATGCCGAAAGCCTTGTTGTGCTGCCGCATCTTAGCGGCTGCATCACGAAGGGGCGCAGGACCGGGATTATGCCCTCTAGGCACAACTGCTACGCCTGCTCCATAGCCACCGACAGGACTTCTGTAAGGCTCTGGAAAGGAGTGAGCGCATGGACTGGCAGACCTAAGTGGCCTTCAGGCTGTTCTGAGTCAGTGTTTGCCCTGTCACTGGTTTGAGTCTGTCCAAGGCTTGACGTGCCAATGACTGCCTCTGCCCATCCAGCAGCCTCTTCAAAGACCCTCACTTCCCTCCTTCCGTAAACTATCCGTTATATGTGCCGCATTTGGTGTGGATGTGATGTCCTTCAAGTGTCCCCTGTAGCTAGAGCTTTCAGTGCAAGCGGCTGCTTTGCGGTCCTCTTCCGGCCGCGCATTGTAGCGGTAGCCCTGCAGCTCAAACTCCAACTCCTGGTGGGTGGTCTTTGGTCTCGGCCACCACCACCCTCGAGGGGCGGCTGCCACAGCCTGCCAGCTCGCTCTGCTGCCCCAGCGTCACGGACTGCTGTTCCCACCTTAGCCCCACAGCACCAGCAGCCCCCAGCAGGACGCCCCCATAGCAAGTCACCCTCCGCTGCCCACGGCTGCAGGCTGCGCTCTGCATTCTGCCCCAGCCTGCGGCTCGGCGAGGAGTGCCGAGGCTAAGCACAGGGACGGAAGGCTCCCGGACGCTGGTGTGGGCAGGGAAGATAGGCATTTTTTGCAAGAAGGTGACTTTACACAGCCGCTAAATGTTCATGCAAAGTTCAGCTACAGCAGTGGTCTTCAACATTCGCCTTGAAGGAGTTCCGAAGAAAACATGTTAAATGCCAACAAGTTCAGGCTATGAGGGTGGGTGTGAAACTGGGGGGTCTGGTGGGAAGACAGCAGCGATGTTGCTGAATCGCTTGTTTTATGACCTGCCATCGGTCATGGCACCCGTGCTTTGTAAGCACCTTTTAGGTCAGGTATTGCGTGCGGATGGGTCGCGATGCGTCTTCTCAGGGTCGCGTTTGATACGCTGCCTCCACGGCTCGCTTACATTTTCTCTGCCAAGTCATGTCCTCGGCGCAAATCTCACAGCTGGAGCTGCGGGTCACAGGCGTGTGTGATGCGGGTCGGAGGCTTGCAGGTGTGCTGTGGTGCGGGTCACAGGTGTGTGTGATGCGGATCAGAGGCTCAGGTGATGCTGGTGCGTGACAGGAGCAGTGGGCAGTGGGCTTCCTCATAGAGGATCTCTCCCCCAGCAAGAACACAGTCCCAGCAGTTCTGTGGAAAACTTAGATGCAAGGGATCAGTTCTATATTCTTTCTTCCCTCTCTCCCCTCCCTCCCTCCCCCCCTCCCCCTCTCTACCTCCCTCTCCCTTCCTTCCTTCCTTCCCCTCGCTCATCTTTCTTGCACTGGGGATAGAACCCAAGCCTTGTGTATGGTAGGCAACCACTCTACCACTGAGCTAATCCCCCAGCCACTGAGAACTTAAGCCACACAGTAACGTGCGTGCCGTGCAGGGATTGTGACCTGCGACGTGGCGCGTCGTCATTCGGGTCCTTGCTTCCATGGCTAGCCAATCACTTCAGACTCTGCCCATGGCCCCACCAGCAGGTGTGACTGTGTTATCCCGCCGGAAATGGTTGATGGCTCCATGTTGGAGGTATCGGAAAGTGACTCAGTTTATAAGCTGGAGACGAGCGTTGATTGGCCTCGGCTCATCAAGCTGAGCTGTCTACCTGCTGGCTGTGCCCCATGTGTCAGCTCATGAGCCCCATTCTGCTGTTGCTCCTTATTGAGTACCGTGTGTGTGCGCGCGCGTGCGTGCGTGCGTGCGTGCGTGGGGGGGCATGTGGCCAGTGGGTCAGTGACAGAACTTGGTTGCAGACGTCCCCCCTTTGACAAGCCCCCCCCCCAGCTTGTGGGCGAGCTGATGCCAAGCAGTTGAACAAAGGTTTCGTGTTTTTAGAAACGCCTGAGCATTGGGTTGCTTTACCAGAACGGAGCCAGGACTCGGTGAACCCTTCTGAGCAGAACAGATTTAACTCCCTTGGGCCTTCCGGTGCGCTTTCTCTTCCTGATTCATGAGCAGACACTGGTGGGGACCTTATGAATAGACTTCAGGGTCTGGGGCCGCACGGCCTGTTGGCACCGCATGCCTGGCGAGCCTGTCCCGAGCTGGGGTGCTGGCTGGACTGGGTGCTGGGCTCTGAGTGAGTCATGTGTTCCCTGGGGATGCCGAGAGCCACTAAGGCCGCTGTCATCCCAGAACCCCGCAAGCAGGAGCTGCCGGCACCCACGGGCTGGAGCAGGGAGCCCCGTTCCCCGGACGGGGTCTAGAAGTGGGTAGGCTGGAGCCCATGAGTCCCGTCTGCTGAGGGGACAGGTGTGCGACCAAGAGCCTGCTCAGCAGGGCGGCTGCTGCAGCTTCTGCCAGGGAGAACCCCACTTCTACCCACCCTTCTGATGGGTGGAAAGCTTTGAGTTTCACTGCAACAGAAGGGGAAGTCCCGGTGTGGCCTGGAGGAAGCGTTCTGGAGACAGCTGCCTGGCACACTCCACATTCCACACATGCCTGCTGTTCCCCCCAGGGCACTGAAATCTGACCACTCTCCGTCCTAGGTTCAGGCGCTCTCCGCCCTTGAGGTTCAGGCTGCCCTGACGCTGTGACCCCCTCACCCCCATCTTTTTCAGGAGCCAGTTACTCGAGTTGTTGGAGCAGAAGGGGTTCCTGCTGCACTTGGACCAGTACCTCTTCCGGTCCTGGTTCAGTTTGCTCCCTCTGAGCAGCTTGGCTGGCTACCTGCAGTACTCTGTGGACTATTTGAGCCGCGGGCCCGCTCGGGTCTTGGACTGCTTCCGGGGGCTCTCATACCGGCTGCGAGGATTGAAGATGTTCATCCCAAAAAACAAAGAGGTGGGTCATGTCATGGGCCAGCTGCTGGTCTAGCAAATGCACAGCTTTGCGGGGGAGCTTAGGGGTACAGCTCACCTTGTAAGCGTGGAGCCCTTCATTTACCAGCACCAGAGACCGTTAAAAAAAAAAAGAGGTTATTTAGCCAGGCGTGGAGGTATTTCTCAGAGTTGTAAAGGTTGATTTTCCTGAGCCATCTCAGTAAGTGGGGCTCAAGAATCAGCCAGTCACTTTGCAATTGAGTAGAATCAGAAGGGTGTGATGGGATTCAGTCACATATACATCCTTCTTTCCCTCATCATCTTTTATTTTTAAATTAATTAATTAATTTTTGAGTATGTGTGTACAAGAGGGTCATTGAACGTATGTGCCTCTGGAGGCCCAAGGGTGACTTCAGGAGTCATCCTGGATTGCTCTGTTTCCTTATTGCTTTGCTCTAGGATTTCCCAGGCTCTGCCTTCCAGGGCCAGAACTCTAAGCCGCCACCATTTCCACCTGGTATTTTCCCATGGTAACTGGGGTCTGAACTCAGGTCCTTCTGCTGGGTAACAAAGGCTTTAACCCCTGAACCATCCCCCCAGCCCTCCCTTAGCCTTTTTCAGGGGGAGACATACAAAATTGTACGATTTCATGTCTTGAAGCTTACTGATCAAAGACAGATCAGTAGCCAAGCACTTCAAGACTTGTCTGGGAAGAGAATCATCTCTGCTTGTGTGGATATTCTCCCCTTGCTGTACCCCAGCAAACACAGGGGTGTCGGGAGCAGATCCGCCCTTACTTCCTTTCTCTTCACTGCCTAGGATGTCAAGAGCATCTTAAAGGTGCTGCAGCACCTCGTGGAAATATTTCAAGGCAGGTAAGTAGAAGAGCAAAGAGCCATGCTGCCTGCCCCCCGCTGACCACAGCTCCCCACATGGGCCACCACACTGGGGGATCCTAAACCGACACCCCACTTCTTTTCCAATCTGTCAAGGTCATCATCCAAGATTGCCTTTAAGCAAGGAAGAATAGTTCAGCTGCTAAGAGCTTATTAACACCCGTATGTTTATGACTGTGTGTCCCCCCACAACCCTGTTTGTTGATGACTTTCTTCCTTTCCTTTCCTTTCCTTTCCTCTCCTCTCCTCTCCTCTCCTCTCCTCTCCTCTCCTCTCCTCTCCTCTCCTCTCCTCTCCTTTCCTCTCCTTTCCTTTTTTCTTGCCTTTCCTTTTTCCCTCCCTCCCTCCCTTACCCCCTCCCTCCCCCCTCCTCTCTCCCTCCTTCTCTCTCTCCCTCTTCCTTCCTTCCTTCCTTCCCTCCTTCCTTCCTTCCTTCCTTCCTTCCTTCTTTCTCTTTGCATGTGTCTGTGTGCATGTCTGTGTGTCTCAGAGGGTGCTGTGTCTGCCTGTGGAGGCCCAAGGATTGCTCCTATCTCCTGTTTGCTTTCTCTGGAGCGTTTGCCTTCCAGGGTTGGAAGTACAGGCCGCCACCATTTCCACTTGGTATGTTTATGTGGGATCTGAACTCACAACCTTTTGCTCGTGAGGCAGAGGCTTAACCCTGAGCCACAACCCTGAGCCATTCTCAGGCTTGTTAGGACTTTCTTCATACCATTATCACCACATAGGTTTATGTTTATAGCCTGCGCTTCCGTATTGTGGTTATTGCTTCAGGAAGGAGGGTTTGCCTTGTGCCGTGTTGTAGTCGCGCATCTCTGCAGCTGTGAGACAGCATCATTCGCAACCGAAGGGAGAAGGGGATTTGTCTGGCTTACGGTTCCAGAGGGGAGACACGGCCTTTTAGAGCGGGAAAGGCATGGCGGGTGGCAGAAAGCTGGAGGGAACTCAGGTCACATCCGTCATGGAGGAAGAGCCAGCAGCAGATACTAGAGGGAGCAGGGCGGGGCTGCCCAGCCTCGAGGCCCACCCCCTGGGACGAGCCTTCCTCCCCCAAGGCTCCGCCTCCTACAGTTGCCAGGACTCTGCCAAGGGTCAACTAAGGGTGCAGACACATGAGCCCGTAGGGGACAAGTTACATTCAAACCGTGACATCCCGGCTCACAGTGTGAGGGTGCAGGCTGTCGTGGTAGCAGGCGTCTGTGCGTCTGCAGGAAATGGAGGGATGCGAGTGCCGCACTCCTGGGTTTTCAGTGAGCGGCATCAGGTCAGAGGAAGAGCCGAAGGGGCAATGTTCTGTTTCTTCTTGCTGCTGAGACACAACACCTGGCAAAGGCAGCCAGGAAGGTCGAGAGGACACGGTCTGTCATGGCGGCCAAGCTATGCTGGTCGGAGCTGCAGGCAGGTGTTCACCCGGCAGCCGGTCAGAAAGGAGAGCCGTGGGAGCCCATCGGAGGGGCGTGGGGGGGTTTTCAGGATGGGTTTGCGTCTTTATGCCCGTGTAAAATCCTGGCACAGCCGCACAAGCGCTGAGTGGGGGCAGAGACGGCAGATCCCTGGAGCTCATTGGCCAGCTGGTGTGGCTGGGTGCACACGGGCACCCCCGTGCCCACCTCCACAAAGGACCAGCCATTGCAGTGCTTTGCACAACCACCCCGAATCCCCTGCTCCTGCAGCTCGTGTGGTGTCCTGCGCTGGAGGAGCCCGTGGGACGTCTGGAGAACTCAGCACTGAGCAGGAAGGAGTGGTAGAGTGGATGGAGGATGAGGCCCTCCTTCCGGGGCCTCCGGAGCGTTAGGGATCAGGCGGCAGGACTGGGCTTGCGCTTGGCCTGGCCCCACATCTCCACTTCTCTCTTTCGGTGCTGATTTCTGAGCAGAGTCTCAGGCATAGTAGCTGCCAGTGTCATCTCCTCTGCCCCCCCCAGGGAATAGAACAGCCCTGCTCACTGGGCGTCTTCTCACCAGTAGCTCTTCCTCCCCCGGGCAGCTCCTTAGGACTTTTCTAAATCTATGTCACATTTCGATGGTGGGCTCCGTGTCTCCGCCCAACTTCAATGACTCTCTTCTTCGTGGAACAGGCTCCTTGGGGAGACCCCGCTGCAGACCTACCTCGCTGAGTGTCTGAGCCTCCACGAATCCGTCTGCCAGGTCGTAACGTCCCGGGAGGATTTCGAGATTCCTGCGCTGTCCGCTGAGATGATTGGCCAAGTGATGAAGCTTAAACACCCAGAGGTGAGAGACCCGGCTGGGTTAGGGGTCGCGCGCAGCCTCAGATGCAAAGGAGAAGGTCTGCGTCGCCGTCCCAGGGCACCTGGTGGCGTGGCCCCCCTTGGGCTGCACCCTCAAATTGTGAACTGGGGTCCCTTCTGCACAGCTCCGGGGTGGGCTTGGTTCTATGCTCTGTGGGTGGTTTAGGCAGCTGGAAATTGCGCCCAGGCTGTCTGAGAACTTGGGGGGAGAGCAGGAGGCCTTTCCCATGCCACAGGCAAGCTAGAGAGACCCATCAGGCTGTGGGGCCAGGCAAGACCTCAGCAACGTGTCGCTCTTTCTTTTTCCTTGATTCTATTGTTCTCTGAAAACCTGGGGGTTTCTCACCCCAAATCCAATCCCATAGTCTTCCTCATAGGAACTTTTCTGTGTTGTAGCATAGAGTAGCAAAGTGCACCTTGGGCAGCCTCTGGTCCGTTGGTGGGCTTGAGGGGACGCTGCTGGAGAGACAGGAACACACACTCCATGCCCCGCAGTCAGACCCAGACGCGGGCTGCCCGGCCCGACCCACGGTGCGAGAGGCACCGGCTGGGACACTTTTTGTGGCTGATTTAACATCCTTTGAGTTACTGGAATGCCTGGGTGTGATCACAAGGGACGCGCACAGCACACGGAAGCTTCTGGATTGTTCTGGAAAGTGCTGAGCCATTCTGGGACCCAAGCCAAGGGCTAGCATGTTTCACTTTTACTAGAGCGCCATCAGCACCCGCGTGGCTCTCCCTGGTTCCCTGCCCAGCCGCCTCATCCGCAGCCGCAGCTTCTCCCATCTGTTCGGGGCCTGCAGACCACTTAATGTTTCTCCACCTTGGCACTTAACACGTGGTCAGGGGCAAGACACAGATCTGCTTGGCAGGGGGCTGTGGGAGGGGCAGCGAGGTGGGCAGGAGGCTCGCGGCTCTAGGGAGAGGAGGGTACCACGCTGCTGCCACCCCACGAGTTCCTGGTGCAGGCGTGTGTCGCTAAGAGGGAGCATGAGGGGGCCGTGGCTCTCAGAGGCCTTGAGTGGAGGAAGGGAGGCTGATCTGCAGGCGGAGTTGGGGGAGGGACCCCGAGAGAGCCTGCGGGAAGAAGGTTTACTGTGGCCCCTTGGGTGGCAGACTGGTTATGTAGACCACCAGCTCCCCTAGCGTGGCAGCCAGGCTAGGTCAGCGTGGAGCCTTTAGCAGAAGACACAGTGCCGCTCTTTCTCCCACTTCCCTGCAGCTCTGCTTCCTTTCCGCGGGAAGGTGGGGGGGAACAGGCTCCAGGGACGTAAAGTGCCGTCCAGATTCCAGAAACACTGTGTTCAGCCGCGCACGTTGGCTTGGATGGGGAAGCAGCATCCTGCATCCTGCACTGCCCCTCTCATGCCCCCACAGGATGCCCCAGAGGGGCTGGGAGCCACAGGGCAAGAGGACTTGGCAGCAAGCACCTTCCAGAGGGCCCTGGCCACCACGCGGACCTGGTTGTGCAGATCGTTCAAGGAGAAGATGTTCCGGACATCCCAAGCCTCTGTTGTTTTCACCTACTCCAGAGAGTTCTCGGTAAGCCTGGCTGGGGTCGCAGCTGCCGCAGACGGGTGGTCCCACCCAAGGAAGAGGTGGTCCCACCCAAGGAAGAGCTGTGGCCACAGCCAGAAGGCTGGTCATTGTGTCCTCTGTGTCCCGCTTGGATGGCAAGTACTGGTCTGTGCCCCCCATACACCACGGGGCGACACGGATGCGCACCGGACACAGCTTTGTTGGAAAGGCAGAGGGGAAGCCACGCTCCAGGGTGACAGCCACATGTACCCACACTTGAGAAAGAGCAGCCCGACCCCCACAAGGCCAGGGAGCAGAGGGCGCCGCAGGTGGTCTCGGGTGGCCAGCGGGTCCTGGGTTCAGGGCCCCAGGGCTTTCAGAGTTGTGTTGTGCCCATCGATCAGTACAATGGTCAAAAGGAGGAGCACATTACCCCGAGATTGCGGGAACCCCTAGTGGAGAAGCACTTACACGAAGCTCTGCATTGGTCCGTGGCCATCTGTCCAGTTGGATTTGTCACCTCGCAGGAGACGTTGGCAGGGGCAGACGCGGGGAGGGGTCTTAGGGTTGGCTCTGCCGCACCTGGAGAACCTCAAGTTGTTCCGGGGAAACAAGGAAGCAGACACCCCCCAGGCTGTCTTTTCCTCAACCTCAGCAGTGCACAAAACAGTGGATTAACACGCATCTGCACTTGGAGCATATTTTACAGAAGAAAAAGGCGGGTGGGGTTTTGTCTTTTTTTCTTCTATTTTTATTTTGTATGTGTTTGTGTGTGTCTATGTGCATGTATGTATTTATTTTGGCACTTGTGTGTGTGAATGTGTAAAAGAGAGAGAGAGAGAGAGAGAACTGTGTGTGCCTGTGGAGGCCCAAGGGTGACTTCGGGAATCATCCTGGATTGCTTCTACTTCCATTTTGCTTCACTCTGGGGTTTCCCAGGCTCTGCCCACCAGGGCTGGGACTGCAGGCCACCCCATTTCCGCCTGGTGTTTTTATGTGGGACCTGGGATCTGAACTCAGGAACTTCTGCTTGCGAGACAGAGTCTTAACCCTTGAACTGTCTCTTTTATGGGAGAAGCAATCCTGAAGTCATGCACTTGCCCCTGAAAAACACTTTCTGGAACCCCGTCACAGAGCGGTTAAGGTGGGATTCACCAGGCAATGGGTAGAGTTGGCAAAGTGGGGGCACCCCACGGCACTCCACGGCAGGTTTCATGCAGTCGGGAGATTCAGCAGACAAGGTCCAAATCACCATCGGCCTTGATGGCGAGTTGGCGCCCGAGCCACTTAGCTTGAACTCCGAGGTCTGCAGTCAGGCAGCCTTGGAAGGTGCAGGTTGCTGGCCACACGGGACCCACCGAAAGTGCATCGTTATGTGTTCAAGGTCGTAGAAGAGTGATTTGGTTGCGGGGTATTGACAGTCCCGTTGAGAGACTGTCGGGGTAAATAAGCAGCCAGGGAGCTGCCCGGAAGTGATCACCAAGCGCGGCGAGTCTCTCCGGGCTGGATGTTAGTGCGCGTGAGGACTGTGCAGGGGGAGGGGCAGCCGAACCGTCCTGTCCCCTCCACACCCAACCGTCCCAAGTGAGACGGGCGCCGTCGGGTCTGTAAGGGAAGGGGGCACTAGGGGTGGGCATCCTACTGGCCACACCTGGAAGTGGCTCAGGGATGAAAACAGTGGAGAGATGGGGGGGCAGGTGGACAGAAAGAAGCTGCTGTATCAAAAGCATCGGAGGAGCTGGTGCCCGCCGTCCTGGTGCGGCCTGAGCGCACCTTCGAAGCCTTCAAGATTAACCTTAGCAGGAAATCCTTCAGGACAAAGGACAGTTACACAACTGGACGGAGAGTGGGGCCCACCAGTCCAGATAGGGCCTGGACGCCACGAGGCCAAGCCTGCTCTTTGCCTTGCCCTGCCACTGGCACGAACAGAGAGCCACTGTCCCCTTGGTGCGCTGCCCGCAGCCCTGCATGCTGCTGCCAGCATGGTTTCCCCTCCGTCCTCAGACAGATGCCCCACGGTGTCCCGGCTGGCCCTGAGGCCCGGGCTCACGGAGGGTCCTGCCTCAGCCTCCCACACTCCTGGGGCCACAGACCAGCAACCCACCTCTGCTCCTTCCCTGCTGTGACGTTAGGGTGCCGTCGCTCTCGCTCGCCTGACGTATGGGTTTTGTAGGTTTGGCGGCGGCTGGTGGAAATCGACTTCCCAGGGGAGCATGACTGGAAGGGGTCGCTGCTGCGCGACATGGAAGGGAGACTCAAGCAGGTACAGAGGCTGGGCGTGCTCTCTGGGGCGTGTGTGTGAGAGACTGCTGACACTAGACCATGCACAGTTCACGAGAGGTAACGGGCAGGTGGTGGGAGTGTAGTTGTGGCTTTAGGTTCTGCTTTTGATTTAGCCATTGCATGTGTGTTTTGTTTGTACTGTTATTTTTGGTGCGCGCGCGCGTGCGTGTGTGTGTGTGTGTGTGTGTGTGTGTGTGTGTCTGCAGGTGGGTGGGTGTACATGTCTGTGTCTACATGTGTACGAGAGGGGACTTCAGTGTGTGTGTCTGTGGGGGCCCCAGGGTAACACTGGGGATCATCCCACGTGACCGCTTTGCCCTGGGGTTTCTCAGGCTGCACCTTCCAGGGCTGGAATTATAAGTCGGTCACCACCATATCTGTCAGCATTTTCACCTGAGCTCTGAGGATTCAAGCTCAGGTCCTTTTTTTTAAATTGTGAGGTGAAGGCTTTAACTCCCAAGCCATCTCCCTAGCTCTAGCCGTTGTGGTTTTTAATATTGTGTTTTGCACGTGTGCGTGTTGGCATGTGGGTGGGCGCATACGCGTGTGGCACGTGAGGTCGGGGCCGTCACCGCGGGCGCTCACGCCGTGCCCCCGTGCCTGTCTGCAGGAAGACCCTCGTGCCCAGATCGTGGTCTTCTGCAGCAATCAGTGGAGCGACATGGGCCAGCAGGACGGGGTGGCCAGGTGCTTCGAGCAGTGCGTCATCGCAGCCGTGAGCTCCGCCTGCCAGGTAACGTCCACTCGGCTTTGGCTGACGGCTGCTGCCTGGCGTTTGCTTGTTCTGAGATGCCAAAGGGGGGGGTTGATGCCAAAGGGGGGTTGACATCAGCCTCCCCCAGCTGTGCTGAGACCTATAGTTCCTATCACCTCCTCAAAAGGCAGAAGGGGTCTTGCTCCAGGACTGTCGGGTGCCATGCCAACCACAGCCGCACACCGGGCCTGCCCTGGCCTGTCCTGCAGGCTGCTCCTCACACCGGCCTGCATGATCAGCACGTCCGGCTAACACCTGCCCAGGTGGACAGTGAGGGACTCAAGGAAGTTTCTCGAAAAAAGAGAAAGGAACCTGCAAAGGTCCTGTTAGGGCAGGGGGATGGTGCAAGGTGGGGAGGGCTTGCCTAGCTTGTGATGCCCGGGGTCACATCATCACAGAAGAGGGAAGGAGAGAGGAAGGGAGGGGAGGAGAGGGAAAGAGAAAGGAGGGAAAAGGGAAGAAAAAAAAGGAAAGGGAAGAGAAGCGGGGAGAGGAAGGGAGGGGAAGGGAGGAGAGAGGAGGGACAAAAGGGGAGAGGAGGGGAGGGGAAGAGGAAGGGGGAGGGGAGAGGAAGAGAAGAAAGAAGGAAAAGAGAGGAAGGGGAGAGGAGGGAAGGGGGAGAAAGCTAAGGGGAAAGGAAAGAGGGAGGAAGGGGAAGAGAGGAGGAGAGGAGATGGGAGGGGGGGTCCTGTTAACTGACCTGACTTCATCTGTGGAGAGGGAGAAATTCTGCCCTGTGCCTGGCAGACAAGTGCCCAGAAAACACCCAGGGTCAAGACTCCTGCTCACCCGGGTTTCAGTGCTCAGCATTCTTGTCGGGCACCTGGTCTGTGGGCTTCTTGCCGGCCAGGTGGGCCCCGGGCCTGGGCTCCTTGGCCGGCAGCTGGAGTTGTGGGAAGTGCAGGCCGCGTCTTCTGGGGCCGAGTGACGCGAGCAGGACGTCTCCAGTTACACTGTAGAGCTTTGCTCTTCTGCCTCTGCCCGAGCTTCACATAGGACGCCCGTCCCTTGCAGGTGTGTCCACACGCAAACGTGTCACCACTGCAGTAATGTTAGCATACTTTCACCCCCTCGAAACCCTTTAGCTCACCTCACAGTCTGAGGTGAGACCAGCGTGCCCTTCAGCGTGTGGAGATCCAGCCTTGCGTCTGGTTGTTGAAAAGGTCATGCTGGCCCTCTCCAGCGACCTGAGCACCTGGTCAAGAATCTGTTGGCCACGTGTGGTCGCTCCCTCCTGCCTCCCCACCCCCCGCAGGCTCCCTTCTGCCCCGTGAGCCCCCCATTATTCTGAAACAGAGCTCTTTCAATGTTTTTGACCCTTTTTTGGGCTGTGAAACTTCTTTTTCCCCCTCATGTATGTGTGTATGGGATGTGGGTAAACGTGGGTGGGTGTATGTACACAAGTGCACGTGGGTGTGTGTGCCTGTGAAGGCTCAAGGGTGACGTCAGGAATCATCCTGCATCACCCTTCTACCTTGCTGCTGCGAGCCTAGTTAAACCCAGGGCAGCCATTAGGGTTAGTCTAGCTTGCTCTTGGGGTCCCCAGACTCTGTCTTCCAGGGCCAGAGTTGCAGACCACTCGCACCACACTGGCATTTTTACATTGGATCTGGCGATTTGAGCTCGGGTCATTTTGCTTACGAGGCAAGGACTTTAGCCCCTGAGCCGCCTGTCCAGCCCTGTTAGAGAAATTTCTATGGGATCCCAGCTGTGCGTGTACGTGAAGTAGACATACTAGTAAAAGATTTAGCGAAACTCATTTGTGAATAAATATAATTTTTAGCATGTCTTAAACGCTGAATCAAATTCGTGTGCTCATCAGGTGGGTGTATGTATTTGTCTAGTGTAGTGCACCGCGCCTTGGACTGTAAATTCTTTCCTTCTCCAAAAGCTGAAAGCTGTCTGAGCGCTAAAAGCCTCGTAGTGTCCAACGGTTGCCGTGGGTTTGAGCAGAGCTGTTTGCGGCAGCGTTGGTTGGCATTTGTGTGGCATGACGTCATGCCCAGTGAGGGGCAAGTGTGGCCAGGAGCACACCAGGCTTGTTGGGCCTCTGTGAATTAATCTATAGGCTGTCCATGGTCAGAAACTTTATTGTAGCCATGTCTTTCAGCACACGTGCACACAGGCAAACACCATATGCGCCATGCACGCATTGTGCATACATGTAGACACACACACCACACCACACATGCCACACACGCTACACACAGACACACATCACATATGCCCTACACACCATACTACACACAGACACACACACACCGCTTCACACCACACATACCACACACGCTACACACACACACAAACACCACACACACACACCATACATACATGCAGAGACAGCACACACACCACACCACATGCCACACATGCTATATATGCACACACCACACACTACACATACAACACACACCACACATATACACACATATAAACCACTTGCACTGCACATATTACACACCACACATACATACCACACACGCCGCATAATACACACATACCCATGATGCGCACACACACACACACATTCACCTGCAGGGCTCAGGCTATGTCCATCCCTGGGCATCCATTTGTCTCAGTTCCCGTTGCTTTCTGGCAAAGCTGAGACATCCTGGGTCCTTCACAGTGAGTGCTGGACCCTGGGCAGCGGCTGGGAGCCGCCCGTACGCCTCCTCTGATTACTTGGTTGATTTTACGTTTGCTCCTTTCCTCGCTGCTCCCATGTCTGCGGCCTTGATGCTTTGTTGGTCTCAGTAACTCTAACAGTTTTTGAGAGTATCTCTAGAGTTTTCCACGCTCATGAGCCCGTGCATCAGGATGCTACTAACCCTTCCTCTGCAGAACACCTTCCATCTCTTTCTCTTGCCCCTTTGCCCTGGCTGGGACCTCAAATGTTGTGTCAAAGGTGAAATGACATCTTGTCTTGTTCCTCGTCTGTTGGGCCACTTTCCTTCCCTGGGGTAAATCTACCTGGTCACGGTACATAATTCTTCTCCTGTCTGTCCAGAGAAGGCTTCGTCCTTGTACTCTGTGCCGTGCTGGGGGTCAAGGCGGGGCCTTGCACGTGCTGGGCCTCGTCCCAGCGTGCTCCAGCAGGAAAATCCATTCTGAATTCAGCTTTTACTCACTGACATTTTAACAAAACTTTGACCTAAAAGAAGACAACAGAAGTTTCGTGTCTTGGCCAAGAAGCCGAAAGCGAAGAGAAATGTCTGTTGTTTGTGGCAATCCTTGAGAGAGCTGAGGTCAGGAACATAAATTGCCGGCTTTGTTTCAGTTTGGGTGTTTTCCATGATAACGGAGGCTCAGGAGACATGGCAGTGGGCCTGAAGGAGGGGCGCCGCTGTGCGGGGGCGGCTCACGTGCCGTGCGCGCATCACGTGCCCTGCATCCACGCACCGTGGATCTGCACGGCTCCTCTCTCTACCGCCGACCAGCACACGGAAGTGGCAAGCTCCCAGCGTGCTAAGCGTGATGCTGCTTTCTCCTGGGGAATGAACTCAGGTTGCCAACAGATGCCCGACCCACTCAGGCAGCTCGTCTGTCCCCAGTTTGCTTAGCTCTGTGACTTAGAGCAAACTATTAAGACATTCTCCTTTTCCCTTGTGTCCTTTTTCGTACAGTCTCAGACGACCAGCATCCTGCAGGGTCTTTCCTGTCAAGATCTGCAGAGGTTCGGCACGCTCTTGTCTGCCGTGATCACCAAGTCCTGGCCCAGGAAAAATGGGGAGGCCGTACTCGACATGAATGAAATTTTCAAATTCCTGCTCACCGGGCCAGACGTGCAACAACTCTTCAAACTGTGCGGTGCGTGTGGGGGGGAGGGGGTATTATCGGAAGTGCCTGCACTTACCAGATCCACGTGGAGTTCCGTGAGGGGGATCGATGGGGGTTAAGCCAGGCCAGGGTCGGAGGGGTCTTAGCGAGACTGAGACTGAGACAAGTTTATTCTCAACGACTCCAGAATTACACATGAAAGTTGGGCAACTGTTCAGAGTCCTTCGTAATAGCAAAAGCAGCAAGAATAGCGTCGTCTTATAAAAACAAGAAGTAAGGAATGAATAACAAGAGCATATTCATTGGGAAACTAAATGATTATGATGAGCTTTAGTACTTAAGCATCCAACAGCTTTAAGGTAACAGCAGCTTCAAGGTAGACTTTCTTTCACCACAATTCTGGGAATATTCAGGCCTGTTCCTAATTAGTAAATCACAAGGAGGGAACGCAGTGAGCTGATGGTATCACTTCCCGCCGAGGCCGGCCACAGCACCAGCAAATCTCCCATAGGGATAAAGAGCAGGAACCAAGAAGTTCAGACTGCTCATCTTGTCACTCCGATTGATCGGGACTCAAAGGGCCCCCAGAAGGCCTGAACCAGCCCCCACAGGGAGTGCTGGGAGCATGTGCTTGGTGCAGGGTGGCGTCCTCTGGCTCTCAGGGAGCAGAACAGGGCTAAATTCCCAACAGCCGTTTGCTGATGCTTGATAAGGCAGCAGCGTGGATAACAGAGTTCCCAGGCAGCCATCCGGCATCTCACAAAATCAGCCCCCCATTCGTCAAGGCGGCTGCTGACCGCTGGTTGTCCTTCATATTCCCCCCGACACTTCACAGCCCCCCCAACACACACACTTCACAGTCCCCCCGTCACTTCACAGTCCCCCTGACACTTCACAGTCCCCCTGACACTTCACAGTCCCCCTGACAGACCTCTCAAGGCCTCAACATCCAGAAGGGCTGGGCGTGTGGCATTCAGATGATTTCCTGTCTGTCTAAAGACAGTATCGGGCGAGACAATGGCTTGGCAAGCCAAAGCTCTTGCAGTGCAAGTGTGAGCCCCCAAGTTTGGAGCCCCAGCACTGATACCCAAAAGCTGAGCTTGGTCACACATGTGCTGGGCGCCTCCTCTGGGCCCCTCCTCACACCTCCATCTCCGGGCCCCTCTTCGCTCCCTCCCGCAGCACACGTGTAGATCAGTCAGCCTGTATGATGCAGTGGGGAAATGCTCGGGGGGCGGGAACCGGAGCTGACCCGCCCTCTCCGCCCCTCAGGAACCAATAGGAAGATCCTAGCCAACTTCTCCGAGGAAGGGCAGGAGCTGATGGCCACCGCCAAGTCTGTGTTCGGGAAGGTTTCCGACGACCTCTTTGATGGGAGCATAGAAGTTGGGCAGCTGGAGCTGATCCTGAAGCACCAGAAGCAGTTCACGGACATCTGGAATCTGCGTAGGTGTCACGCCCAGATCCTGGCTCGAGAGCACAGGCACACCGCCAGTGAGCGGGAGACTTCCCTTGGTGCATTTTCTCGATGGCGGCCTTTCTGGCCTTCCTACTTACCAGCAAATTCCAGCCAGGTCGAGAAGCTTTGGTTTATTGGTCTCAGGAAAATGGGAGGCAGCGGGGGTGGAGGGGTGCGGAGCCATCTGAGAGAGTGATGTGTTCCCGACCCCTCCTTGGGACCGTGACTGCAGCGTATGCAGAGGGAGGCCGTGGCAGCAGGTGCAGTGGCAAACGTGGACACTGCGACGTGCTGGTGTCTTCCAGAAATGAAGAGCGCTTCGTCCCAAGAGGACGTGAGGGCCCTGAGGGACATGCTGGGCCAGAGAGAGGATGACCTGCGGTTCCTCAGGACGGAGCAGAGCCACGTGGACGCCCTCCTGAAGCAGTGCGGCAAGGTGAAGAGCCACGTGCAAGGTAGGCGCGTGTCGAGTGGGGGGCTCAAGGACGCGGGGAGGGGTCACGGAGCAGGGCCTAGTGTGGAAGGGGAAGCTGGAAAAGATTAGTCTTTTCAAAGCCAAGTTTCACAGGCATTGCCGAGGGCGCGCTCATCTCCAAGTGCTGACTAATTACAGAGCTGACCTCCACGCACCCACAGTCGTGGTCAGTGAGGGAACCCCAAGGAAGTGCATTTAGCCCCGAGGTGTATGTAGCCTGTAGCTGATGCACTGAATCACTTTAATTCTTACAAATTTGTTGTTGTTGCTTTTCCCCCAATGGGATTGTATTTTGTTTTTATTGTTTTTACTGTTTTTACTTGTAACTCAATCCCCACCTCTCCCCGCTGCCTCTCATGGCAACTGGTGGGAGCTCTCAGGAGGCCCCCAGGGGACCAGGAACTGTAGGGGCCTGGAAGAGAGACGTAGCCCCGGAATCTCTCCAAGCCCTGGCAGGGGTCACGTGGCCTTTCCTTCCATGCATTATTTCTTGTTTCCTTTTGTGTGTGTGTACATGTGCATATGTGTGAGTGCATGTGAGCACACACGTTTAAGAGGGCACTTGAGTGCGTGTCCAAGGGTGATGTGACGTCAGGAATCATCCTGCATTGCTCTGCCTCCTTACTGCTTTCTCTGGAGTTTCCCAGGCTCTGCTTTCCAGAGTTGGAAGTGTGGGCTGCTGCCACTTCCCCGGGGTGTTTTTAATGTGAGATCTGGAACCTGAGGTCAGGTCCTCCTGCTTGAGAGGCAAAGAAAGGCTTTAACCCTGAGCATCTCTCCAGCCCCATCTCCTTTTTATCTGTTGGTTTGGACTGCGGGGTCAGAATCCAAGTCCTTGACCCTTGAGCTGCCCCCGCACTGCGGGATGGCTTTGCCATGTCCCAGCATTTCTTCTCTGCCTACAGATTTATGCCTCTGTGCCGAGGGAGCCCTGGCCGGTAGGTCCGAGGGCTCTGGACCGTGTCCCGAAGGATGCTGGGCTGGCTCTTGAGGGACAGTCACGTGTCCAGCACCCTGCCTGGGAGAATCAGTGTGGCTGCTGAGGGTCTAGGAGCCGAGGGAGAGGAGGACGGCAGGGGCTCGGGGGTCCACGTGTCTCGCCGTCCCCGGGACTCTGCTCCCACCCTCCCCTCCGCTGCTGTCTGTTCTCCTTAGTGATCACTTCCAACCTGTCGGCTTTCCCAGAAAGGGGCAGGAAGTGAGCACCCCATCATCCTCCTTATCATCGTTTGTAGAGGACGGTGGTCGTCACTGGCCGGGATATAGGGTCGTCCACCTAGAAGAGCCTGGGTTAGGGATGTAACAACTCAGCATGTTAGACAAAGACAGTCACTGCTGCTCCCCTCCCCTCCCCTCCCCTCCCTCCCCCTCTCCCCCTCCCCTCCCCTCCCTCCCCCTCTCCCCCCTCCCCTCCCCTCCCTCCCCCCTCCCCTCCCCCTTCCTTCCTTCCCTCCCCCTTCCTTCCTCCTCCTCACCCCTTCTTTCCCTCCCCTCCTCCCCCTCTTCTTTCCCTCCCCTCTTCCTTCTTTCCCGCCCAGCCTTCCTTCAGTCCCTCTCCCCTCCGTCCTTCTTTCCCTCCTCCCCTCATTCCTTCCTTTCCCTCCCCCCTTCCTTTCGTTTCCTCCACCCCCCCCCTCCGGCATTCTTCCTTCCTCCCCCCTTCTTACCTCCACTCTTCCTTCCCGCCCCTCCCCCTTCCTTCCCTCCCCTCCCCCTCCCCCATCCCCCTCACCCCTTCCTTCCTTCCTCCCACTTCCAGGTGAGCATGCTCACGTGTGTGCAGGGGTGTGTGTGAGCGCACACGGATGCACTTGTGTGAGGAGGCCAGAGCCCACAGCCCAGTATCATTCCTCGGGAGCCACCCATTTTGTGGTTTTATTTCTTTGCATTCATGCACTTATCTTGCGTCTGCCATCCTGTGCTGTGCGCTGTCCTCTGTGCGCTGTCTTCGTGTTACATGCTGTTTTCCACCACATGTGCTGGGACTTGAACTCAGGCTTAGTGGCAAGTACTTCACCCTCTGAGTCATCTTTCTGGCCCACATCATCATCATCATTATTGCCCAAATTATTATTATTATTATTATTATTTTGATAGTCTCTCTGGGACCAGGGCTTGCAGATTACGTTCGTGGACTCCTGGCATCCTCTAGGGTCCATCTCACCACCCCTAGGTTTACAAGCTGCATTCCGTTGTGCCCAGCGTTCTGCTTGGGTCTTGGGGATCGCGCAGAAGTCTTGGTGTTTCCGGGTGCGCACTCACCCGCTAAGCTGTCTCCCCAGGGCCCCTCCCCTTTTTGGCTTTGTGAGCAGGTTTTTCAGTCTGTTCAAGTCTGTTGTCTAGACAGTCCTGGAACTTACTAGGCAAAGCTGGCCTTGAACTTGTGGCTATTCTGCTTTGTTTGGCCTTCCAAGTGGTGGGATTGCACCTTTGAGCCATCGTGCCCAGCGTGGATTATAGGGGATCATGTTACCCCCCCACCCCAGCATTCCTTAGGAACAATGACATATTGTCCACTGGTTAGCACCTCCCTAGACCTTGACTGGTGGAGAGTGAAAGGATGGAACACCTCCGGCTTCTCCCGGAATGCTGGGGGCCGGACAGGACACCCCTCCTCTCCGCCTGTGATTCTAGGGCATCTGGTGCTTCTCACCCTTGAGGCAAGCCCAGCTGCCTCCTGTCTGTGCTGACGGGGTGCCTGTGCGCCCCGCTGTGTATTTGACGCTGTATCCTATGTGTGCCGTATCCGCGCCTCCTAACAGAGCAGCCACACACGGTACCAGAATGGTGAATATCTGACGTCCTCTGGTTCTTTTGCATTAGACTCGTGTGTATCAATCATCAGATCTTGGCTGTGGTCACTGGCACGGTGACAGCTGCAGAGTTCTCTTTCTTAAGTGGTGAGCCTCATTATCCTGATTGCTCTTCCGGTGGCTGGACGTGGCACCACGTGTCTGTTACAGGGACCCAGTAAATTCTAGCAGTTGTATTTGTTTGAAAGGATTTTGTATAGAAGTGGCTCAAGGGGCTGGAGAGGTGGCTCAGGGGTTAAGCCTCCGCCTTGTAGGCGGTAGGTCCTGAGTTCGGATCCCAGATCCCACGTATAGACACCAGGCGGAAGCGGGGGGGGGGGCCTGCTCTTCTGATCCTGGTAGGGCGGAGCCTGTGAATCCTGGGGCAGAAGGAGGTGGAGGCGTCCATGGTGGTTCGCAAATTCGTCCGTGGTTCTACACACACACACACAGACGCGCGCGCGCGCACATACACACGCATATGCACACAGTTGAATAAATAATAATAATAATAATAAAAAAAAAAAGAAGTGACTCAAGCACTGGGGCTGTGCTTCAGTGGTAAAGCACTTGCCTATCTTAGGACACACATACATACACACACGCATGCACAAATACACACACGCATGCACAAATACACACACGCATGCACAAATACACACACGCATGCACAAATACACACACGCATGCACAAATACACACGTGCATGTATACATACACGTACCCACAAATGCATGCATGCACACGTACATACACACATGCACAAATACATACACGCATGCACAAATACATATACACATGCACAAATGCATATACACATGCACAAATGCATACACACATGCACAAGTACATACACATGCACAAATACATACGCACATGCACAAATGCATACGCACATGCACAAGTACAGACATACATGCATAAATACATGCATATATGCATACATGCACAAATACATGCATGCACAAATGCATGCATGCACAAATGCATACATACATACATATATGCACACGTGCTATATACACACATACACATACATACACACACAGAAGGAAAGAAAAGAAGTCTATTCTTACTGGTCCTGATGCTGAGGCAGGAGAATTAGTTAGAGACCAGCCTGGGCCACACATCGAGACCCTGTCTCAGTTTCTCCCCGTTCCCTACGAGAAAAAGACGTGTTTAGGGGGAATGGGACTGGGCATTAATGGGAAATATAAGCTCACTATATTCATGTATGAGATATTGAATGAATAATAAAAACATACATTAAAAAAGGAAGTGTTGGGCAGGAGAAATGGCTCAGGAGTTAAGGCTCTGCCTTGGAAACAGAAGGACCTGAGTTCAGATCCCATGTAAAAAAATGCCTGGGTGGAAATGGTGGCGGCCTATACTTACTTCCATGGAGGACCAAGCCTGGGATCAGCGAAGCAAAGCAAGAAGGAGTAGAGCAATCCAGGGTGATTCTTGCTGTCACCCTTGGGCCTCCAGGCACGCATATGCTCTCTCTGTCTCTCTCTCTCTACACACACACACACACACACACACAGACTCACACTAATAAAAATTGAAAAACGACTATTAGAAAGTTAAAGTAAAATTCTACCATGATCCGAGGACTGACCTCTGCCTTTGCCCTCTGCCCTCTGTAGTGGACTTTGGGGAGATTGAAAAGCTGCACTTGACAGATCTCAGCAGGACAAAGCTCAGCGAAGCATTGGTAAAGTTGCCCGGCGCCGAGAGGACGACACACTATTGCCTGAGCTCCGAGCTCCGGGAAATGGCTGGCATGATCGACTCCCTGAAAAACAGCCGAATCTTCCAGATCTTCTGGGAGCAGGCCGCTGAGAACTGCGAGGGGTCGACCTTTGACCTCGCAGAGGCCTATGCCTACCTGTACTGGCCTTGCTACAAGAGGTTCCTGGACATCTACGTGGCCCTGAGGTCGGAAGACATCACCTTTGCCGACGTTGACGAAATCTTCAAGGACTTCAAAGACAAATACACTGAGCTCAGCGACGAGCTCCTCGTCATGTGCTCCGTGGATCCTTCGGCCAGTAATGTTTGGATCCCCGAGCGCATTCACCAGATCAAGGAATACCACAGCCTGCACCAGGCCGTCAGCTCGGCCCGGGTCATCTCGCAGGTCCAAGGGACTCTGGGCCTGACCGGTGACTTCAGCATCCTCGACAAGCTGTTAGAGTTTGTAAGTTGCTTGCCGGGTTCAGTGCTCCCCGGATGGGGGGCCGGCCTCGAGCCCTGTGGGAAGCAGCGGGTTTCTGGCCCCTGGGTGGGCAGAGTGGCTGGCTTTGTGCTGTGCACACGGCTGGGCTGTGCCAACAGTTTTGTTTCGCCTTGCGACTAACTCAACTGTCCCTCAGTCGGTGAATTTCCTTTGGTCAGGAAAAGGATCACAATTCCAGAAGGGGAAGCCGTGCTCTTTAAGGGGATCTCTGGGGCCTCAGAACACAGCAGGAAGGAAGGCCCCGTTTGCGGTGCGATGGGCTCAGGCCTGGGCAGCAGCAGAGTGAAGTCCGAGCGAGGCAGCTTGTTGGCTGTTGAGATGCTCGTCTGTAAGCTACGCCGTGGCCTGTGTTATGAGGCAGGGGAACGCATGTGCCGATTAAAACCCAGCACTAGCCTCGAACCTGCAGCAGGTCTGAGTATGTGCTGCTGCTCCCGGCCTGGTTTGGAGATGGGTTGTTTTGAAACAGGGTCCTGCTATGTAGCCCAGGCTGGCCTCCGGCTCCCTGCCTTCCTGCCTTCACCCCTGAGGACTGGGGTTGGAGGCATGTGGCACTGCGCCCACTAGTGCTCTTGCTCCTGTGGCCGCCGTGGATGCAGGAGCTCATGCAGCGTAGAGGTGGTGTCTTTGGCTGTCTGCAGACTCAGTGCCCACCCACTGCCCAACTTCATCTCACAGATAGACCTCTCCAAGACCTTTTTTGGCTCTGTGAAACTGAACCAGATCAGCCCACAGCTCATCGAGGCCAAGAAACTGCTCAAAGACATCAGCGAGCCACGCCGGCAGTGCCTGGAGCAGCTAGCGCGACGGACGGACTTCGTCACCTGGGTCCGGGAAGCCCTGAAAGGTATGGGGGCAACGTTAGAGCATTCTGGAGCCGGAGCAAGTGTCTCCCCTAGACTTTCTGCCGTACGGAGACTAGGAAGATGCCCCCCCTGCCCTCTTGGGGTGCAGAGGCAGCCGCTGTGGAGAGGTTTTACACACACACACACACCCTTGAAGGTTGTACATTGGCCACCTGCTTAGGTGTATGGATTAGGTGGGGAAGGGCGAGAAAAGAAGCCATGGGAGGCGGGAAGAGGGCAGGCAGGGCCCTGGGACGCCCTGGCCTGGAGAGCCTGTCCCTCCTAGCTCCAGCTGCTCTGGGGAGCCTCATTCTTCCTTCTGGGGACTCTTGGTCCACGCTGGTCCACACCCTTTGAGTGGTAACCAGCCTGCAGAGGATTAGCTCAGCCTTGGTAGCGGTCTGTGTTTTAGTGACACCACACGAAGCATAGGACATCAGGTAGCGAAGGCCGCCCTGAGGCGCGCTACACGTTAGCTGTCAATCGTGGTGGAAGCTGTGCAGCTGGAGAGACGCTGCCTCCATTTCTAGGAAAAGCAAGAGCAAAATCAACCCTCAGACATTTACTTGGTGTCCGTTCATAGCTTCGCCAAGGACTGCTGCGCAAGGTCCCTGAGCCCCCCCCCCCCGCCGCTCCCGGTCGTCAGACAGGGTCACACGCTCACCTCTCCCCTCTTCTCTTCACAAGACACCAACGAGCTGAAGGTGTTCGTGGATCTGGCCTCCATCTCCGCGGGGGAAAACGACATTGACGTGGACCGAGTGGCCTGCTTCCACGATGCCGTGCAGGGCTACTCCTGCCTGCTGTACAAGCTGGACGCGGGCGCAGATTTCCTGACGCTGATGGGGCATCTGAAAGATCTCTGGAAGGCCCTGGGCAACGACCAGCACCTGCCCAAGAAGCTGGTGAGTCCCGGCTGGATCCGAGGCAGTGACGCGTCACGGTTCGCTGCCATGCTGTGAGCAGGGTGTAGCCTGCACCAGGAGGCCACGCAGGACGCTTCCCTTCGTGTGCGGCAGTGCTCTCTGTCTTAGGATCGGGCCTGCAATATAAAGGCAATGTACGAGAGCTTGCTCTTAGGCACTATCATTTTATTAGGCGAGGTTTTTTTGGTATTTCCAGTAACATTTTTATTAAAAACATTAGCATGCCAGTGCGCATAGTCTCTTCCCAGGGCTGGGGGTTAGCTCGACCAGTGACACGCTTAGCCGACAGGTACGAGGACATAGGGCTGGGTAAATGGCTCCGTGAGTAAGAGCAACATGGGGACTTAAGTTCGAATCCCCGGCACCCGTGTAAAATGCCAGGCGTGGCTGCGGGTGCCTGTAACTACTGCACTGGGGGAAGAGGGGACACAGGCCCACAGACCCTGAGAACTTGCTAGCCAGTCTAGTCAAAACAGCAAGCTCCCGGGACTGGAGAGATGGCTCAGGGGTTGTGACTCTGTCTCACAAGCAGAAGGTTCTGAGTTCGGATCCCAGGTCCCACATTAAAAAAAAAAAAAAAAAAAAAACAGCAAGCTCCCACCTCAGCGAGACACCCTTTTCAAGGCAATGAAGTAGACAGTGTAGAGGAAGATGCCCCGCATCACGGTCTCCACACGCACACGCAGCGGCACGCACACGTGCATACTAAATATACTTGCTCCCCTCACAAACACCAAAATAAAATACGCTAAAAAAGCTGGGCACCGTGGCCTGCTGTGCGGGACATTTCCGGGGCAGATGTGAACAAAGCTCACTTGCCCCACATAGGGAACTGACGTCAGATGGAAGCATCGATTCCACCGATGTCCGTTGGGTGAGCCAGCGAACTTATAAGTGTGTGGATTGACTGAAAGGCCACATTGCTGAAAAGCCCACCCAGCGTGGCTGGTGACCCCCAAAGATAGAGCCCTGCAGTTCTGTTTCTCGGGCAGCCAGACAAGTTGGAATATTCCGTCGCCTCCACAGCCCTGCTGCTTATACAAGCAGGGAGAGCCCTGTGCGTCGTGTTTCAGGGACACGTCCCTCCAGGACGCGTTTCCTCTGGGAAGAAGTTGTTGTGTCGGTGGCTGATGCTTGTTATGGGAGGCGGAGACAGAGGGATCGCTGGGGCTCACTGACCGGCCAGCCAGGCCCATTAGGGACAGTCTCAGAAAGCAGGTGATGGCACCTGAAGTGCAGTAGCTGGGTGTCCCTCCGTCCTTTGCACACATGCACACCAGCATGTGGACGTGCACTTGCACACACAGACACCATAAAACAAACCCACGATCTGCACTGGGGTGTCCATTTCCTCCTCTCTCCACTTGCCCAGCGGATGGTGATGCTGCCGGCAGCCCAGAGCAGCCTCCAGGTGTCGGCTGTGCCTGAGGCTGGAGAAGGGGCCGAGTCGCGTCGGAGGAGGAGCCTCTGTCGCCAGCTGCTTTAGACTCTGGTCATTCTCGAGAACCACAGAGGGACGTTAAGAACTGCCCTCCGTCCACTGCCTGGATGGCTCTTTGCACCAGGTCCCTCACAGGGCACCATTGTCCATTCGTAACTAGAAGCCAAGTGCCCCCACATGCCCGCCTGGACCCCGGGCAGCAGTGGGAGCATGTGAACACCGAGCGGAGGGTCCTGAGGAAGAAGCCGGAGCAGCGGGTACTGGGTGGGCAGCTGCTCGTCCGCCGACTCTGCAGAAGGACTCGGGGTCTGCCTGGCGACGGCAGCGATGGGGAAGACGTGGGTGTGAGGGATGAAGACGGCTTGCCCAGCGCTGGCCTGAGTTCTCCACTTCTGTCCCAACAGCAAGATTCCGCCAGGAACCTGGAGTGGCTGAAGACGGTGAAGGAGAGCCACGGATCCGTCGAGCTCTCGTCCCTGACCCTGGCCACAGCCATCAACAAGAGGGGCGTCTATGTGATCCAGGCGCCCAGGGATGGCCGGAAGGTGGGCCTTCTCACACTCCGGGTGCTAATCCCGGGGGGGGGGGAGTCGATGCAAAAACAAGACCAAAAGACTGTGATCCCCAAATGTGTGCCGCCCCCCAGATTTCCCCAGACAACGTCCTGCACCTGCGCCTCCCCGAGGAGCACGGTGACCGCGTGACTCGCCAGTACGCGGCCGGAGAGCTGAAGGAACTGTTGAACAAGCTGATGCTCATGTCCAGCAAGAAGGACCACGGCGGCAACGCGGAGGCCGAGAGGTTCTCAGAGGTGAGGGTCCGCGTCTCGCTGGCCCCCAGCGAGGCCACGCGACGTCAAGGTGGGCCGGCCGCTTCACCACTCAACTGTGGGAAAGAGTCGGAGGTCGCATTTGATTGACACCAAGGCTCAGAGGGGTGACTCGGCAGGGCGCGTGGCAGACCATGTCCGAGGTGGGCAGGCGCTCCGGGCAGCAGGTCCTCTTTGAGAGCCGCAGAAGGAACGGTCGCGAGCTGGTCAACTGGGCGCTTCGGCCAGATGACCCACAGGCCATTTTAAAGCTAAGCCAATCACTTGCTTGCTCTGTAGACTGAGTCGAGCACCTGAAGATTCTCCCCGGGGCACCACGGGGGTGTTGGCCTGTGCGTTGGTCTTTGAAGTTCACGTGAGCTTAGGACGTGGTGGTGCACGGCTACCGTCCTACCAGGAGGCTGACGTCTGCCTGGGCCGCATAATGAGGCCGTTTCCAAAAACCAGTGTTCATGGGAACTTTACAGTTGATGTTATGTTTTACTCGTCTTCTTTCTGAAGAAGGGAATCTTCTTTCCTTTTCTTTCTTTCTTTCTTTCTTTTCTTCCACGTGTGTGTGTGTGTGTGTGTGTGTGTGTGTGTGTGTGTGTGTGTGTGTCAGAGGACACTGTGTGCCTGTGGAGACCCAAGGGTGACTTTGGAATCACCCCGGGTTGGGCCGCCTCCTCTTTGCTTTGCTCTGGAGTTTCCCAGGCTCCGTTTTCCAGGGCTGGAAGTTCAAGCCGCTGCCATTTCACCTGCTGTTTTTATGCTGATCTGCCTCTGCCTGCTAGGCCGAGGCTTAACCCCTGATCCATCTCTCCAGCCCAGGAAGGGACCCTTCCTATCAAGCTGTAGGGCATAGCTGTCATGCAGTGACTATCAGGAGTGTTTCTGTGAGCCGCTGAGTCAGTGGAAGGAGCCCCCTCCCTTGGGGCTGAACACTAGTGTGTGTTGGTCACCTGTGTCGTCTCCCCCCCCTCCCCCCGCAGCCTGTGCTGCCTCAGCCTCACGGTTCCCTTCCGCCAGGTCTTCAGCAGCGTGCAACGGCTGGCGCATGCTTTCATCGACCTGCACTGCGCTGGACACATGCTCTTCAGGACCTGGACCGCTGAAGTCCACTGCAGCCCCACCCTGGGCTTCTGCATCCGAATGGACTTCGGCTTGGAGCTGGTGGGCCTGCTGGTAGACAACGGGGATGTCCTGGAGCTCCTCGGTGCCCTCTGCCGGGAACTGGAACTCTTCCTGGACCACTGGAAGTCCTTTGTGGACCAGAAGCGAGCCAAACACTTTCACCTCAACTTGTACACAGCCGAGCAGCTGGTGTGGCTGAGCAGCGAGCTCCGGAAACAGAGACCCAGCGAGGCCATCCTGACGCTGCTGTCCTTCACCAAAGGCCACTGCACGGCCCGCGAGGTCGCAGAGGCCGTCCGGCTGTGCGACAGCGAAGACGCCCGCCGCCGCGTGAGGCAGGCGGCAGACGCGCTCGTCCAGCGGCTCCTCTCTGAGCGCAGCCTCGTGCGCAAGCTGCAGATCCTCCTGGAGCAATCCGTGGCGTGCGCCAGCGCCCTCCTGCCAGGCTGGCTGGACCTGGACGCTCTGGGCCAGTGCCTGGCTCTGCTGGCCGGCCTGGGGGGTCCTCCCGTGGAGCGGCCTCTCCCGAAGGGCCTGCAGGCCGGCCGGCCCAACCTGGTCTTGTGCGGCCGCTCGGAGGTGCTGCCGGCCACCCTGGCGGTCTACATGCAGGCCCCGGAGCAGCCCCTGCCCACCTTCGACGAGGTGCTGCTCTGCACCCCGGGGACCACGCTCGAGGAGGTGGAGCTGCTCATGCGCCGCTGCCTGACGCCGGGCTCCCGGGCACGCAAGGTGTACAGCCTGCTGTTCGCAGACCAGCTGAGCTACGAGGTCAGCTACCAGGCCGAGGCCCTCTTCCAGAGCCTGTGCAAGCGGCGCCACCGTGAGGACTACCAGCTGGTGATCATCTGCGACGCCGCCCGAGAGCACTGCTACCTCCCCTCCACCTTCAGCCAGCACAAAGTCCCCCTGGTCCCCCAGGCCCCGCTCTCGGACACTCAGGCCTACCTCGGGCGCCATTACCAGGTCCCAGCGCAGACGCCGTCGGCTGCCGCCGTGTTCAAAGACAGGATGTGCGTCGGGATTGTGACTTCGGAGAGAGCTGGTGTTGGTAACGAGGGAGCCTGGGGGTGGAGAGGTCTGGTCTCCCAGACGCTGCCCAGTGACGCGCCCTCTCTAGCAGGGGGCAACTCGGATGATGTCCCTCCACGGCGGAGAGGCCAGGTTTCGGGGAGGGTCTGGTCCTTCTGTCATAAATCAGTGCCCTGTGAGAATGCCATCCTTTCTCACCCAGAGCGCCGATTCCTTCCCGTAAGCAGACTTCCATCAGCTCCACTTTGGGGTCCATGTTGGTCATGGTTGAGAAGGAATCGGGGTCCTCCAGTTGCCTCCCTGAGAAGGAAGCAGGCATTTCTGTTCTGTGGACTGCACGTCACGAACCACAATGTCTGGGATCAGAGCCTGTGCTCTGCCTTCCCACCGACATGCCTCTGTTTGCGCTCACTGACTTAGACCTGGAGTCAGTAGCGGAGGAAAAGCGAGGTCAGCACGCCGTAGCAACCGGGGAACCAAGGTTCCAAGGGACCCCGCGTGAGGCTCAGCGTTGAATTTTCCACAAAGCAGCGTGCAACACGTCCCTGGACGCTCTTCCTTCCTCCCGGTCTGTAGATCTCATCGCCATGTGTTCACTTCCTAGGAAAGTCTCTCTACGTGAAGCGGTTACACGAGGAGCTGAAATGTGTGCTGGACGATGAAAACGTGCCTTTAAAAGTTATTCGGCTGACGGACCCTCGGGTGGACGAGAGCAAAGTCTTCCGCTCCCTCCTGCCGTTCTTGGGAAGGCGTATCAGACAGCGCCCGTGATATTCCACATTGACGTGGCCACCTCTGTAAGTGCCCCGCTCATTCCCCCTCTGCTGACCGGCGTCCTCCCTGCCGGAGGACGCCCCTCCACGTTATTCATGATCACTGACTGCCATTCTCCCAAGGAATGGGCAGACGGGGTCTCAGGCTGTTTGTGTTCTTACAACCCCCCCGTGTATTTCCTCGTTTAGGTGCAGACTGGGGTCTCTGTCTTTCTTTTCAAACTGCTCGTTTTGCAATACCTCATGGATCTGAATGGGCAAATGTGGCTTCGGAACCCATGCCATTTATACGTCATTGAAATCTCACAGCGGAGTTCAGCGCAGCCTAAGATCTCAGTCTAAACTGGTGCGTATCACCTGCAGCAAGAAGGAAACAAGTAAACTCAGACTAGACACGGTGGTGCAGGCCTGCAAAGCCTGCACTGCAGGAGAGGCCGGCGGCCAGAAGCTCAAGGAGGCCGGTCTGGCATAGAAAGACCCTGCTTCCAACACGAGGAAGAAGGTGACCCGTTGGGTGGTCTTTCGGGTCATAGCACAGTAATCCATTTTGCGGCATCCCCTACTTTTGCCGGAGGGAAGCAGCGAGTACAGTGTGGATAGAGAAAAGTCCCTATTTTTACAGCATTCACTTGAGACGGAAAAGGGGAGTCGGTTCTCTCCTTCCACTGCGTGGGCTGAAGGCATCCAACTCGGATGGCCGGGCTAGCACGCCAGCTCTGCTGCCCGCCGAGTCATCTCGCCAGCCGTCTCCAAGTCCTTCTCTGAGCTTATTTTTTAATGTGCAGCAAGAAATACTCCAGCAGGAATTAGCATTTTCCTGAATTTGAGGGCTGGTGCTGTTGTCTGGGTTGCGTTCCTGTTGTGCTCTGAATGCAGGGAGCTCAGCTATTAGGCGGCATCTCCCAGTGCCAGTTCAAACACTAGAGCCCTTCCTCATTCGGCCTGGGTCGCTAAAGCAGGCTTAGACTCCACATGCTAGTAGCCAACATGTGTGCTCAGTGGAGGCCTCCGAAGGCCAAGTTAGACGGTGTAAGAAGCTGACCCCTGACAGTCCAGCTCTGTAACCTCTCTCTCTCTCTTTGCACGTGTGTATGTACCTGCGGGAGTATGGGTGTGTGTGTGTGTGTGTGTGTGCAAGAGGGCGCTTGAGTGTGTGCGCCTGGGAGACTCCAGGGTGACTCTGGAATCATCCTGGATTGACTACCTCCTAACTGCTTTGTTCTGGGGTTTCCCAGGCTGCACCTTCTAGGGCTGGAAGTGCAGGTTGTTGCAATATATGTATCTACCTGGCATTTTTACATCGGAGCTGGAATCCTAACTTGGGTCTTTCTGCTTTCGAAGCAGAGGCTTAACCCCTGAGCCATTTCTCCAGCCCCTCTGTAACATCTCAACAGGCCAAAGGTTCTGGGCAGTGGAAACAAGCTTCCCGCTCACGTGGCCCACTTGGAGAGTTAGCACACGAAGGTGGTTTTTACTGACATTTACTCCTAACCTTGTCATTCGTTCTCTCCGCAGAATGCACACGTACCCCAGTTCAGTTTTCTCGACGTCTTTCCCAGAGTCACGTGCAGACCACCCAAGGAAATGATAGACATGGAGCTGACTTCCGGGAGGGACCACAGAGACCCCCGGATGGACCTGAGAGAGTTCTGCAGCGAGACTTTCCAAAGGCCCTACCAATATTTGAGGCGGTTCCATCAGGGCCAGAACCTGGACGCGTTCCAGTACCAGGAAGGCTCGGTGGAAGGCTCTCCTGAGGAGTGTCTGCAGCACCTCCTCATCTACTGCGGCGTGATAAACCCCTCGTGGTCAGAACTCCGGAACTTTGCTCTGTTCCTGAACTGTCAGCTCAGAGACTGCGAGGCCTCCGTCTTCTGCAAGGCCGTCTTGACTGGGGACACGCTCCGGGGCTTCAAGAACTTTGTGGTCACCTTCATGATCCTCATGGCCAGAGACTTTGCCACTCCGACACTGCAGTGCTCTGACCAGAGCCCCGGGAGTCACCTGGTCACCATGGACGGCGTCGCCGAAGAAGACCTGGCTCCCTTCACGCTCCGGAAGAGGTGGGAGTCAGAGCCCCACCCCTACGTTTTCTTCAATGGAGACCACACCACCATGACGTTCATAGGTTTTCACCTGCAGGCCAACGGCAGCGGCCACATGGACGCCATCAATCCCTTGAACGGGCAGGTCATCAAGAAGGACGTCATGTCCGCCCGGCTGTATGACGGGCTGTGCCTGCAGAAGGTGCGCTTCAACATCGACTTCGACAGCCTGCCGAGGCACGAGAAGCTCCAGAGGTTGTGCTTGGCGCTGGGCGTCGAGTGGCCCAGTGACCCCGACGAGTCCTACGAGCTCACCACCGACAACATGCTGAAGATCCTGGCCATCGAGATGCGGTTCCGCTGCGGGATCCCCGTCGTCATCATGGGCGAAACCGGCTGCGGGAAAACCAGGCTCATTAAATTCCTCAGCGACCTGCGGCGCAGCAGTGAGAAGACAGAGACGATGTTGCTGATGAAGGTCCACGGAGGGACGACGGCGTCCATGATCTACTCCAAGGTCAAGGAGGCGCAGAACGTCGCCTGCTACAACATGACCCAGCACAACCTGGACACCATCCTGTTCTTCGACGAAGCCAACACGACGGAAGCCATAAGCTGTATAAAGGAGGTCTTATGCGACGGCACGGTGGACGGCGAGTGCCTAGCGGTAGGCGACAGCTTGCACATCATCGCCGCCTGCAACCCTTACCGGAAGCACTCCCAAGAGATGATCCTGCGCCTGGAGTCGGCCGGCTTGGGGTACAGAGTGAGGGCGGAGGAGACGGCAGAGAGGCTGGGCTCCATCCCCCTGCGGCAGCTGGTGTACCGCGTCCACGCCCTGCCCCCGAGCCTCGTTCCTCTGGTGTGGGACTTTGGGCAGTTGAACAACATTTCCGAAAAGCTCTACATCCAGCAGATTGTCCAGAGGCTGGCGGCCACCATCCAGATAAGTAGCACCGAGATGCGTGTGCTCACAGCCGTGCTCTTCGGCTCGCAGAAGTTCATGAGGACGAGGCAGAACGAGTGCGGCTTCGTCAGCCTTCGGGACGTGGAGCGCTGCGTCAAGGTTTTCACGTGGTTTCACAGCCGCAGCGGGATGCTGTTAGCTGAGCTCCGTGCTTTTCTCCACAAGTCTGGCCGCAGCAAACACGACTTTGAGAGAGACCCTGTCCTCTGGTCCCTGGTGATGGCCACCGGCGTGTGCTACCACGCCTCTCTAGAAGAGAAAGAGCCGTACCGCAGGATGCTGAGTGCGCGCCTTCCGGAGCCTTACGACGACAGCCAGGCCGTTCTGGACGAGATCACGCTGGCGCAGGATCTCTTTCTGAGCGGGGCGCCCATCAGGACAAACATAGCCAGGAACTTGGCGCTGAAGGAGAACGTCTTCATGATGGTCATCTGCATCGAGCTCAAGATCCCCCTCTTTCTGGTGGGGAAGCCCGGCAGCTCCAAATCCCTTGCCAAGATCATCGTGGCCGACGCCATGCAGGGCCAGGCCGCCTACTCGACGCTCTTCCGCGCCCTCAAGCAGGTGCACCTGGTGTCGTTCCAGTGCAGCCCTCACTCCACGCCGCAGGGGATCATCGGCACCTTCAAGCAGTGCGCCCGCTTCCAGCAAGACAAGGACCTGGAGCAGTACGTCTCGGTGGTGGTGCTGGATGAGGTCGGGCTCGCCGAGGACTCCCCGCAAATGCCCCTGAAGACGCTGCACCCCCTGCTGGAAGACGGGTGCATCGACGACGATCCCGCCCCGCACAAAAACGTTGGCTTCATCGGCATTTCCAACTGGGCTCTGGATCCTGCCAAGATGAACAGGGGTATCTTTGTGTCACGCGGCAACCCCAACGAGAAGGAACTCGTAGAGAGCGCGGAGGGGATCTGCTCCTCGGATAGGCTGGTTCAGGACAGAATCCGGGGCTACTTCGCGCCCTTCGCCGAGGCCTATGAGAGAGTGTGTCAGACCCAGGACAAGGAATTCTTTGGGCTTCGTGACTACTATAGTCTCATCAAGATGGTCTTCGCCAAGGCCAGAGCTTCCAATCGAGAGCCGTCCCCCAGGGACATCGCTCACGCCGTCCTTCGGAACTTCAGTGGTCGTGATGACGTCCCGGCTCTGGACATCTTTACGGCCCGTCTGCCCGAGGCCAGGTACACAGAGGAAGTCAGCACCTTAGAGCTGATCGAGCAGAACCTCTACGGAGATCTGCAGAGTGCTCGGGGCGGAGAGTTGGAGAGCGCCGAGTCCCGCTACCTGCTCGTGCTCACCAGGAACTACGTGGCCCTGCAGATCCTGCAGCAGAAGTTCTTCGGGGGCGACCGCCAGCCCGAGATCATCTTTGGCTCCAGCTTTCCCCGGGACCAGGAGTACACGCAGATCTGCAGGAACATCAACCGCGTGAAGGTCTGCATGGAGACCGGCAGGACGGCGGTGCTGCTGAACCTGCAGAACCTCTACGAGAGCCTGTACGACGCCCTGAACCAGTACTACGTCCACCTCGGGGGCCAGAAGTACGTGGACCTGGGTCTGGGCACCCACCGCGTCAAGTGTCGCGTGCACGCCGACTTCCGCCTGATCGTCGTCGAGGAGAAGGACGTAGTGCACCAGCAGTTCCCCGTGCCCCTCATCAACCGGCTGGAGAAGCACTACCTGGACATCAACACGGTGCTGGAGGGCTGGCAGAGGACGCTGGTGCGGGAGCTGCGGGAGTGGGCCCGCGCCTTTGCAGACACCAAAGCGGACCCGTTCCTGGCCAGGCAGAGGTACAACCCTGCCGACGTGTTCATCGGCTACCACGCCGACGCCTGCGCCTCCGCGGTGCTCCAGGCTGTGGCGAGGCAGGGCCCTGGGGCCCTGCCACAGGAAGTGCACCGCAAGGTGACCGAGCACGCCAAGCTCATCCTGCTGGATTGCGCCACGCCCGATGCCATCGTCCGGCTCCACAGCTCCGCGCTGGGCGTGTTTGAGGCCGAGTCCCTGTCCCGGAAGTACTACGCCCAGCAGCAGCACGACTCCCTGTCCGACTTCCTGCAGGTCCACCTGCGCGCGGCCCACCGGGAGCGCCACACGGTCTTCACGGAGGTGACGTCTTTCTGTAGCTTTACCCTCTGTTCTTGTCACCGAGACCCCTGGGCCCCTAAGGTCAGGAACTCACGATGCGCTTAAATTAAGCCAGTCGTGCGGGTGGCACCAGGGATGCCGAGACCGAGGCGCCTTCCTGTGCCCTGGCAGGGCGGTAAGCCCAGAAGCCAAGTTTCACAATTCTGCCTCCGGGCAGGGAACTGCGAGTGTAGACGTGACTGTCTCAGCTCTTTCCTTGGTTAGCGTGTGCGGGACTTGGAAAAGCGGCGCGCACCCACGTGAGATAAATGCCCCGGAAGGGCGTCTGTGCATGTGCAGCGCCCGGGCAGGAGACAGGACGAAGGAATTCTCTTGAAAAGACACCCCTGACCGACGCTAAACGGAAGGGGGGGCCTCTGTGTTCTGCAGCCTATCCACTGCTGGGCCATCTGTGCCCCGACCGGTGCCCAAGCACTAACTAGAGCAGATGTCCTACGGTAGCCAAGCTGCACATGTAGGGGGTGCGCAGGAGAGAACAGGAAGGGATGCGAGGTGGGGGGTAGGGAATGGGTGATGCAAACACATAAATTTCTGGTTAACACAATTAAAAAATAAAGTTAAAATATTTATTTTTAAAAACAATGGATGAAAAGAGAGAGAGAGAGAGAGAGAGACCCCTGGAGATGGCTGGATACCCAGAGAGGCAGCAGATCTTCCGGAAACTAAGGCACGACCTCTGGAAGGGCGGGCTGACAGGACTTGAAGTGTCAGATTATGCAGGATCCCTGGAGAATGACACACTCGGACAGGCGTCTTGGAGGTTTAGATGGGCTTGGGTGTGGGAAACCAGCAAGGTGGAAGACCAAGTAGGAAAGGCAGAGCGTTAGGAAGTTGTTGGATGGACACGAAGCAGCGAGGCAGGTGATGCTGGGATGTGTGGCGCAGGTGGGTGGGGCGAACCACTGACTCCTGGGATGGGCACTGCCTGGACCCTTCCCATCAGGGGCTTTGCTTAGCCACGCGAAGGACTCAGGAATGAGGTCAGGTCGGGAGCCTGTGGGGAGCCCGTGAGGGATAGACGTGGATATCTGGCATGTGGTTGGATGAGGGACTCAAGTTCAAAGGTCAGGTCTCCACCAGGTCATGTCCATCCGGGGCTCGGAAGCAGCACACCTATTGGGTTGACTGTGGGTTGTGGTCCAGAGAATTGTTGACGGGGTGCGGGGTGGGGTACCAGTGCTAATGCCGTCACTTTACAAGCGACACTTGCATTGAACCCTAGAGGAGCAGGCGACTCTCCCAGGCTCCAAAGCAGGAAGGAGACAAAGGCTTCCTCGGGGCAGGGCACATATTCTCGGTGGTGCTGCCCCTCCCCCCAGTCCTTGTGCCTCAGTCGGCCTTGTAGATTCGTTTCTGTCTGTGCCCCCAGTGCCCCGCCGTGCCCACTGTGGGCAAGGCCAAGGGTCCGCACGAGCCACGCTCCGACCCTGACAGGCGGGCCTCGTTCGGGGACTCTGGCCAACAGTGTGTCCCGCCTTGCAGATCACCACCTTCTCCCGGCTGCTGACCAGCGGCGACTGCGAAGACTTGGAAGCTGAGCTCCAGGGCCTGGCCCCGAGGCCCCTGGTCCTGTCGCTGCAGCAGTTTGACACTGAGTACTCGTTTCTCAAGGAAGTCCGGTGAGCGCCCCGTGGCTGGTCACCCCTGAGACGCAGCGTGTGCAGGCGTGGTTGGGGGTTGTTGATGAGCCTGGAGGACTCAGTACTGCACGGTTGGCGCGTCCTCTCAGCTTAGCCCTGGCTCCTGAGGAACGCGTGCAGACAGTTTGCTCCCCACGGAACCATCCTCTCACCTAATGGGGTCTCCTGCCTGCGTGCTGCCTCCATGTTGCTCGCCTTACGGGGGTCTCCTGCCCATGGGCTACTTCCATCTTGCTCTGGCCTGGGGTGTTCAGGAACTTTGCTTTTTTTTTTTTTCCTCCAGCACTTGCTTGACGGACACAGCCAGGTGCAAAATCCTCATCATCCAGACGGACTTTGAAGACAGCGTCCAGGGCGCTCAGCTCGTTGCCTCTGCCAGGTGCACTTCCGGGGCTTGTGTTTGGAATAGCTCAGGAAGCCCTAAACTCACCAGGGCCCCAAAAGGGTCCCCCCGAAGCAGTACATGATCGCCATAGAGATTAAAATAAGAACACTGCTTGACCCTTTTCTGTCAACTGACTAGAGAAACCACAAAACCAAAGACTAGGGTTCTGGGGACATCTCTCAGCCAATAGAGTGCTTGCAACATAAGCAGAAGGACCCGAGTTCAATTCCCAGCACCTACATAGGTTGGTGTGCAGTTAGTACAGCAGGTTAGACACTACTGGAGAGGTCAGAGAGACAGATCTCTGGAGCTACTGGCCAGCCAGGTTAGCCTAATTGGTGTCCTCCAAGTACCGGTGAGACGCCCTGTCTCAAAAAACCCAGCTGGGGGGCTGGAGAGGTGGCTCAGGGGTTAAGCCTCTGCCTTGCGGGCGAAAGGTCCTGAGTTCAGATCCTAGACCCCACGTATAGACACCGGGCGGAAGCGGGGGTGGCCTGCTTTTCCGGTCCTGGTAGGGCGGAGCCTGTAAATCCCAGGACAGAGTAAACGAGGAGGTGGAGGCATCCATGGTGGTTTCCGAATTCGTCCGTGGTTCTACACACACACACATACATACACACACATACACGAACAATGAATAAATAATAAATAATTTAAAAAACTTTAAAAAAAAAAACCCAGCTGGACTTAAGGAGTACCTGAGGTTGACCTCTGGCCTCCACACTTACAAGCATTTGTCTGTGTGTGCACATGAGTACAAGAATGCATGTGCACGCGCGCGCACACACACAAGAGCTAAAAGTTCAAAAACAAAACACATGAACTATAAACAGAACATTAACAGGGTGGAAGAGTACACTCAAAGCACGTGGTTGTGGGGTTTTTGTTTATTCTGAATCACGCAATTGCAAGTGCATTGACGATGTATGAATGGTGTGTGTGTGTGTGTGTGTGTGTGTGTGTGTGTACTGAACCTAAGGCCTCGCAGCGACTAGGCAAGAACTCTGAGATGAAGTGACACCGAACCCTCTTTGGGGCTGCGTGAGATCCTTGCTGGAATGCAAATGTCCGCTTCCAGCCTAGGAGGAGCTGTGTACACAGTGCGGCCTTATGTCACATTGGGCAAGTCCCACGAACACGGGGTTCTGGGCAGGTAAGCCCATGAAATGAGCATGTCTCGTTCTGTCGTGAGAGACGTGGGAGTGTAAAATGTATTTAGAGCTTATAAAACTGTGAGACTGGAATGGACCCTCCCAACTGGTAGGATGCAGGTCAGCCATTTCCCAACTGGGTGTTTGTTTACTTGCTTGACTTGTTTTGATTTTTTAAACAGGTATTCTGCCATCAATGAAATCAACAAGGTGCAAGGAAGAGAGGACCGTGTCTTTGTCTATTTCATTACGAAACTGTCCCGGGCAGGAAGTGGAGCACCGTATGTTGGATTCCACGGAGGTAGGACCAGGATGTTTGTAAGTGCAGCATTGTTTCTTATGTGTTTCTTATGTGGTCCTGTGTCTGGCGTCAGATGTTAATGTCAACGCTGCTCTTTGCCACTCCTAGTAGCTATCTTCCCGGTTGTCGTACGTGAGCATGGAGGCTGCACAAATCCGTAATTCTACCTTTTTGGAGGCTGGAAGGATTGCAAGTTCAAGGGCAGCCTGGGCTTCGCAGGGAGCCCGGTCCACAAAAGGAAAGGAAAGCAGATCTTTGGGCTTGTAGGAACCACTCAACGTTTCCTTATCTGCCCTGATGAGCGCTACGCTGGCTCTCCGCTGCCCTGGGGAGCGCGGGCCGGCTCTCTCTCCCCTCTCCTCACCCTGCCCCGCCATGTGGATAACTCTGAGATCACATCACACCTCACTTGCTGCGCAGACACCATCCTTGATCTCACTCAGTCTCTTTTATGCGCTGGCTCAAGTAGAGAGAAACGATGTGTTCTTAGAAACAGGGAATGACCATTTACTAACTTCATTGATAACAACAAGCAAACCACACCAGCATGTCACCCCCCTTTAACAGTCGGGGTTCGGCAAATGCCTGTCCGACATGAACAGGAATTGCAGACGTTACCCTGGAGCCCTCTGCAAGGGTTCCCTCAGGTCTGCACCCCAGATCTTATGTTGGTCTTGCTGATTGATATGCACATGCTAGATCCAGGGTACCCTATGTCTAAGGGCTTAGGCTGTGGGTACCCATTACTCCTTGGGCAGAAATATGATTAAAAATCGCACAGTGGGGTGTGCTTGCCTGTAATCAATGACAGGAAGTTATTGGGGACCTCCCGTGGCTTCTCTTCACAGGGCTGTGGCGCTCTGTGCACATCGACGACCTGCGCAGGTCCACGGTCATGGCCTCAGATGTGACAAAGCTGCAAAGCGTCACCCTCAGCCAGCTGTTTAAGCCAGTGGACCAACCCGCGCCCGAGCCACCGGGTACAGCCTAGGGACACGGGCAGGGTGTGGCGGGCAGGAGCAGCCAAGCACACCAGCTCAGGTGCTGTGGGAAGCCACTGCACCTGTCGACTTTGAGTCCCCGACCCTGCCCCTGGGGGGACTCCCAGTGTGGCCAGGCCAAGCGCAGCCCACGTGAGCACACGCCCAATGTTTTGTTCTGCTCTGAGGTTCCTGTGTCCCCAGAGCCCAGGCTGGGAAGCACCTGGAGCCGGTCTCCATGACACACGTCCCCTCCACCGGGGTCACTGTTGTGGGGAGACAGGGAAGCCCGGCCCATCCCGGCCTGCGAGCAGACCCAGAGGCCACCCCACCCACCCGCTCTGTCCCCAAGGCGGCCAACCTGAGGCTGTTCGTCTCACTGCAGCAGATGGGACCCGGGAGGAGGAGATGGACACAGAGAGCCAGTCAGCTGAAGTGGCCGAGGTGGAAATGGACGTCGACGGTCCAGAGGAGACGGAGCAGGAAGCCTCTGACGCGGGAAGCAGTGACGTGAGTCCCCGGTCCCTCCCCGTGGGGAAGACCGTCCTACCCTCAGCTCTCAAGGGACCCTCCAGCTGCACCCGGCTCACACTGGGCCCTTTGTCCCCACCACGCTGGATACGTGGGTGGATTATGAGGAACCGTCTAGCGATCGGTTCTCCAGCAAGTGCCTTTTGCTTCGTTCCTTCGTTCCTGACTTACTCTCCACATGCCCACCTCACCGGGGCATAGGGAGCGGTGGGTCGTGCCATGGTGACTTCTAGCCGAGGCCCTGTGCATGCCGACCCGGGCCGTCGTCTCACAGCGGCTGCCTTGCCGACTGGGACTGGCACAACAGAGGACTTGCTGTCTCAGCCCACACAGGTCCTGGACACCACCAGACTGCTGCACAGCTGCGTGCAGGGCGCCGTGGGGATGCTCAGAGACCAAAACGAGAGCTGCACGCGCAACATGCGGAGGGTCACCGTTCTCCTGGGCCTCTTAACTGAGGACGACGCGAGCAACGGTATGCACCGCACCCCCAAACGTCCGTCTGCATGAACGAGGGGCCTCACGGGCGTCCGAGGCTCAGCAGAAACTGCAAATGCGACAGAAATCCCAAGCATCTGTCGGATTCTGCTCTAGATCTGGTCTGGCCATAGATCAGGCCACTTTCCTCTTGGGTGAGACGGGTGGAAAAATCCAAATCCGACGGGCCGCGTGACCCCGGCCCAAGCCACGCCTATCTGTCCTCCCACAGCGTCTTTCTTGCGAGTGGCCAAGCTGCATCTCCACGCGCTCCTGAAGAAGCAGGAGGAAAACCAGGCCCACCGTCGGGAGTGGGTTTCCAGGGAGGCTGCCAACCAGGACGCCCTGCAGGAAGCGGGCACCTTCAGGTACGGCGGCCTCCGTGCCGTGCCCAGCTGGCGCAGCTCCTCACGGTCAGGAAACATGTCCAAGTGTTGCTTACGCCTCTCGGCGAACCGGAGCTGCACCGTTGCCATGAGCTGGCCCCGCAGGCCGGTGGCTCTCTGGGACTTTGTGGGCGCTTCCCTGCTTTTGCGTTCATAAAAATGTGTTGGGAAACCCTGGGTCGCCTGTTCCTGCGGGAGGCGACTGCTCCCCAATGGGTCCGGGAGCACAGATGCATGCTGGGACAGCCTCCCGGGCCTCACTGACGGGTGCCACAGGGGTCAGAGATGGTTTTCTGCCACTTCTTAGGCAGTCCTTGGGGCCCAGGAGTATCAGTTACTGCACGTGGTCCTTCCCCTGTGGAACCTTGACCTTTTCCTCTGTCCTGGTGAGCTTTGGAGAAACTGGTGGGCTAAAGGTGCCCTCCTTGTCAGCTCCAAGCCCCAAGTGGCTTCATTGTTCTAGATGTTTCTTCTCTAAAAGCAGCAAAAGTGGCCACAAGTCCTCTCCAGGTCTCACCTTGGCCTGTGGTGCAGCTGACCACAGGAGAATCAAAGGGCTGCACCTCACTGTTTGGCTTCTCTGTTCCTAATGTTCCCCCCCCCTCCTTTTTTTCTCCTTCTCTTCTTCCTTTATCTCCTTCCTTCTTCTCTTCCTCCTCCTCCTCCTCTCTTAGCCGCTCATACCCTTTGAAGGAATGTACACGACCAGATGCCAAAGCCAGCTGTGTTTGCATCTCCTGGCGCTTCTTCCTGTCTTACCTGTGTCTTGGCGGCTCCTTTCTCCCTCTCTGCCCTGGGGTTCCGAGGTGTAAGCGGTCCTGCCTGCACTCTCCAGTCCTGAGCCCTGTCTGTCTGCAGCTGTGTTGTCTCTGCCCTCCTGCTGGTAGGAAGAGCTGCTTGTGCGGCTGCTCCGCCCCTGCTGCCAGCCTTGCCCTCTGTTCCTCCAGGTTCTGGGTTTGCTAGTGGAATCAGATGACGCACTTGTCCACGGGAGTGTGTGTTTCCTGGGCAGATGCTTTCAGTCTCTCTCCGGGTTCAATGGACGAGATACTTAGGAAAATAAATTCTTTTCAAATAGAACCTTTATCTTTTTACCAACATTGATTATTTAATAATTCTTATCCTTTATCACAAAATTTTTGTAGTAAACTGTAGATCTCTATTGTTACTGATAAACATCTTATATCCATGGGGCTTGCTGGGGTCTTTGTTCATTAAGCAAGTGCTTACCACTGACCCACACCTCTCTGGCCCTAAGTGTGCCATTTTAGGTACATAGCACAATACAGTTAACTCAGATATTTCAGTCTATTTTAAAAACACAGGTGTACAGAAACGGAAACTAAATTCCAGATAATCATGCTCTCTTTGATTTAATTAAGAATATTCTTGGTCAAATTAAAGGTCGCTTACAGCTTGTAGTCCTAGAGAGTTCCCCAGAACAAAGGGGTCTCTTTATGCTTACTATGTCTTATCCATAACTCCAGAAAATACTTATTTATTTTTTGGGGGCTGGAGAGAGAGCTCAGGAGTTAAGCCTTTGCCTCGAAAGCAAAGGACCCTGAGTGTGGACCCAAGATCTCACAAAAATGCTACATAGAAATGGTGGCAGTTGTAATTTCTGGCCTATAAGGTGGCGCCTAAAGAATCACATAGCAAAGCAATAAGGAAATAGAACAATCCAGGATAATTCCTGAAGTTACCTTGGGCCTCCACAGACACACACACCTACTCATATCCACACAAGTACACACCCACATCTACACAAGCAAAAAAAAATTTTTTTTCTAAAAGAATCAGTGATTATTTATAGAACCTGGATGACTGATTTTAGAAAAGCAAATGCTGTTCACATTTTTTTTAAATTTTTTATTATTATTAGTTATTCAACTGTGCGCATGTGCATGTGTATGTGAGCGCAGGTGTGTTGTGTGTCTGTGTAGAACCACGGACGAATTCGCGCACCACCATGGATGCTTCCGCCACCTCCTGCCCCGGGATTCACAGGCTCCGCCCCACCAGGACCAGAAGCGCAGGCCGCCCCCACTTCTGCCTGGCATCTATATGTGGGATCTGGGATCCGAACTCAGGACCTTCCGCCTGCAAGGTGGAGGCTTAACCCCTGAGCCACCTCTCCAGCCCGCTGTTCACATTTGTAATGAACTTCTTTCAATGACTGACACGAGTCAGGTCCATTCCGGTTCTGCCTCTGGTCTGGGAGGTGTTCATTTTTCTGAGTCCTTTTTCCTGTGCTGGAAAATAATGAGTCTGCTGGTGTCGCTGGGACTGTGGCTTGGGAACCAGCTTTCCTGAGTTCTGCTCTCTCAGAAGGAAGTGTGGGATGCAAGGGGTGTCCCGTAGTCACCCCAGCGCTTTTGCCTTTTCCCTGCTGCAGGCACGCCCTCTGGAAGCGGGTTCAAGGAGCCGTCACCCCCATCCTGGCAAGCCTCATCTCTCACATCGACAGAGATGGCAATTTGGATCTATTCACCCAGCCGGATTTGCCACCCTGGGCCCGCGGTCTGTGGATGTTTATCTTCAGTGACATGAAGTTCCTGAACATTCCACTGGTGGCGCACAGCGTGAGGTACGTGGATTTCTTTCCTCCACTGCCCTTGGCTATGCTGCTGGAGGGCTTCTTCCCCGGAGACCCTCTCAGCCATTATTCCTTCTTCAGAGTTAAGCGTCCAGCGTGGTCCCCCATGAAGCTGCCCCGGGGCTGGGAGCTAGGAAAGGCAGAAAAAAAGGGCACACAGAGATGGAGATACAGAGAACAGTGGGGTCTGGACAGATTTGGGAACCCACCACTTCCCTGAGGGGGAGTAGTAAGAAATCACTGCCCAGTCCCACCAGCTTTTATTTATAGTCAGGGGGCTGGGCATTTGTAAATTCAGTGTGGGGCTTCTGATTGGTAGGAAGAAGTAGAGACACGGAATGCTTTGTAGCTTCTAGTGTGCGCTTGGACAGCCGGCCTGACACCCAGGAAATCAAACATTCCTGATATACATGTGTATCATGGGCCAAAGAGAGACACTTGAACACATAGACATTTCCAGTCCAAACAGAAACCCCCGTGGTTCCAGGCGATGGCCTTATCCCTAGAAGGTTCCAGAGAGCAGCAGTGATTAGACGTCAGCAGGTTCCTTTACTTCTGCCTGCCACGGAAAACTCATGATTACAGCTCTCTGCCTTCCACACTTCATCATCATCATCATCATCATCATCAAGGAACGAGATTTCCTTGCCGTCCAACACCACCTTCCACTGGTTGGCTCCCTCCTTGGAACCTGGATGGTCTCGGTTCACAGCAGCACTGAGAGATCTTTGAACTCTGACCTTTCCTTACCTCAGAGCTGAGTTGCATCACCTGCCCAGTGGAGGTGCTGCACTTGGCCGAGCCGTGTGCTTGGCTCGTCCCTGTTCCCTGGTGGGATCCACACAGTCCCTCCCTGGTGTGGCTGCTGCAGCCCAGATCAGCGGCCTTAACAGAACCTTGCCATTCAGACGGTCCAGACCTGAGTTCTGGGGTGTAACCGAGTGAAGAATGCCCCAGGGAACGGGCTTCTGAGCATAGAGTGCTGTGCGGTTCCCGAGACCACCCACTCCATCGCGGTGGCGTGCAGAGGGGCGGGACAAGTCGGGAGGCCTGGCATGTGCCACTGACTGGGCACCAGCTCTCGCCCCTCTCCCATTTTTTCTGTAAGCAAGGGGTGATGTGAGCTAACCTGCCCCAGAAACCCACCTGCAACATCATGTCTTCTTTTTGATTACATTGCACATGCATATATGCACATGTGCATGTGTCTATGCACATGTATGTAAATGTGGGAGTCAGAGATCACATGTCTTCCTCAGCCACTCAGCACTCGTGTGTGTGTGTGTGTGTGTGTGTGTGTGTGTGTGTGTGTGTGTCTAATCTAACCCAGAGCTCGCCAATAGAGCGAGTCTGGCTAGCCAGCTTGCTCTGAGGATTCCCAGTCTCTGTCTTCCAAGGTTGGAATTATGGGTGGGCCTCCAACACCAGTTATCTTGGTTCGCAGAAATCACTTAAACGGGTGAGCCATCTCTCCAGCCCTCCCGCTGGATTTGAAGCTCACCAGTAAGCTCCAGCGGTCCTTCTCTCCGTCTGTCCAGTGCTGGGGTCACAGAGATGAACCTCCATGTCTGACTTTATTTATTTACCTTATGTGGGGGCCGGGTACTGAGTTCCTCATGCTTGAGTAGCAAGCACTATGCTAACTCAGCCATCTCTTCTGCTCTTGCGTGTCTTTCTTTCCTCTTGTTCTCTTGAGCCACACCAGGCCCAGCTCCTTCTCTCAGGACCAGCTGGGCTGGTAGCAGTGACCCACATTACCTGGCATCTCCTGCAAGGTCTCACAAGCCGCCTTCTTCCCCTGCAGTTCTAGAAGTGAGATGTCCACCATTCTGGTGCAGAGCCACATGCACCTACTCAGGGATGCGTGCAATGCTGTGCCCTTCAGCTGGCGAATCAAGGACAACTTGGAGGAGCTCTGGGTGCAGGCTCAGTATATCACAGACCCAGAAGGTGAGGTACTGCGCAGTGGGCTCAGAGCAGGGGGGGCATAGGGGCCAGCACCAGGCTAATTCTGACTAGTGTAGATACTTTGCTGTGGAAGCCACGGGAGGGCAGAGCTCTGGATGCTGACTCCAGCCCCCAGAGCTGCCCACCCTCCTGTGTCACTTGGCACACTAGCCACGTACCAGATAGAGGCGCTCTCAGATGCCTCCTCTGGGGCTGGCTCGGCCGCCAGCCCCCTATGTTTTAACACTAGCTCTGCCCTGTCTTGCTCCTGTGTCTAGACAGGGCTTTCTGTGCACTCCCTGTAAGCTCACCCTGCCCTTCCTGGGCTGCAGCTCACCCAGCTGGCCCCGACCCTAGCTCCAGGGCCACGAGCTCCTCCCTAAACTATGGGCTCATCCCACTGAGCTACCTCCCTGTGGGGCTGTATGGGCTCATCCCACTGAGCTTCCCCTGCAGGGCTGTATGGGCTCATCCCACTGAGCTTCCCCTGCAGGGCTGTATGGGCTCATCCCACTGAGCTTTCCCCTGCAGGGCTGTATGGGTTCATCCCACTGAGCTTCCCCTGCAGGGCTGTATGGGCTCATCCCACTGAGCTTCCCCTGCAGGGCTGTATGGGCTCATCCCACTGAGCTTCCCCCTGCAGGGCTGTATGAGCTCATCCTACTGAGCTTACTCCCTGCAGGGCTGCCCAAGAAGCTCGTTGAGATCTTCCAGAAGACGCCTCTGGGCCAGTTTCTGGCCCAGCTCCCCGCAGCACAGTACCAGGAGCTCCTGCAGCGCTACTGCAGCGACTTCCTGCGCTTGACCTTGAGAGTGTCTTCGTGGGACGAGTTAGAGGTAGACACGCAGTCAAGGCAGAGCTCGCCTCTTGGGGACAAGAACACGCAGTCATGGGGCTGGAGAGGTGGCTCAGGGGTTAAGCCTCCGCCTTGCAGGCGGAAGGTCCTGAGTTCAGATCCCAGATCCCACGTATAGACGCCAGGCGGAAGCGGGGGCGGCCTGTGCTTCTGGTCCTGGTAAGGCGGAGCCTGTGAATCCCGGGGCAGAAGGAGGTGGAGGCGTCCATGGTGGTTCGCGATTTCGTCCGTGGTTCTACATATACACAGACACACACACACAGAAACACGCGCGCGCACATACACACGCACATGCGCACAGTTGAATTAATAATAATAAAAAAATTAAAAAAAAAAAAAAAAAAGAACACGCAGTCAGCCTTAGACGCTTGGAGCACTCGGGGCCTCCTGACCACTCTCGGTTCCCCTGGGAAGCCCTCAAGTTCCTGCCACTGCGCAGCGCGGTGGCGCGTGCTTGCAATCCCAGTACTCGGGAAGAGGGGCAGGAGGGGAAGTTCACGGCCACCGCTGGCCTTGTAGTGAACTCAAGACCAGTTCAGCCATGTGAGAGCCTATTTTCCCCCAAAGAAGAAGAATCATAAATGAAGCTTGGTGAAGAGATACATTTGACTACCTCTTTCCCATTTCAGTCCATAGATAAAAGTTGAGGAACATGCTCCAATCAATGAGATCAAAGGCTGATGAATTCTTAGGACTTAGTAAGAACATAGCTGAGTTTTTTAAAAACCATAAAACTTGGGTTAAGAGATGGCTCAGGGATTAAGCCTCTGCCTTGAAAGCAGAAGATCCTGAGTTCGGATCCCAGATTCCACATAAAAAACTACCAGGAGGAAATGGCAGCAATGTATACTTAACCCCTGAAAGGAAAGGCAGAGCCTGGAAAACTCCAGAGCAAAGAAAGAGAACGAAATGCAATCCAGGGTGATTTCTGAAGTCACCTTGGGCCTCCACAGGCACACACGGTGCCCTGGTAGACACTGCACAGGCGCACACACACACACACACACACACACACACACACACACACACTAAACAAGAAACAAAATATATTGGGCTGAGCTTTGTATGGTAAACCCATGCAAATATGAAGGCACATCCCAGTTACTCAGCACACAGGATATTGGCAAAGGATTATCATGAGTTCAAGTCCAGCCTGGGCTACAGAGGGAAGGGCTGTCTGGACACCTCAGTGGCCGAAGACACCTGCAGGCAAATCTGCTGACCTGTGTTTGATTCCAGAGCCTATGTGGTGTGAGGAGAGGGCCGGCTTCCAACGTCGCCCCCTGTCTCCACACTTGCTCCGTGGCACACAACAGCATTTCCTCTTTCTTTCTAGCAAATGTATTTTAAAGGACAGACTATAGTGTGGTAATTTTAAAATTGTTGTAGAGATAAAATGGTAGAGGAACGTTTGTAATCTAACGGTGAGTGAAGAAAGGGGTCATGCTCCCAATGTGGGGACAGGCGCGAGGGAAGGCATGCACGTAAACACGGCCAGTAAGCACCAAAAGTCACCAGAGGGTCCTAAGTCACGTTTTCAGTTTTCTCCCACATAGATTTGGAATATTCCTAGTTTTGTGCCAGAGCGCGTGTCTTTATCACCTGAGCTAGGCACTGAACGGCTCTCTGTGACCCCAGTTCCTGCAGATGGCCCTGTGGTCCTGCCTCGGCGAGCTGCGCGTGGCCTCAGGGGTGCAGGAGGAGGGGCTGTCCTTGCCCTGGGTGCACCTGGCCTATCAGCGCTTCAGGACCCGGCTGCAGAACTTCTCCAGAATCTTGAGTATTCAGCCCCAGGTCCTGAGCAGCCTTGCCGGAGCCGCACAGAGACACCAGCTGGCTGGACACGAGATGGTACGTGGAGCCTGGCCTGCCCCAGGGCGTGGTGGGTGCTTTGCCCTGCCCAAGGGAGTGCTGGGTGCTTCCGCCTCCATCCAGGAAGTGGAAGGCGTGTGGGTGGGGCTCGCAGGGTCCTCATGTCACTCAGAAGCATTGAGATCTCACCTGACCCAGCCTCTGCCTGCAGGCGCACTAAAGAAGTAGGCCCCGCTGAAGGGCGGGGGCAGGGAGGGCGTCCTCCGGGTGACATCTGCTCTCTTCCCCAGACACTGGACGCCTTTGCAGCCATGGCCTGTGTGGAGATACTGGCGAGAGACATCCTGAGGCCGAGTCCCCAGGCCTGGCTGCAGCTGGTGAAGCATCTGGCCACGCCCCTGGAGCTCCTCTGTTCAGATGGATACTTGCAAGACTGTGGGGGCGTGGCTGGGAGGCTCATCAAGGAAGTCAGGTGAGGCACGGGCAGGCGTGGGCTGTTTCTGTGGCATTCCGCCTGTGTTCCCACCCGGAGTGTGCCAAGCCCTGGCCCCCACCACAGAAGGGATGCCTGCCTTATTTGCTTGCTTAAAGCTTGCCCGACCTTTTGGGTGCCAAGCATCACTGGAGTCCAGAGAGCCCCCCACAATAAGCAGACAGGTGGTCGGGACTCCCTGTGAGAACCACTCCTACAGGGGGGAATTGGAAGGACAGCAGGGAGGGCCAAGAGCGCACTGTCCAGAAGTGCAGGTCCGCTAGCTGGACTTGTGGGGTCAGTGCCTGTTGAGGCACCGGGTATGACGGGCCCTGGCTGAACCAAGGCTGTGAACTCTGCAGGGAAGGAGGGTGCCCTTGAGGCAGCCCCCTCCTCACAGCCTCTGCTGGGGACCTGCTGTGTCCTCCTGAGGTCTCCGGCTCCTGTCAGCGCCCGGTGAGCCACACCTCTCTCTCTCTCTCTCTCTCTCTCTCTCTCTCTCTCTCTCTCTCTCTCTCTCTCGACAGAGCCCAGTGGAACCGCATCTTCTCCGTCTCGCTCTTCGCGGAGCATGTGCTGTTGGGGGTCGAGAGCCAGATTCCTGAGCTGACACCACTGGTCACCGACTATGTCTTCTCCCTGGACAAGGTGAGTGCTGAGCTCGGCTCGCGCGAGCACAGGTCTGCCCGTAAAGCCCCCTCTGACGGTCCCCGCGCGTGGGTGCGCCGTCCCTCCGCACTGGCAGTTTTCCCCGGCGGCACGAAGGACGGTGATTTCAGCTGCAGGTCGCCGAGTTCTCAGTGTCTGGACATGAACCGTCTCCCCTTGCTGACTGCCGAGCCGGGCTGATGTGTCATACGGCATCAGATGCGGCACAGGAGCGATTCTGGTGACTGCAGAGGGGGTCTCAGGCATGACTGAGCTTGCGACCCTGTCGAAGGGGGCTCGGGTTGCTAACCCCTCAGTCAGAACAGTAGCGACGCGGGACAGGACTGAGGCAGCAGATCACTGCCTCTGCCTTAATAAAGCTAGTGACCGCGCAGCACAGGTCCCTGCAGACCGGCCCGCAGCCGCAGCAGCCACTCGCACCACACGGCTCCTGCCTCAGTCCCCCGACCTCAACCCCGTGCCCATCAGTGGGAGAAGGCGTTGCATTGGAGAAACGCAGCTGGGAGCCTTCACGCGGTCTTTTTAGTGCAGTCTCGGGGGCTCGCTCTGTAACGTGATGGGCCTTGGCAGCCGAGAGCTGGCTCCCAGGTGCACAGGCTCCTGCCACCTCTCCTGCGTGTCATCTTCACAGACACTGTTATCCGGTGACCTTGGATGGCTTCTCCTGGGATCACAGCCCATGGATAAGAAGAAGAGGGGAGTCAGTGCACACCAACCCCTTTTTCATATAAACCTTCATAGTTCTAGGGTTTCAAATGCGAGGCAAGCATTCTTCCCCTGAGCCATCTGCCTAACTAACTTCCTTATTTTGAGACCGGGTCTCACCAAGTTGTTCAGGCTGACCTTGAACTCGCACTGTAATCCCGGCATCCTTGGACTTGCAGTCCTCCTACTTTACCCTCCCAAGCAGCTGAGGTTACAAGTCTGTGCTGGCAGGTCGGCAGGCACACATGGCGACGCTGCCCTCCGCCTTTTGCACGTGTAGGTGTGGGGGTGTGCATGTGTGGGGGTGGGTCTAAGTGTGTGTGGGTGTCTATCCGAGGCACTGTGTGTGCCTGTGGAGGCCCAGAGGTGACTTCAGGAATCAGTCTGCATTGCTTTCCCTCCTTTCTGCTTTGCTCTGGGGTTTCCTGGGCTCCGTCCTCCAGGGCTTTGCAGCCAACGCCACCATCTGTCTCTGTCCATGTACCTGCTGTTCACAGCTCGTCACCCCTTGTTCTTCCGCAGCGTCTGAAGGAAGACTCTGACGTCAAGACACACAGACCCTTTGTGGCCGTGATGTCCATCCTGTGCACGTGCAAGGACGCCGTGAGCACGACCTTCAGCAGGTGAGATGCATGGCTGGAGACCCGTGGCGGAGAATCCCCGGCCGGCTTTTCTGCTTTGGAACTGACAGTCTCCATGGTTCTAGGTTTGGCGTTCAGCCGTGCCCCATCTGCATGGGAGATGCCCGGGATCCCGTCTGCCTGCCCTGCGAACACGTGTTCTGCCTGCCTTGCATCCAGACCTGGCTCATCCCGGGCCAGATGAACTGTCCCTACTGCTTAACCGACTTGCCAGACACCTTCTCCCCAAGTGTCTCCCAGGAACACAGGTAAACACCCTTCTCCCAAGAAGTGTCCTCCTTCTCTTTTTTTTCCAAATACAATCGTCAGGGTCCGCTGATTTGTAGTTTGCGTTTCCTGAGTGCGAAGACTGACCCCACAGAGCTTCCATAAGAGATCGTAACTGTGCACTGTCTCGGACACCAGCCTGAGACCCCTTCCCTTCCCAAGCAAACATGGGCACGATAGGGAAATAGCAAAGTTGAGGGAAATAAGTTAGAAAGTCTTAAATGAAGTAAACCCTCAAATGACATGCAAGCAATATAAATGAAACTCGATGTCTTTGAGAGTTCAGACCAGAACAATGCTGGGGACAGAGCCGGGGGCAGCCTCAGGCATATGCCCTACCTCTAAGCCACATCCCCGCCCATCCACTGTCCTGTGAGTGCATGCGTGTGTGTGTGCTGCGTGCGTGTATGCTGCATGCGTGTGTGCATGTGTTCACATGTGTGTGTGCATGTGCCTGTGCGTGTGTGTACTGCATGCATGTGTGTTCACATGCATGTGCGTGCGTGTGCTGCATGCGTGCCTGTGTGCGTGTGTGTACTGCATGCATGTGTGTTCGCGTGCGTGTGTGCATGTGTGTGTGCCTGTGCTGCACGTGTGCATGCATGTGCTGCGCGCGCGTGTGTGTGCGCATGTGCATGTGCGTGCGTGCGTGCGTGCGTGTGTGTGTGTGTGTGTGTGTGTGTGTGTGTGTGTACCAGAGGCCAACATCAGGTTCTCCCTAGACTGCTTTCTACTTTACTTTTTAAGCCATGTTTTCTCACTGGCCTGGAGTTCATCGATTGGCCAGCGAGCTCTGGCACCTCCTGTCCCCTGGCCTATCCAATCCCAGCACTTGGGTCGCAGCTCTTTGCTTACTGGACCATCTCTCCTTCCCTCCTCCCCCATCCTGTTCTCTTGCTGTGCAAACATCAGCCTCTCTCTCTATCTGGAGGATAACAGCAGCTCTGCCCTGACTTCCTAGAAGCGAAAGGGGCAGAACCCCGGCTCTTGAGCCCCACCAACCTACACCCCGCTACCCTGCTTCAGGCAGCGGCTGCTTCTCTCCTCTCTCCCATTGGGGAACTCTTCCTCATGCGCGGGACATTCAAAGGTGTTTCTAGAAAGAATCTAGGCAGTGGGGTAGTTTTGCAGACTGGTTCTCATCAGCCTACAGAGCTCCTCGCATCTGCTGATTCCAAAACAAAATGTCAGCCAGGAATGTGGGCTCACCACCATGAGGCCAGCCATTTGAGACCATAGGAGGAAGACAACCACTAGTTAAAGAAAAAGTTGGCATGGTGGCAGCAGAGATGGCCAAGGATTTGGTGAAGGATGGTATTGGCGTTGGTCGAGGAATGTTGCCTATTGTGTTGGAAATTTACATGCTCCTCATCTAAGGAACTGTGGATTAGGGGTCTTTTTGTGTGTTGTGAAATGCTCTGAGATGTTACTTTTCTGTTTTGGGGTTGGGCCTTTAGTTTCCTACACAATGTTGTGAAGTCTACTCCTATTTTAAGTTTGTTTGAAGTAATAAAGTTTTTTCTAAAAGAAACTATAAAGTTATTAAAAAAAAAAACAACCTGAGAACAGAAGATCCTGAAACAACTTATCATTCCGCACAGGCCTGGGAAGATGATCCGCGGGGTTCTGGGAGCACTTTCTGTGGGGTCCTGGGAGCACTTTCTGGGGGTCCTGGGAGCACTTTCTGGGGGTCCTGGGAGCACTCGGACACATCCTCAGCCCTGCCTGTCTCCCACCTCCAGAAAAGCCATCGAGAAGCTCGTCCAGTTCCGGAAGCTGTGCAACAGCTTCTTCGTGGACCTGGTCTCCACCATGTGCTTCAAAGGCAACAGTCCGCCGCAGTCGAACGTGATTGACAGCCTGCTGTCCTTGCTGTTCATACGGAAGCCGATGTCCAGACATGCGTCCCAAGGTGAGCTCCCTTCCTGCTTACACCCGAGCGCCCCCTTGACTCCCCCGGGACCGCAACGTGGACTCCAGCCCCTTCCTCTCTCTGCTGCAGAGCTTCGTGACCACACAAAGTGTCTGTCTCCGTTTGACGATGTTGTCGACAAGACGCCCATCATCCGCTCCGTGGTGCTGAAGTTGCTCTTGAAGTACAGGTAAGCACAGCTCATCTAGAGGCTTGCACACATCCGCACATGTGCGCACACGCATGCACAAACGCACACATATGCACACACGTGCAGGTACACATCCGCACATGTGCAATCATATACATATGCACATGAGTGCATACAGACGCACACAGATGCACATGTGCACAAACATACATGCACACATCTGTGTACACACAAACACGGACACACAGCATATATGCACATATGCATGCGCGCACACACATTCACACACAAACACACACACACACACACACACACACACACCGGCTTCTCCACAGCCGGCTGGCCTCCCCTTGGCTGAGCTCAGCTGCGTCTGGAAGCTTCCTTGGTGTGAGGGAAGCCTGGTTTACATGGGGGTCGTGCTTGGAGACTTTCCCCTGTAAGCCGTGGTTTTGCCTGATGTGCATTTAGCAAGTAGACAGGGTCAGGAAAGGCCATGGTGCCGGATCTGTGGCTCTAGTGCCCCGTCTTTAATATGCTGGGGTGACTCACTCTCCTTTGCCCTTGTGCCATGTCCCCAAGCTCATGCTTGTACCACATGGGTCATGTGTGTTTCTGGGGGATGGGGGATGTGCCGCCCTGGAGAGCCGTGTAGTCGTGCTGGTCCGTGGCTGCAGCCCACACACCTATGTGCTCCTGCTGCTCGCGCAAAGTCACGTCAAGGCAGTGGGGCTTGTGTAACGTGGCGACACTGTGTGGCAGTCCCTGGCGTCGTCCCAAGGGAATCGTCGTGCTGCTTGTGGCTTTCTTCCCCACTGGGCTGTTTCACTTCCTCGACCCTCAGGACATGACTTCCCATGACTGCAGACGGTCACACGGGGTGCTCCCAGTCAGCGACTCCCTCAGACGGTCACACGGGGTGCCCCTGGTCAGTGACTCTCTCAGACAGTCACACGGGGTGCCCCTGGTCAGCGACTCCCTCAGACGGTCACACGGGGTGCCCCTGGTCAGTGACTCCCTCAGACAGTCACACGGGGTGCCCCCGGTCAGCGACTCCCTCAGACGGTCACACGGGGTGCCCCTGGTCAGTGACTCCCTCAGACGGTCACACGGGGTGCCCCCGGTCAGCGACTCCCTCAGATGGTCCACCGGGTGCCCTGGTCAGCGACTCCCTCAGACGTTCACACTGGGTGCCCCTGTCAGCGACTCCCTCAGACGGTCCCACGGGGTGCTCCTGGTCAGCGACTCCCTCAGATGGTCACACGGGATGCTCCTGGTCAGCGACTCCCTCAGACGGTCACACGGGGTGCCCCTGGTCAGTGACTCCCTCAGACGGTCACACGGGGTGCCCCTGGTCAGTGACTCCCTCAGATGGTCACACGGGGTACTCCCAGTCAGCGACTCCCTCAGATGGTCACACGGGGTGCCCCTGGTCAGCGACTCCCTCAGATGGTCACACGGGGTGCCCCTGGTCAGCGACTCCCTCAGACGGTCACACGGGGTGCCCCCGGTCAGCGACTCCCTCAGACGGTCACACGGGGTGCCCCTGGTCAGCGACTCCCTCAGACGGTCACACAGAATGCTCTCGGACAGCAGCTACCTCAGAACGGGGTGAGTTCCCGGTCAGTGACTTCTCAGACAATCACTTGGAGTGATCCCAGGTAGCAACTCCTCAGATAGTCATGTGTCGTGCTCTAGGCACTGACTACCTCAGACAGTTTCTTGGGGTGCTCCGGTTCAGTGACTACCTCAGATAGACCAGGGGCTGCTCCCGGGCAGTAGTTACTCAGATAGTCACATGGAGTGCTCCCGGGCAGTGATGGGCAGTGCTCCTGGGCAGTGCCCCCGGGCAGTGATGGGCAGTGCTCCTGGGCATCGACTGGCAGTGCTCCCAGGTAGCAGTTAACCTCAGTCCTGAGTTAGGAGTTGGCTGCTTTGTTTCGGGCCAGGCTGCTTGGAAGAGCCATGGCAGGGCACAGAGCTGAGCCACTGGTGTTTTCCTGAGTGCAAAGCAGGTCTGTTGTACCAACACAGCTGTGTTCTTTGCCAGTGTGTAAGCAAAAGTTTCATTGTTGGAAAACTTATCACCCACCACGAGCTGACCAACTTTGTAAGAATAAAAAGATTTTTTTTAAGGATATCCATGGTAGGGTGTTTTCTTTCCCCAAAGCATTCTAGAATAAAAATGTTAATCGCTATTGCAAGAAGTGTCCAAATAACGAGGGCTGGAGAGGTGGCTCAGGGGTTAAGCCTCTGCCTTGCAGGCGGAAGGTCCTGAGTTCGGATCCCAGATCCCACGTATAGACGCCAGGCAGAAGCGGGGGCGGCCTGCGCTTCTGGTCCTGGTAGGGCGGAGCCTGTGAATCCTGGGGCAGAGTAACCAAGAAGGAGGTGGAGGCGTCCATGGTGGTTCGCGAATTCGTCCGTGGTTCTATACATACACACACACACACAGACATACACGCACGCGCGCACATACACACGCACATGCGCACAGTTGAATACATAATAATAATAATAATAAAAAAAGAAGTGTCCAAATAACGAATTTCAGTGCTGCAAGATCACATGTATCAATCAGAAAGAGTCAGACACTTGCTGTCAGCTTGACGACTGAGTCTGATCCCCAGAGCCCATGGGGTAAACAGAAAGAAACGACTCCTGCAGATGTGTGCTGAGGCTGCCCCCACCTCCCTCACCAAAGATAGACAAATACTTGAAAGTTAAAGCAATATTAAACATCCCCGTAATTAGGCTGGAGAGATGGCTCAGGGGTTAAGCCTCTGCCTCTCAAGCAGAGGGTCCTAGTCGAGATCCCAGGTCCCACAAAAAAACACCAGGCAGAAACCAAGGCAGCTTGGGAAATTCCAGAGCAAAGCCAAAAAGAGGTAGAAATAATCCAGGATGATTTCTGAAGTCACCCTTGTGCCTCCACAGAGACACACAGTGCCCTCTCTCTCTCTCTCACACACACACACACTCTCACACATACACACACACACACACACACACACACACACACACACACACACACACACACAAGTTAAAAAAAAAAAGATCCAGGCGCTAGGTTTGCAGTAGACCCCTGACCTGGCATGCCCAAGTAGACCCCTGACCTGGCATGCACAAGTAGACCCCTGACCTGGCATGCACAAGTAGACCCCTGACCTGGCATGCACAAGTAAGACTGAGTCAGATCCCCGGCACTGATCCCCGTGTCGACTGACAGCCAGGGGCACCCCTCTTCCACAGCTTCCAAGAAGTGAGTGGGCACATTCAGAGCTACTTGACCCAGCTGGAGAACATGGCCTTCCTGGGGCAAGAGAAGACGGAACTCTACATGCTCTTCATCAGCTGCCTGGAGGTGAGCCGCTGTGGGGGGCTCGCGCGATGAAGCGTGTCCTGCAGGCCGACAGGGTGTCACTGCGGCCCGTGACGATGAAGGCGTCGTCTCAATGCCCTTTGTTCTAGCACCACACGGCTCCTGGCAGCGTCCTTGCTCTTTTTCCTATTGACTATAGACGTTTTTGTCTCTTAAGCTGCTCTCCCACTCCTTCTTACCCTTAAGTGCCCTTACGCGGACGCTACTTTTCCATGTTCAAAAGAATTTGCACTCAAGTCCTGATGATATTTTGAGTTTTTCCCATGCGTCTCTGGCATGCTGTGTGACTGGTGCACGTGGCTGGGCCCTTGCCAGCGTATGCTGACGCCCTGTCTCTCTGTCCTGTGTTCCCCAGGACTCGGTGAACGAGAGGATGAGCGCCTGCTATAGAAGCGACAGGCAGGGCCGCCTGCGGGAGGAAGGCCATTTCCTGAGGACGTACTCCCCGGGGCGGCGCGGCCAGGAGCCCCCCACTGCGGCTTCCGTGGAATACCTGCAGGAGGTGGCCAGGGTCCGCCTATGTCTGGACTGGGCTGCAGACTTGCTCTCCAAACGTCAGGCGGGCTCAGGCAGGTTTCGTCCACAGACACCCTGTCGTTCAAAACCCCGAGAAACCTGTGCTTAGGGGAGCCCTGGCCTCCACCATGTCCCCCGTGCTCTGTGAGCACCCCTGAGGTCAGGTTCAGGGCCTCTGAGTAGCTTGGCGTCCTGTCACTCACTGCTGCTGCCCAAACCCACAGAGCTGACCGAGGACCAGCGGCGCTTCCTGGAGCACGCGGAGCACTTCTGCGCCCGCAGCAGCAATGACTGGCACCGTGTGTACCTGGTGCGGCAGCTGTCGAGCCTGTGCGGGATGGAGTTTGTGCAGGGCTTGTCCAGGCGGGGTCACCCGTACCAGTGGGTGTTCCCCAGGGGCACCATCGCCCAGCAGGTGAGCAATGCAAACACATACAGACACATACATGAATTCATGCACATATATTGTATGTAGAATAAGAGAGCTACTACTGCTTCCAGCGTGCAGGGTGCAGGTTGGACCTGAAAAGATGGCGGTGAGTATAACAGACACACACACACAAAGCCCAAAGACCAGGGCAAAAGTCCTGTGTCTTCCTCCCCACCGACCTTTATTCCCTTATAGCAATCACAGGGTTGAAAGAGCAAGTACCAATTACACGGAAGGGCTTCCTCGTGAGTGGTCAAGGGATATCTGAACGGTGGTGTGAAGGTTTTCAAAGCAGACTGTGATTTTAGGCGGGACATGTGATTTAAAGCCCCTCTGATCCTCAACTAGATAAGAGCGGCTGCTTTAAAGTCTTGCATTAGATGCATGCTTATCTGACTTTGCCCTGAGACAAGCATCCTTGGAAGAAGGTGACTTTGCACGCCTACCAAAGATGTTTATGCGAAGTTTTCAGGTAAAGCCGTGGTCTCCCGCAGGTAACTTAGTGACGTCGTAGGGCCTCTCAGAGCCTTTTATCAGCATCATGGTCAACAGCTGGGGCTTGGAGAGGACCCTGTATCGCCTAGCTGGATGTGGTGCTGTGAGCGGGGAACGTAAGGTCCACACAGCCCCTTCCAGGCCATCCGCAGCCCCTGCTCAGCCCGCTCCAAGCCTCTGAGGCTAACCCGGTGTCTTCTCCTGTCTAGACAGTTCTTTGCACAAATCTCCCTTGTATAGTCCCGCCCTGATTATCCCCTGTATTCCTGGAGTTGCAGAAGGACCAGGAGGGCCAGATGGACCGGTACTTGGTACACGGCAAAGAGTACAAGGCACTTCGTGATGTGCTGGGCAAAGCGCTGCTTGAATGCAAGACCCTGGATGCCGGGGCAGTTCTGACGGTAGGATGGGCTCTGGCTTTCTCTCTGCTTCTACTGAGACACCCCTGGAGGTCTGCATCGTCGCTTGCTATGTCAAACAAAGGAGTGGGCGACCGAGCAGCCCTTGGAGTGACCCTGTAATAAGATGCGTGGCCTCCTTGACACCCTGCCTGAGGAATGAAACGGGCAGCAGTACCTCAGTTGGGCTTACGCCCGTCCATCACTTCTTTGCTGAAAAGCCACTCCAGGGTCACTCAGACATACAGGAGGCCGGCCGTCCTGCAAAACCTCCCTGTGTAATCACATTTTACGCCCACGGCTCCTAGCCTGGGATGAGGAGGCTCGGCCTTTGGAATTCTGACCTTGATCCTGTTCTGGTCTCACTTCCGGTTTGCATCCCTGCTCACCCTGACGCTGGGCAGGGAGGAAGGAGAGACTGCGTCTGCTTAGGAAGTAGCAGAGGACAGGTGCTGGCCAGGAGGCAGGACGCGTGGGCCCGTGGCCAGGAGAAGACCCCTCCACGGAGGCATGTGGTCCAGGGCCCAGGAAGACCCACCCGCTCCCCACTAGGTTTCAGGAAGAGCCGTGTTCCCCTGGGTCTCACCCAGTGTCCTTGCCTTTGCAGGCCTGCAAGAGCCCCCACGCCCAGCAGGCAGTTCACCTGCTGCTGGCCCTGGACAGGGAGGTGGCTGCTCTGTACCGTAGTCACAACGCCAACCTCCACCCGAAGCCAGAGGTGAGCTGCCCACGCCCGGCGCCTGTCCACGCCTCTTGTTTGTTTGTTTTTTTGCAGTAACTTTAAAATTTTTTTCCCTAGTTTTACATGTACATTGAGAACTTATTCCTGCTTCCCTCCTTCCCCATCTCTTCAATCCATCCCATCCCTCCCACCCTCCTGCCTTTCTGCTTCTGTGGACCCCAGGGTTCCCTCTGGCCTGTCTACTCTTGTGGGGGTTCTGGCCTCTGTGGCAGACTAAGTGGCCCCTCCTTGGGCCGCCCCACTGATAGGGGCATTTCCTTTCACTCATCCACCTCTAGTCCCCAAGGTTTCCACTGGTGTAATTATCTCTGGTGAGTTCCTCGCTAGTGTAAGGGGCATGTTGGTCTGTCAGTCTTTACGCAGGTGGTAAGGACAAGTCACTGCAGTGAGTTCCTGGCTACAGCAGCTCTGCCTTGAGTGGACTGTCTAGTCCAGCAGTGACCATCCCATCTTTAGGCTTATAATCTCACCGCCCTGTCTTCCACAAGGTCCCTACTAAAGGACTTTTGAATTAAAGTTGTGAACACAGATTATGCCCATTATTTCTTAGCTGGGACATAGGTTTTCCATCTTGTTATGTGGAAAAACTACTTTCTCTTCAGCCCAAAGCTTAGAGTTACAACTAGAGCTAGGTTCAAGATCTTCTCACGCTAAGGTTTGAGTCTAGGGTCTGTGCACGCGAAGTGCTCTGCCATGAGCTACACCCCCAGCTCCATCCAAAACAGAAGCTTGAGGGGCTGGAGAGGTGCTCGTGGTTAAAGCCTGGAATCTTGACCTGAGTCTGGATCTGAGATCGTGCATAAAAATGCCTGGCTCCTCATTTAGTTAGAGACCCAGGCTCATTACACATATGTACACTTACCCATCTGTAAAACACACACGTAACACACACACGTAACACACACACACACACACACACACACACACACACACACACACGAAAAAGAAAAAACTTGAGGTTTGTGCCCAGATATGTGAGGGCTGTTTCTTTTTTTTTTTTTATTTTTTTTTATTATTATTATTTATTCAACTGTGCGCATGTGCATGTGCATGTGTATGTGCCCGCGCGTGTGTGTGTCTGTGTGTCTGTGTATGTGTAGAACCACGGACGAACTTGCGAACCACCATGGACGCCTCCACCTCCTTCTGCCCCGGGATTCACAGGCTCCGCCCTACCAGGACCAGAAGCGCAGGCCGCCCCCGCTTCCGCCTGGCGTCTATACGTGGGATCTGGGATCCGAACTCAGGACCTTCCGCCTGCAAGGCGGAGGCTTAACCCCTGAGCCACGTCTCCAGCCCCAGTGAGGGCTGTTTCTTTAAGAAAAGTCCTGGGGCTGGAGAGGTGGCTCAGGGGTTAAGCCTCTGCCTTACAGGTGGAAGGTCCTGAGTTCAGATCCTAGACCCCACGTATAGACGCCAGGCAGAAGTGGGGGGGCGGCGTGCGTTTCTGGTCCTGGTAGGGCGGAGCCTGTGAATCCCGGGGGCAGAGTAAACAAGGAGGAGGTGGAGGCGTCCATGGTGGTTCCGGAATTCACCCATGGTTCTACACACATACATATGCACAAGTGAATAAATAAATAAATAAATAAAATTTTTTGAAAAGTCCTTTGGGTTAGAAGATGGCTCAGGAGTTAAGACTCTGTCTCGCAAGCAGAAGGTCCTGAGTTCAGAACTCAGGTCCCACACAAAAACACCAGGTGGAAAAGGCTGAGGACCTGCACTTCCAGCTCTGGTGTGCGGAACCTGGGAAATCCCAGAGCTGTGGAAGAAAGAAGTAGAAGCAATCCAGGATGATTCCTGAAGTCACTCTTGGTCCTCCATAGGGACACACAGTACCCTCTGACACACATACATGCACACACAAAATAAATAAACAAATAAATAAAAAAACAAATATTTAAAAAAGAAAGAAAAGTCTTTTTTTCTGAAGAAAGTCCTCATAGCTGATGGTAATTCACTCAAGTTTACCTGGACATTTGTTATTAGCACATGTCGCTAATAAAGTACAAACCCTGACATTACACAGTTGGTGCTGGAGTTTTGTGCATGCCCAGAACGCCCTATCCACAGCATCGCAGACCTTGTCTGCTGGTTTAGTTTTGTTTGTGTTTTGAGGTGAGGTCTTGCTGTGTAGAAAAGCTGGCTCAAACTCATCCTTCTTTCTTAGCCTCCCGAACGCTGGATGGCAGGTGTGTACTGCCACACCTGGTTACTGGGCTCTGTTTGCAGACAGTATCACGTAGCCTGCTTGCCCTGTAGCTGGCCTTGGACCGGGGATCCCTCTGTCTCCACCTCCTAAGGGCTTGGCCGGCATGCGCGTCCATCCCTGATCCTACAGTGTTACTTGATACGTGCTGACGTTTCAACCCTTCGTTGTCACCAGCAACGTGAGGCTGTGAACAGATTCATCCAGGAGAGCAAGATCCTTTCTGCTCCAATCATCCAGCACTTTGCAAAGTCCCTAGTGGACAACACTCTGCCCTTGCTGAGGACAGGCTGTGGGGACAGCAGCCTCGAGGGAACAGTGACCGAAATGGCCATCCATGCTGCTGCCATCCTCCTGTGTGGACAAAGCGAAGTCTTAGGACCCCTGAGGAACTTGGCTTTCTACCCCGACAACATGAAGGTAAGACCACTTCCCTTCTCCCATCTTGGACCTGTCTGCTCCTGCGGTGGATGGAAACCCAGCCTGCCCTTGGCAGTTTCTCACAGTCGGGGGGCTGCCCGCGTCAGGGCTCCAGGGAGGAGCAGTAGACAGGACATACATTACGAGGGGATCTACTGGATGGGCGACACAGTGCAGTCTGGGTCATCTGACAGCGGCTGTCTGCCCGCACCGGAGGGGCCCAGAGCTTGGCAGCTGTTCGGTGCACGACTCCGGGTCTGGTAGCTGAAGGCTGGAAGTTCCTGCCCTTCAGGAAGAAAGACGGCTGTGGTGGCGGCAGCAGATCAGGGTCAATGAACCTGGCAGCAAACAGGGCGGGTGAACGTGCCAGCCAGAGTCAGGGGGAGCGGACAGGTGGACCTCCTTTATCTGGGCTGTGCTGCCCAGGTGCCACTCACGTAGGATGGGTCTTCCCATTTCCGATAACTGACCAAGAAAACCCTCCCAGGTTAGCTCTAAGTCCAATGCAGCTGACCCCCCCAAATCAGCCCTTAGAGGCTCTGCTTGCCGCGGGCCGGGCGCCCACCCGCTTCTCCAGAGCTGTCTTGCTTTTGGTCCTGCAGAACGCTTTTCTTCCAACGATGCCTGAAGACCTGCTGGCTCAGGCCAGAAGCTGGCAGGGCCTGGAACATGTCTTCTGGTACAGTGAGTATCGGCCTCTCGCTCCTCCGCGCTCAGAAGACCAGCCGCGACACACAAGGGCTCTGGATCTTTGTCATTCCCCGCTGGCCTCCTCTGCCTCTGGTGGCTTGCAGGACAGCAGTGGTCCCGTGCTCTGCCGCTGCGTCCCCCAGCCCTCTGAGAACAGAGTCCAGGGCAAGGCTTTGGAGCGCACTTTTGTCTTCTGAAAGTTCTGATGGGAAGATAGAGGACGGGGTGGGCAGACACTGTAATTATGCCAAAGCCTATTCAAAGACCAGACCAGCTGTTTTTGACCTAAAGATAGTTGTTTCAAAGCACAGAAATGGGAGGCAGTCACATGACCCATGACTTCATGTGAATGTTACTGTTACCTTGAGCTAATCATCTTTCATCTTGGTTGTACCAGCCAAGTTGAATAAGCTCAAGAGGACAGCAAGATCTACACACCAGGCGCTCACTGCCAAGTTCTCCCGGAGCGAGTCTGTAGAGGTCTAACCGACTTCAGACTCACTTCACAGGAGCATGCAGTGTTGCGCACTGATGACTCATCCCACAGTCCACGTGTCTGGGGAGGGGCTGAGAAGTCGCGATAGTTGGTCAGGACCAGAGGGCAGGCAGTGGGTCTGGGAGGTCGTTCCGCCTCTCACTGACCAACGTGTGTCGTCTTGTTCTTTAACAGCTTGCCCCAATGGTCATCCGTGCTCTGTAGGAGAGGTGAGTTTTGGGGTTTGCGAGGGTGGCTGGGGTGTGTGTGTCAGAAATTCACATTCCCCCGGGGCTGAGGAGAGGACGTTAGAGAACAGGGTCTTGACATCCCGGGAGAACACAGCAGACGTCAGTCGCTCACCTTTGCGTGACTACACTGTTGACTGCCTTGCTGGCCAGAGAGGGGTAGGTGGTCTGTTCACCACAGGAATAGGAAAGAGACCCGACGCCAAGCCCGTGGAGAAGAGGGGATGAAAGCCAGGGGTCCCCGGACCCTGTGTGTGCTGAGGGAGAGGTGATCAGGTCGAACTGACACATGCCATTTAACGAAGGAGAGACCCAAAGGACAGATCCCAATGTAACTCTCCGCCCTTCCGTGTCCACTTCACTTCCTTGCCCATGAAATGAGACAGGGTTCTTCCTGTACTGCTCCCGACAGTGACCCCCGTGCTGCGTTCCGTGAGTCACATCTGACTCTCTGGAAAAGAGGCCTTTGGAGTAGTAAATTTTCTTTCAAAAGAAATGTTTCCAATGTATAAGGAAATCCGGTGTGTAGGATCGGAAGCCGGCGGGGCATTTTCTTTGGTGTTAGATACTGAAGGCCTGAGATGGGAGTCACAGGAAAGCAAGAGAGAGTGGGACGTGAGGAATCAAGATGGAAGTTGCGTGTTTGCTTATGAAGAGTCACTCTAATATTCAAGCTGAAATTGTTACGTCTACGTTTTTAAACATAAGTCTACATTCGCCCATGGTCCACGTGCTTGCTGCCAGCGTCCACCCTGCCCCGCGTGTCCTCCGTCGCGCCCAATATAAACAGGCCCAGAGGAAGCCGGCCCGCGGCTCGGTGGCACCCTGCCTCCCGTGGCAGCTGCATCGCTACACTCGATGCTGTTTGTGTCCCCTCTAGTGCGGCAAGCCGATGGAGCAGAGCGCGTGCGTGGACTGCGGCTCTCAGATTGGAGGCCTGAACCACAATCCCAGCCTCGGCTTTACCATGGTCAGGTACGCAAGCCTTGGTTTCCTCTCTGGCAGTCCACCCCGCGCTTCCCTCTGTGAACTGACACTAAGGAGAGCCACGAACACACTGGGATCTACGTCATGTTTGGCCAAGTACCGAGGTCCCGTCCGTACGTAGTCACGTGGGCTTCTGTCGTCACAGGTCTTATGCACAGAGCGCTCTACAGGTTATTCCAGATGTGTTCCCCTGGGAACTTGGGCTTGTTCTCTGTGGAAATAAGCCGACTGAAAAGAACATTGATGTCTATAACACTGAAAGTGGGCATTTGTATATCTCAACACGTAATTGTACTCATAGGCTATTTTGGTACCCCCACATCTGTCCGTCTGTCTATCTCTCTTTGTCTCTGAGATAAGGTCCCATAATGTGCCATGGCTATCCTGGCACTCGCTCTATAACCCAGACTAGTCTAGAACTCATGATAATCCTCCTGCCTCAGCCTCCTGAGTGCTGGTTTACAGACACGTCCCACCATGCACCTCCCTTCTTTTTACTTTCCAAATGTGAGAAAAGTAAAGTTGAACCAGTTTCTCTTTCTCTGTCACTGCGAGACAGCACCCAAAGTCAAGCAACCTCATGGGAGAGAGGGAGATGATTATTTCAGCCTATGGTTTCGGAGGGAGATACTGTCCAAGACAGAACTGGCTGGCAGAAGCGGGACGAGGCTTATGTCACTGCAGACATCGTGGAGGCTGAGAGCTGCAAAATTGGCAGCTGCAGAGCAGACCTCTCCCGGAAGCAGGGCGGGGCTCATCAGCCTCAATCCCACCCTGGTGACTGCCTTCCTCCCGCGAGGCTCTGCCTCCCAAAGGTGCCATGACCTTCCCACACAACTAAAGCTTCAAACACAGGAGTCTGTCGGGGCAGCTCACACGTCAAACCATGACACCTGGCTCGTCAAATGCTGCCAACCCTTGGCATGTGCGTCCCACGCACCAGGTCTGAGCATGCACAAGTCCCGGGTGAAAAGTGGAATACATGGTATCTCAACAGAGCTGCCGCACATTGTCCCCGGGGCTGTGTCACACAGGGGTGTAACGTCTGTCCTACCGTACCGTTTAGGGGGCCGTAAGGAGAGAAAACCTGTACACGTTCCTACGACACAGACAGTTAAATGCTCCAGGTTTGCAGTCTGCAGGATGGGCCTGATTGTGTTCCAGAGTCCACATTGAGTCTGGCTCGGGTTCCGGTGTAAGCGCCGCTGGCAGTACCTTGTGGCGGCTGGAGAGACGTGCTGCAGGCGCCGTGCATCCGGGTGCCTCTGCAGTATTCCAGCCAGTTGCTCCATGACCTCAGGGGATGCCGGGCGTACTAACCCTTTTTCAGCTGATGTCCGTACCGCACCGCATCGCTCACTGCACCGCATCGCTCTTCTGTACAGATACAAAATGTCTCTCGAGGCCTCGAAGCCTAGTTTTTAATTTTAGAAACGAGAAGAATGTGGGACATAGCGCTTCACAGTGGCGGGGGTGGGGGCTCCATGCAGCCGGACAGAGGCTGAGAGGAGAGGGTCCTGCAGGCAGCTGACTTAGGCTTAAAAGAAATCACAGAGTTTCTATGTCGTTTTCCTCCAAACTCAGAACCCTGTCTGCGGTCCTGGGATCTGAGGCGCAGCCCTGGTCCCCCCAGTCTCAGCCATCTCTTCTTGTATGTTCCAGAAACAATGAGGACAGAACTCAGACTGGCCACGTGCTGGGCAGACCACTGCGCAGCGACGCAGCGGTGGCGTCCGACCGAGGGCTGTCCCCGGTGGTCTTCATTCTCACCCGGCTACTCACTCACTTGGCCATGCTCTTGGGAGCCTCCCAGCACCCCCAGGTAGGCACAGCCTGCGGCCCCAGCCCTGGTTTCTGTGGGGAGGGCTGCCCTGGTTTCCTGCAGGGAGACCCCCGTAGTTCCTACTAGTCCTTCTGACACGTCTAACACGACCTGTAGGTTCTGAGTGTTCTATTGATTCCTAATCCAGCAGATAACGCAAACTTCACCTCTTAACTTTTTCCTCCGTGTCTAGGATACAATGGGGTAGGAACTACTCTTCAGATTATGTAAAATTTACTTTCAAAATTATATATATAATTTTTTTGGTGATGTTCTGGGGTGAACAGAGCGCCACAAATTCTAAGCAAGGTCTCTGAATTACTCCTTAGCCTGTAATTTTTCTTTTTACCTTACACTAACTTGTCACGTGTATTTAGGGGACGGTGGGACATTTCAGTACTGAATACAGGTTGTAAGGATCGGATTGTGAACTCCACTGTCAAGCTGCGCCTCTGGGTCAGTCCACACGGGCGTGGGGAGGCTGGCTCCATTTTCTGCAAATCTGATTGGAGCTTTTGGTCCTCTATATTTCATTGGAAGGGGCCACCCCAGTTGACCTTGCGGCCCACCTCATGGTCCAGCTGTTTCTGAGCTTATGTGCAAAGGAGAGCTCACTCCATATTCTTTCATAGACAGAGGTTTGGGGGAAGTAAGTCCCGTATCTCTGGGGAGGATGGGAACCAGTTGCTGCAGATGGTAGGGTGTGTTCCTTCAGGATAGCCCCAGCAGTGGGCCTTCAGAGACCTGTGCGCCGCCCCGAAGCCGCCTGACTTCATCTCCTTGTCCCCAGGCCCTGATCACCATCATTAAGCCTCCGGTGCAGGATCCGCAAGGCTTCCTGCGGGGGCACATCCGGCGCGACCTGGAGCAGCTCACCAAAACGCTGGGCAGGAGCGCCGATGAGACCACCCACACGGTGCACCTGATCCTGCGCAGTCTCCTCCAGGAGCGGCACCCGAGGAAGGGAAGAGGCAAGTGTGGGGCTGGGGCGCGCGCCCCGCGCCTCCCCAGGGACTGCAGAGGGCAAACGGGCTGAGTATGGCGTCCGAGGCCTGCAGTGAGCCGGGGCCGGTCTGCTACACCGTAAAAGCTGCTCCAGACAGGCCGGCGCAGGGCGGGGGAAGAAGGGAAGGACAAAGCAGGGCCTCCTGGCTGGCCCCCTCTCTCCCCGTTCACCCACTCATCTGGCTAGGACCTTGGATCCCTGTTCAGGGATTTTGCACACAATGCAAGTCTAATGTCGTGTGAACATTTTTATTGGGGAGACACCACACAGCCAACTTCCCACCCCGGACAGGAGTTCCAGGACAGGTCAAAGTGGCCACAAACCAACAAGTTTATTGGGGGTCCTTAGAGGAGTAGAGGCAAGGGTCACCTGTAGGAGCATTGGCACCTCAACAGCTGCATCACCAGAAGCCCCTCCCTCCCACCCTTAGCATGGGTGAGATTCTTGGATGCTGCGCCCTGGAGCCCTATGCTGCAGGACTTACTAGGAGCATTTTCTCCAGGCTCCTGACCACTCTTGGGTCTCTCTGCTACCGCTGGACCTCGCTGGTTTCGTTCCAGCTTCCCAACTGGTCAGCTCAGCAATCTCTCCCAGGGTCTCCTGACTGCCCCAGGGTCGTTTCCACCATCTCGGCTTCCTCCCTGCTGGGGGCTCCTTCAGATCGTATTGCCCTTGCTCAGCAGTCCCTCCTTCTATCTGCTTGGCTGGCAAGACAGTCTCGCTCCCCCACACCCCTGTCCCCACTGCACCCCACCCCCAGCTGTTGTCCTGGAAGGAGCCCCGCTTGTTACTCTCAGGAACTTCCTGAGAAGTTGTTTACTTACTGAGACTGAGGCAAGATTCGAGATGGCTGCCAGGGAAATGCCAGCGCCATGCGACAGCTAGCGTGTGGGCAGCATGTCGCCCAAAGCGGGTGACGTGGGTCAGAGGCTCCGTCACTGTGCCCCCTTCTGCAGGGCCAACAGTCCACTGAGCGAAGATGGTGTCGTTGTAAAACAAAAAAGCACCAGAGAATCTGCTTCTCCGGGGCTTTAACACTAGGCAGTGCTGCTACGCGTTTCCACTGAGCAAAGCGATCTCAGTGAACCTCTGCAGGGACCCCAGAAGCATGCCGCTGCCCTGCACCCTGCACCTACCCTGCATCCACCCTGCGCCCCCGTCTTCCCTGCACCCTGCCTCCATCCTGCACCCCACGTCTACCCTGCACCCTGCCTCCACCCTGCACCCTGCCTCCATCCTGCGCCCCACGTCTACCCTGCACCCTGCCTCCACCCTGCACCCCATGTCTACCCTTCACCCTGCCTCCACCCTGCGCCCCACGTCTACCCTGCACCCTGCCTCCATCCTGCACCCTGCCTCCACTCTGTACCCACTCCACCCTGCATCCTGCCTCCACCACACATCCTGTGTCCACTCCGCATCCTGCATCCACCCTGCATCCACCCTGCATCCTGTGTCCACCCTGCACCCACACTCCACCCCGCATCCACCCTGCACCCCGCATCCACCCTGCACCCACACTGCATCTTGCATCCACCCTGCCTCCACCATGCACCTTGCCTCCACACTGCATCCATTCTGCATCCACACTTCCACCCTGCACCCACACTGCATCCACACTGCACCCACACTGCAACCATACTTCCACACTGCATCTACACTTCCACTGCATCCACACTTCCACTCTGCAACCACACTGCATCCACCCTGCATCCACCTTGCCTCTGCAGGTCTTGCCCTCTCTGCCTGCAGGCCTTAGGCTAACTGTGAAGGTGGCTGATGACAGCATTGGGCGCTGTCACTGGTGATTTTGTCGACAGTGTTGGGAGTCACGGGGATTTCCAAGCCTGAGGTTTCCTCACAGACATCAATGTGACGGCAGCCAGCTCAGTTTTACATCTTAGGGTAACTTAGAAAGGTATCTTACAATATAAGGCACTCTTTCTTAACATTTATTTAGTGTTTACTGTTTGTAAGCTGCCGCGGCTTTTACTTTTTCAGTAATCCCATGCATTGCGGGTTTTTTTCGTAGGACCATTAAATTTTAATGCAGAATTGTCAACCAAAGAATACAGAAATAACTGGGAGAAGCATGTCCAAGCTCTTCTTTTACCTGAACTGGAGGTGAGTACTGATGGATGCTTTGTACCCGGGCAGGGCCTAGCATGGGGACGGGGTCCTCACACAACCACCTTCCTTGCGGATGAGTGTCAGGCACCGCTGGCCGAGCCTCAGATTTGGTGCTGTCCACCTAGGGTGGCAGCCTGGTCACTGTCACTTAGACAGCAAGACTGGGGAAGTGGCAGAGACGCTTGCCATAGAGCCAGAGGTGTGCGGCCGTCGCAGACTAATTGCCTGTCTGTCAGACATCGTCCTTAGGGGAACCGAGATAAATGAAGCATAGGCCTCTTTGTGGGGGAGGGCAAACCCCTGCAGACAAGGAACACTAAAACTGTCGCAGAAGCCAGTAGAACCGGCAGTAAGACAGGCCACGATGCGTAGGGTGGTCGCTCCACTAAGTCACCGGGTGTCCCTGCCTGACTGTCGCAGTGTCTCACTTCCGCAATTCCGTGTGATTTTCTTTTTCCAGCACCTCCACAAAAACCTGCAAACCGTAAATGTTCTCATCAGCCAAGATGAGCGCATCAGCTCCAACCCTGTGGCCAAAATCATATACGGGGACCCAGCGACCTTCCTGCCCCACCTGCCCCAGAAAAATGTTGTTCACTGCTCGAAGATTTGGAGCTGCAGGAAGAAGATCACCGTGGAGTACCTGCAGCACATCGTGGAGCAGAAAAATGGCAAAGAAACCACGCCCGTGCTCTGGCACTTCCTGCAGAAGGTACCTCTGGGCTGTTCAATACGCAGCAGATATCCCCCGGGGGCCGGGAGACCCCGACTCCAGCCAGCTGCCCTTCCCGAAGCTCTGAGACTGTCCGTAGCAGGAAACTTGAGGGGAGGGGGAGAGTTCTGTGTGGTCACGGGCTGGTCTGAAGCCACAGGTAGCATACATCCGAGTTGGGGTCGGTGGTCATCCAAAGGCAGGGGGGATCTGGCCATGCGCAGCAAAGAAGAGGCTGCGGGTCTTCAGTAGCCATCTTTGTTCTAGAGCCGGTGGCTCACTGCCGGCATCTGCTGACCACAGAACTTTAAGAGTGAGAAGAAAAAGAAACCTTTCCTGCCTTTAAACTCCAAGCAAGGACTGGAGGTCGAGCGGGTCCCGGGGGCATCTGGGCAGTGGTGCCCTTGGACTCAGCGCTCCCTGGGGTTCTCACCCTTTCCCTGTGGGCCACTGTCCACAGCTGCAGTGTGACTCAGAAACTTCTGGTGCTCACGGGGAGAGACTCCGCCCGAGAGCTGAGTTCTCAGAAAGCGCAGGTCCCAGAAACGGCCACCAAGGTTTGAATGCTCGGTTGTTTACTTCTCTCAGCTTCTTGCTACGCCCACCAGTCACAAGCGGCCCACGAGGCCATTTCTGCCTTTGAATCTCACGTCTGTTGACATATATTAACACATGTACACATGTGGGGTTCTGTACGTGTGCTGATAAAATCTGACCTCTGACCTCTCTCCACTCCTCCCCAGTCTCTGATACTTTCTGTACCTGAGGACGACTCCTTAGCTTCCACTTGGGGCCAAGAGTGTCTTTCTCTCATTACTTAATATACTGTCCATCAACGTATTGCCATCCATTTTGTCAAGAAAATGGCAAGGATTTCGTTCCTCTGTGCCCTGGGCATCATGCTTAGTGCACGTGCACCACGTGCCCTCTAGCGCACCGCGTGCCCTCTAGCATGCCACGTGCCCTCTAGCGCGCCGCATGCCCCTAGTGCATGCCCTCTAGGGCACTGCGTGCCCTCTTGCACACCGCGTGCCATCTAGCGCGCCACATGCCCTCTAGCGCGCCGCGTGCCCTCTAGCCATTCGTTCTCCTGCGGACAGGTCCGAGGCCCGAGCAAACATGCACATACCTCGTGGGTATATTGGCAGTTAACCTTCTACCTTCGTACTGTTTTACAGTTTGCCATAATAGCTGTGCCACTTTACATTTCCACTAAGTGTCTGAATTCATTTTCCTCTGGGTCCTGGCCGGCGCCTGTCACAGCATTCCGACAGGTCAACTCTGACTGACTTTTTCATGACAACTAATGAAGACGAGTGTTTTCATATATTCATAGGCCATGTGGTTTTTTTTTGTACATTTTTCATTGTGTGTTATGCATACATGAGGAAACGCACGCCGCGTCCTGCATGTGGAGATGAGGAGAGCTTCATGCGCTGAGCCTTCCTGCTAGCCCATTGCCCTTTTGAGAAATATCAGTTCAGATCATTTGTCCGTTTTTAAGTGGATTACTTTCTTTTTAATCGCTTCTGAGTTCCTTAAGTAGTGTGTGTGGCGGCGCTTCATCAGATGATCCCTGCAAACCTTTCCTCCCATTCTGTAGATCATCTACTTGGCTGTGCAGACTTTTTCAGTTTGATATCATCCTGTCGACTTGTGTCTCGGGTCGTGTCCACGGCCCACTGACTTACACCACCATTTTCCCTGTGTTCTTACAGCAGCGGCTTCATTTTTACCTTGTATGTAGGCTGCTGGGCCATCCGGAGTGGGTTTTCTAGTCTTGGAGGCAGCTCCCTTCCACTGAGCTTTAGCACATAGAGTTGATAGTTGGTGCAGAAGAGCCGAGCTGTGTGCAGAAAGATGTCTCATACTGCACGTCACACTAACAGAAAGAATGGGGTGACCCTTTTCCTTTCCTAAGCTCCAGTGTGTGTAAAACAGCACAATGGTCAGCAAAGCCTCAGGCCCAGTCCCCTGTCACCGCCACGGTCCCGCAGTCCAGGAAGTACAGGCGTTCTGCGTCCTTAATGGATCTGTCCTCCTTTCTCCAGGAAGCAGAACTTAGGCAGGTGAAATTCCTGCCTGAGATTTTGGCCCTGCAGAGAGATCTAGTGAAACGGTTCCAGAATGTTCCAGAAGTGGAAGAATACAGTTCCATTAGAGGGTTCATCGACAGTCACCGCTCAGGTACGACTCTCCCCGTGCTCTGGGAGATCAAGATGTCTGTATTCAGCGTGTGGCTCAGATGTGTTGTCGGGGGGAGCAGGTCTCTGTAACGGGTACTCTGTGTGCCTTAAGCTTCCGGCAGGAGGTGAGGGACCCTCCAGCTGGCTCGGCTGCAGCGGGAAGGCACAGGGCTGCTTCCTTCCAGAGCACACGCTGCCCAGGTCCTTCCTGCAGCTTCTCACCGACTGCTCTGTCCAACAGACGGGCTGAGGCAGCTGTTGCTCGACCGGATCAATACCTTCCTGTCCACGTGGAATGCGTTGAGGAGGTCTCTGGAGACCAAGGGTAGGTGGTCTCCTCCCCCGCTGCTGAGCATCACGGGATGCACTGGCAGATACTGTCTGCCTGTCGCACCCAGCGCCCGGATCGGTATGTGGCCCTGGGAATGAGCGCTCAGTTTTCCTAAACCACAGTAGGGAATCGAGACAGCGAAGAGATCCCCAGAGCCGCGTCAGCACGTGAGGGTGGAGCCCGGACCTTCCGTGCTGCCAGCACTGTGTTCTGCTAGGGTGACCGTGTCTGTGTGCCTCCTCTTCCTCCGTGTCTTCATGCTGTGACTTAAAGGGTCACCCTGATATTTCCAGGTGAGATCAAGCTTCCAAAAGATTACTGCCGCTCTGACTTGGACCTGGACACTGAGTTCGAGGTCATCCTACCACCTCGGCGGGGTCTGGGTCTCTGCTCAACCGCTTTAGTCAGCTACTTGATACGCCTGCACAATGAGATGGTCTACATGGTGGAAGAGTTCTCCCAGGAACACAGCAGGTGTGTACACAGCAGCAGCAGAGCTGCTTGCCCAGCCCCTTCCTCGGCAGACCTCGCCAGAGCCCCTCATGGACAGGACTGGAATAGAGAGGGCCCCACGCGCCTGCTTCTGCGTCATCCGTGTCCTGTCTCTCTCAGCTACTCCGTGGATGCCTCTGAGATTGCCGACCTGCACGTCATAAGCTACGAGGTAGAGCGGGACCTGACGCCACTGATTCTCTCCAACTGCCAGTACCAGGTGCAGCAGGGCGGGGAGACCGCGCAGGAATTTGACCTGGAGAAGATCCAGCGGCAGATCAGCGGCCGCTTCCTGCAGGGGAAGCCCAGGCTCACTCTCAAGGTAAGCTGTGCTCCACATGCCCGCCACCCACACAGGGCCCCGTGTGGGGCTCAGGGGAGTGCCCGCCACCCATACAGGGCCCCGTGTGGGGTTCAGGGGAGACCAGAGTCAGCTAGCCCCCCACATTGTCTGCTTCTGCCCATGCCCCATCAGTGTCCTGGCTGAGTGGCTCTCCTGAGCCCTCCTGGCACCTCAGCCCCCCACATGCACCCTCCAGTCTCAGTGGACTTACTATCTAGGTTTCGTCCCATATTAATACCACCGAAGGACCCTGCCATTGCTGCCCGTTCCTCAGCAGTCTGTGCCCAGGTACCAACGTGTGTCTTCCGCACGCTTTACCCAGAGCGTCATCCTGAAGGCTGCTTTCACTGGCACCGCGCCTGGCATCCCACTGCCTGCCTTGGTCTGGTGCAGGTTCCAACCCAGCTTTCCTGCCACCTCACCTCAGAGTGATCTCACATACACGTGACTTCTCCCACCTCCCGGTCAACCCCGTGGCATGGCCACATCTGTTCCTTCACCTGGACTACCTGTGTTCCTTCCAGTCCAATCAGATACATTTTACATCAGTTTACGTATCCCATAATATTTGTAGGTCTCTCAAGGACCATTGGGCTGCGGATTGAAGCCCAGAGCCATTTCTGAGTCACACATAGCCCTAGTGCCCAGCACCGACTGCTGTCCATGGTCCAGTACAACAGTTATTGAAGAGAAGTGTGGGTGGAACGCCTTCCTCGCCCCGTTCCTCCAACACCGCTTGTATTCTCAGCGTCGTCCAGTATTGTGCAGGACGACATCTTTGGGGCCTCTGGGGTCCTCGTGCCATTGTTTCCAGAGATGGTGTCTCAACCAGAGATGTCCCCAGGCCACAGAGCTGGGCGCTGTACCCGGAAGCCCCAGTTACTCTCCAGAGCATTCTTAACCTTTGATATTTGTCATAGATAAAGGTGTCAATGTAGACACAGGTGTCAGCTCGATGGTTGAAGGTCGAATTCTGGGCACGTTTGTGGAGAATTAGTAGAGTTAAGCCTAGAGCAAACCTACAGGAGATTGTCTAGTGGACGGGGACGGCCCAGCTCATGGTGGGTGGGACTAGTCCTCGGGCAGGTACTGGCTGGGAAAGTCAGCATCCTTCTGCATGCTGGCCGGGCATGCTGGCCTGGCAAATAAGGATTGTCCCTCTCTCAGCCACTATGTGGACATGGTGTAGCCACAACCGTTAGACTTGGTTTGGATTCTCCTGCCAAGGCCCCTTGTTCCCTCGAGCTGTTTTGTCGTGATTTTTCAGTAACCTTGCAGGCCAACTGTGACTATTTCATTTCCGACGTTCTCTCCCATCAGGGAGTACCCACACTGGTGTACAGACGCGACTGGAACTTCGAACATCTCTTCGTGGACATCAAGAACAAAATGGCTCAGGTACTCATGATCACGGACCACTTGCTTGCTGGGTGGTTCCGCACCAGGATAGCTCCAGCCGTGGCCTGGCGGGTCGTGAGCCCTGGTGCCCTGCTGACTCAGTGGCTCCCACAGACGCACGGATTTCTGCAGAGGACAGCAGGTTGTGTCATAACACGTTGACATCTTGTATGTGGGGCTTGTTTCTTAGTAACACGTCCCACCTGTGTATCCTGGGGTGCAGGGTCCAGAGACCTTTGCTTCTAGCAGTACTAACAGGAAGATGAATGACTGTTTCTCTGCATTCTCAGTGGGCTGTGTCAAAGGCTCGGTGGGGTCCTATGTTTTTGTGAAGTTTGGAGCCTGCCTACAGTTAGTGTACACTCTGCCAGGCTGTTGTGGGTTTTGGAGAGCCTGTCTCGGTGGCTTGGGAACTAACAAAGCTGAGAGACCCAGAAAACCCAACCACGACCCCCGTGTCTCTGATTCCCAGAGCCCACTCCCCAGCTCCACCGCGAGCGCCATCAGGGGTCAGCTGCAGTCCTACAGCGATGCCTGTGAAGCCCTGACTCTCATAGAGGTCACGCTCAGCTTCCTGAGCACAACCGGGGGCGATCCTGGCATGACCCTCAGCACCTACATCCAAGACACCCTGCAGATGGCGGATCAGCCGACTCCGGTGTTAAAGGTGGGTCCTGTCGGATGAAGGGGAGCGCCCCTATCAGTGGGTGTGCCCAAGGCAGGGCCACTTGGTCTACCACAGAGGCCTGAACCCCCAGAGCAAAAGATCCAGAGGGAACTCTGAGACTCAAAGAAACAGACAGGAAGGTGGGAGGGAATGGGATGGATTAATAAAGGGAAGGGAGGGGGAAAGAGGAGGGCAGGAAAAATTACTCAATATGCTTGTAAAAGTAGGAAAAAGATTTTTAAGGCCTATGAGATGGTTCAGAGGACAAAGGCGCCTGTGTATAAACCTGGAGACCCGAGTTCAATACCCAGAACCCACATGGTGGAAGAAGAGAACTGGCTGCACATGAACAGTGCTCTCATATAACACACACACACACACACACCCCAAATAAATGAAGGCGGGTCCCAATGCCTGGCCTGGTGGCACGTGCCTGGAATCCCAGTACTTAATTAAGAAAGTTGCAAGTTTCAGAGACTGAGTAGAGTAAACTCAAAGTGGCCATCTCAGGCCACTGAGCAAGACCGCATCTTAACAAAAGAAAAAGAAGGCGGGTGCTATACAAAGTCTGTACGTTAGAAGTCAGCATCCCCCGAGGCTCCTGCTTCCCACCAAAATACCGCTGCGCAGGCAGTATCCACCTACCCAGAAAAGGGGGGCAAGAGCAGCCCTCCCGCAGTCAGTCCGCAGTGCTGCACACTTTGGGTCGTAGATGTGGGCCCCACTGCTGACCATGCAGGTTGCCCATGGTGTGAGACAACACTACAGACCTGCACTGCACGGCGTCCTGGACGCCAGTCGCTGCAGATCGGAGCAGGTTGGGTGATTGACGTGAGATGTCCTTAGGACAAGGCGGTGGCATGCGTGCAGCGGAAGTGGAGGAGTGTTGTGGGGCCCAGGGGGGCAAGCTGGGACCTTCACCTCTAACTGGGTCTGTTCCTCCTCAGGCCTTAAACACATGTCAGTTGCGACACGCCATTGCCCTCTGGCAGTTCCTGTCTGCGCACAAGTCAGCACAGCTGCTGAAACTGAAGAAAGTGAGTCCCTCCCAGCGGCGAGCCTCCCCGCTCATGCCTCCCCGCTCATGCCTCCCCGCTCATGCCTCCCCGCTCATGCCTCCCCGCTCATGCCTCCCGGCTCATGCCTCCCGCTCATGCCTCCCGCTCATGCCTCCCCGCTCATGCCTCCCGCTCATGCCTCCCCGCTCGTCCCTCCCCGCTCGTCCCTCCCCGCTCGTCCCTCCCCGCTCGTCCCTCCCCGCTCGTCCCTCCCCGCTCGTCCCTCCCCGCTCGTCCCTCCCCGCTCGTCCCTCCCCGCTCGTCCCTCCCCGCTCGTCCCTCCCCGCTCGTCCCTCCCCGCTCGTCCCTCCCCGCTCGTCCCTCCCCGCTCGTCCCTCCCCGCTCGTCCCTCCCCGCTCGTCCCTCCCCGCTCGTCCCTCCCCGCTCGTCCCTCCCCGCTCGTCCCTCCCCGCTCGTCCCTCCCCGCTCATGCCTCCCCGCTCATGCCTCCCGCTCATGCCTCCCCGCTCATGCCTCCCGCTCATGCCTCCCCACTCATGCCTCCCTGCAGGAGCCGTTCCGGGAAGTCAGTGAGAAGTACAAGCACAGCCTCAGCCAACAGAACACCACGCTCCTGCAGGCGTTCCTGAACGAGGCCAGCCTGGAGACTTTCCTCGTGGAGCTGCACGAACTGATTGTGTTGAAGCTCAGGAAGCCCCAGGCCGAGGACAGCTTCAACCCCACCTGGAGGTAAGCCCCGGCTCGGCCCACAGGCAGGACGCGCTGCCTCATCTAAGACGCGTTTCCACTGATTTTCCATTTCCACTGTACCTGCAAGAGGTTTCTTTGGTTTTCTTTTCTTTTTTTTGCATGTGTCTGTGTGTATGTATATCAGAGAGCACGGTGCGTCTCTGTAGAGCCCTCGAGGGTGACTTTGGGAATCATCCTGGATTCTCTACCTCCCTTTGGCTTTGCTCTGGGGTTTTCCAGGCTCCGCCTTCCAGGGTCTGAAGTGCAGGCCACTGCTTTATCAACCTGGAGATTTTATGTGGGATCTGAATTCAGGTCCTTTGCTTGAGAGGCAGAGGCTTAACCCCTGAGGCATCTCTCCAGCCTGTTTCTTCAGTTTAACTACTTGAGACTTTAAAATAATTAAGTAATAACAGTAATACTAACAGCAAGGGCATGGGGATGTGACTCGGCAAGGAACGCTTGCTCCCCAAGCATGAAGACCTGAATTTGGATCCACAGGACCCATGTAAAAGTCAAGCGTGGCTGCATGTGCCCGTAACTCCCATGTGTATGGGCGTGTGTGAGGGTGTGTGTGGATGACACAGTCAGATCCAGAACCTCACTAGTCCAAAAATGGTGAATCCAGGTTCAGTGAGTGTCTGTCCCAAGGATTAGGGTTGAGAACAACAGAAGGACACCTAATGTCTTCTGGACAGTGTGTGCGCACACGTAATGCACTCGTGTGCACCACATAACGTACTCACATGTACCACATAATGCACTCACATGCATGCACACATGCATACATTACCTGGGTTCCATCCTCAGCACCACCTACACAGGATAAGGGCGATTCATACCTGCCTTCCCAGTGCTTAGAAGGCCAGAAGTTCAAGGTCATCCTCAGCTATATAAGACCCTGCCTTAAAAACAAACGACAGGAACTGGAGAGATGACTCAGGGTTAAGACTGTCTCACAAGCAGAAGGTCCTGAGTTCAGATCCCAGTTCCCATGTAAAAAAACTGCCAAGCGGAAATGACTGCATTGCCCGTCCTGTCCTGGTGGGCAGACCCCGGAAATCCCACAGTGAAGCAAAAAAGAGGTAGAAGCAATCCAGGATGACCACCCTTGGCCCGCCACAGGGACACACCACATACATACAGCAAAATAGATAGATGGAGCGATAGAAAGATAGACAGGGAAATAGAAGCAACACAAAAGTCATACATTCTCCACATAGCAAGTGGACTTGCTATGTAAGATAGATACACATTTTAAAGTCGGTAGATAAAGCTAAAGCTATATCCATGTCTTCCTTCATGCCAATCTAATGCCAAAAAAAATCTCTTTTTTATCTGCATTTCCTTACTTGGTAGGCATAATGGCTACATAAACATTTGTTTATGCTCCTAGGAATTGCTCTTGAAAGCTCTTAGTTATTATCTTTGGGGCTTTTTATCCTGTAATGATTTGTAAGAGCTCTTTGCATAGATTCAAAATTAGCATTTTTATCCGCTTGTGTTATAAATGTTCTCAGGCTTTAATTTTATGAAGTCAGAGTGAAAGAATCTTCTCATAAAGCTTCTATAGGGAAATATGCTCTTGAGGTCTTCTGTATTATCCCACATTATAAAATATCCCTTTGCATCTCCTTCTGCAATTGTTATAGTTCTACATTGTACATTTGCATTGTTAGCCAATTTGTTTTATGTCTAATGTGAGGCCGAGAGTGAGCTTGCCATCTTTTTTTCCCCTCTCCCTCCTTCCCTGTGTTTTGAGATAGGGGTCTGTGTAGCCCAGGCTGGCCTACAACTTAAAATATTTTGCATGCATGCGTGCGTGCATGTACGAGAACAGGCGTTGTGTGTGCCTGTGTAGGTCCAAGAGTGACTCTGGGAACCATTCTGGGTTGCTCTACCTTCCTTTTACTCTGCTCTGTGCTTTCTGAGATTCCGATTTCAAGGACAGGAAGTAAAAACCACCTGGTATTTTTACAGGGGATCTGGGATCTGAACTTAGGTCCTTCTGCTTGTGGGGCAAAGGCTTATCCCCTGAGCCATCTCTCCATCCCTCAGGATCCCCTTCAAGCTGGGGTGACAGGCATGTCCACCTTACCCAGTCTCTTCACTTGTTTTTCTAAATATTCAAGCTCCGGCTTTCTCTGCCAGTCCATTTCTCCCAGCATGCCACGTGGCATATACCCACATGAGCTCCGTAACAAGTCTTCCCTGTTCTGATTTGAATGAGAGCTCTGTCCCCTTCCTGGAGATGTGGTGTCTGTTGGCATGAAGTGAGAGAGAACAGGCGGCCAGGCTTCGTGTTCCCGTGGCCGCGCTGTGCCCAGCAGCCTTGGCCTGGGACCTCCGATCATTCAGAGGCTCAGCCCTTGGCTAGCCGGGCAGACCCCCGGCCTTGGCGAGCACCTTGGTGCCCCTGTCTGGACAGCACAGCCACCGAGTAAGCCCTGAGGTTCCGTGTTCTCTCCTTCCCTTGGCTCCCCAGCCTCAGGGACACACTGGTGAGTTACATGGAAACTAAAGACACTGACGTCCTCCCAGAAGTGGAAACCCAGTTCCCGGAAGAGATCCCCATGTCCAGCTGCATCTCGGTGTGGAAAACGGCCGCCACGTGGAGGCCCATGAGGTGAGGGAGCGCAGCTCATCAGCTCAGCGTTTGGACACGACGGAGACAGACTCTTCCCCACCCGCCCTGCACAACTCCCAACACAGGCTGTGGCCTTTTGGGGTCCCAGAAGCAAAGTGTGGGTGCAGCACTGAATTCAAGCCCCACACACACTTTTCAAGCTGGTGGCTTTTTGAAAGTCAGGCTGTTTATAAATTATGTGTATATCTGAAGACTTTCTCACATATGACAAGAAACTGGCAATCAGCGACCTCCGGTGCGCTCCAGGAGAAGCAAGCAGTACAACAGTACACCCCCTGCGGGCCCCGCCCACTGCCGGCCTCTTACCTCCCACGCTGTGGCTACGCGCTCCCTTCCTCTCACTTCATAAAGGGAGGAAAACACAGGGGCTGTAGTTTTTGCTGGGGGGGGGGGAGTTTCTATTCTGCTCTACTCTGTGAGCACACAAAAAAAACGGGTTTTCTTCTTTCTCCTGCTCCCTTAACATCTAGTATTGTACGCCTACTTCTTGGTTTCCAAGATGCGTGAGTGCCACACGAACACAAGAAAATCCAGGTGCCCACAGCAGCCACAGGGCCAGGTGAACCACAGCTAACGTGGGCCCGAGTGACTGCCTGCCAAACTGCCAGAGCCTGACGCCCCCTGAGGGCACGGGACCAGGACGCAGGGATGGGTTGCAGTCCTTCCTGGGACGAATCTGGAGGACAGGGCGGTAGAGCGTTCGCCTGCCATATGCAGATCCCTGGGCTCCCTCCCCAGGCTGCTAAAAGACGAAAAGGAAAGTGCAGGAAAACCAAATGCGGTCCTGTTCCCGTGTCCCGAGACTCTAGATGAACAGTTGTGAATGTGAATCTCAATCGAAGGTGTTCAGAGGGGCATGGTGCCCACGAGACATGTGTCATATGATCTTAGCTTCCCAGAGTATGTGAATATCTGGTCCTCTCTTTGGGGCTTGGCCAAGGAAGAAACTCGTAGAGAAGACGGAGCCAGCCAAAGAAAAGGGAGAGCACCCCATCTCTCTCGCTCTTCTCGCTGCCAGGGTTGTCTGCTTTTGTCAAATCTTCTGATACCCCAGATCCCACTAGCCAATTCACTCCTGACAGCTCACCATCTGCGCGCAGTGATACGAGGACAGCCAGAGTGTACAGGGCAAAGGTCATGTCCTGCACAGACAGTGAGTTAGGAACTCAGTCACCTTGAACCGTGTTCTCTTGAGCTACACAAATGCAGAATGGAGGTCAGGAGCGTAGCCAGGGACACAGGGTGCCAGCGCTGGGACCCTGCGCCCTTCTCCCGTTCCCCTCGCAGTGCCGGGTGCAGACCGCGCACTGGGATTCAGCCGTGGCGACTTCTTCCAGACTACGCATAGCGCTGCCGTCCCAGATGTCTTGCCTGCATACAGTGGGGTGCTGAACTCTCCAACTTGGCCTTGAAACCCCCGTGATACCTCAGAGTTGTGGATTAGCCTGCCTAGGTTGGGGTAGATCAGACCTAGTTTCTTGCTGGGAAGATCTTTGGCCTGAAAATTTTCTCTATCATGAAGAATTTTTTAAGCTATTTCATTGTGTACGCTAAGCTTTCAGCACCGTAACTGCCTGTGCAGCACCTTGTTTGTACAGAATACACTGACCTAACGCTGGTGAAAGTAAGTTGCATTATTCTTGCCCTGTGTTTTAATAAATGAGCTGCTACAGAAGCTTCAGAGTCGAGCTTTTTTTTAACGGTACACAGGCCTCGGCCAGGTTTTCGGACATGGCCTCAGCCTTCTGGGAAACGGTTCTTGGCAGTGGCACCACTAGTGGGGATTTCATAACAGAACCACGCTGGTTTAGAATAGAGGTGGAGCCGGCAAGACGGCCCAGTTGGTAAAGGTGCTTGCAGCGCAAAGCTGACAACCTGCGTGTCATCTCAGCACTCTTAATAGTGACACAGCTAGACAGACAGGAGCCTGTGGGCTAGTTAACCTGTAGTACACACGTGGCCCGAGTGCACGAGAGAGCCGACTCAACGTGGTGGAAAGTTGCCTTGGAACCAGCATGTGCACCGTGGTACGCACGTGTGCGCATGCTCACACACTAATAGTGAAATTTAGAATACGAGATGGTGTTCGTCACATCAGGACAAAAAGACAGCAGAACCGCTTGCTCAGAGTCAGCTCTACCCCGTGCGCCAGGCTTTGCAGAGGGTCCTGCGACCAAAGGGATGTCACTCAAAGTAGCTGCGCTCCAGCTGCCAGCAAGGAGGATGGCAGCTGTCATGCACTGGACTGTGGAGTAAGGGAGACACTGGATAACAGCCAAAGGGAAATCACACTTCAGGATGCATACCCTCCTAGTCCTGAGATTCCTCCATCTCCTGACTGACAGCCGTGACCTAGCCAGTTACTCCTACGCGGCCAGGCAGCTCCAACTGAAAAGCAAATTCCAGTAGTGAGCAAAGCAGTCCTTACGAAGAGACCATCGGCCTAGGGCCCAGTCCTATCCATGACTTGCACATGCCACGGGCGCTTGGCCTCTCTGATACAGTCCTGTCAGAGTTAGGTAGAGGTGTCAACTTGCCGGCTGAGGGTTTGAGCTCTGGCACGTTTGTAGAGGACTGGTAGTTCAGCCCAGAGTGAACCTGCAGGAGATTGTCCAGTGGATGGGGAAGGCCTGCCCGTGGTGAGACCAGTCCTGGGTGGCGAAGAAAACGGAGGAACTGTTTGACAAAGTTGGCATGCTTTGGTACACTTGGCCAGATACGTTGGTCTGGCAAGTAAGGATCGTTCTTCTCTCAGCCATTATGTAAAAAAGTTGTGGACAGTTCCCTTGGCCATGGCGTTGGTGTGAGCGCTCTGGCCAAGCTGGACTGAAAATTAAATGGACTAGCATAAAAGAAAATTAAACCCTTTGTTCCCTGAAGCAGTTTCGTCATGATTTTATCAGCAACATGAAGAGTAACTGAGGGCATGCGGTGGGTTCATGTCTGCTCACCCGAGACAGAGCACTAGCCACACAAACCATTCTGCCCAAGTCCAGTTTAGCGAGCCAGTGAGTTTACTGGAGGCGCCAGAGAAGCATGAGTGACTCAAAGGCCACGCCACCTGGCTTGGTAGCAAGTCTGGGGTACCAAGCACCCCAGATGGCAACTGTTCTCTATCATAACCTCAGACCTTGGTGACCTTGTAGGTTTCTCCAGCTTCTGGGGTCCTTGTGGCCGCCTTCATCCCCCCAGGAGAGAACAGCTACTCAACAGGTGGGCAAAGCGTTGAGCGTCCTGCTGCAGGCGCAGTCGGGCCTGGAGCAGGGCAGGTGGAAGGTTCCCGAGCCGACACCAAGCAGGGGCTACATTCAGGTTGCATCGCCAGCTCCCTGAGCCCGAGCTGGTCAGCAAACACCGGGAAGGCAGCGTTCTCCTGGCCGCAAAGGCCCACACGGCAGCTGCCTGTAGGCATGTGGAGACGCGCAGCCGGCTCAACAGAGCAGGTGGGGGTACGGGGAGCCTCGCAGGGGCCTCCTGCTCCACAGCTCCGTCTGTCCAGACTGACACCGGGGTTCACGTCCATCGACACCTCGGAGGACGGCTCCTTCCTCAGAACCCACTACTACGGCCCCACCTCACAGGCACGAGCCACGGCTCGTCCTGCCCGCCCCGCAGCACTGTGTGTGGCGCGTTCCTCCAACAAACAGCCGCCATCTTTGTTTCGAGGCGTCAGGAACACCTGTGTCACGGACCCCTGCGGACGGGTGGAGAGGGCCACTGCCCCTCACCTGGGGCTCTGGGCTGGCCGCCTGTAATTCTGCCTTCGCTGCACGTGCCGCCCACGTGCCTGGAACACCTGTGCTTGTGCTGCACACGCGTCCACACAGGAGGACGGGAGGAGCCCTAGAGCATAGAAATGGAGGAGATTCCTTGAGAGTCCATCGAGGCAGCGTGAACCGTGCTGCGCTGGGCCGCCCCTGCCCTGCACACAGCCCGATACGCTGGATGGTTGGTGGTCGGTGTGGTCTGTCGTGAAGTCCTACCTGGGGTGTGAAGACAGTTGTGTGGCGTCTCCCCAGGACCAGTAATCCACAGCAAGCACCCGCAGCCAGGCGGCATCCACGAGCTGGCTGTGACTGGCAAGACCTTTGACCTCTCCCGTTGCCTCAGCTGCAACAGGTCCACCACTTCTGTGATGAAAAGACAGGGCAGGCAACGAAGGGCCCAGAGCCTGGGACGCAGCGGGCACTCAAGAAATGGGGCGCTGTGCCAGCTGAAAACCTGCCCAGTTCCCCGGGAGTCTGTCCCATCCAGCCCTACCAGTCTTCTGTGTTCTGAAATACACGTTCAGTCTCGCCATGGGCTTTCTGAATTCCCTGAGGAGACCCTAAGCGTTAAGTTGCTGCATTCTGGCCTCCAGCTGCCTTTCATTGCCTCTGAGGTAGAAAAGTGTGAACTGTTATGTGACTGCTAAGCCTAAGTTAAGATGGAAAATTACCGAGGTCCCAGGACATCGCCCCAGTGGGCAGCCAGGACCTGCTCTGTAAGGGTCAGGGTCGTGGGTCCTCTGTGGCCAGCCTGCCCGCTGCCCCTTGCAACCTTTGCTCCTGCTTCTACGAAGCCCCGCTTCGCTTGCTCCACCTCTGCCCTGCTTGAGTAGAGATTGAAGTACAAGCGGAGCCGTGGGAGCGGGATCTCGGCTCCAGACCACCGGTGAGTAAAGTTCTCTTCCACCCTGTCTGAGGAATGAGTCCAGAGAATTCCCACAGCACCTCCAACAGTCCCCTACTGCCAAAGTGCTCAGAGCTGAGCACGGGGGCAAGAATCAAGGCTGCATGGGAGGGGAGGGGTCAGGGCTGCATGGGAGGGGAGGGGAGGGGTCGGGGAGAGGGGGGGGGGGTCGGGCTGCATGGCAGGGGAGGGGGGGTCGGGGCGGCAGGGGGGAGGGGAGGGGTCGGGGCGGCAGGGAGGGGAGGGGTCGGGGCGGCAGGGGAGGGGAGGGGTCGGGGCTGCACGGGAGGGGAGGGGTCGGGGCTGCACGGGGGGGGGGGAGGGGTGGGGGCAGGCAGGGGAGGGGTCGGGGCGGCAGGGGAGGGGAGGGGTCGGGGCGCAGGGGAGGGGAGGGGGCGGGGCTGGGCAGGGGAGGGGGGGGCGGGCTGCATGGCAGGGAGGGGAGGGGTCGGGCTGCATGGCAGGGAGGGGAGGGGTCGGGGCGGCAGGGGAGGGAGGGATGGGGGAGGGGAGGGGTCGGGCGGCAGGGAGGGGGGTCGGGGCTGCACGGGCAGGGGAGGGGTCGGGGCTGCATAGAAGGGTCGGGGTAGGGGAGGAGGGGTCGGGGCGGCGGGCAGGGGAGGGGTCGGGGCGGCAGGGGAGGGTCCGGGGCGGCAGGGGAGGGGTCGGGGCGGCAGGGCAGGGGAGGGGTCGGGGCGGCAGGGCAGGGGAGGGGTCGGGGCGGCAGGGGAGGGGTCGGAGGGAGGGGAGGGCAGGGGAGGGGTCGGGGCTGCTTGGCAGCGGAGCCTTTATGCCCCGCAAGCTCCGGCCCAGGGACCCGCATCGTGCTCGGAGCCTTCGCAGCGCCGGGGACGAGGCCCCGCGCGCCCCGCGCCCCAGCTCCGGTGGTACCGAATCGCAGCGGGGCTGCCTTGGCGTCCGGGGAAACCTTTCCAGACGCGGGCACCGGCGGCCTCCGCGCGGGAACTCGACGCCGGCGGCGGTCACGTGTCCGCGCACCGCGCGCGCACGGCGGGGACAGCGGCCCCTGGCGGCGACAGCGACATACGGCAGCGCGGCGGGACGCTTCGGCGCCATGGCAACGAGGGCCACCGGCGCCCCGGAAGTGACGCGGGAGGGCGCGAGGGCCGCAGCCATGGCGCAGGAGGCCGCGGCACGGCCGCCGGAGGAGACCCTGTCGCTGTGGAGACGGTAAGGGCAGCGGGGAGCGGAGGCGCGCGGGGCCACGGCTGCTCCGGCTCCACGGCCGCCGGCCGGAGCGACGGGGCCCCCGAGCGGCCGCGGCCAGGCTGCCGGAAGTTGTCCCTGGCTTCCGGTCCTGTGCTTCCGGCGGGCGCGGGCCGGGGGACGAGGCCGGGGGTCGGGGCGCGGGCCGGGGGACGAGGCCGGGGGTCGGGGCGCGGGCCGGGTCGGGGCGCGGCCCGGTGACGCCCGTGTCCTCCAGGGAGCAGGCGCGGCTCAGGGCGCGCGTGCTGCAGCGCGACACCGAGGCCTGGCAGCGCGACCCCGACTTCTCGGGCCTGCGCAGGGTCGGGGGCGTGGACGTGTCGTGCGCGCGCGGGGCCGGCGGCCGCGCCTGCGCCTCGCTCGTGGTGCTGCGCTTCCCCGAGCTGCAGGTAACGCGCCCGCGGCGGCGCGGGGCGGGTCTTTCTTGGGGCGAGGGGGTCCCAGGCACGCACAGGTGCGGATGGTGAAGGAAATTTCTAGAAGGCAGGAAACCCCCAGGGGTGGTGTGAGCGCCCGCGCGAGCCGAGCCCTTCGGGGGCTGCTGCCCTCGGGCCCCCCGCAGGAGGCCCCGTGCCTTCCCACCCCTCGTTCTGCAGCCCCCTTCTCTCGGCTCCCCGTGCCTCGCCAGCTTCTCCCCCACGGGCTCTCCCTCTCCTCGCAGTCGTGCTGGTGTGGGGAGGGGGCGTCTGTCTCCCCTCTGCATGCCCGGAGCCGCCCCCCCTCCTCTGGTGGGCCACCGGTGCCTCTTCTCGGGACCCTGTCTCAAGGGTGCCATTTGCCCCCACCTAGTCTTAAAACAGCAAGCTGGGTGCGGTGGGAGGCCCCTCTAATGGGGGGGGGCTCCGCCCAAGACTCGGCCTGGCCTTAAGACCGTCTAGAGCAGTGATTGACAGCTACGAAAAAAGACACTGGGGTGTCCTTGCTGCGACCTCTTGTAAATAAAGTTCATGCCTGATGTGACTTGAAGGTACTTTGTGCTCTGTTCCCTGCTGACATGGCCATTGGGGTCCAGCGTCCACTGCCACTCAGTCCACGCGACCTATCCTCTTGGTGGCCTCAAGGTCCTTGCTTTGTAGGCATGTCTCCTCTCCCCCGGGAGCCTTCATTGGACTGTCCTGCTTCCTCCAGAAGCCCCTCAGCACCCTTGTCTCCGTGCCTCTTCAGACCATCAGCTTATGGGGTGGAGTTTCAGATATGAGTGAGGGACACAGTCCCTCAGCCCAAGAGCTGGCCACCGTGCCGGACTCGCTCAGACCAGGAGCTGGCCACCGTGCTGGACGCGCTCAGCCCAGGAGCTGGTCACCGTGCTGGACGCGCTCAGCCCAGGAGCTGGCCACCGTGCTGGACGTGCTCAGATCAGGAGCTGGCCACCGTGCTGGACGTGCTCAGATCAGGAGCTGGTCACCGTGCTGGACGTGCTCAGCCCAGGAGCTGGCCACCGTGCTGGACGTGCTCAGACCAGGAGCTGGTCACCGTGCTGGACGTGCTCAGACCAGGAGCTGGTCACCGTGCTGGACGCACTCAGCCCAGGAGCTGGTCACCGTGCTGGACTCGCTCACACCAGGAGCTGGCCACCGTGCTGGACACAACTTTCCTGAGCCCGTGGGGCTCCATCAGGTCTTCACTGGCCGCCCTCCTGAGCTACTCTGGTCCTTTTAGTTGGAAATGACTCCTCTTGCCAGAGAAGTCCTGAGAAAGCTCTCCGGTTGTCCCCAGTCTCTCTGACAGCCATCTGGCCGCTCTCCTGCACACGGCTGCTGTCCCCGGGCCGGCACCCGGCTGCGTGATTCCGCTGCAGTTTCCCGGCACTCCCGCTCCTGGGATCCTGCTCCTGCTTTCCTAGCTCGGGGACGGGGGAGGGAGCTCAGGAAGGGGGTTGAGAGGAAGGCTGCCCTCTGTCCTGATCTGAACCCTCTTCCGAAGCCTGGGCTGCCTGCCCCCCCACCCCCAACTTCTGAGGCACATGCTGCACTTTGAGGGTTCAAGTCCCACTTGCCCCAGGGCAGGCTGCTGAGGTCAGCTGTCACTTAGCAGACTCGACCCTGAAAGGTACACACTGGTCCTGGGACTCAGACAAGGACAAGCCCCCCCCCCCCGAGTCCTTACCACACAGATGCGGGGAGACAGCATCCCGTCCTGTCCTTTGAACCCCTGGTCTCCCCTCGCCGAGGGTGAGGAGCAGCAGGCAGCGCCCGGGGCGGGGTGGAGGGAGGCTCAGGTGGCTGCAGCCGGCATGCCTGTGGCTTGGCTGCAGGTGGTGCATGAGGAGAGCCGCATGGTCAGTCTGACAGCCCCCTACGTGTCAGGCTTCCTGGCCTTCCGAGAGGTGCCCTTCCTGGTAGAGCTGGTGCAGCAGCTGCGGGAGAAGGACCCAGACCTCGTGCCCCAGGCAGGTGCCTCCTGAGGGCAGGAGCAGGGGAGGAATGGGCCCTGCAGGCCGCTGCCACCCATGGAAGGGGGAGATAAAAAGCAGGACCACCGTGGCCTTCTCCCTGTCCTGCTGCGTACAGGACGTCTAGGTAACGATGCTGCCCTGTGGTTCCGTAGGTTCTTCTTGTGGATGGAAACGGGGTGCTTCACCAGCAAGGTAATCCTCCCAAACCAGAGGTGCTGTGATGAGCTGATGCCCCCACCCAAAAAAGTCAGTCTTTTCTTTGTCCCACTTTTCCTGCCCATCCACTCGATTCACACAGTGTCCCGTCCAGGTGTCCACATCAGGTTGATCTGGTGGCCGCAGGGAACCAGCCACACCCCGTGGCCTGGAAGCTGCAGTTGGCTCCACCCCCACGACTGTCCTGAGCTGCCAGTCAGGCTTTGTCCTTGGCAAGGTTGACAGGCTGGTTCACCTGTTTACAAGCACAGTGGCGGGTTAGCCTGAGGGTAACCAGCACAGCTGACTGCTTTGGGTGTGAGTCCCCACACTGCAGTCCCTCCCCTGCCAGGAGGCCCAGGCCACAGGAGCAGGTGCAGAGGCCTGAGGGCAGCAGCACAGGGAAGTGGGGGGTGATGGCTGAGTCCGAATGAGGCTGTCGGTCCCGTGGGAAGGAGGAGCTTCCTCACGCGTCCTTGACCCCCTGAGGTTGGGCAGAGGACTTCGTGGCTGGCCCGGGTCAGCTCGCATCTCCGAGTCCATAGCCTAGAGACTCCGGTTCTTCCCTCTCCTGTGCCGTCCTTCAGGCTGCCCGTCCCCACAGCCCTACCTAGCTCACCCTCTGTGCTCCCCGCAGGCTTCGGGGTGGCCTGCCACCTCGGTGTCCTTACAGAGCTGCCCTGCATTGGGGTGGCCAAGAAACTGCTGCAGGTGGATGGGCTGGAGAACAACGCCGCGCACAAGGAGCAGGTGAGGAGACGGGGCTCTGAGTGGCACCTGCGGCCTGTTCCCCTGGCCCCGGCTCCCGCCTACAGGAAGACCTGCTTTAGCCCCCACACCTCATTGCGTGGTTCTGGACACGGCGTGGGGCGGGGGTGAGAACAGGATGGGCTTTCCAGCCTTCCCAGCCCACCTTACCCTGGCCGACTTCTCTCCTACCCCACCTCGATGCTTATAGCCGCCAGTGGTCTCCGAGTCTAGCCTCACCCCACCTCCTCTCCCTCCTGCTCCAGAACTGGGGGCACGACATCCTGTGTAGAGAGACCCGCCGATGTCTTGTTTAGCTCACTGAGCAAGTCACTGAGCAGACACTTGGAGGTCTTTCCCCTGACTCTCAAGCACCTGTGTGGAGCATTGACTCGTGCATGTCTGATTGGTAGGGAGAGACCCCCAGGTCTGACCCATGTCTGTGTAGAAACTTCAGTCAAGTCAGTCTGATCTTTCAGTCCGCTGCTCCTTCTCTGCCACAAAGAAAAGGGCTGAGTTGACGGCGCTCCCAGCCCCCTGGCCACAGAAGCAGCAGTGGGAAGACTGCTTGTCTGGTCTGGACCACTGCACACACAACAGCTCCTGTGGCCCTCAGCCCGCCTCCTGCAGCCCTGGTGAACCGAGGTCCCTTGGCCCCCGCCATCAGTACACATGGGATCCCACGGGCCGCGCCCTGACACGCTGCAGCCAGGGTGCACGGTGCCCTCAGTTGTGTGGTGTCGCCAAGCAAGGCCCCCAGCCAAGAGCAGACCCTTCCCAGTCTTGCCCCTGGTTGGGTTTTGAAAATACAGTTGGGAAGAACAGTCCAGTCAGTAAAGGGTTTGCCATGCAAGCTTGACCTGAGTGCAACCCCCAGCACCTATGTGAAGACGCCAGGTGTGGTGCAGTGGAGGTGGGAACAGGAACCGGGGCCTGCTGGCTGGCCAGACTTCCTGCTTGGTGAGGCCAGGCCAGGGAGACCTCGCCTCATAGGAAGGGCGCCACATTCTGAGAATACCTGAGTGTGTCCACACGTGCATATGCACCTAAACATTTACTTTTTATTTCATGTATGTGTGTATGGGGGACGTGCATGCATGCGCATGTGTTTGTGTGTGCGTGGGGACCCACAGTTGGATGTATGTGCACAAGTACACTTGGGAATCCATGCCCTCTGGAGGTCCAAGGGTGACGTCAGGATTCATCCTTATGGTTGTGAGCGGGGCGTCTAAACCCAGAGCACACCGTGGGCTAGTCCGGCTGTCAGCTTGCTCTGGGTGCCAGACTCTACCTCCAGGGCTAGTATTATAGATGGGCCCCACACACCAGAACTGGGTCCCTTTGCTTGCAAGGCAAGGCCTTTAACCACTGAGCCGTCTCCCCGGCTCTTAAACATTTTTAAGGGCAATGGGGCAGGTCTGCAGCTTTTTCTCCCTATTTTCCAGATTCGACTCTTGCAGGCTGGAGGAGACACATTTCCTTTGACAGGACGCTCTGGGACCCTCCTGGGAATGGTGAGTGGCCCAAGGGCTCTTCTGTCCTACCAGGTTCCTGGTCCAAGCGCCAGGCCGTGGGCAGTGGGCTTCTGCGTACATGCACTTGGGCACACCAGGCCCTGTCCTCTCTGGGTCCGGCCCTGAACATCGCTGACCGGATGTGCTATGCCCCATCCTCCTGCCAGCTCCTGGAAGGTGGGTAAGGGTCAGCAGTTCAGGGCTCCCAGCAGCTTTGAGGCTCCCTGCTGCCACCCAGAGCGTTGTCCCAGCCTCAAGCCCCAAGGCTCATCCTGCGCCACCCCCCTCCTCACAGGCCCTGAAGAGTCATGACCACAGCACGAAGCCCCTGTACGTCTCCGTGGGCCACAAGACGAGCCTGGAGACCGCCGTGCGTCTGACCCACCGCTGCTGCAGGTTCCGGGTCCCAGAGCCTGTGCGCCAGGTGGGGAGCTGCCTGGAGGGTAATAGGGGAGCCCAGCATGCACCCTGCTCCTTCCTGCACCCAGTCTCCACGCTCCACTATCTGCTCAGCGGGAATCAGGCCAGGCTGTTCTGGTGCACGCCCCCCAGGCCACGGCTGGTGCACGCCCCCCAGGCCACGGCTGGAGAGCTCGGACGCAGAGGGGTTAAGGTTGTCAGTTCTTGTTCAGGTCCTGCCTGCCTGCGCCAGAGCCCACTGTGACCTGAGCTTAGCTCGGCCCCCTTTACTCAGGCAGAGCGCCCTGGTTTGTCCACAGCTAGCCCCTTGGGGCAGGGGGAGCAGCCCTCCCTCAGAGGTGTGTGCTGGTGCCGGGCACACCAGTCAGGACCCCAGGGTCTGCCTGTGGCATCCAAGTTGGTGCTCGGTGCCCAGAGAGGAAGCTTTCTGATGAAGCAGCAGGACACGCCCCTGAGCCCCTCAGCCACGACCACCTTCCTGTGATCTGCTGTGGCAGCTCCTGTCCAAGAGGGTCACCTAGGCTGAGAACTCCCTGGGTGGGCGAGAAGGGCGGGCCAGGCCCAGGAGCTGCACCGCGAAGACCGGGAGCCCCTGCGTGGAAACGCCAGGCTGCGGCGGCCGTGCTCCGTCAGGCTCAGCCAGGGCAGGCAGGTGGGGGGCTGACTTCAAGCCTGGCCTTCAGGGTTGGGGCGGCTCTGGCGCCCCGCGGGGCTTCGGGGCAGAGGCAGAAGCCTGCTGCAGGTGCGCAGCGTGGCCTCCAGGTGGCAGCAGCCGCCTGCTCCTGTGGGATCAGCCCAGCCAGGGGACACCTGGGCTTGCTGGTATTCTCCAGGGAGGTCGCTCCTCAGCTCGACCGGCCTGCCCCCCATCCAGGGTGCTACTGGGGTCAGGTGCGCGGACCTGAAACCTGTAAGCCATGTCCTCAATCCAGAAGCCTTTCCTCTGCATCCTGGTCCAATGAGAGAAAGCCCCAGAGACCCTCCTTAAGAGACAGATAAGTTTGCCCAGAAGGGACAGAGCTTCCCGTCCCAGTCTCCTTGTCAACTGCCTTGTACCTGGAACAGGGCCGGTCATGTGTCCAGTGCAGGCGAGCCTGCTGGCACGCGCACAGCAGCGTGGCAGCCCAGGCTGCCGGGGACGCGGCAAGGAGGGTCCCTTCCCCGCAGGACTGTCTGCCCACTCGGCGCAGCTGCCTCCTGACTGTGCCTCGGTGTCCCTCACGAGGGTCAGAGGGTCGCCCTGCCCGTGTCCTGACAACCTGCCCTTGGGCTTCCCTCCCTCTGCTCTGGCACAACCCCGAGGGACCCTTCAGCCCGGGCCCCGCTGGGTTTCTGGTGCCAGGCCCAGGGGTCCTCCTGCCCGACCAGCTCCCTCCCCTAGGAGGAACAGCCTCTGCAGGATTAGCTGCTGCTGTCTGCGTCGCGTCGTCCCTTAGCTGTGAGAAGCCCGTCCGAGCCTGGACCGGGGCGCCCTGAGGCCAAGTGCCCTGGGGCAGTGGGGTTTACCCAGTCCTGAGCCCCATTCTGTGGCCACAAGCCAGACTGTGGGGATGGCGGGATCACTAGATGACACTAGTTGCAGAGCTAGTGACCCCATGGAGAACAGGCAGCCGGGCCGACACGTCAGAGAAGGCTGCGCAGCACTGCAGAGAGCCGGGACGGGGCTCCCTCCCCATCGATCCCGGAGGAGCCAGACCTGCCATCACAGGCCTGCACCCTGCCAGTCTCGGCTTCGCCGCCGCCCACACACCAGTGGGGTCGATGCTTCGGAGGATGTGGTGGGCTTCCTGTGGCGGGCACGGAAGTGCCTCTGGGCTGCCGTGGTGAGGAGGACATGCCTGGGGCCTGACCGCAGCTATGTGTCTCTTCCAGGCTGACATTCGCTCTCGAGAGCACATCCGGAGGACCCTGGGGGCTGCCGGGTCGCCTGAACCGGGGCAGGGAAGGTAAGCACCAGGCGGCGGCACGCAGCATTTCTGTGGGTCCAGCCTCACCCTGTCAGAGCTGTGCCCGACCACAGCCCCTGCTGCGGCCTGGCAGGAGACCCTGGAGGAGGGTGGTTGTGCTCCAAACCCAGTAGGAACCGTTCAGAAACGCCACAGCCGCGGCCAAGATTCTCCTGACACTCCCCCTGCCGGCCCAGCCAGCTCCCGGACAGGGTGGCCTCGCAGCGAGCTCTGACCCCTCCCTGCACAGGCAGCCATGCCCCGTGCCCTCCGAGCCTCCGAGACAGCAAGTGCAGCAGTGCTCGTTCTTTGGACTTGCCACACGGTGAGGCTCGTCGGCTGCTGTACGCTCGGCCATGACACGGGCTGGGGCAATGGTCTGCAGACAGCATTCGTCGAGCGGATGGCCTTCAGTCTGTCAAGCAGGGACCTGTCCAGCTGACCACTGAGTTCTGCTTGCCCCCTGGCCTGCGCCCCTCAGTAGGCCTTCCGGGGACCCCTTGGGAGCAAGAGGACGCCTGGCCTTTGATTCTGCCCCTTTCTGGTGTCGTTACCAGGAGCCGGAAGGAGCAGGGGACAAGCGTGTGCTCTGAAGGAGGCTTGGGAGCACCCGCGGGCCAGGGCAGCCTCCCCGTGGACGGCAGCAGAGGCCCCTGGACAGCCGGGGAGGACGTCCAGCCGGGCTCCCAGGAGGACTTGGCCTTCCGGGCTTCTCCAGTCTTGGGGTCACCCCCACCCTGAGGAGCCGGTCTCTAGACTGTGGGAGCCCCTGTACCATCCTAACACCAGCCCCCAGGCCGCGCCGACCCGAAGCCCAGGCCGTGCCGACCCGAAGCCTAGGCCGTGCCGACCGGAAGCCCAGACTGTGCCGACCGGAAGCCCAGGCCTAGCTTGGGTGGCCAGCTGCCCAGCCCGGCTGGACCACATGCCCCACCAGAGCACATGAAGACCCTCTAGGGTCCAGGTGCCCAGTGACCCCAAAGCTGGCAACCTGTGTGGCTCCCTTTGAATACAAACGTGTGCCCGCTCCCCCTCTTTATTCTTAGGTACCTGTTAGACCAGCCCCTGCAGAGCCTGTCCTTTCCCACCCCCTCCTGAGCACGAGGCCGCAGTGGGAAAGCCTGGAGTGGGGCGGAGGTGGGCGGGGGAGTCTGGGCTTCACGGAGGTGCCAGATGGGAGCCTGCTGAGCCCGTGGTGAGAAGCCTCTGCCGCTCCTCGCGCCCCTTCCTGCCACGCTCACGGAGCTGGCTTCCAACCACCCCAGAGCGCGGGTCTGTGCCAGCTCAGCACTGCCCGCTGGGTGGGATGCGGCACAGCAGAGGGAGTTCACCTGCATGGCCTGTGTGTGCCCCGCGCCATGTCGCCAGACTGGTGAGGTGACGTGACCCACCGGCACCAAGGTCTGGCTGCCAAGTCCTGTGGACTGAGCTCCGACTAGGCATGACAGGAGGGGTCTTTCCCGTGGTTCTCCAGCCCTGTCTAGGATCAGCCGGGCTGCCGAGTCTCCCACCCAAGCCAGTCTGTGGCACTGGGGGAGCTGAGAGCCAGCCCCCACCCCTGGCATGCCACGTTACATGGGACACTCATTCTTGGCCCCCGGTGTGCTCCCAGTAACAGGCATGGCAGAGGGAGGAGCCTGCCTGTCATGTCCCATGGGACAAAGCATGCACCAGGGCATCTGAACAGGAAGGTCTGGCTGCAGGTGTGCCCATCCCACCCCATGGCGCTTGAATTCCTGCCCGCTTCTAGGGCTCTCATGCAAAGGGAAGTCTGGCACGGTGGCCTCGCTGCACCTACTTGCCAAATCAGAGTCCTGGAGTCCAGAACACTGCTGGACTTCCGCAGGTTGGGAGGGTCCCCAGGCAGGGCAACCCTCGCTGGCTGCCCTCTGCCAGGCCCTCCCCCACCACACAAACTCTCCCTCCTCAGTCCCTGGCATTCCTGTGGAAGCCAGAGCTGGAGGGCTTGCAGCTGGCCCTACCATCTGTCTTCCTAGCGTCTTCCAGCTTCCTCCCTCCCAAATCCCTGTAAGACGGGGTTGGTGGGGGCGCAGGGAGGAAGGGTGATGCTGAGCAGAGCTGGCTGGGTCCCACGGCTTCTTGCAGAGCCTCGGACAAAGCTCAGAGTCGGGTGAGGAGTCGCACGTGCCTCCCGTGCGGCTGGGTGAGCCTGCAGGAGGGGGAGAGGCCCGTGCGGCCTCCGCATCCAGGCTGCTGGACGAAGGAGGCTGTTGAGAAGCGAGGCCCCGAGGCCAGGCTGACGGCCGTCAGTCGGCGAGGCCAGGCGCACTGATGATGAGAGACAAGAAAGCAGGTCACAGAATTCCCCGGCTGTCTGCAAACTGCCAGGTACGGCTGGAGAGGTGGGTCTGGCCGCCCACTCGCTTAGCACCTGCCCCATTTTGATGGAGAGTTTCCTGGGAGCCAGGAGCAACCCGACCTGTCCAGCACACTAACGTTGCCAGCGGCGTGCTGTCCAGCGTACGGCCTCGTCAGTGGCGTGCTGTCTGGGAAGGTTAAGTCTCCCAGCCAAGGGCACAACCAAGACCTTCGAGGGGTCTGTCTGTAGCCCACCCCTGCCCCTCCTGTCCAGTGAGAAGCAGGCCACAGCCCAGAAGTACATTTGTGGAGTTTTTATAATTTGAGATAAAATTCATTATTTCAGTCATATTAAAGTGTGTGACCCATTGGCTTTTAGAATGATCAGGACCCAGCGGGGTACAGTGGTCTTCCCTACCAGGGGGCTGAGCATGGGGAGTGCCGTGAGCCTGGGCAACACCCCAAGGCCTCCGTTCCGGACAGGCGACACCCCAAGGCCGCGGCTCGGGACAGGCGACACCCCAAGGTCGCGGCTCGGGACAGCCAGTATCTCGTGCGGCCATTGCCTCTCTGGCCACAGCTTATTTTCTTTCCTCGGAGGGAGCCTACATCACTAGCCTGGACCCTGCGCCAGGACTTGGTGGCCACACCTTCCTGTTTGTGGCATGAGTGTCCAGGTGAACTGGGGTACACGCCATCATGTGGGCTTTCTGTATCTACTTCTTCGTCCCATTTTCATGTTTGTGGAAGCTGGAAGTTGGTATCAGAATCACCCTTGAGCACCATCCCTTCTTTCTTCCTGGGCTGGGTTTCTGATGAAGCCCAGAGTCTACCACGAGGGCTGGTCTGACTGGTAGGCTCATTCTGGAGATTTCCAGTCTCCTGGGGCTGGAATTATAGGCCACACCCGCCTGGCATTTATTTGGGATCTGCAGATCCAAACTCTGGTCTTCTTGCTTATATAGTAAGTGCTTTAACCATCACACAAGCCCCGTCTGGCTTCCTACGTATCTCCAGGGTCATTTGTGGGGTACCATGTACCATGACTTCACTCCTTTCCATGGCTTCCGGGTGAAGCTGTGTTGGTCATTCGCACCTGCTGGGGACCTGGTGGCTCTGTCCTGAGGCTCCTGTGAGGAATACACTGTGTTCACTTCACTCGTGAGTTTCTGTGAGAAGCGTTTCTCGTGGGGACTGGCCCCAAACTGTTTGCCAAACACCCTCTTTTGCAACGCTGTCTACCCTGAAGGATTGTGGCTGCCCAGTGGGTGGGAGGGTCTCACTGGGGTAGACTGGCAGGTCCCTAGTGACTAGTGACGTCAGCATCTGCATGTGTCTGCATTCCAGGCTCGGCCCTGTCTTCAAACAAGGAGGTTGTTGAGAGCCGCCAGCGTTCGTTTGGGTGGGGGTCGCATGTGTCTGCCTAGGAGTTCGTCCCACGTCCAACGTGTTGGCGCACGGTCGTGGCTGGTGTTTTCTTCTGGCCATGAGGTCACGGGGAACAGTTTTGGTTGTGGGGCTTCGAGTCCTGCTTTCGGCAGCCCACACCTTCTCACTTGTCAGCCTGGAGAAGGTTCTCAGGTGACCTCGTGGTGGCCTGACTCTGGGCAGTGGGAGCACAGGTGCCCTTTGGAGAACCCGTGCCAGCCCCAAGGATCAGAAGGCAGGGCTGTCGCCTCACGACCTAACCCCCCGCCTGTCACCGGCAGTCAGCCGCGGCCCCTCCAGGACCTGGCAGGAGGGGGTCCAGACCTCATCCTCGGCTGTAGGCCAGAGGTCCCAGGATGGGTTGGGAGTCTAGACAGTCTTCAGGGAAGCTCTCTAGGTGGGGCTTAGCAGCGTGGGTCAGAACCCCAAAGACACCTGGATTTAGTGCGTGGGTCCTGGTGGTCGTGCTGGGCCACAGCGTGGGTACGTTGCAGGCCGTGTCCTTGATGTCTCGCACATTAATGCCACGCCAGCCTTTACAGACACTTGCGCAGCTCGTGAGCCCCCGACTCACCCTCGGCAGTGAGGGGTAACAGCCCAGTTTGCAAGGCCCTTTCTCAGAGCGGCTGCAGGGCTGGACTTGGCAGAGTAGGGGGTGCAAGGGCCAGGAGGACCCCGGCTGAGTGGAACATGGGGTGCAGCCAGGCCAAGGCGGGGCAGCAGACACCACTGCCCAAGGGCAGGGGGCCTAAGTGCAGTGGCGTCTCAGCTCCTTCCCACAGAACCTTAAAAATAGGGCCGCGGTGATGTCCATTTCAGCAGACCACAGCTTGCAGGAGCTAAGAATATTCTCGAACCTCTTAATAATTCAAGTCGGATCCAAATAGATTTTCCTATTCACCTGCAGCCTCTGCTCCCAGCCTCCTACCCTGCCGGGGCTAGAAGGTGGCTTAGTCTGAGTCCAGGTCACTCGAGACCCCTCTGCCCACTGTCCTGTTGCTGTGGCAGCCAGGACTAGTTGGGCCATGACCAGCCTGAAGAGAGGCTTAAGCCCACTCGCACCCAGGACCAGGCTGGCAGAGTGGGGGTTGCTGCCCTCCTGCTTTCGGTGGCTGCTCCCGGACTCCTCAGAGGAGTCCCTGAAGGCTTTGACTGGGGCCGTCCTGGTGGGGACGTCACACAAGCCTTCCGCACTCGCAGCTGTGTGTGCCTGGGCTCATCACTCAGCCCCCCGGGACTTGCCCACCCATCAGCCTTGGGCTCTGGCCCCAAATGGGAAGAAGTAGGGGTCCGCACCGTGGGCCGACGGGTCCCCAGCGATAGCCCAGCCCAGCAACTCTGCCCTGCCTGCCAGCCCCGGCGTGGAGTTTTACCAAATTATTTATTAAAGGCCAAGGCACAGTGTGTTGGCAGTGCTGACACACAGATGAATGGCCCAGGGTAATTAGGCGGGTGTCGCAGCGATGATGGAGTGGATGTGCTCCCCGTCCACCTCCTGGGGCAGGTGGGAGGAAGCCACCGATGTGAGGACGCCAGGGGAGGGGTGGGGGGCAGTGCGGCGTGCCTCTGTGCCTAGTTGCCCAACGACTCACAGAGACGGGTTCCAGAGGGGGCACAGACTCCATAAGGCGTGGCCCAGCGCCGTCGAGGCAGCAAGGGCAGGCGTCTGACTGGTTTTGTTTCAAACAGGCTGCCTCTCCCCTCTGCAGTAAGTAGGTGTCCTAGCACCCCGCTCCTCCTCCACACGCCCCAGACGCCGCACTGCAGTGCGCTCACTGAGCCCCCCAGACGCACTGCAGCATGCTCGCCGAGCCCCCCAGATGCTGCACTGCAGCACGCTCGCTGCAGCATGCTCGCCGAGCCCCCCAGATGCTGCACTGCAGCACGCTCGCTGAGCCCCCCAGATGCTGCAGGCAAGCTCGCCGAGCCCCCCAGGTGCTGCAGCACGCTCACCAAGCCCCCCAGACGCTGCACTGCAGCATGCTCGCTGAGCCCCCCAGGTGCTGCAGGCATGCTCGCCGAGCCCCCCAGGTGCTGCAGGCATGCTCGCCGAGCCCCCCAGGTGCTGCAGGCATGCTCGCCGAGCCCCCCAGGTGCTGCAGGCATGCTCGCTGAGCTGGGGTGGAGCCCGGGGCTGAGTGTGCCAGGCAAACTCTCCCATCTAAGTTGCCTCCCAGTTCTGGGTTTTGTTTTTAGTTATTTAGATTTCATTCATGTTTTTCCTACCGAAGCCATACGCCTGTACTGTTTGGTTATCAAATAATTGTATAAAACTGTCAGTGAAAAGCCAATACCCCCTTTACCCCAGACCCTTCTCTGACGCCCCTTTCTCAAAAGCAGGTTTCCATTACCAGCTCACTCTGGATATTTGCTGGTTTTTCCTCCAGATTTTACATCCTGCTGTTGGGATGTGTTCTCTCACTGTTGGTATTGCTATGTGTACATGTGCACACACGCATGAGCATGTGTGTACACATACATGAGAGTGTGTACACGTGCATGAGTGTGTGTACAATGTATGACCACAAATGCACTTCTACCCATCTTCTCATTTCAGTTGAATCAGAAATCAATGTCCCATGTGATTATTTCTTTGCAAGTACTTGTCATAGATGAGAAACGTGTCGTCATTATGTGTTTTTCTTGCATACTTTCTAGTTTTTCCTGGGCTTAGTAAGTGCCTTATATGGTGGGGGAGGCCTCATGTCCTGTGCTCCCAGTAAACGTTGCAGTCGAGTCAGACAGTACAAACACCTGGCATGTTGGAAGCAGTCATGTGGCAGCTTGGTCTCCCTTGGCAGCTGTGGTCCTGGCCGGCAGGTGGCCCATTGCGCCACCTTGCTGGTCTGTGTCATTGTCCTGTTGTATCGTGTGACACTCTTCCTGGGGAGACGCCATACAAACATCTCTTCGCCTAGAGAACATTTATAATGACAGAGCAAAGTAATAACTGCACCGTCGTTTAACCTGGAGAACCTGCAGGTTTAACAGAATTACCTACAGAAAGTACCCTGGAAAGTCTCCCCCAGCAAGATTGGCAGTCTCCCCATGGCCACAGCGATGGGTCCCATCTAACTTCCCTCGGCTGTGTGCTCAGCCCTCCTTTGGCCTCAAGGTGTCCAGGATACCTCGGTAGGGGTAGACTTGCGTGCACGTGGCTGGGAGGGGCTCCAGGGAGCAGTCAGAACTCAGGTGAAGGTCCAGTGGCCATCTGTCCCCTGATGTTTGCGGAAACAGCAGCAGCGAACAGGTTCGATCTCGATGCGGTCGCTTGCAAGTCATTACAGCTGGGCAGACAAAGATGGCGGCTGTTTTGCTGGAAGGAAAATGCCGTGTGATTCCCTGGCAGCAGGGTCACCCTATGTGATCCGTGGGCAAAGGCAGAAGGCACTCTCAGCTTTAGGTCGAAGAACACGTTGTGGCTTTTGTCTCCTGGTATATTTTCTCTCTCCCTCCCTTCTTCTCTCCCTCCCTCCTTCCCTCTCCTTTCCTCCTCTTCTCTTTCCATCTGTCCCTCTCCTCTCCCTCTCTCCCCCTCTTTTTCCCTTCCATCCCCTTCCCTTCTTCTCTTCCTCTCTTCCTCCCTTCCTGTCTTTCTCTCTCCCTCTCTTTTTTGTTAGGACTATTATCAGAATTACAGTTAGGAGGCCATCGCTTTCTCCCACACAGGCGTTCTGCTGCCAAGGCAGAATATAAAGCACGGGGAGCAACATCCTCTTCACCTTTCACCCCTCATGCAGGGGAAAGCTCGGATGGTCCCCATTGGCTGGGATTCAGACATGCAGTCTGGGGGCTGATTGTCTAGTAGGGAACTGTGTAAAAAGGGGAGACGCAGGAATAAAGAGGGGAGTGTTGACTATTCGGGGAGATTGAGTTAAGGTTGTAGGTAGGTAGACAGTGGCCTTTATAACCGAGGCAGGACATGGGGCAAGACGGGAATGGAAGCAGCGCGCAGCAGCTGGCGAGAGGTCTGTCTGTGGGCCGACCACCACCAAGCGGAGGCCGGATGAAGTTCGTCACCCCAGCTTTATATTTCTCACGCCCCTTCGCCACCCCCCCTCCGTCTGTAAGTCTTTCCCTCTGTTTTTTTCTCTCCTTTTCTTTTGGGGTCACTCTTCTCTCTCTCTCCCCTCTCCCCTCTTATACCGCTAGTCCATCTTTCTCTCCCTCTTCCTTCTCCCACTCTGTGTCTCCTCCCCATCTGTACTGCTTCTCTTTTCTCTCTCTCTCTCTCTCCTTTGCTCTCATTCTATTCTCTCCTGCCCCGGGGAAGTCAGCTGCTCTGTCACATGCCGTCCTGAAGTCCAAATGGCAAGAAGCAAGGCATCCCGCCACGGCCCGTAAGGACGCCATCTGGAAGTGTCTCCTCCACTCGCCAAGGCTCCAGGTGACAGCAGCCTTGGCCATCCATTGCTGGCCCCGCCTCTCGCTCCAGACGCCTGGAGCTCTGGCATCAGTGGTCTGGCTGTGGCTAAGCAGCGGAGCACCGGCCTCGCATGCTCAAGGCTTGATGCGCAGGGCCTCCCACAAGGCCTTGCAGCAGGAGCTGTTCTGCTGACCGGGCGGCGGCCACCGAAACTTCAGGTGTCAGTCACACCTCTGAGCTGCACCTGTCACCCTCAAGGTCCTCTGCCTGGGGGAACCAGGGCTCCTTTGGGTGCAGAGCCTGTGGGACCCGGGCCCATCCATCCTCGCTGACAGGGACGCGGGGTCGCCTCAGAGAAAGGACAGTTGCTTTGGGGCTTGTGGTGAGGCCAGTCGACGCTCATCTGGTGCCAGACAGGAAGCAAAAGAGGACAAACTCATGGTCCCCTTCAGTGACCTGACATATCCCTAGAGCCCCACCCTGACGGCTGCACTACCTGCCCCAAGGGTCAGAGGGGGCACCGAGGCTTCAGCACCTAGGGGTGGGGTGGGAATGGAGGGAGCAAGCCGCTGTCCACGGTGCTGAAGCCACGGCTGGCGTGTGATGCTGGCCGACTCCAGTCCTCCAGCCTCCCCTGCCGCGTGGGAGCGGACAGCAGACCTCCTCACCCTCAGCATCCCGTGCCTGTCACAGACCCACGTGGTCCTGCTCCCCAGAGGCTCCTTGTGGCTCCTGGATGCGTAAGAAGAGGGACAGACAGCAGGCAGGTCACATGGCACCCAGATCCTTCAGGAAGGATCCCAGGAAAACAGAGGAGGGTCCCGCTGGGCCCCCCAGGTTAGAGCTGGCTCCCATAGCTGACTACCTCCAGGCCTGGCTTTCCACCTCTCTCACCTCTTCCCCATTCGGTGGCCCCAGGCAAAGGAGCCCCTCTATCCTGAGGCTCCCACAGAAGCTGCAGATGCCCCAGCAGATCCCCAAATCCTAGGGCAGGACGGCGCGCACGAAGGCCCGGGCCAGAGCTTCTGTGGAGCAGGAGACTTCTCAATGAGAAGTCGGAGCTTTGCTGCCGAGAGTGAAGCCCGGGTGGGAGACGAGGCGGGGGCTTCTGCACAGGGCCCTGCGACCTGAAGCTTTGCCTCCAAGGTCCTTTCTCCCAGACCATCCCAGGACCAGCAGGGAGCCGCATGATTAAGGCCCCATTATTAACTTGCCAATCTTATTTCTGGGGCACAGACGCTAACGGCTTAGGGGACCCACTTGGCATATAACGAGGTCTCTATGACAAATTACTTGGGTATCAGTTAACTGTCTGGGGAAATGTCAGGCAGGATCCGTCACGCTGGCAGGGAGGAAGCCAATTAACCTGCGGCGATCAGTCCAGTCCCGAGTCAGCCTCCAGCAGCCCAGGAATGAGGAGCGGGGCCTGTCTCTAGAAGGGTCCACGCGGGGCGTGCCTCTGCCCCCGGAGCCCTTCATTCACTCCACGGTCACCTGACCAGAAGGTCGCAGCTGAAAGGGGGCTGGTAGCCTGGGGCAAGCTGCGGAGGGATGGCTCTGCCTGCAGAACGTGCATGGCTGCAGGCTCCGCAGACAGGGGAGAGATGCATCGCAGAGCCGGGAGGTGCAGGTGCAGTCAGGCCTCAGGGACCAGGGGCCCGTGGGGAGGCGAAGCAGACAGCCGCCCAGGCAGGGGACAGGCCGCACCAGGCTCGGCGCGTGGAGTCCACACTGACAGCCAGAGCAGAATCGGGGTTCTGCCGCCGGCACACTGCGGGGCTCTGAGCCAGCCTGAATCCTGGGCCTGGCGATGGTGCGTGAAGTAGCATCAGCGGGAGCCTTGGGCGTCCTGGGGGTGCGTGCGGCTCGCAGCAGCTGTGGCTGACTTGTCTCCTCCCCACCTCCGGCACAGGTGCGGCAGGAATGAGGGAGCCCAGGTGGTTTAACGGGGGGGGGGCTCGCATTGGCCTCTGCGTCACTGCTGCCTGTCTCTTGAGTTTGGCTTTGATTTTTAGAGAAAGCCCACTCGGAGGACGCCCACACCCTGCCCCATCCCACCCCACCACATTGCCCCGTCCATTCTGTGGTCTGCTCATCCTCCCTGATTGGCAGCTGCCACTTCCCAGCCCCCAAGCCTCGTGCCTATTCATGACATTGACATATGGCACCTCTGTGGGGGGCTGGAGGGAGCTGCCAGTTGAGAGAGTGCAGCGTGTCCCCATTCGAGCTGGGCTGAAGCAAAACAAACGCAAGATGCGAGGGGAGCAGAGGCGGTCTGGGGGCGTGCGCGCGTCTGCACACTGGCTCCGAGTAGGGGGGGGAGGCAGCCGTGAGGTTTCGGACTCTTGGGGTCCTGAGGAGTCAGGTCTACTGGGTGTGTCTACTGGGCTACAGGCCAGGAACGTGCGGAGGGGCTTCAGCCCCGCGCGGTGATGCTCTGAACGCTCTTTCTGCGACAGGGACATCCCCTGTCAAGCCTGTGTCCAGACAGCCCCAGGCCCGGCGGGGTGTTCTGGCTTGTACCCCGCTTCTTGACACAGGGTCTCTGTGGCCCAGGCTGGCTTGAACTCCTGCCGGAGAACTTCCAGGCGTCGGGCGGGGCTGCAGCCCCCCCACCCCCGGGCTTTTCCTTCGGGTCCTGCTCCCTCACCGTCCAGGACCCTGTTCCTGGGACTGTTGAAGGCAGAAGGAGCCAAGCCGGGCTCCGCTTCCGACCCAGGCTTCTTGCCAGCGGCCTCCTAGTGGTCAGTGCAAGTCGGGAGTGGAGCGGCAGCCTGGGAGCGGAGCCCCGCGTGCTCAGACCGTCCCAGGTCCGAGCTGGCGGCTGTGAGGCTCTTACTCCCTGTGGTCTCAGCCCACTTGGAAAGGGGCATGATTGGAGCGTGGGGGTTGCACCCACACTCGGTGGGTCTGCCCAGGGAGTTGGGGAGCCAGGGTGCTTCCCTAAGGGCATGGCGGCCCCGTCGATTCTCTCCCAACAGCTGCAGTAGACAGAGACTGTGGGCCCCGGGTCCCCGAGCCCCAGCCCTGACAGGCCCCACCGAGCCTCTCCTTGGATGAGGGGCCTCCACCCTAGCAGCATCTGAGGAACGGCGGCGTCTCCCTGGACGGCTCAGGTTCGCCTGGGCACTGGGCCGACTGTGTTTCGAGCACCGCTGTGCCTAGAGGCATCTGCTGCCACCGTCTCGGGGCAGATGGCTGCCAGTGAGCTAAGTGTGTGCGGGGGAAGGGGTGCCATAGGAACCCCTTCCCGCAGGGAGCCTGGGGGCGGGAAAGGCAGGCACCCGGTGGAGTGAGCGGGCCGCATCCAAGGGAGGGGCCGCGACCACGAGAGCCCTGGGTGGGGCGAGGCAGAGGAGCTAAGGGAACCCTGGCCCACCAGCCTTGAAGAGGAGGCAAGATGCTGGCAGGGCAGGGTTGGCACGTCTGATGTGCCTGGCCAGCCGGGTGGTCTCGTGCGAGCCCTTCCCTCTCCAGGTCCCACCACCTGAAGAACTGTCCTCAGGCGCCTGCTGTCTCCTGAGCCCTGAGCTTTGGCAGTGTGGGGGTGCCACCAGCAGGCAGATTTTTACTGTCTGTGTGGGGGGTGACAGCGGGGACTGCCAGCGCATATGCCAGGCCCCTCCAGGGCGCTCTGAAGCTGGCTCGTGCTAACTGGGGTCACTCTGGAGGGCGGGGCTCCTGTCCCCCGTCCCCAGTTACAGTGAGAAACACATGATGCGGGTTTGACCAGGCTGCTGAGCAGGCTGCGTTTGCCCCCAAAGTCCTGCCCACTAACCCAGAAGCCCTTTGGGCCTCTCTACAGAGGGAGAAGCCCAGAATCCAGTTTTCGAGGAGAGGATAAGAAAGAATGTAGCTGTAGTGGGGAGGGGGGATGTGACTGTGGGTGTCTCAGGGACACTGGGAGTAAAGAAAGAGGAAATATGGAAAAGTCATCGAGAAGACAGTCCGAAGCCACCAACAACCTTGCAAGGCTGTTCTCGGAGTTCAGGAGGACTTGGCATTAGGGGGCAGGTTCCTGGGTCATCCTGAGAATCCCAGTTCAGGGGCAGCAGTGCCCACTCAGGCTCCAAGGCCTCTCCTCCGACAGGGCCCAGGGCCCGTGCTCAGAGCGTGTGTCCCTGCGGCAGCTGAGCACACACGGCACACCTGCAGCTCTGCGCGCCACATCTGTGCTCGCTGAGGGGGGGAGGCGCCGTTCTCCTCCCAGACCCAGGAGGCAAAGCTGGGGAAGCATGAACTGAGACCAGCTCGGGCCCTGGTCAGCTCCATGGTTAGCTGCAGGTCAGCCTAGCGTGTCCACATGCAAGCCCTGTGGAGGGACCCCTCTCTTGAGAGGCTGCGTGCACCCCCCATTAGTCCAGGGAGCACGGCAGGTGGGCTCTCCCTCCTCCAGGCCTGGGGGCTCCTCCCAGCTGGCCGCGCTCTCCCTCCCTTTCTTGCCAGATGCCTCCTCCTGCGTGAGTCAGCCCGGCTGTTACTTGGCCTCCTCCTCGCTAGCGGCTGTCTTGTCTTCTTCTTTTCCAAAGTATGACATCGCCACCGAGCCGGAGCAGGGTAGCGTTTGCAGCACTGGACTCTATCTAGGCATGACCAGAAATGGCCCTGACTCGTGCCGGCCAAAGCAGCCGCAGGGGCGAAGCACCTTGGACAGCAGAGATGCCGCCGCCTGCCGGGCAAGGCGCTCACCTTGCTTCCACCTGACTGCGTGTCGCCAATCAGCTTCATGACACAAGACCCAATCTGCCCAGAGGACAGAGACCCCCCCATGGACGAGGGACCCAGAGCCCCAGTGTTTAGATGAGTTTACCTGGAGAGGTATGGGGAGCTGGACCACTGCCTAATGCTCCGCTCAAGGGCCACCCCACGAAGGAAAAAGCCTTGCCTAACAAAGGGGGCTGGTCCTATAGTCCCACTGTCTCTAAGAGGTGGGGCGGCCGTGGTATGGGTGGTCTTCTTTTTGGGTTAGGCCTGCATGGAAGGATTGGTGGAAGCAATATTAAAAGCTGGGTTAGGACCCTGGGTGTGAAGGCAAGGTTTCCTCATCCTCAATGTGGGGGTGGCGTCCCTTTGAGGATGATGCCTCCCTTCCATTCCAACCTGTGTCTAGAGGATTCTCTGCTTTTGACGCATTTGCTGCTGAAGACAGAAGAAATGGCCTGGATGCCACATAAGAACTTGGAGGGAATTAAAGGGAAGTGCTCAGGCAATGGGCCTTAAAGATCCTCCTGTGATCCTGAGAGCAGCCTGGCTGGGAAGGAGTCAGCTGGCTTCCCCCGCCTCCTGAACAGGGCCCAGAGCTCTAAGGTGCAGAAGCCTGGGACCCTGGTGGGCGGGGTCCTCATGGCACCTGGAGGCAGGGGAGTGTGAGGACCCGCGTGTGCACAGCCACAAGTTGACATTGAGCTTAAGTAACTGAAGAGACAGGCCCACAGTCAAGCAGGGACGGAAGCACATAGTTCATCTGTCCCACCCAAACCTTTCTTCTTGCCTATGGTCTCCCTTTCCTCTGTCCCTCCCCTCTTCTCCTCTGTCTGCTCTGCCCTTGCAGCGGCTGAGCCACAGCCCCAGACACATGTCTACTCAGAACCTCTACAAAGGACAAGAGTCTTCAGGTACCATGAAGTCATCATGCTTCAAACACATCTCCCATGACTGGACGATGACCCTACAGTCCACCTCTGCTGTCTGGACAACCATCATCGCTGGTGTTCTGTTTCCTGGAGATCATCTCTAGACAAGCAAGGAACGGAGCAGTGGAGCCCGGCCGGCTGCTGGAACTGTAGCTGCAAGGGAGTCAGGGAAAAAGAGTTTGTCTTCATTGTGAGGAATGTGGGACCCCACATACAGGGGGTGCACAAGGTATCCATCACCCTAGACTCCCTGCACTCACAAGGGAGAAAGGAGAGAAGAGAGAGAGGAGAGAGACACATGAAAGGAAGAACTGGGAAGGCAGAAGCAGTAGCTAGCGTCCAGGGCCCAAAGATGCTAAAGGCAGCCAGCAAGCTGCCCAGAAGCTAGAGATGGGCCTGGAACGGTTTTAGAAGGACCCAGACCTGTTGGCATTTTGATTTTGAACTTCTACTCTCTAGAACTGTGAGAAAGTGGTTTCTGTTGGTTGTACCAGCTCTGGGGGCACACACAGCCTCCTTCATCTCCTTTCTTTCAGGATGGACCCAGCAATACAGGAGGATACAGGGGTGGCAGCTCCCCCCAGTCCTGACAGCTCTGATGTCTGGTTGCACGTGTGGGCCCTTCCGAGGTCCCCAGGGCACAGCTCTTACTGCCCTGCTGATTTGCAAAGGTCATAAATAGCTGTTCCTGCTTCCTGTCTATGCCTGTCTAGGTGGAGGCCAGACGGCTGCTGGGGATTTTGGTTGAAAAAGCTCTTCGTGAGCAAAAGGGCCTGTGCGGCAGCCACCTTGCCAGTGTCCCTCCTACCCACGTGCTCTTCTGCCCTGACTCCCTTGCAGCTACAGCTCAGCAGCGGATCTGGCTCCACAACTCGGTCACTGTCTATCTCAAGGGTGATCACCACTGCAACAATGGGGTAAAAGGCCCCGACTTTCAGGACAGCAGACGGGAGCTTCCTGGTCTCTGTGCCCAGTGTGGAAGACATCTCTTCACATGGCTCCTGCCATGTGACTTCCAAGGCCACCTCCATTGGTCTATGACTAAATGACAAGTTAGTGAGTCTCCTATTCTCACAAAACCAACCTAAATCTGTTGGCTGTGCTGTGTGCAGACCGAGGGATGTACTGGGGCATGAACCTTGACTCCGTCTGTGTTAGAGGTAGAGGAGGGTGAGGTCTTAACCGGAGACCAGCTGCCGGAGACCCCAACCTAACCTGGCTGGACAGGAGGTCTCATGGGAACATGGTTGGGCGGCTACGCCTCGGGTCAGGACACTGGGCCCCATACTCCCAGGTGGAAGAGGTCTTGGCGTCCACAGTTCCAGGCTAGGTGCTCCTCCCCTACTGTTCATCTCGGGGCCCGGCCTCCCTCCCTCATCCTTCTCTGTTCTACCCCCTTCTCAGAAATGAAGTCATCTAGAAAAATAATCCAAAAATAGAAAGGAAAAAAAAACTAAGAAAGTGGGATTTTTTTCCCCCTCTTCAAACATTTGGTAAGACACCTCCCACACGGATGAGTGTCCACAGGGGCCTGTTTTGGTTCAAGGGAGACTGCCTCAGACTGCAAGGCAGGTGGGCCACAGATGCTAATGGGGGTCCTGCCTGGGGTCAGGCCCAGACTTGAGTCCTAGGAGGCTGCCCTCAGCCTGGAAGACACCCACGAAATCCAGAGGCAGGAGGGGACCACGTGGGCACTGGGCCAGGGACTGGCCTTCACACCTGGGGGGCTCCTGGCCTCTCCCTCTTGCTGCAGCCCACACCCCGCTGCAGAGTTCTCCTTTGTTTATTTATAATTTATACTCAACCGGGTTCCAAGAACACTGAGACTCAGCTGCTTTCTGGCTCCGTGGTGCTCTTACTGTCAGTCCCGGGCTCAAAGCCTATCCACGCTGCCACGGCTCTCAGACTGCTCATGCCACGGGCCACAGATGAACAAATAGGTGGACAGACACATCCTCCAATGTATCTTCCCGGCCCCGTCTGTGTGTCCCAGCTTCAGGAAGGAGCACGCTTAGAACAGCCTCCAAAGCCAGGATGAACCCTCTCTGTCCCCTGGTGCCTCTCCCTGTCCCCGGCCACATCTCGCTCTGCCCCACCCATCCTGCTGCAAGCAGTAGGTAAGGATGGCAGAGAGAATGGAGGGTGGTCTCTATGGTAGACGTGCAGGAAGGGGGCGTCTCGGTGGGTAGTCTCCGTGGCAGCCGTGCAAGAAGAGAGCTTTGGGCAGGAGAGGCCGGAGCCACACCAGTGACTGACCCTCCCCGAGGGTGGAGACTATGAATAGACACATAAAACAGTGTTTCCCAGGACACGGATAAGAACGTGGCCAGGAAGACAGAACCCAAGCCCAGGGGTGTTGTGCAGGCACGGCTGCAGACTCTAAAGATGGGGCGAGGCACCCCGACAGGGAAACTGGACAAGATGATTCAGCCAGTCCATCCCCAGGGATTTGAGATAAGAAACCTTGTTTTAGACCAGGAAGTTTCGGGGGCTGCTTGTTACACAGCCTAAACTAATTGATATGCGTGGCGGCTGAAAATGGTGTAATGAGTGTCCCACGCTGTGAGACTGCAATCAGAAGGAGGCTCTCCTCGGGCCCTTGGCAGTCTGAGGGCTGTTCCCACGGGCTCTGTGGACTTGAATCACTTGCTCCTAACTTCCGCAGCCCCTGTACTAACAAAGTTACCCTTGGTCCTGGGCCTGTCACTGGCCTCTTGGGGGCTTTCTTGTCAATGTGAGGGGCCAAGACTTCTGCCTGTGCTAGCTGAACAGTGCCAACTTCAGCCTGGCATCCACGGTGGTAGACGATGCCAGCTCCCCCCTCCCCTGGTGTATGAGGTGCAGACTGGACAGCGGAAGCCCTGGCAGGGGCAGGCGCTGGGGCGGCCTCAGGAAGCCCTGGCAGGGGCAGGCGCTGGGCGGCCTCAGGAAGCCCTGGCAGGGGCAGGCGCTGGGCGGCCTCAGGAAGCCTGGGTGGCAAGGCCAGGTACCAGCTGGGGCATGACAGGGATATTCCGGCCCACTGCAGAGCGTGGCCTTTCCCAGGTGCCGGTTCTCCTTGCCGCTCGGCTCCGTGGGGCCACAGATGTCCTGGCCGTGGGGGTTGACGTGGACCAGATGTCCAGTTCTAGTCCCGAGGCTCCGTGCCAGGAAGCCGGAGTTAGCAGCTCCTGCTGCAGCCTCGGAGCCCCTGTCCTGGTGACCGTCTGGGGCAAATGGGAAGCAGGACGGAGCAAGGCGCGCTCAAATGCCTCTGCTGGGTGGCTTATGCCCTGCCCACGAGGTCAGCTGGCACATGGCTGTCCTGCCGGCCCCAAGCCACACGCTTGCTGAGAGCTCCTTCCGGGGTGCCCGGCCCGCAGGGAGGCTGGTCATCTGCGCGTTTGGATGCACTTCTGGGTGACTTGAAGGTTTGTCTGGCTCCCTGCCGGGGGTGACTGTGACCCTGGACACAGCAGGTGGCACCAGAGCCGATCCTGGACTGGACAGCGGTGGGTCAGGAGCACACGTCCCCCTTTCAGAAGGTTAATCGTGGAAATGTAAGGCACCAAAAGCCCCATCCACCGGTGAAAGAGAAGAGACGGGCGGGTCAGTCCTGCCTCCTGCTCACGGAATGTAGCCCCCAGGGGACGCTTGAGTTGCTCTTCCTTGCAGTGAGACCAGTCCTCGCACGCAGCTCCAGGGGCGAACGAGATTGACCTGCAGCTCTAGAGAAGAGATATAGTCCATCTTGGCGGGAATGAGATAGCGAAAGGCGTGGCTTGGAGGCAGAGGCTGGAGGGTGGCGGGTTCAGGTCTCAGCTGTCGTGGATGCAGAACAAGCAAGAACCAACTGCAAGAGGACGCAAGGCTGGGTTGAAAGGCTCTGCCTCCTAAAGGTGCCAAGACCTTCCCACACATTAACACCAGCTAAGCATTCAAACCCATGAGACTGGGCACACGTGGCCTCCGCAGGACCGCGGTGGCCTTCTAGACCACCTTCCAGGTAGCCAGCATAGCACTGGACCAGTGCTGGGTGTCCAGAGGGGCTGGCTTGCCGGACTGACCTCTTAGGCACAGAGCACTCGGGTAGGTCTCCCCCAGATGCCCACAGCCTCCCACAGAAGAGAACTTTAAGAGATTCTGCCTCCCCAGCCTCCCACAAGGGAGCCCCCACGTGGAATCCCCCATCCAGCCTCTGCCGTGGCTTCCTCTAGCACCTCCCAGAGAGAAGTCCCCAGGGTTGACTGACGACTTGCTCCAACCTAGGCATGCCAGCCTCGGACCCCCGAACCCTTCACAATCACCTGGCCACCAGGGGGAAGACCCACAGGGATGCAGCCTTGAATTGGCAGGTGCCACTTTAACAGGAGGCGGCTGAGTAGCGTCAACAGGGCGCCGGAAGAGCGTTTTGGCAAGAAGGAATGGCGTGGGCTGACGTCCTGAGGAGGTGCAGGTAGGTCAGGGAACAGGGAGGGGCCTGTCCCGTCCTGGCTCCTGCCATCACCAAGGGGTCCCCAGGGACAAGAGTGGAAGGCAAGGGGACCGAGGGTTCCGGGGTGATTGAACCATTAACTCTGGTCAGTCTTGGATGCCTGGTCCCCCGGGGTTGAGCTGAACCCCAGCCAGAGCGAGGCGTCCCGCTCCTCGGGTCCAGCTCCCAGGGCCCCTTGGAAGCTGGCGCTGGAGGACCAACCTCTCCCGTGATCCCTCACGCCAAAGGGAGTGAGGTTGACCGTGTCGCCATGACAACCGGGAGGCATTCTGCAGGAAAGCACCCTGCGCTCGAGTCCTGGCCACATCCTGCCACTGCACCTCGTGTCTTTCTGTCTGGCGTTTCCCTACGGGACGCTCTGGCGGGGAAGTGGAGACAGAGACAGTTTACACACACCCCAGGGACATTCCCCGGCCTCCATCTCCATGGCCGCCAAGCCCGTTCCCGGGCTGAGCCGTTCCGGTCCCTTACAGCCCAGGCCCAGACAGGACTGGGGTGGGAAGGGCAGGAAGGGACAGGCCCGGGGTTCGATGGCCCAGTGTGTCCACAGGCCTCGGGGGGAGGTGGAAGGGTGGCCTAAGCTGTCCTGTGGCCTCGCGTTGTGTCGCCCAGAGCACCGAGCCCAACAGAGGAGAATGTCGTGTGTGGCCCCCGGAAGACCTTGGCTGGCAGGAGAACTCGGATTAAAATGAGACGTGTTGCATAGCGCGGGTTGGAAAGTGCCGGGACCCTTGATCTGGCCCCAGAGCACGTGGACGTTACAAATGACTGTGGTTCGGGCGTGTGGGACGTGCGCTTGGGATGGAGGTATCTGTTGTGATTCTGGGGTTTCCTTTCCGCCCTGGCTCTCTGCCCTACTGGGTCTCGTTCCCTCAACACGCTCCTTGGCCTTTCTGGTGAGGGCCGGTGTGCTCACGTGTGGCTGGTACCCCGTGACCTCTGCCCCTGTGGCTGCAGCACCCACTGCAGGGGTCTCCTGGGAGTGCGTGTGGGGCTCCACTGGGTGGGGCTCACAGTAGGAAGCCATCGGCACAGCACACTACCCACCAACCAGCCACGGGCGCTACGGGGACCTATGGGAGGGGGATCATCAGGCAGCCCCCACAGACGGCTCTGGCCTCCACGTATGCACGTCCAGGGGTGAGGATGGGTACCCAGGTCCGACAGTGGGGGCAACAAGGGTCCTGTCGCAGTCAGCTTGCGTGCGGCTGATAAAATCATCACCAAACAGCTTAAGAGAACAAAGGGTTCAATTCTCTCTTGTGATTCCTGGTGACAGTTGCTTGTCCAGCTTGGCGGGGGAGCGCGCGCCATCCCGAAAGGGCTGAGGGAACTGGCTGCGCCACATCCACTTTGCCAGACCAGCATGTCTGGCCAGAAGGACGCCCACTTTCTCAAAGAGTTCTCTCCATTTTCTTTTTTTTTTTAATTTTTTTATTATTATTATTTATTCAACTGTGCGCATGTGCGTGTGTGTCTGTGTGTGTGTGTGTGTGTGTAGAACCACGGATGAATTCGCGAACCACCATGGACGCCTCCACCTCCTTCTGCCCCGGGATTCACAGGCTCCGCCCTACCAGGACCAGAAGCGCAGGCCGCCCCCGCTTCCGTCTGGCGTCTATACGTGGGATCTGGGAACCGAACTCAGGACCTTCCGCCTGCGAGGCGGAGGCTTAACTCCTGAGCCACCTCTCCAGCCCCTCTCTCCATTTTCTTAATCTGCTGTAGACTGGGCTTTCCCCGTCAGCTAGACAATCTCCTGCAGGTTTGCTCTGGGTTTAACTCAACTATTAACTCCCCACAAATGCGCCCAGAGCTCAAACCCTCAACCGTCAAGTTGACACCTGTGTCTAACTATGACAGGGTCCTTACCAACTCTGACTCTGTGCTCTGGGGAATACCAGACACCCTGAAACAGGTGTGCAAAGGAAGACACCTCCTAGGGTCTCCTCCCCTCAGACTGCCCTGAAAGGAGCCCCTAGCCTGGGTCTCTGAACCCCACGTTCCCGCTGCCAGCTCTTCCCATGCCCAACCCCGGTTCTCCTTGAGGGGCATCCTGTCTTCCCATCAGCCTCTGCAAGATCGTGGGGATGGCCTCGGCTCCCACATCTGTGAAACAGGAGCTTGCAGATCTGGTGGTCTCTTCTCCTGGTAGTTAGACACGGAGTCAAATCATGCTCTGGGCGCATTTGTAAAGAATTAATGAATTAACCCAGAGCAAGCCTGGAGGAGATTATGTAATCGATGTGGAAGATCCAGCCCATGGTAGGTGGGGCTCTTCCCTAAGCAGGTGGAGGGGATGGGGGAAGCCGGCTTATGAAGTCTGGCATCCTTCAGCGGCGGACCGGGACTTCTCAGGTGTGCAGCTTCTGAACTGAGCTGGTAAGACCAGGAATCCCATGAGCATGAGCCCCGTGCCACGCTTAAGCTGATTCAGCGAGCTGGCGTTCTCTGGCACACCTGGACAGGCATGCCCGTCTAGCAAGTGAGCTTTGCCCTTTCTCAGCAATCCTGTGGACATGGTGTATGGTCAGCTTTGGCCCCTGGTGGTGGTATGAGCTCTCCTGTCAAGATGAACTAACAGCTGTAGCCAGACAATCATAAACTAGAATAAAACCCCTGTTTCCGTAAGTCATTTGGTCATGAATTTATCAGCAACATGCAGGCGAACTGTGATACAGGGTCTTTTTTTTTTTTTTTCCTGCATGCATGTGTGTCTGTATGCATCAGAGGACACTGTGTACCCGTGGCGACTTTGGGAATCATCTTGAATTTAACCCCAAGCTAGCTCCAGCCCGACATTGCTTCTTAGGGCCGCGTCGTGCATGGGGACGCCTCTGCTCAGGGGGACAGCAGCAGCAGGTGAGATCTGCCTTGCTGCCCCTGCTGCCCTGGAGCAGTCGGCCCGTCCAGTGCTCCGTTTTCTTCTGTCAGGTCACAGAAAGCAGTCCCGGCACTCAGCGGCCCTGTACTCTGCTCCACCCCCCTGCACAGAAGGGACCCCCACCCCCATCCTGAACCACAGGGGACCTGTTCCAGATGCTTCCACTCCAGAAAAGCTACTCTGCTCCTCCAGAGTGTTTCTTACCCACATCACTTCCCACTGCTCTGCCTAAAACGGTCCAGTGATTTCCCATGTCACTCAGCGAAATGAGAAGTTCTTCCCATGGCGCGCGGTCTGTTCCTAGGTTGCACACACAGGGCGCAAGCTGGTGACTGACTGGTGAAGTCCTGAGTGGGGGTATGCGGTGGGAGGAGCACGTGGCCCTGCTGCCGTGGGAGGGGCACGTGGCTCTGCTACAGTGGGAGGGGCACGTGATCCTACTGGAGTGGGAGGGGCACGTGGCCCTGCTGCAGTGGGAGGGGCACGTGGTCCTGCTGCAGTGGGAGGGGCACGTGATCCTACTGGAGTGGGAGGGGCATGTGGCCCTGCTGCAGTGGGAGGGGCACGTGGTCCCTGCTGCAGTGGGAAGGGCACGTGGCCCTGCTGCCGTGGGAAGGGCACGTGGCCCTGCTGGAGGGAGCTGGAAGGCCCGGGAGGAACTGAGCACGAGGTCCCAAGAAGCAGAGCCGGACGGGAGGCTGCTGGCCATGCTGCGACCACGTGTCCTGTCGTGCTGAGAAGCTGCTGAGCAGCAGGCGTGGCCTGGAACAGACGTCAAGCCCACGGTGTTCACGCTCCTCGCAGGCTTCCGACGGGTCTTATCTGGCTTGTGTGATATCGGCTCCAAAACCGTCCCCAGCCAGACACGAGCCATGTGGCCCACCTGCCCTTGGCCCCCCAGCTGGTTCTCTCGCTCACCCCGTTTGTCTGACCCGTCACATTGCTGGCTGCTTCTTGAGCTCTGCCCGTGCCGCTCCTGCCCGGCATGCGCGTGCCCTGCTTGTTGTCTCACCTTCGTGCCCCCTGGTCCCCGCGTGCCGCGTCCATCTCCCTCACTGCCAACTTCCCAGGAGAGAGTTCAGGTGACAGCCAGCCGGTGCCTCTCCTGTCCTCCTAAGCCACGTGGACATTCTTAAACTATTCAGTGTGTGTGTGTGTCAGAAGGCATCATGTGTCCCTGTGCAGGACCATGGGTGACTTGAGAATCATCCTGGATTGCTTCTACTGCCTTTTGCTTCACGCTGGGATTTCTCAGGCTCCATCCACCAAGGTTGCTGCTATTTCCACCTGGCATGTTTACAAGGGACCTGGGATCCGAACTCAGGACCTTCTGCTTGTGAAGCAGAGTCTTACCTTCTGAGCCATCTTTGCAACCCCACTTGGACATTCTTAGTCAGCGACTCTAGTTGGGATGAGTGTCTCGACCGCAGGACGGATATCTCAGCGGCTGCTGGTGGGACAGCACGAGTCAGAGCTCAGACCTGATGGCCTCAAAGCCTCCTTCTCCTCCGCCTGATGCCAGCGGCGGGGTGACGTGGAGCTGGAGGGCAGAGAGGCTGGGGGCTCAGCGCCGCCCCTGCCCCGTGCTGGCTCCTCACCAGGAACCAGGCCCCAGTGGGTGGACGCAGACTCTCAGGTCGCCCTGCGTCCTCCGCCCGGCCTCCCAGTGCCCAAGTCTGAGGGACCCGCTCGTTGCAACATGGACAGATCTCAGCCCCTCAGCTGCCACGGCCAGGGGGAGACCGGCCCCCGGGTTCATTCCCACCCGTCTGTAAACATGACACCCAGGCTTGATGCTCCCCAGCCTGGAGGCTCTGGGGAGGATCTGGCTCAGGCTTGCTGTCAGCTTGGGTGGCCCGCACCCTCCCTCGGACACACACATACCACTCCCATCTCTGCCAGCTCGTGGGGTGTCCCTTTCCCCTCCCTCCCCCTCCCTCTCTCTCTTCTCTCTCTCCCTCTCCCTCCTTCTCCTTCCCTCTCTCTCTCTTCTCTCTCTCTCTCTCTCCCTCTCTCCTTTTTTTAAATTTTTTATTATTATTATTTATTCAACTGTGTGCATATGCGTGTGCACGTCTCTGTGTGTGTGTGTGTGTGTGTGTGTGTGTGTGTGTGTGTGTGTGTAGAACCATGGACGAATTCCCGAACCACCACGGACGCCTCCACCTCCTTCTGCCCCGGGATTCACAGGCTCCGCCCTACCAGGACCAGAAGCGCAGGCCGCCCCCGCTTCCGCCTGGCGTCTATACGTGGGATCTGGGATCCGAACTCGGGACCTTCCGCCTGCAAGGCAGAGGCCTAACCCCTGAGCCACCTCTCCAGCCCTCTCTCTCTCCTTTTGCAACAAGTCTCATGTCACTATGGCTGCCCTTGACCTATTGATCCTCCTGCTCTGGTGCTGAGATGACACAGCCACGCGCCTGGCCGTTTCTCTCCTCCTGTAGGTGTTTAGGGCCCGCCCCACCCCTCCGCCCTCACTCTACTCGAGCCCGCTTCTGAGGAAGGCTCACGATTCTGCATGCACGCTTCAACCAGAAGACCCCCGCGTGTGACGGGAGCCTGGTTCCTCTGCTCGCCTTCCCATGTCTCCAGCATCTGCCTGGTCCGCCAGCTCCTCCGCCTTCACAAAGAACTGCCATCTTGGGCGCAAGCAGACATGCCCCGGGGCAGGGTGCCAGCGCTCTGTGGATGACAACGGGGGTGTGTCCCGGCAGCCGGGGACCCCTTCTGTCCTCCCTGACCCTTCACAGCTCTCGCGTCCCCCCCGCCGCCAGCACTGGGCAGTTTTCTCACAGCCTGGACCCCGGGAGGCATAAACCAGGCGGTGTTGGTGTTTTCCTAAACAGTCGGCTGGCCGGGAGCGGCACTTCCCGGAGTGTGAAGCAGCCAGTTCTAATTTCAAGGAGCAAGTCTTGTTTTTTTTGTTTTTTTTTTTCTGCTTTCTACATCTGTGCTGACATTCTGGGATTCTTCGAGAACTGCTTCTGAAGAGCAAAGCCCAGAGCCAAGAATCTTTAAGCCAGAAGAGACTGCAGTGAGGAACAAACAGCCGGGGCCTCGGCCCACGAGGTTCACGGCCCGGTTGCCCAGCCCTGGAAGCGAGGGGCTCGTGGCACAAGACAGGGCACAGGAGACTTTTCCATTGACAGCAGACCCCATGGGGTTGAGCTCAGCAGATGAGTCCTTAGATGTGGTGTCAAAAGCCCAGACAATGCAGAGACCCCTCGTGGACACGAGCAAGACAACGAGAACCACAGAACCAGAGAGACCCGACAGCTGTGTATCTGGTAAGGGATCGAGATCCAGAATATGCCACATTCAAACTCACCACCCACAGAACCTCCATGAGCAGGACGGCGAAGGACCCGTTCTTTCTGTTTTCTAACAGATCTCACGGGAAGCCACAGAGATGTACATCGCACCCGCTAGGGTGGCCACAGTTTAACAAGAGCCTGAAGAGCAAGTGCTGGTGTGGCCTGGAGGGAGCCCGAGCCTTTGCACACAGCCACTGGGTGAGACCGGTGCTGTGCGACCCAGATACACTCCGTCGTCACGTGACCCCTCGGCTCTCCTGACTAAACACCAGGGAGTCCAGAATCCAAAGCAGAGACGTGAAGGATACTCTCTCTCTCTCTCTCCTCTCTCTCTCTCCTCTCTCTCTCTTTCTCTCCTTCTACCTTCCCTCTCCCTCCCGCTTTTTCTCCCTCCCTCCCTCTTCCCTTCCCTCCTCCCCTCCCTTTCTCCCTCCTCCCCTTCCTCCCTCCTCCCCTTCTTCCCTCCTCCCCTCCCTTCATCCCTCCCTCCTCCCCTCCCTCCATCCCTCCTCCCATCCCTCCCTCATCCTCCTCCATCCCTCCTCCCTCCTCCCCCCCTCCCCTTTCCCCCTCCTCCCTCCTCCCCCCCCATCCCTCCCTCCATCCCTCCCTCCTCCCCTCCCTCCATCCCTCCCTCCATCCCTCCCTCCTCCCCTCCCCCTCCCCCTCCCTCCCTCCTCCCCTCCTCCCTCCTCCTCTCCCTCCTCCCTCCCTCCTCCCCTCCCTCCTCTCCTCCCTCCTCCTCCACTCCTCCCTCCCCCCTCCCTCCCTCCCCCCTCCTCCTCCTCCCTCCCCCTCCTCCCCCCTCCCCCTCCCCTCCCTCCCTCCTCCCTCCCCCCTCCTCCCCCCCTCCCTCTTACCCCTCCCCCCCCTCCTCCCTCCTCCCTCCCTCCTCCCCTCCCTCCCTCCATCTCTCCTCCCTCCATCTCTCCTCCCGCTCCATCTCTCCCTCCTCCCCTCCCTCCCTCCTCCTCCCTCCTCTCCCCCGCCCTCCCTCCTCCCCTCCTCCCTCCTCCCCTCCCTCCATCCCTCCTCCTCCTCCTCCCCCTCCCTCCCTCCTCCCCTCCTCTCTGTCCCCTCCTCCCTCCCCCCTCCCCTCCCTCCCTCCTCCCCTCCCTCCCTCCCTCTCCCTCCTCCCTCCCTCCCTCCACTCTCCCTCCTCCCCTCCCTCCCTCCTCCCCTCCCTTCCTCCATCCTCCCTCCTCCCCTCCTCCCTCCTCCCCTCCCTTCCCCATCTCTACCCCTCTCCCTCCCTCCCTCTCTCCCTCCTCCCCTCTCCCTCCCTCCTCCCCTCCCCCTCCCCCTCCCTTCCCCCCTCCCTCCCTCCTCCCCTCCCTCCCTCCTCCCCTCCTCCTCCCCCCTCCCCTCCCTGCCTTCTCCCCTCCCTCCCTCCTCCCCTCCCTCCTCCCTCCCTCCCTCCATCTCTCCCTCCTCCCCTCCCTCCCTCCTCCCCTCCCTCCTCCCCTCCCATCCTCCCCTCCCGTCCTCCATCTCTCCCTCCTTCCCCTCCCTCCTCCCCTCCCTCCTCCCCTCCCTCATGCGGACCAAGCTGACACTGAACTAGTCATGTAGTTAGGGCTGACCTTGAACCCCTGATCCTCCGGCTTCGTCTCTAGAGTGCGGGGTGACAGGTGCACCCACCTGCCTATGTGGCACCAGAAAGGTGCTCTACCCGCTGTGCCCCATCGGTGCCCCCCTGTGTTCTAACCCGGGTCGGTCCCAGAGGAAAGGTCCACAAGAGGCTAAGCGAAAGTGACGGTGCACGTCTCTCGCCTCGTGAGGAAGAAGAGCAGAGCCCGTCGCGCGCCATGACATAGAGGAGCCCGGGCGCCTTGAAGGCAGCCGGTGCCACAGGACAAGCATGATGCCTATGTGACCCCACCTCTGGGGCACCTGGAGCAGCAGATTCAGGGCACAGAGAGCAGATCCGTTGTCATGGGGCTGGAGCTGGAGCGTTTGATTAGCACGACTGAGACCCTCGGTTCCCCCTCCTCTGACACGGTAAATAAACATGAATACCTGTTCAGACACGAGGTCACCAAGGCCAGAGTGACGGCTCAGGGCTTGAGCTTCTGCCTCACAAGCAGAAAGTTCTGAGTTCAGATCCCAAATCCCACGTAAAAATGCCAGGCCAAAATGGCAGTGGCCTGCCCCTCCGGTCCTGGAAGGTGGAGACTGGGAAACTCCAGGAGCGAAGCAAAGAGGAAGTAGAATTAAGCCTTGTTCTTTTACAAGGATGCATAGTGCCCTCGCTCTCTCTCTCTCTCTCTCTCTCTCTCTCTCTCACACACACACACACACATGATTTGAGACCACAGGGTAGGGGCAGAAAGTAGACTTTCTGATTCAAATCTTCTGCTCATGGTGATTAAAAAACAACAACTTTGAAACTAGATCAGGAAGAGGCCGCACAGCTCTGCAGGGCTGGGCAGAGGACTTAGCCATAGTGCTCGCACGGGGAGTGCAAGGACCCTGTTTTGAATCCTCAGTACCCAGGTGGAAACCTGATCACGACCGCGTGTGCCCGTGACCCCAACACTGGGGTCAGCAGAAACCGGCGTCACGGGAGTTTCCTAGCCGGTTCGCTGACATGACTTCAGGGCCAGGCCCTGTCTCGAAGCAGGAAGGCAATGAACGCTAGAAGCAGCAGCCCAAGTCCTGCTCTGGTTTCTGCAGACGTGTCAGCCACTGCATGCATGCATGCAACACACGTGTACTATACCAAATAAACCATCGAACTTGAGAGAGAGAGAGAGAGCCCTCCATGCAAATCCCCTTAAGAAGGGGCTTGACTCTGGACCCTGCGGTGGGGGTGCCTCTCTCCCGCATCCATCTGTCCTGCCCCTGACTCGCGGGGCAGCCTCTCTGCAGGCCCAGCCCAGACCCCACCCACGGGCTCTGTTCTCTGTGTTTCCGTGCTGGGCCCAGCCCCCCTCCGAAGCCAGTTTTCTGCAGAGTGAAAATGTTTTCTCTGGGCCCACTCAAGCAGACAGCCCCCCACCTTGGCCTGAATTGAGAGGCCCAGAAATCAAATGGGACAGACGGTCTCCTTGGGGCGTCCTTGGCGCAGAGTGCGTGCGCGCACTGCCTTCCCTTGTGCCGGGACTTCCCCGTCGCGCTATGCCAGCACCGAGCCTCGGGGCTGGCGCGTCTTCCTGGCAGACCCCTGGCCGGGCTGCTGGCCCCGATGCCTCCCTCAAGGCAGGTGTATGCGGTTCTGGCACTTCCAGGGACTTGCTGGTTGATCCTCCTGGGAAGCAGCCCATCTTGCAGCTCACCCTACAGGACCAAGGAGGGTGTGTGCTCCTTAAAGGCCAGCAAGGAGGGAGGCGCCAGCAGTGTCGCCCCTGGCCGCCTTGTGGGAGGGTCTGTCAGGGCTCTAGCACCTGGTCACTCTGCCAGGGCTGAGTGCCGGGCATGCCCACGCCAGCTCCCCTGAGCACCACAGGCTCGGCATAGGCGCAGGAGCCACCCCAGACCCTCTGGGGCTTGGCTTAGCCTCGCCCACTGCCTGTGCCTGCCCCACTGCCTGTGCCGGGGGTGCTGGCGTCGGACCATCAGGTGGTGACTGAAGTGGAGACCCCAAGACTGAGCCCCCAGGGCTTGCATGGCTCTATGGGGCAGTGACCCTCAGAGCTAGCCAGGAGGTGAAAATGGGGAGGGTCACCGGAGACATTCCCTGGGGACACTGAATGCTGAATGCAGGGTCTGCCACCGCAGGGGACCTTGCCTGAGTCTGGCCTTCACCGCCCTAGTGAAATACCCGAGGCAGGTTAGCTATATAAAAGGCTGGAGGTTCATTTTTGCTCAAGAAGCTTATTTTGGAGGCTGAACATTCTAGAATGGATTCACCAAGAACAGCATCTCAGAGAAGCTTCGCAGGAGGGAGAATCACATCACTTGATTGACAGAATCCGGGGTAGTCTGGTGCAGCGCAGCCCCACTGTCGCCTCCTGGGGCATCACTTCAGTCGCCTCCACAGCTTCCCACTCGCAAGGGCCCCAAGTGCCCCACGCTGAAGGCTAAACGTTAGCTCAGTCCGCGCCAAGGCCAGAGTGCCCTTATGCTTGGCACCAGCTCCAGCTCTTCTGGGGCCTCTGGCCTCTCATGGGGAGGGGCCAGGTAGGAGCAGGGCTGGAAGACCTGGAGCCACTCAGGTACGTGGACAGTAGGGGGGGCTCAAGCTATAATGCAGGGTGAGGGGCTCAGCACCTCGCTAAAGAGATACAAGACAGGTAGGGAAGAACTTGCAGCGGCCTGAGCCGTCTGAAAAAGAAAAATGCAATTAACTGCTCTAGAGGTAGTGAGCCCCCCATTCCCAGAAGCGTGCAAGCCGAGAACAGTTGCTGGTGTTCCAAAATCCTGAACTCACGCACCTCGGCTCCGCTGTGTGGCTGCAAACCGGCTGCTTCCCCTGAGCGCCATTTTTAGCCCTGCGGCCTCTGACATCACACATCTATGTGCCAAGACCAGGTGTGACAAGCACAGAAAGTCATCGCTGCTGGGTCCGAGTGAGTTCTCACCAGGGCGCCGAACTGATGCGCAATCGCTTCCCTGAGCACAGCAGGGGGCCCCGGGCGGCTTCCAGACCAGAGCTGTTCAAGTTCGGCAGGACCCTGTCTCCAGCAGGGTGGGCTTCCTGAGAGGACTATCCACCTGCCAAGCCCCGAGACCGGACTCTTCTTTCCTCACCTTCCACACTATGGTGGTCTGTCCATCGCCCACCAAACCCCAGCTCCTGTGTCCCGGCCAGGGAACCACAGGGCATCGAGCAGGAAATCCCCAGGAAATGCCAGAGCGCGGCCAGCGTCTGGCCTCTTCTGTTAGTGCGGTGTGTGTGCGTGTGTGTGTGCACACTTGTGTGTGCATGTGCGGAGGGCAACCAGGCAGCTTTCTTGACCCCATGTCCTCTGGCCTCCTGGTGTTAACATCTGGATCACAGTCATTTTGTCCCTTGGAAAGAGTTCCCAAGCTCTACACATGCTCTGTCTAGCTTAGTCAGGGAAATCCATTTTTTTCAAAGCCCAGGATTCCAGCGACCACCTCACCTCACTGTGGACATGGGGGGAGGGGTGTGGGCTACAACCTGCTAAGGGGATGTGATACAAGACAGGTTTGTGAGGGTGCTGGAGAGATGCCTCATGGGCAAAGCATTTGCTGTGCAGACCTGAGTTCAGATCCTGGGCACCCATATAAAACCTGGGCACATCTGTAACCCCAGTCCTGGGGGCAGGGCAGAGACAGGAGGATCCCCGAGCTCACTGGCTGGCCAGTCTAGATGACTGACAGGTTCGGTGAGACCCTGTGTCAAAGACATCCACCTGCTCACGACCAAGCAAGCACACGCCACACACATCCACAGAGAGTCCACGAAGTCTGTATCTTTCTTCACTCTTTACTGTGTAAAAATAAACTCAACAATTCATGTCATCTCAGCAAATGGAAAAGAAAAGAAAGCAAGAAACCAGTAGAAATAGTGCATTTCCAGAATGGCTGATGGGAGGTGGCAGGTCCCATGGTTTTTACCCTTTGATACCCAAAAGGCTGCAGATTGTATGAAAAATGTACAGCTTTGGTTAGCAAATAATGAAAAAGTAAGATACATCGATTCTCTCATATTTTACACTATGTACATGGTCACAATATCAACTCTAGGGGCTTGCTTTTTTTTGGCAAATAAGACAAAATTGGGACTCTAAGTATTGGGCTTTTGTATCTCCTCAATGACTTGTTCCCTTTGCACAACTGCACGAGTCCACTGAGCACAGAAGCGATGCGGTTCCGTCGTCGGCTGAATAAATTTACACACTGCGTTAGGAAGTGAAATTCTCACTCCTTCCAGTCACACGCAGGTTAGTAAGGCTTCCAGGCCCTGCTGGTGGCCCTAGAAACCCTAGTTTCTTTTATCAAGGTTGGAACTGAACGTCAAATCATCCCACTTAACCAGTCCGCTCAACACGAAGAGCCCACTAGCCAAGGCCTTTATGATCCGGCCCCAGCACACCTTCTAGAACATGCAGTCCCTTGCTGGAGCTCTCTGGAATGACCACGAGCCTCACGCCGGCCTCTCCTCCCCCCTCACTGCTCTCAAGACCCCCCCTTGGTCTCAGGTCCCAGGGCTGGTGACGAAGTTATCTCTACAGTCTTAGGAAAGAAACTGGGAATCTAGAAAAGGAAAAGAAAGCATACAAAATGTGTCTCTGTCTTCCAAAATACAAGCTTTCAGTCCTACGGTTTTGGTGGCGCCTGAAAGTATTTTCCAAGGGAGATAAAGGTTGAGATAATTTATAATTTGTCCTATTCTTCCATAAAAATACTCTTGTTTGGTAATAAACTTTTTTCTTCTACAGTAAGAGAAATAATACTGTTATCAAAAGCAAGAAGGCTTACGAGTCAAGCGGGATCTCAGCCCCCCAGGCCCGGGGAGCCTCCGTGGCAGCTCTCCCAGCCCACGCCTGGGGTGCCGAGGGTCACCCACGCGGCGAGAGCGAACGCTGTCTCGACAGTGGTTTTATCTTCTTATTTTATAAAATGGCTTACCTGAGAGAGGCATGTATTATTCAGTGCAACAGGGGACGTCAATCGGATTACGGAGTCGGAGGAAGCTATGTGGATTAGATTTGCGGCTGCCGTCTACGTTTCTCGGGGCCAGCCAAGTGCCAAGTGTGAGCACAGTGACGGAGGGGGGCTTGGCACAGACTCCAGTTAGGGCGGGAGCTAGATGTCAGCTTCTGTCCCAGGCACCACGGGTGCAGGGGGGCGGGGGGGTGCGGAGGCCTAAGCGTCAGGGGTGTGCTCTGCCCTCTGGCGGGGCAGAGGATGGCTTGTGGTCCTGAACGGACAGCTCCCACCTCACCCATGTGGGTGGAGGCGGTCTGGGGTCCGTGTTGGCAGGGGCTGGTGGCGGGAGCTGACGGGAGCGCCCCGGGCACGGCCGGCTCTGGGCCTTGCCTGGAAGCGACTCCCGGATGGCTGAAGTGGGGGTGGGGCTCGATCTGGTTTGGAAAGGTGATCCCATCCCACGCTGGCTCGCTCGCTCTCCCAACCACGGGTTACCCTTCGGGCTTGTTTCCAACCTACGTGTCAGAGATGCTTCTTGGTGTGTCTCGGGGGCGGGAGGGCCGGAGGGTCTCTCTTGCCCTCCCGTCACCCCTGGCTTCCTTACCCAGCCGTTTTCAGTAGCTACACGGGTGGTCACAGAACACTGGGCGGCACTCAGCACACAACACAGAACTGGAGAAGTCCATGCAGACAAGGGGACACGCGTTGGAGCAAGGGAGCAAGGAACACGCCACCCGAGGAACATGCAAGCACGAGATCCCCACGGAGCCCAGGGCGCCGCAACCCGACGGGCGCTGAGAACGCAATTGTCTAAGGGGGAAAAAAAAGCCACTGCGAGACAAGGACGTGCGGCTCACCGCGGGGTCTGCGCTCTGCAGAGCGGCAGCCCGCGGGCACCCACGGGCACAGCAACACAGACACGAACGAACACAGACGCAACGGATGCACTAGGTCAGACACAACACGGACCTGTGTGAAGGAGCCAGGTGGCCCTGGGGTACAGCAGGAGCCAGACCTGCTCCGGCTGAGGAAGGGTCCGCAGCTGCAGACCAGCCAGGCAGTGCGTAGGCTTCTGAGAGACTTGCAGTCTTTTGCCAGTCGGGCTTTGGAGTGAGACTCCAGGTGCCCCCGGGCATATGCCCACCAGACAGGCAGAGAAGGCAGGGGCTCACCCCACCCTGGGCGGCCTTCTGAGCATTTTGTCATTCGGCACACTGTGTCACACACGTGTGCACACACACGCATGTGTGCGTGCGTGTGCACAGACACGTGCACTTTGCTCCCCTCCTCAGAAGGCGAAGGAGGGGTGCTCATGCTTCCTGTGAGGAAAAGCCTCAGATCCGGACACGAGTGGGGCTCGATGTCGCAGGCCTGTGCCCCGGGAGATGGAAGCACAGCAGGCTGCACGTGAGAGGGTCTCCTTCCCTAGCCCCCGGGAGGAGAGACTCACGTGGGTCCGTGCGCCAGGAGGGGGATATGGCTATGAAAAGTACCATGAGAAGGCAGCCCATGGGCTGCGGGTCAAGTCTCGGTGCCCTTTGGGGCATGGGGCCCCCACTGGAAGCCTCCGGGGAAGGCGTGGGACCCCGCATCCTGCGGCTGCGATAGGGCACGCCGGAGTCGCCGGGCTGGGATGGCATAGTCGTGGTGGCTGAAAGGGAGTTGACAGGCCCGTCTCATGGGGGCAGGGAGGACAAAGATCCTCAGAGGGACAGAGCAGCTGAGTCGGTCACGCTGCCCTCAGGCTCCCTGGCAGGAGGGGCCGAGGGAGCAACTGGCGGGTAGTGCCATCCCAGGACTGCCAGCCTTCAACCTTGAGTCCACTTCTCATCCCCAACACTAATTCTCTGCGGAAGGGCCCCGCTGTCTTTAACAAGCCACTAAAACAGAGACTACGTGGCTCTGAAGAGGTCTGCAAACGAGGATCGATGTGTGTGCTGCGGAAGCTACACCAGCCCCCAGGGGCAGGGCAGCTGACCGAGTCGGTAAAGACAGGCTTCCGACCCACCGCGACACTCCCTAAAGCCACAGAGAAGAAATGAAATATCTCCCTGTAAAATAGAAACCTCCCCTAGCCACACACACCACACACGCAACACCTACTTCTGCATCGGTAAAACTGATGTGGCCCGCGTCGGCTGGAACGGGGCATGCCTGGGGAGCATCAGGCTCCTAGGGAGAATGGGGTGTCCTCAGGGCCAGAACAGCGTCAGGACTGCTTCACGTGTGCAAGGAGACAGACCAGGCCGTGTGCGTGTGCGTGTGCAGGGGCCGGGGCCTGGCTGGGTTCATTCCTAGGGAGGGGGGAGAACGGGCAATGGGTCCGTATCATTGCACAAGCAGGGTGGGCGGGCGCGATGGGGCTGGGGGCTCAGCCCTAGCCTGAAGCCCTCAGTTGATCTGGCGACAGGCCTCAAATGTCCACTTGGTGGCTCCGCCGAAGATCTCGATCTGTGACTCGGCCCACGCGATGACGTTGCCGGAGAGGGCCTTGGTGCTGCAGGTGGCCAGGTTGTACACCTCCCCGGGGGTCAGCTTGCGGTCCCAGATGTTGAAATGGGCCAGCTCGCCCACGAACGCTTGAGTAGCATCAAACCCACCGCCTAGAGTGTCCTTTGGAGAAGAGCAAGGGTGGGCTGAGTGAGCTGGCGTCCAGGACCCCCTTCCCCGAAGGCATTCTGGACACCTCCGCTGCTCCCGTGGGGGCTCTCTGTCATCCACGTGCTCCGGGGCCCCCCCAAAGAGAGTCTAGAAAAAGGAGGTGGCCAGCCAGCCTTGGTGTGAACCTGGTTTCTCTCTTGGGGTCTGCACGTGAAATAAGACACTGGCTGGAAGGGGGGGTCAGCAGGGTCTCGGGGCACCAGCTAAAGTCAATGATGTCCCGAGAGGAAGATCCAGCTTCCCACCCGCTCATCCCCCTCCCAGGTGGGAGACCCACCACTCCACAGGAACTAAATTATTCATTGCCAAAAGTGGAGCTGGCTTCTGGTGCCAGCGTGAGGCTGCGCGGTTCCTGGTGGTGCTGGGCCGCTCCAGGGGGGTCCTGAAGTCAGCCGGGGCAGGGCCGTGCCCGCCCTCGTCCCCGTCTCCACCCCACCCTGAGCTCGGCCACCTGTGGGCCTGCGCACTCCCTACCTCCCACCTCTGCCCGAGCCCCCACCTGCTCCTGGCCCAGCACCAGCACGCCCTGAGGCTTGATGGGGTGGTAGGGTGCCAGGTTCTCGCCGTTGCCGCCCTGGGTGCCATCCTGGTAAGCTTCCCAGACCCCGTCCCGAGTAGTCCAGGTGACGCAGATGTGGTGCCACTTGCCGTCGTTGATCACAAAGGGCAGCTTGGCCACCTGAGGAGGAGGGCGCCCACGTGACCAGCCCTGTCGGTCAGACGCTGCCCCAAGCCGCGGGTGCCCACGGGCTCTCGCCCCACTCGAGTTTGCAACAAAGCTCAGGCCACCACTGAACTCACAGAGCGTGGCCTTTCCACAGGCTAAGGGTCACCAGCCCCACCCATGGGCGGCCCAAAACATCACATTGGAAATGGGTTGCTTGTTGCCAAGGGGCCGAGACCCATCTGGGGTCACACCTCCTCGCAGTCCTCCTCCTCCATCTTAGCTAAAAAGAAAGACTCCGCTGGGGAGCACCCCCTGGGCGGCTGAGCTCGGCGCTGTGGTCTTCCCGCGGGCTCTCCTGGCTTGCGGCACTCCGCCCCCAGCTACTGGTCCACACGGCCGCAGCCAGTCAGGGCACAGCCTCGAGGGAGGCCGTGGGAACAGACCATGCCCTCCAAAGCTGGGCGGTCCGGGGACCCCGCATCTCACACCAGCTTCCGCCCAGAGCTGAGGCCTGAGCGCTCGCCCCAGCCCTGTCCACCTGGAGGAAAGCAGTGCTTTCCGGAGCCCACGTCCAGACCAGGAGCTGGCGTCCGATTCCCAGGCAGGCTTGAGTCATTTACTACCAGCGACTGTGCAGACCAGGGGGCTGGAAGCTGGCGGCTTGCTGCTGTCCCCGGGAGGGGCAGGCCGGAGCCCGGCTCACGAAAGGAAAATCACAGCTCTCCCCAGAGGCGTCGGGGAGGTGGGCCTGGCCTCCTTCTGGAGGGAGGGAACAGTGTGGTAGACCTAGATGAAGGGAGGGGCACTCACGTCCCCTAGAGTATCTCGGTTCCCCAAATATGGAGGAGTGGAGCCAGCCAGAGCCAGCCGGTGGAGGAGGAGCCAAAATCAGTCCACCACAGCAGTCGGGTGGACTGTCTAGAACATTCCCGAGCTTGTCCTCTGCCATCTCCCCTTTGCCAAGTCCTCTCTCTGGAAAGTTCTAGCTGTGTCTGTTTTGGATGGAGGGTAAGTCACGGTGCCCTCCCCGTTTCTGGCCTGATTCAACCCCGTCTCTCAATCCTGTTGAGCCGACACTTCTCAGACCACAACAGCTAGGACCAGTACCCCGCAGTGTCGGGGTTCTAGGGGTGCAGGGAGAGCACTACCTTGTCATTGATGAGGATCTCCATGGGGTTGTTGCCCCACTCAATGAGGACCAGTTCGTTGGCCTGGCCGGGCACAGCGTAGGAGAAGGGCGTGCCCACGCCAGGCGCGGCGCTGGACTTGAGCCACATGCACACGGTGAAGGCGTACATCTCCGGCAGGCTCTTCTTCACCTTGGCATACATGTAGTTGGTCCGCAGAGGGAACGTCAGCTGAAATTTGTCTCCAGGGCGGTTGTCCTTCTGACCTAGGAGGACGAGACCCAGCCCGGCCATCTGTGCCTCGCCCAAGCGCTTATGGCATGAGTTGGGTTTGGTCCCCACTAAGCCCGTGACGCACGCAGGGCACAGGGCCAGCTGGCCAAAAGAGCTGACCAAGGCCTCCACACGCCAGAGCTGGCCCGTCCGTGCAGCCACATGGTCCTCCCCTGGGAGGGTGGGTCAAAACACAGGACAGTCAGAGCCTGTCCTAGGGTCGCAAGGTGGGGTGCAGGGAGGGAAGAGGGCCCATTCCAGTGCACCATCCCACCAACTGGCCCGGAAGGTCCGGGGGGAGAGAAGGAACGGGGCTAGCCCCTCGGACCAGCCCCTCGAGGCCCGGCCTGGGGCTCAGAAGCCGTGGTGCTCAGAGGCACCTGCTCGACTGTCCTGGGCTCTTCTCTGTCCTCATCCAAGACGACCCAGTCACACTGCATCCCAGCACCCAGCCCTCTCCGTGCTCCCGCGTGTCCCTCAAAGGGGGAGCAGCCTGCTCCGCCTGGAGCTTGCTGAGAGGCAGGGCAGTGGTAGAGGGCAGCTGCCCTGAAGCCCCCCCAGGTGACTGCTTTGAGGGTGCCACACGGACTCTGGGTACTCAGACTCCAAGCCTGGTACCTTCCCACCCCAACTTCCTGCTAGCGTCCCCTGGGAATGATTACCTGCTCCCCTCCACCTGCACACACCTCTACTTCCACTGTGATTGCAGCCCCAAGACCCCAGAAAGTGAGTCCTACCCAGTGGAGGGCATCCACTCATCCAGAGCCCAGGACCGCGCCTGCCCCCCACCTCCTGACTGTACCCCTGTACTCCTGCTCCTGTCTCAGAGCCCAGGAGGAAGCTGGTACCCAGATAAAGAGCGACTTCTAGAAGGCATCGGGATAGGCCTGCGAGCCCCTGCTTCCCTGAGCAGCTGAGCGCGCAGGCGGAGCAGGGCTGACCCCTCCATGCCGCCCCCATTCAGACCCGTAGTGGGGGGCAGCAGCCTGCATCTCCCTGGAGTGTTTTTGTTCTGGGTCCCCCCTCCCGCTGTCCTCCTCCTCCCTGAGGTCCCTCTTTCCCCCCGATCTGTTTTTCAGTTACATAACGCGCCTTAAGATGGCACTGTTTAAATCCATCCGGCACATTTTGCGGTCTGAAGCAGGGTCACGTGGCCTCGCTGTGAGCTCAGGCCTCCCCCTCCCCCTTTTACAACCTTGTTTGATTTCTTTGCCTACAGGGCACCGCTCATCTCGCACCTGGCGGATGCTGGGGGCCGGGCCCGTTCGTGATCGGGCATCTGCAGGAGCTTGGAAAATCAGCCTTCTGGCACTTGGGGGAAAGGAAGCTAGGAAGAGGGGGCTCAAGATGGAGATGGGGACCCTGTGATGCTAAGGGCAGCCAGAGCACAGGGTCTGGGGGAGGGGGAAGGAAAGGTACCCGACACCCTCAGAGGGCTGCCTGCCTAGCTCTCGGCTGCTGGCCGATTCCAGGTGAAGCGTGACACCCTGGTCAGGGAGACTTAGGCCAGAGACATCTAGGTGCAAAGTTATCAAAGATTAAAGAAATCAGACTTGAAAAATTCAGCGAGTGTGTCTCGGCAGTGCCCATGCCATCCCTCCCTGTGCTCTGCTGCTTCCCTCCCACCGTAGAAACGGGGTGGCCAGCCCAGATCTGGGACTACCAGGTGGGCCGAGGGACAGGGTCCTGGAGGAGCCGCGGGCAGGCACGCACCCTTCTGAGCCCTTACCTTTCTCCAGCTCGCTGATCCGCTGATGGAGGGAGGTCAAGGCGCTCTCGATCTTGACCCTCTCCTCCGTGTCGTTCTTAGGGCCCCCCTTGCCTTCCTCCAGACTGTTGACACGCGACAGCACCTGTCGTTCTAGGTCGTCCAGCTTGCTCTGCAGCAGATCTTTGAGGCTGTTGGTCTGGCTGGAGGAATTGAGGCGGCTGTACTGCTGCGGGGGCACAGGGCAGGGGAAAACCACACGGTTACGCACCGAGCCCTGACCGTGCGGCGCGGTCCCTGGGGCAACTGCGGGGGTGGCCGCCGGTGGCGCCCCACGGGCTCTGGTCGGGCATCAGCGCACCGTAGATGCAGGGAAAAGGGGTGCCGGACCGAGTCGGGATGGGATGGGTGAGGGCGGGAGGGCGCACAACGCAAAGGGGAAACCGCGGCTCACGCGGACCTCGAGGTTCTCCAGGCGGGTTTTGAGCGACTGCAAAGTTTGCCCGAGTTGGCTGAGCGTCTCGGCGGCTGGTGTCCGGGACAGGTCGCCCATCGTGTTCTTCCCCGAACCGGGCTGCTTGCGGCCGCCGCCTGGCCTGGCCTCGCCGGGACCCGCGTCCAGCGTGCTCTGGCTCTCGCAGCGGCCGAGCTTGGTGGTCAGCTCGCGGATGGTCTCCTTCTGGCTGAGGATAGTCTCCTTCTGCTGCAGCACGGTCTCGCGGAGCTGCAGCACGGTGCTCCGGAGCTCCTCCGCGCCGCCCGCGGCCACGGACGCGGTGCACATGTCGGCGTCCACCGGCACCGAAGTGCAGATGAAGCGCGTCGGCCCGAAATCCTGGGCTCCGCTGCCCAGGAGGCAGAGGGCGAGCAGCGCACAGGTGCGCGCGGCGCGGCCGGTCAGCATGGCTGCGGACACCTGGCGCGCCGGGCCCGGCTCGGCTCCGCTCGGGTGGGGATCGGCTCGGCTGGAACCGCGCTCGGGCTGTCGCTCGGCCGGCGGCCCGCGCTCTGAGCGCCGCGCTGCTCCGCGCCGCACGGTCCTCGCCGCCGCGCTGTCCGGCCCCCACTGCCGCCTGCGCTGCGGAGCCCGCGCCTTTTATGCAGTCGCGGGAGGGGCCTGGGCGCCGCCGACGTCAGCGGGGGAGGAATCCCGCTTTAATTGTGTGCGGGCCCCAGCCCGCGGCGCCGCGGGGGTCGCACGGGAGCGGAGCGCGGCTGAGCTGCCACGGCCCACCCCCTCCTCTCCCTCCCCAAGCCGCCCTCTCCCACCGCCTCCGCACGCCCGCCCCCGCCCCGGCCGGCGTAGTTTCCCCGAAGACTAGGCGCGGAGTGTGTGTGTGTGTGTGTGTGTGTGTGTGTGTGTGTGTGTGTGTGTATCAGCCACTACCCTGGGCTAGATGGTCAGGCACCTATCCGGCGCCCTCACCTATGGACGGGGCCCCTGAGGATGAAAAGCCCGGGTGAGGCCAGGAGACACTACTCAGTTGCTTGGTGGCGCTGAGCACGCGGGGACCCGCTCGGTGCCTTCGCTCCAGCATCTCCCTCCCCACGTCAAGGAGCCAATGCCGCGTGCCCAGTGGCCAGTTCGCGGAGTGGGGCCTCGGAGCCACTCCGCGTTTTTCAGGTGTCCGAGTGGGTTTGACCACCCGGGGTCTGGGGACTCCCACGATCTGGTGGTTCCCCACCCTCCGGTGCTTCCCTGCTCCGAGCTCCGGGGCTGTGTGGAACCTTGGTGTCCCTGGGGAATACTGGCCCCCGCGGTGTTCTGGCCGGGTTGGGGATTTCTCAGAGGCTGACTTGGCGTGAATTAAGCCCTTCCTGCCATCCATACCCGCCCAGTTCCGGACAGACCGCGCGGAAGGCTGGCTGAGTACCCCAAAGGTCCCGCGGGAATTCCTTCCCATAGCTGGGGCCCCGGTGTGCGTTAGTGTATTCCGGTGTCATCCACGCCCCCTCCCCCCACGCCTGGACTAGACGGTGTCCTAGTGTGTGCACTGGGCTTTCTGTTGCACACGAACCCTGCCTATCCCTGGATAGCGGGGAAGGGTCGGAGAGGTGGGCAGTGGCTTCACCCCTTGGAGCTTCGCACCTGTCACGTTACTCACAGATACCCCACCCCGGCACCTACACACTCACGCCCTTTTTTCTGGATGGCTGTCTCCCCTTAGCTCGGATTCCAGTCCAGGTTCCGATGCCTCCAGGGAGCTCACCAGGGCTTGGGCTCCACATCGGAGCCCGAAGCGGACCTCGGGAATCGCTTGCCCGAGGTGGCTTTAACCAGGGAGGGGGCGATTCCAAGTCCGGTTCTAGATGGTAGAGCGAGCCCAGGCTACAACTCGGTCGAGTTGCCCCCTGACCGCACCCCCCCCACTCATTGGTTGCTCCTCAGCCTTTTACTGGACTCTTCCATGGGCCTGATTGTGAGTCCCTGTCGTGGGACCCCACCCAAGGGACCCACCCCCACCCAAGGGGTTCACAAGCTGCTCTCGGGCGGCTCCCAGATGTGGGGGGGTGGGCATCGGCCGTCGTGGGAATAGAAGCCAGGTTAGCTAAGCAGAGAACCCCCCATTCTCTCTGCTGCCCCCAACCCCTGTGGACGCTCCGGTGCCTGTGTTCAGTGTCTTGAATTTAACCCTTGCGAATCTGGGCTTTGAGCCCGCGAGGCCCCTGCAGGTCCGGAGCATCGCCGGGCCGCCGCTTCCGGGCACCAGAGGGACCCCGCGGCCCGCACGCGGCCGTGTTCGGCTCTGCGCGGAGAGGGGCGGGCTCCTCGCCCCCGCTATCCCTGGGGCCGGCATCGGGGCGCCGAAAACTCTCAGCGTTCTCTCCGTCCCTCCCTGACCCCTGGCCGCCGCGGGACGGACTAGCCACGCGCCTCTCCCCCGCGGGCCGTGCGCCCCGAGCCGCGCCAGGGGGGCTGTGCTGCTCGGCGGGGACTACCGGCCCCCCAAACTCCCCACCCCCTCGGACGCGGGAACCTTGCTCCGACTCATCGCTCCAGCCCCGTAGCGCTTCTCCCACGCATCTAACCCAAAGCAATCCCGGCTCCGGCCCTGCAGCGAGGCTATCCCCGCGGAGAGCGCGTGGGCGCCAGAAGAGCCCGGCCCTTCCCCCAGCAGGTGTGTGGACGAGCTGGAACACCGCCAGGTTTCGCGTCTTGGAGCCCCAAGAACGGAGCCCGGTCTCTGTGGCTCTCACCACCCGCGGACACCAGGCACCTCCACGCTGGGCACCGAGGACGGGTCATCTCTCGGTAGAAGATGTGAGTGACCGCTGAGAAGGGAAGAAGGACTCTGGGACGGCGTCCAAGGGCAGCGAATCTCTCGCGCACCCCCACTCCCTCCCCCGACTCTTGGAGCCAGGAGAGGGAGAAGTCAGGGTGCGGCTGCCGTGGCGAAGCGCCCTTGCCGCCAGGAGGCGCTATGCGGGGCACCTGCCAGGCCAAGTGGGCTTCCTCACCCGCAGGGCTCCGCCTTTCAACGTTTTCCGGCTGGACTCAAGACGTGGGCAGGTGGAGAGTCCACTCTGATCATTGCAGGGTTGGCCTCCGTTGTCCCAAGTGTCAGGAAGCCCAGGGTGCTGGGGGGAGGATGAAAGCCCACCTTGACCAAAACCATCAGAGGAGAAACCTAAAGACATTAGGGACCTTTCTGTGCCTGGGCCCCAACACCACAGAGGGGTGCTCCTGCCCACGCCTGGGGGTGCAGCATCATGTAAGAGCGAGAAGGTCCTGAGCTTGGCACCGTGCTTGAAAGCGTTCCAATATGCCCATACCAAGCTCATACCAAGCAGGAGCACTGGGAAGTGATTAAATAATTAGGAAGTGATGCACTTGAAGTGCGTGTTATGCCTGCTTTTATTATAACATATTTGATTTGTACGTTTGTATAATTTGAGCTTTTTTCTTTCGCATGTATGTACATGGTACATAGGGGTGTTTGCACATCAGTAGACATATGTGGATGAGCGTATGTACATGACTGTGTGTGTGTGTGTGTGTGTGTGTGTGTGTGTGTGCTGTGGAGACTTCAGGGGTGACCTTGGGAATCATCCCTGATCACTCTTCCACCTTACTGTTTGTGAGCCTGGGCCTCTAATTAAACCCAGAGCAGCCGTTAAGGCTCCTTAGGCGAGCCAGCTTGCTCTGGGGATCCCCAGGCTCTGCCTTCCAGGGTTACAATTGCAGGTGGGTTGCCTGGCATTTTTACATGGGATTTGAAGAGCTGAACTCCTGTCCTTTCGTTTCAACCACTGAGCCATCTCCCCAGCCCCCACGTAATTTAAACTTTCATGATGGCTGTACTTGTCAGTCATCTGGTCCCAGGCTCTCTGCACTCTGCTGGTGCGCCTGTGTGTGTGTGTATGGGGGGGGTGGCTCTCACCTGGTGTGTGTGGGGGTGACTCTCACCTGGTGTGGGGGGGTTCTCAGCTGGTGTGTGGGGGGGTGACTCTCACCTGGTGTGTGTGGGGGGTTCTCACCTGGTGTATGTGGGGGGGTGACTCTCGCCTGGTGTATGTGGGGGGTGACTCTCAGCTGGTGTGTGTGTGGGGGGTTCTCACCTGGTAGTGTGTGGGGGTTCTCAGCTGGTGTAGTGTATGTGGGGGGTGACTCTCGCCTGATGTATGTGGGGGGTGACTCTCGCCTGGTGTATGTGGGGGGTGACTCTCACTGATGTGCGGGGGGGGGGGGTCCTCAGCCGGCGAAGGGAAGGCCAGGGAGCAAATGGCTAGGTTTAGTTGAGAGTCAGCAGCTGGTGCTGGGGTGGACAAGGTAGTTATACACGGGAGGACTGGGCAGGGAAGTTGGGCAGGGTTTGGTGCCCATCAGGTCTTCAACTCACCCAGGACTGAGCCGTGCCATGACATTCATACAGCCCTCCTGAGGTCTAGACCACCACCCTGAGCAGGACAGAGCTCTCTAAGGAAGAAATGTGTGGGTTCTGGGGGGACCTGGGACAGTCCTGGGCAGGGGCACCAGTGCCCCCATTCTCTGCCTCTGAACCTTCCAGAACCAGCGTCCACCTTATGGAAAGCTACCCTGCAGAGGTGAACCTCGGAGAGGCAGGGCGGATGGAGAGAGGGCCCTCTTGGAAAAGAGCAGCAGGTGACCTCACTGGACACAGCTTGGGGACACAGTGCAGCTCAGCACAGATCCTTCAGGGGACACGAACCGTATCTTCCCCTGGATGTGACTGGCATGTCGGCCAGGGTGACTGGCACCCGGCACCCTGCAGAGAGGGAAGCTGTCGATCCCTGCTACGTTCCGGTGTCGTTCGAGGACATCTTGGTTTCAGAGCCCCGGCATGCTGACTGTTGGGTTTCTGCAGCGGGGTTTATGGAGGTGTTCCCTCCAGTCTGCCGCGGGCCACTACCGACACTTCCTGTTTGGTTATATTCCTCACACGAGGTGTGGGTGGGGACGTGGGAAGGAAGGGGGAGGTGCAGTCTCCACAGGCAGCGACCAGTGGGCTTCCTTCTCACCCCGACAGGAGAGGTTCAGCGTGGACCTCTGGCTGCTGAGCTTTGAGGACACACGGCCACGTCATGTGAAACCCTCCCGCCCTCTCCGTGAGCTCCCCTGGGACTGAGGGGGTGGATGCCGGGGTTGCTCTGACAGCAGCCAGTCTCACAGGCCTCTGAGTCACAGCTCAGCCCACCTGTGCCTGACAGGCCCCACCCGAGGCTGCGGCAGTACGCAGGGCCCTGCCCCCCAGCCGTGCTGCGCCCATCCCCATAGGGAAGCCTCTGAAGTTACCACCTGGTCTCGCAAGCAGGCAGTTGTCATTTTTCTTTTCTTTCTTTCCCACATTTATTTAGTGTGTGTGTGTGCCCACGCGTCACGTACATGTGTGTGTGCGCGTCAAGGTACATGAATAAAGGTCAGAGGACGCCCTGCAGGAGTTGGTTCTCTCCTTCTACCACGTGGGTTCCAGGGATCAAATTCAGATAGACCATCAGGCTTGGCAGCAAGCACCCTAGCCCGTGGATCCACCTCTGCCCACCAAGCCGTTTCTACCCACTGAGCATCTCCGCCCACTGAGCCATCTCATGGACCCAGTTTTCCCTTTTCAAAATTTCAACCCATGTTTGTTCATTTTCCTCTTTTTAATTTTATTTTGTGTGCATGCATGTGTGTGCATGAGTAGAGGACACGAGTGTGTGTGCTTGTGAGGCCTAGAGGTGACTTTGGGGATCACTCTACTTCCAGGGCCAGAAGTGCAGGTTACCATCATTTTTTAAACCTGGGATCTGGGATCTGAACTCAGGTCCTTTTGCTTGTGAGACCAAGTCTTAACCCCTGAGCCGTCTCTCCAGCTCCCTTACTTAACCTTTTAAGGCTGGGCTGGACTGCTGTCTTCCTGGATAGGAGCCGCAGGCAGGTGAGGCCCAGTGAAGGTGAGGTCCAGCTAGCGTCCTCTCTGCCCAGTCAAAGGAAGGTGCTCACAGGGAGGAGTCACGGGCCCCAGTGCACTGCCCCAGGGTGCGGCCGGCCAGCTCATGCTACATCCAGGGACCCCAGGCTCCGGAGCCTGGTGCTCCGGCACGCCTTCAGGAGAAGCCAGGCCGGGGCTCACTCTCTGCACCTGCTGTAGAAAGACAAGTGACTTGTGCCGCTACCTGCGACCCGAGGAGCTGAGCGGCTCCCGATAACAATGATTGCTGCAGGTTCCCTGCGGCCTGCAGGGTGGGGGTTCCCGCCAGTGTGGACCACCTTCCTCTGAGCTAGCCAGGCAGCTGCTGGCCTGGTTGGCTGGGGGGAGAGACCTGGAAAGTTCTCTCTGCCTGCCCTGCCCTGTCTGGCTGGGGGCTGAGCCGGATCCTGGGTCGGGGAGTAGGGACGGGTGCTCTCCAAGCCGACATTTATTTGCGTGTGGGAATGCTGAGTTACTCTCCACGTGGGGGTTTCAGGTGCCGGGCAGGATCTTGGGCGTTTAGCACAGTGTAAACATGCCTAACATTTGCTCTCAGTTTGGTAAATATTCCCAGAGCATCTGGCGAGGATAAGTCAGGTGGCAAAGTCGTCGATGAGTAAAATGCCAACCCCCATCCCTGAGAGCCTCGGCCTAGCACAGGAGGCCTGCGGCAGAGCTTTGGCACGATGGGCGCGACCCACAGGGCAGATGCTCAAACCAGCAGCAGGTGGGGGGTGAGGTGGGGAACTGTCTGCCCACCTGCGTAAGGCCCCAGTAACACACACACATCACTGAGAATGTGAGCAATCCAGAAACAGCAGGAACACACCTGAGACACGGGGCTGCCTAAGTGCGAAAGGCAGAGCAGGTGGCACAGGGGAGTGGTAAGGATGCTACGGCAGACCTGGGAGCCAAGATCTCTTTCTGTCCAGCCTGCTCCCAAGAGCTGCCACGTTCCTGTGTGCAGGACCAAACTCTGTAAGACAACCAGGGGGCACCAGCAAGATAGCTCAGTGGGTAAAGTACTTACTCCCAGACCTGGCAACCTGAGTTCCATGCCTGGAAGACTACATGGTGGAAGGAGAAAACTGACTTCCAAAAATTGTCCTCTGACCTCCACCTATGCAGTAGGTCATGTTGTCTCTCTCTCTCTCTCTCTCCTGAAAAAAAAAATATTACAAAGATGCCTCAGTTGAGCTAAACCCAAGTTCACAGAGGATGTTGGGGGAGGGTTAGGGCTGACCTTGGGGATGGAGGTCCAAGCAAACGAGAAAGGAGACCACCCAAGCTCATGGCAGTTAAAGAGAAGGCTGAGAAGACCACCAGGCAATCCAGCATTCAAAGGACTTTAAGGTTTCTGGCTCTTGCGTTGAATGGTGTCGGCGACAGTCGATGTGCTGGTGGCTTTGTGCGGCGCCTTCCGCTATCACGGTGTCTCCGTCACTTATCTGGACGCCCTCGCCGAGCTCGTAAATGCAAACGAGGGCAGCCTGAGCCGTGTGAGCCCCCAGCTCACATTTAACTCCCTCCCAGGGATCAGAGGGTCCTTCTAGCTAACGGCATCTGGCTGATGCGATGGGGCCGCAGGCCCGCCAGCCCGCTGTGTCCTTGCACATCAATCTCACCATCTGCCAGATACCAGGAGAGGGCATGTGAAATATAAAATGAGCTGAGGCATAAAAGTGTTTGGGAATAAAAATGGTATGCAGCGGCAAAGGGAGTACAGTTATTACAAGGCCTGCGCGTGGCTGTCATCGCGCACATCTAAGAGAAGAGCGAGGACCCTTCCAGGAGGGAGCAGACAGCTCTCACGCCTCTTGCCTGGCCACGCTTGACACAGGCTCGAAGGGGGCGGGTCCCCAGGACAGAAGGGGGACGGAAGGCTGAAGCTGAGGGTCTCTCTGGAAGCTGGGGGGGCTGCATGGGAGGATGACACATGTCAGAATAAACACTTGTGTGACCGCAAAGATGGCTCAGGGGTTAAGCCTTTGCCTCAAGAGCAACAGGACCTGAGTTCAGATCCCACGTAAAAATGATGGGTAGAGATGGCAGTGACCTGCACTTCTGGTCCTGGAGGGCAGAGCCTAGGAAACCCCACGGCTAAGCGATAAGGAGGTAGAACCATCCAGGATGATACCTGACGCCACCTCAGGTCTCCACAGGCACCCACAATATTCTCTTCTGGGACCGGAGAGATAAGACTCAGGATTTAAAGTCTTTGCCTCACAAGCCAAAGATTCTGAGTTTGGATCCCAAGATGGAACCTGGGAAACTCCAGAGTGAAGCAATAAAGAGGTAAAGCAATCCAGGATGATCCCTACACGCTTGGGCCTCCACGAAAGTGCCTTCTGATACACACACACACACACACACACACACACACACACACAAATAAATAAATGTAAACACATAGGCTAGTCTCAGATGTCAATCAACCTGACACTTGACAGGGATGCACCTAAGAAGAATCGTTTAGTTAAGGCCAACCTCCGAGCAAACCTGCAGGAGACTCTCTTCACTGTGCAATTGATGTGGGAAGAGCCAGCCCGTGGGCATGCGCATGCAGCGTTGGCCTGCAAGTGGATGTGTTAGCGCGCACGTGTGCATCCTCGGTCCTTGCCTGACATGTGTGCTGTGGGTGTGGGGTGGCCGGTCCCCTCAGGTCCTGCTGGCGACTCCGTGCCTCGAGGGACACTGGCCTAGAGGCGTGAGGGTGTTCTCCTCAGTGGGCCGGATCACGTGTTTGTAGCAGTAGGAGGCGCTGGGAGGGCTTTCACTCTTTGGCGCACCTAAGGAAGGAGGACGTGTTCCTGCAGGCAGCGTCCCCCATCCGTGTGGCCTTTTTCACCGAAGAAGCTAGTGCATGTTGTGCCAGGCAGCACAGCTCCGGGAGGGCGAGACGCAGCCTTCGCAGGGGCTCGCTCACTTACTGGATGGACATCCCTCCGGGCCTGCCGCTTGCCAGGAACTCTCCGGAACAGTGGAGACGGAGGTGTCCGACTATTTGGGATAGAATTTTCTTGGCTTTACATTTCTCTTTCATGTACTTCCCTTAAGATGCTGGCATCTGCTGCTCGTAATTACATCAGGATGCTTCTAAGAAGCCTTCCTGACGGTCAAAGCCGGACTGACTAGCCCGGAGTTCCCTGGGGCAAGACTTCAGGGAGTTCTAGAGAAAGTCCTTGGCTCTGGGCCCTCCTCCTGAGTGAGCATATCAAAACCAACCTGGCGGGCACTCTGTGGCAAACACGCTCTGGCTCAGGGTGAGACCGATGGCAACTTGGGGCAGTGGGAGGGTAGAGGGGGTGGCTCTGTGTGGGAGACCTGTGCTCAGCCTTGCACCCCATCTTGGAGTAAGACGGCAGGTAGAGGGCTGGAGAGGTGGCTCAGGGGTTAAGCCTCCGCCTTGCAGGCGGAAGGTCCTGAGTTCGGATCCCAGATCCCACGTATAGACGCCAGGCGGAAGCGGGGGCGGCCTGCGCTTCTGGTCCTGGTAGGGCGGAGCCTGTGAATCCCAGGGCAGAAGGAGGTGGAGGCGTCCATGGTGGTTCCAGAGTTCGTCTGTGGTTCTACACACACACACACACACACACACACACACACACACACACGCATGCACACACAATTGAATAAATAAATAATAATTAAAAAAAAAAAAGACGGCAGGTAGCACGTGAGGGGAGGGAGAGGTGCTGGAGGGACACGTAGCAAGGACTAGCTGCAGCTGGGGGTGTTGCGATGGTTTTCACAGACTGTGAGACAGACGCTGTGTTGTTAGCTGGAGTGGGCGGGGCTAGGAAGGGTCTCAAAGGCAGCTGGAGAGTGGACCGGCTGGGCAGAGAAACAAGGCGCTTGGGCCTGGGTCAGCCTGGGTGTGCGCCTCACCCATCCGTGTCTAGTGCTGGCACGGTGCCCAGACCTTTGGGGCCCTGCGAATCTCTGAGCCTGCTCCTTCTGAGGAGCGTGAAGTGCAGGTCCTGGAATGGGACGAGTCCTGAGTGCGTGTGTGTGTGTGTGTGTGTGTGTGTGTGTGTGTGTGTGTGTGTGTAAGAATGGAAAGAGAAGAAACTAAGTTTTATTTATGAGAGAGAGGAAGGTGCGTGCATGCAATGGTGCTTGGCGGAGGTCAGACAACAACTTTTGGAAGTCGGTTCTCTCCTTCCACCATGGGGGCTTCTGGACATGAACTCAGGTTGCACTGCTTGTGAGCAGGCGCCTTGCCACTGAGCGCCATCCCTGGCTCCGAGGGAAGACCTCTTAAGCTGCCAACACAAGAAAACAGGCGTGAAGGCCTCTCGGGGCTGATGTTGGGGTCTCAAGCCCCTTTCCTGGGGCGCTTTGGATTTCCGGCTTCCTTTTCTGCTTATGTGGGGCCGGCCCAGGACTCTACAGCAGAACCCCGCAGGCAGCTAGGCACACGCGAGGCCTGCCCACCGCACCCCACCCCACCCCAGGGCTGCCCCAGGAGCTTCGTGGTCACAGTCTGGGATGAGCTTGACCTTGGCAGCCCCATCCTGGAACTGGCCCCCTGGGGGCTGAATGCAGCATGAGCCTGTTCACGGAGCCTTCCGGCCCTCCTAGAGCTCCCTGGCTGCCGGCCGTACCCTAGTGAGACGACCCCCAGCCCTGTGTGCTCAGCACACCAGGATAGCCGCCAAGCACTGCGCATGGGGCAAGATGGCACTGGAGTTACACCCGCCTCGCCCCCGGGGGCTCAACAGTGCCTGCAGAGCGCAAGGAGCTGGGAGAGGGTGCTCTCCGCAGTGGGCTGTGGGGTCTCGTGGACTGTGGCCCCTCCTCTGGACCGCCTCCTCCGCCTCCCAGCTGTAGCTTCCACTCTAGGTTTCTCTGTATTAACCCCGTGGAGCCTGTCTGCACAGCCACAGGCCCATTCAGAAGCACGGGAGTGGTCGCGCCTGTGTGTGATGGCCTGGAGACCCATTCTCGGGTACCTGCTGGCAGAAGGTCCTGGAAGGTTCCACAGGCCTGAGCTCCAGCCGCTCCAGTGGTGTCCAGCACCACGCTCGCTCTCAGGTTGCCCTCCCCAATTTCCTAGACTCCTCCCAAATCAAGCCCCCTGCCAGCCTCGGTTCCGCTGCGGGGGAACTCAGCTGTGGCATCGGTGTCTGCGGAGCTCAGAGCGGGGCCTGGCCCAGGCAGGGCGTCCGCAGGAGCAACACTCAGGCGCTGATCTGAAGTGGGGGGTAGAGGCGTCCAGGCACTTGCACGGACCCTGAGGATGGAGAGGCATTTGGGAATCTCTGCGATCCAGGGTGAGGTGGGCAGGGGCCGGGAGGGCAGACTCAGCCCTCACCACGGCTTCACTGTCAGCCACACCGAAGAGCCCAGACCGCATGAGGACAGCAGAGGTCTCGGGAGGGCCCAAGCACCTGCCGTTGGAAACCCGGCGGGGAGGCCGGTTGAGTGGGGCAACGGTTGGGATTAAAGGAGGGGGTAAGGGGGCACCCAGGGACGGGCTCTTTGCTCTGTATAAATTACGAGGCCCGTCAACTTTAGCCCTTGGCTGAAGGACTCAGCCATCTCGCCTCCCTCCCATAAGCCTCTGGCCGAGCCCTGGGTCTGTCTCCTTGTCCTGCAGCTCCCCGTCCCACTCGGCCCGCTGGTGTCCTGTGGCCCTTCTCCAGCCCCTTTGAAGTCTGATAGAAGCCAACATCAGGCCGCCTAGGCCTGCAGCAGGATAGCAGAGACACAGCGAGGCTCCCCGGGCAGAGGGCCCAGAGCCATGCCGCAGCCTCTCCAGCGTAGGACGCATAGGCAAGTCACTGCAATCTGGAGGGCAGGACAGGTACAAGAAACCCACAGGCACAGAGTGCTGGCTGGGCCAGAGCACAGGGAGCCGGCTCAGGAAGCACAGGTCGAGGTGCATCTCCTGCCTTGGGTTCTAGATACTCCACCCCACAGCCTCCCCTAGGAGGCTCTTGCGGGCTCAGCCTCTACAGAGACCAGAGCTGGGTGTGGCTGGGGACAGCTACATGCACATCCGAGACTTGGTCTGACTCAGGGCACTTTGTGTCCCTCATTAAGGGATAGACCCAACCCTTGGGGGGGGGGGAGCTGCAGTTCCCAAAATGAAGGAGTGTCAATGGAGAGATATCCTGGTAGAGGGTCGCCCCGACCGTCCCCTTTGAATGGGATGCCCCGAAGAGCAAGTAGGGGAAGCAGGAGCTTGGGAAGAGCCAAGCCCCCACAGCCTGAGGATTCGCTGCACTTTGCTGCAGTGTACGGTTGGAAACCTAAGTGCTTCCTGGCAGACTGTCTCTCGTTCCCCTCTCTGCCCCCTTCCTCCTAAGTCTCTCTTCTCTCTCTCTTTCTCTCTCCCCATCGCGTTGCTAGTGTTTGGGTCTGTGAAACCACCGCCTTCTCCCTATGACCACCATTGGTTCTGACAGCAACGAGAAACACCCGCTTTACACCCACGGCCCCCACGGCGCCTGCAGACGCGCAGAGCCTTTCACGCCAGTAACGAGTTTGGTACTATATTGCGTAACATCCTAAAACGCTTTCTGGGGCGACTCCTGCTGCTGGACGCTGCAGCCTCATCAATACTGCACCAAGGCGGGCGCTACTCTGGCGTTTCATTAAAAATTTAATTTGTGGTTGAAATCTGCAGTGTTCTCCTTAAAAGAATGGAGGGTAGACGGAGGGAGGGAGACACAGGCTTTGGTTGGGGGGGTGAGCAGGTCTGGGGGAGGGAAATCCCCTGCCCCAGGGGAGGGGGCCTCCCTAGCTGGCAGGAAGGCTGCCACCTTCTGATTGGCGAGTCTGTGTGCTGCTGCAGTTGAGGCTGCTCAGGCTGGGCGATTGGACCATTCATAGAAAATACTTCTCCACCGCTCCTCTGTTTTCTCAGTAGCGGGGCACGCCCCGGAACCCGGGTTCTGGAGGAAGGCCAGGTGGCAAAGAGAGCTTTTTCCTTTTTTTTTCCTATGGCAGCTGTGTCCTCTGTGACCCCACAGAACTGAGGTCTAGAGTTGCAACCCTGTCCCTTCACATCCCGCTGTGTGTCTCCCGACAGGTTCTTTGCCCCTCTGGACACCCCTCAAGTGGTGGGAGCCCTGTAAAGTGACTGGAAGGACATTGTGAATCCACGGTCAGTCCACGATCACTATCAGCCCTGGTGTGACCGTTGGCAGGCCTGGGGTGACAGTCCCAGACTAGGAAACCCCCCACGCAGGGAAATGCTGGGGTCCAAAGGAGTGGTTATTTCTTAAGCCTCCACTGCCCGCAGAAGAGGATGGAAGGTGGGCTTGTTGTGTGCGGCCTCAGACCCTCCCTGGGTGCCGGGGTCTTGCTTCTGAGACCCTTTCCGTAAGAGAGGAGGGGTTCTGGGGGCCGGGTGGAGTAACAGTGGAGGAGGGGAGCAGGGCAAGGGACACCAGGGGTCTGATGAAGCTGTCTGGCTGCTCTGCCCTGGGGACTCTCCTGCGATTGTTTCCTTGCGGAAGATCTGGCCGTCATCTGACATTGTTCCAGAGTGATTAAGTTAAGCCTCCTGGGGCCAGCTGGGGAGAGGACAAATTGCTTTGTGGAATTGATTGGAAGCATTTACTGGCCGCCCACCCTCGGCTGTGCCCACACCATGAGGCCCCTGCGTGGGTGTCCTCCCCTCCTTTTTCTTCTCTCTCCTCTACTCCTCCTCTCGCCCCCTCGTCTCTCTCTACCGGATTCTCTCTACTGCCACCTGTCACACATCACACAGCCAGGCCTGAGGACAAAGCCGGGCACTCTCGCCTTGGTACCCACAGCCTCAGCCTGTGTAGACAGCTAGTCCGGGGTGGGCATCAGGGCAGGAGCGGGGTTGAAGCTGTAAGAAGCACACGTGGAAATCCAAGGACACGAAGTGAGCCGCCCTGCCCCGCGCTTGCCCTGCTCCCGCCGGCCACGACCTCCCTCCTCCTTCCAGGGGATGTTAACAGAGCAGCACGCTGTCCTTGGTGGGGGCAATGGTTTTCCTCAGACTGGGTGAACTGGGATAACCAGTAACCAGCTCCTGGACTCACAGCCAGGGCACGGCCATGTGCTGGGCCCGGGGAGACTGCCAGCGGAAGGTGCACACCTCTGGCCAGGACTGTAAAGTCACGGTCCTCGCGCGAGAGTCCTGGCGTGCGTGTCCACGAGCACACGCCTGCTCCTGGGTGCCTCAGCCTCTGACCACCAACGCTGACACCAAGACACACGTGGCTGAGGCTGAGCCCCTGGCGACCTGGCTGGCGAGGAGAGGAGGGGCTGGTAGTGAGAACGCCTGCCTGGGCTGGGCTTACTGTGCGCTCGGCCTGTGTGTCATCTGGGGGGGCTGCTCTGTGCTCGGCCTGTGTGTCATCTGGGGGGGCTGCTGTGCTCGGCCCTGTGGGTCATCTGGGGGGGCTGCTCTGTGCTCGGCCTGTGTGTCGTCTGGGGGGCTGCTCTGTGCTCGGCCTGTGTGTCGTCTAGGGGGGCTGCTCTGTGCTCGGCCTGTGTGTCATCTGGGGGGGCTGCTCTGTGCTCGGCCTGTGGGTCATCTGGGGGGGCTGCTCTGTGCTCGGCCTGTGTGTCGTCTGGGGGGGCTGCTCTGTGCTCGGCCGAGTGGGTCGTCTCTGGGGGTGCTACTCTGACTGGTGTTGTCAGGGCCAGAACCCAGAACTGGGACCCTCCCCAGACTAGGCTAGGCCACCTGCCCCCAAACGTACCAAAGAGACAATACTATTTATAAAGCAGAGGAAGATTCATTTGGGGAGAGGAACAGACAAGCCCGGTGGCCCCACACGTTGAGTGCATCTCGGGTTCCTGGCATGCGGTTCAGGGGTACACAGCCAAGCAGTTCTGAATAAGGGGTGGTCCCGCCCATCACGCTGTCCTCCTGCAGCTGTCTGACACATTGTCAGTGGGCAATGTCTCTTTCCTGGGGGACAAGCGCCCCTCGGGCTGGCACAGGCTTCAGCCTTCCCCTGCGTGAGACTCCTGGGAATTTCCAGTTTCTTGGGGAACCGCTGATCAGTGGCCTCTTCGAATCTCTTCACCCCTGTCCTCTCCAGGCCGGGCCTGCTCGGCACAATGGTCATGGCAAAAGTAGCAGGGACAAGGGGTGGGCAGGCGGCCGTGGTCAGTGGGCTCCTCAGAGAAGGGGTCTGTATGTTGTGGTGTGTGTATGTGCGGTCGGTGTGTCTGTGTTGCATGTATCTATGTTGTATGCATATAAAGTACATCTGTGCGTGCGTCGTGTGTATTCTATGTGTATGGTGTGCATTTGTGTGCACATGTGTAAGTGTGTGGGTGCACATGTGTGGATACAGTTCTCTGGGCGTCTCTTTCCTTCCACTTTGTTTTGAGGCAGGATGTCTCTTGCTGTCTCTGCACGGCACACGCCATCTTCAGTTCTCCACCTCCCACCTTGTAGGAGTTCAAACAGATGGGGGCCACCATCTATGGCTGTGGGGACTACACCTAAGCCATCAGTGCTGTGTGACAAGTGATTTTTACCCACTGGCCCCTGTTTTGCCACTTCTGGCACCCACCACGGGTTTCCCTGACACTGGCTAGTTCTCTAGCTCTCAAGACACTGGCTGGCACCCGACAGACCACCTCAATTCATCTACGAATATACGTAATAGATGTAATTGTTTGAGAGGGAAGGGGAAGGAGGGAGAAGGGCGCAATGGAGCTCAGAGATGACTTTCGTAAGTTTGGGGGTCAGTTCTCTCTTTCCACTGTGTGCACCCTGGGATCAAACTCAAGTCCCGGGGTTCACCAGGTTTGCAAAGCTGACACCCTTCCCCATGGAGCCATCTCAGCAGTCCCCTCCCACCTTGGCTCTGATACCAACTCCTGGGAGTCCACCCCAGACCCCACGGTTCTGGGCTCTGCCCCTCCACAAGAGAAGTTCTTGCTTCCCAAGCCAGGTATAAAGCCCCAGGTGGCATTTGGATGTCTGACTGGGCCGTGAATCGGGGGGTTCCACAGCTCCCTGCTCAGCTTTGACAAGCTGCTGGACTGGCTCCAGGCTCCAGAAAGCACTGGATCAAGATCCCGGCTTCTCGCACTAGTTTCTCAAGTGTGCTGCTACTGGGAAGCCGCAAGCCGCCCTACAGAGGGACATAAATAAAAGCAATGACTTGGCCTTCCACAGCCTTCGCACGGCGTTTCACCCAGCGTCCTGACGAGCTGCAGCACAGCCCTGGGCTTAGAATGGGGGGCTCACTTCTGGGCCAGGCTCCTGTCCCGTCATGCTAAGGAATGTGTCCCTAGCTGGTGGCTGGGTCCAGAGCAGGGAGGCCACCCCCTGGGTACAGCACAGGCCTGGGGAGGCAGCCAAGAAGGGTCTGCCAAGTAGCGAGCCTCTCATTCTCCTCCCTTTGTCCCAGCTGGACACGGGCACCGGAGGCAATACCTGGGGTAAGTGCCAGGACGGAGGGGGCGCCATGTATGTACTAGGCTCACCTCTGCGGGCAGCCCAGCTGCCAGCACCGCACCCTTCAGGGCTCAGGCCCTGGTGACCACAGACGGGACAGCAATGCCTCTGACACCTGGGAGCCCAGCTCAGAGCCACCAGAGTGTTTTAGGGTGCGGCCCCCTACTATGCGTGCACTGTCTCACCCAGACTCCAGGGCCCCTGTCCCCACCAGGACTGAGCTCACCCTAGGACAAAGATGGGAATGAACCACTGGTCTGGTGGCAAAGCCTTGGGGCGTGTGCAGAGATGTGCTATGCCCAGAGGAGGGGCTGACGGGGGTGGGGGGCAGCTGTGGGTGGAAGCCCCTGGGATCTGAGCAGGCCAGGCCTATCAGACCCACAGGCTTGAATCTTGTAGGGTCCCGGGACACTCAAAGGACTGGCTGTCCATCCAGACCTGGGGCTCTGCTTTCCTTCCTTCAAAAATTTCCACAATTGTAGTTTCTTTTGTGACTTCTATAGGTTCTTAAAACAATCAGGGCAGGTGACATGGACATAGGTCAGGGCATAAAGGTGCTTGCTGCACGAGCCTGAAGACCTAGGTTCAATCCCTGGAACCTATAGAATGGCGGAAGGAGAAAACATTACAGACAGTTGTCCTGTGGCCTTCCAACATGCTGTCACGCACACGTGCAAATACACAAACATTAAGAAAGAAAAGAGAAACGCTCGCCACAATTAACAATTGGAACTACACTGGTTCTCGCTGGGTCCTCGGTCGAGACCCTGTTTCTGGGCAGGGTGCTTGCCTTGGAGGTTTTCCAGGAGACCACAGGGAACCTCTGAGCTGGGGGTGAGGTTTGTGGCCTAGAAGCATCCACGGGGACCTACAGAGGAGGAGGCCGAAGGCTGAGCTGCTTCTCTAGCTGCTGTGGAAGGAGTGAGACTCAGCAACGGGAGTGCTGGGGCCAGCAACCGGGGTGAGGGTGGGGTGCTAGGGCCAGCAACCGGGGTGAGGGTGGGGTGCTGGGGCCAGCAACCAGGGTGAGGGTGGGGTGCTGGGGCCAGCAACCGGGGTGAGGGTGGGGTGCTGGAGCCAGCAAGTCTGCAGGCTTGCAGGGTTCTGGAGAGCCAGACTCACATTCGGAACGGGGGTCTCCTAGATCTATGGGTTTGCATTAGCTGTGTGTTCCCCAGGGAAATGCAAGACTGGGGACTGCCCAGGATGTCCCCAGAGCTGGGTGAGCATGACCCCCACCCCTTGCCACAGCACATCTACCACAGAAGGGTCTCTGCACCTGTCTTCTCCTTCTACTATCCACTGCATGGCTAGAGCTCCCAGAAGCCTTTGCCAGCTACTGGGGAATCTGAGCCCCGAGAACCAGCAGATGAGGCGGAAGCGCGGAGCCGCTTGGCCGAAGCCGCTGTGACCCAGCTACCTCCCCCCAGGCCCAAGGATGCTCTGCTTCCTCACAGCAGTGCCTAATTGGGTTCTACACGGGCTTTGGGCTGACCCACGTGTGCCACCCTCTGCCATCCTTGTTGGAAGGTCTGCCTACCAACTACCCGGGTTCCATTTGGCACAGATGGGCTGGCGTGGACGTGGGTGGGAGCCAGAATGCCCGGCACATCTGTGCTTCTCAAGGGACCCGAGCGGCTGGCTCCCCACGCAGGCCACCTCCAGGAACAGGAAACGGCATCCCAGGACAACGTCCCCTGGGAAGGCGGAGTCTGCGTGAGTGTTGACTGGACCCTGAATGCCTGGTGTGAGCAAGCAGGACAGGACTCAGAACTGACGCCTCGTCTGCCGGGCGACGGCCACAACATGCAATGCAGAGGCTGCGGGAGGCGCAGGCGCTTAGTGTGTCTTCGGAGAGATGAGGTGTCCGTCTGTCAGTCATCCTCTGGCCAGCAGGACAAGTGCAGGCATGACTTACTCCTCCTGGAAACGCAACCAAACCCTGATCCAAGTGTGGCCAAGGGATCTGACTGGAGCGAGCCCCACACCTGTTCCAAGACTCAGGATCCCATCCGCTGACGCCGTGCCCGCCTTCCTCTGCCTGGTGGGTGCTGTGGCCTCCTTCCTGCTTGTTGCAGTTCGCCTGCATGGTTGCTGACAAATGCCCATCAAATGGCTTAAGGGAACAAGGGGTTTATTTTCTTACTGATAGTCTGGTTACAGTCTGTAGTCCAGCTTGACGGGAGAGCTCGCACCAACACCAGGGCCAAGGGAGCTGACCACATCATCACCACATAACAGCTGAGAGAGGGACAATCCTTACTTGCCAGACCAGCATGTCTGGCCAAGTGTACACAAGGATGCCCATTCTGTCAACCAGCTCTCTGTATTTTATCCCAGGGCCTAGTCCACCCACCATGGGCTGGGCCTTCCCCATCAGCTAGACAATCTCCTGCAGGTTTCTTCTGGGCTTAACTCAACCACTAATTCTCTACAAATGTGCCCAGACCTCCAACCTCAACTGTTGACACCTGTGCCCAATTATGACACTGCTCCAGCGGAACTGATACCCAGCAGATTTGTGCCCAGAGACTACAGAGGGGCTGGAAGGGCCCCTGCTATGTCCAACAGCACCCTGGTGCCTTCGCTAGCTGCTGACCCGCCCAGCTCAGCTCAGTGGAGTGACTGAGTTTCCGTGCTAGGTCTACAGGTCGCAGCTTGTTTTCAAATCTTGTCAGTAGGAGCCTTCCAGGGGATAGGTTGCCTTCTGCGATAGGGATGGCTTGTGCGTGTACATGTTCGTGTGTGCACATGTGTGCAGGTCTGTGTGGATGTGTGCATGTCTGTGTGTGTGTGTGTGTGTGTGTGAGAGAGAGAGAGAGAGAAAGGGCACTGTATGTCCCTGTTGAGGTCCAAGGGTGACTTTGGAATCATCCTGGATTGTTCTACCTCCTATTGCTTTACTCTTGTGTTTCCCAGGCTCCGCCTTCCAGGGCCGGAAGTGCAGGCACCGCCATTTCTACTGACATTTTTACGTGGGATCTGGGCTCTGAACTCACGTCCTGTAGCTTGTGAGGCACAGGCTTTCACCCCTGAGCCCTCCCCAGCCCCACACTCTGCTTTTTTTTTTTTTAAAGGAGTCCACAGCTCTCAGCAAATCCCACAGAGTGACCTGCCCCGGAGGTCTGGGAAATCCATCAGGTGACCTGAAATTGTTGCTCCTGGTCTCACTCTGCCTGACCCTGGGCTCTGACTGCAGATTCGCCTGGGCCGTGCTCCGCATCTCCCTCAAGTGCGCACGCATGAAGCGTTCCCCCCAAGGTGGCAATGAATAATAGAACTGAAATCAGCCCGGGTTAAAAATAGATCTTCTTCTTGATAAATATTTCACGGAGACTCTTTAGGACACACAGATCGCCTGACTCAGGAGCTAAAGCAAACCTTGCGATCGAACCCGAGGAGCGCAGGACAGGCTGAGGGTCAGCTCGGCTGGCGGGTCCCCAGGCCGCGGCCCTGCCTCACATCCACCCGCTCGGCAGTGCCGCATCACGGCAGCCAGCGGCAGAGCGGTGGCCGGGAGCAGCTCCGGGATTCTCGGGCACGTTAGTCACCTGTGAATCTTACAGAGGCAAATCTATTCGAAAAGGCCGTCGGCGAGTGAGCGCAGAAAAGCTAAGAGCAGAGCCTTACGGTGCTGTGCACTGAGGCCCACCCGCCATGAGCGCCCGTGGGAGAAGGGCGGTTGCTCAGGGACCTCACTGGAAGAGAGATGAAGCCTCTGGGGGGAGGCAGAGGTGAGGCCATGGGGAAGGGGGGCGGCTCTAAAGCACTGGCCCATGGTGGAAGATTTTACAGACAAAGAATAGTCTTGAAGGTCTGCGCTAATGGGATTTGTGTGATCTAGAGACGGCAGGTGAATTTGAATAATCCGTGTCACCAAGTCTTGACTACCCTCCCTCTACACACCAACCAGAGATTTTTCTGGAAAAGAGGAGTAGGCAGGAAGGAAGTGCTGGGGGATTGCCCACCATATACACCACTTCAAAGTGCTCCCCATTCTGAAGCCCCAGGGGAGAGCTAGAGTGTTCTTATTTGAGGGACTGGAAGTTGGATAATTCCTGTTGCGGGGTAGGCTGTGGGAGCCAAAGGGGGCTCCGGGCCTGCATTTCAGGATGGTCTCCCTGCCCAGAGCCACGGCCCACAGCTCTCTGGTCTCTCTGGTGGGTCACAATGTATCCCCGGGCTAAGCACAAGTCTTTTCCCGTGAAGGCCTTGTGCCCAAGCAGGAGCTACGTCTCCCTTTCTACCTGGCACACCTTGGAGATATTTGTGTTTATCACCCAGTACCGTGAGCACAACGTAAGGTTCCGGGTCTGACCTCTCTCAGGAAGTGAGCTCAGATAGATGCTATGTGGATGGAAGGATGGATGGAAGGATGGATGGGTGATGGATAGAAGGATGGATGGAAGGATGGATGGGTGATGGATAGAAGGATGACTGGGTGGATGGATGGATGATGATATGGATGGATGGGTGGGTGAGGGATAGATGATGGATAGATAGACTGGTGGATGATGGGTTGGTGGTGGAAGGTGGTTACATGGATGGGTGTTAGGTGGATGTATGTATGGTATATAGATGGGTTGATGGACAGGATGGATGGATGGTAGCTATCTGGTAGAAGTATGGGTTCGTGGGTGGATAGTAGAATGGGTGGATCGACAGATAGCTGGATGATGATTTAGAGGATAGAGGGTGGATGGATGTCTGGTGGGTGGATTGGTAGAAGAACTGACGTGTCGGGTGGGTGGGTAGATGGTGGATGTCTTTCGGCTGTTTGTTACATGGATAGTTGGGTGGTTGCATGGATAGATGAGAGGTGTTCTTGGGTGAGTTTGTGAGTGGATGGATAGAGAGAGGTGGATGGATGGGGTAGGCAGGTGGGTGGATGGATGCACAGATGCATGAATGGACCCCTGGGTGGATGCGCGGGTGGTCAAAGGGATAGTGCATTAGAAGCCAAGAGGAGACTTGATCTGAGTCGAACAGATCGATCCTTCCTACTGCATGTTCTCAGACAGGGGGCAGCACGGTCCCTGCTCTCCTAACTGCCTCAGCTCTGACGACCGTGATGCTGGAAGGGCTGGGCTTGCGGCACAGGCAGAGAGGCCTGGTCTCAGGTGTGTAGAGGCTGGAGAGGGAGGTCAAGGCGGAAGTGCATGGTGCTGCCCACCTGCCCTGACCGCAGAGGCTTCGAGGAGAGGCTGTGTCCACCACTAAGCACGGGCACCACTAAGCAGAGGAGGTGCCCGTGAAATGAAGGTGGACGCTTGAAAGTCAGGACATCAGAACTGGGCCACTCGTAAATGTCTGCTCAGCAGCCACTGGGCTCAAGCAGCTGGACAGGGTGGGGAAAAGCAAAACAGGCTTAAAAATAGCAAAGACCGGGGCTGGAGAGGTGGCTCAGGGGTTAAGCCTCCGCCTTGCAGGCGGAAGGTCCTGAGTTCGGATCCCAGATCCCACGTATAGACGCCAGATGGAAGCAGGGGGCGGCCTGCGTTTCTGGTCCTGGTAGGGCGGAGCCTGTGAATCCAAGGGCAGAAGGAGATGGAGGCTCCCATGGTGGTTCGCGAATTCGTCCGTGGTTCTACACATACACAGACACACACACACAGACACACGCGCACGCACATACACACGCATATGCACACAGTTGAATAAATAATAATAATAATAAAAAAATTAAAAAAAAAAAAAAGCAAAGACAGGCTGGGAGATGACCCGAGGCATACAGCCTCTGCCTCCCAAGCAAAGGGGTCTGAGTTCAGATCCCCAGATCCCAAGTGAAAAATGCCGGGTGGGTGTGGCGGCCCACCTGTGTAGCCCTGGGGCTCTCCAGAGCAAGCCGGCTGGCCAGAATGAACTTAGCGGTGGGCTCGTCTCTGAGTGCAGAGATCCAGGCTCACAACAATGAGGCGGAGCCCTTAGGCCTTTACAAGCACACACACGCGCTCATGGACATACATGCATTCACACGCGCCCACCCACATGCAAAGCACACCATATCCGCAGGCACATGCCGCGTACACACACGAGAGACAAATGAAGGAATAACAATGGCGTATCATTACTGGAACAGAAAGGGTACTGCCAGGAATGGGGGGTGCTTAGGGATGAAATGCAGGCTGGGCGGGCACAAGGGCCTGAGTCAGGATTTTCAAATGTGAGTAAAAAGCTGGACGTGGCTGCGTGTGCCTAGAACCCCAGTGCTGAGGGGGACTTGCACACGGCCACCAAGCTTCAGGTTCCGTGAGAGAGTAATGCGGAGTTCTATGGTGAGACACAGACATCGTCCTCTGGCCTCCACATGTGTACTCAGGGGCGCGCGGGTGTGCACGGAACCACATGTGTACCCAGGGGTGCGCGGGTGTGGACGGAACCACATGTGTACCCAGGGGCGCGCGGGTGTGGACGGAACCACATGTGTACCCAGGGGCGCGCGGGTGTGCACGGAACCACATGTGTACCCAGGGGCGCGCGGGTGTGCATGGAACCACATATTCAGATGTGTGCATGTGCATATACCAAACACAGATACATCTCTCTCTCACACACACACACAAATGTGAAAAATTCTATGCAATCATATCTATGTTTGCTTTAGTTTTTCATTATTACTTTGGAAGATGTACATATGTAAGAGAAAAAAACCACGAAATGTTTTCATTTCTCTGTGATAGAACAAATCTTAAAATATTAAAGTATCACTTAATAATTGATTAAAACTAAACTCAGTGGGAGCCAATCACCCATTTGGAAAGGCCACTTTAAACTTTTAGAGGCTTTTAGCTCCCCCCAGCTCCTAACCTTTCTCTTGTCTGATTCATTCAGGGCTCTGTAAACATTTCCCTTTTGTGGACCTGTGTGTCATGATGTTGCTATGAGCTGTGGGTTGTCTGGGTGGACTTGGATTCAGGAAAAGGAAAGGGAGGCACGTGTGTCTGAGGGGTGGGGGAGGAAGGGGAGGAAGATCCAGGGTAGGCCTTGGTGTCTAAGAGTCAGACAGGACACAGGGAGAATGTGTTAGACACATAAAGACAGTTACACCTTCCAGGATGACTGACAGTTACACCTGGAACCCAGAGGCACTGAAATCATGGAGCGAAGTGGGTTAGAAAATGGGTTCTGCCGTCAGATGATGTGTGCTGGACTTGGCTCTGTCCTATCTGCGTCCTAGATATTCCTCCTCCCTCCCTCCCTCCCTCCCTCCCTCCCTCCCTCCCTCCCTCCCTCCCTCTTTCCCTCCCTCTTCTCTCTCTCTCTCTTCCTTCCTTCCTTCCTTCCTCCCTCCCTCCCTCCCTCCCTCCCTCCCTCCCTCCCTCTTCTCTCTCTTTCTCTCTTCCTTTCTTCCTTCCTTCCTTCCTTCCTCCTTCCCTCCCTCCCTCCCTCTCTCCCTCTCTCCCTCCCTCCCTCCTCTCTTTCTCTTCCTTCCTTCCTTCCTCCCTCCCTCCCTCCTCTCTCTCTCTTCCTTCCTTCCTTCCTCCCTCCCTCCCTCCCTCCCTCCTCTCCTCTCTTTCTTTCTTTCTTTCTCTCCTGTATGTGTGTGTATGTGCACATGTGCACATATGTGTGTTATGTGTGCATGTGTATGTGTGCACATGCATGTGTGTATACATGTGTGCATGTGTGTGCATATGTATGTGTGTGGAATAATATCCAGAAAACAATCTTAAAGAACCATGTTCAGAACAACTGATGAAATAGGATACAGCTGGTGTTACCAAAGAGCTTGAGTTACATGGGGTGTTAATACACTGAGATCTTGTATTAACATCTCAGTGTGGGCTCCAGGTCGACCAGTTCTCCAATTCTCAGTCTCCTGAAAGCAGGTGTACCCCAGTATTCCCAGCTCCCTAAAAACATGAATTAACTCTCCATATATATATGTCTCTCTCTCTCTCTCAGCCCTGGCTGCCCTCAAGGTCCCTATAAATCTAAAGATGGCCTTAAGCTCCTCATCCTCCTGCCCCCATGACCCAAGTGCTTCCGTGGGCTCCCGTGCCCTTCTTTATGAAGAATGTCAGCAGTGCAGAGACACTTGCTGCGCTGAAGAGAAGCAGACTGCAGATCCGCGTGGCCAGCTGCCCATCGGCCCTGCAGGGAGCACACGCCGCCCCGTGGGCGATCACCAGACGCCTCCAGCACGTAGTGTCTGTGCCCAAGGCTGTGGCTGATTTGCCCCTTTCTATTTTTTCTTTAAGTTCAGTGACGAACAGTAGCGACCTAACTGTCCTTCTCTCCATCCGGGACTCTGTCACCGTGGTCTCACCTGCAGTTCAGGATGGCTTCCAGCTCACGTCCTCCAGCCTCAACCTCCGAGAGCTGGATTAGAGATATTTGCTGCCTCCTCCTTCTCCTCTTCCTCCTTCCCCTCCTCTTTTTTCTCTTCTTCCTCAGGGCTCACTTGTGATGGTGTGTGTGTGTGTGTGTGTGTGTGTGTGTGTGTGTGTGTGTGTATGTGTGTGTGTACATGTGCATGCATGTGAAAGCCAGAGTGTAATGTCAGATGTCTTATTTGACCATTCACTACCATATTTTTTAACATTGTATTCATTTATGAGGAGCAAGAGAGACAGAGAGAGAGAGGAGACAGAGAGAGGAGAGAGAGAGAGGAGAGAGAGCGCGTGCATAGGTCCATGCGCTATGGCGTGCACGTGGAGGTCAGAGGGCAGCTCTCAAAGGCCATTTGCTTACTCTTTCCATCACGGGGGTTCGGGGCTTGAACTCAGGTCTCAGGGGTTGGCCCCAGAGTGCTTACTTGTGGGCCATCTCACTCACCCGTTTATCATTTGACACAGGAACCCGGGGTTCACCTCTTCTGTGCCGCCAGTGACTGGCCAGGAAGCTCCAGGGAGCATCGTTCTGAAGTTACGGACGCTTGGCCTTGTGCCTGCTGTTATGTGACGCTAGAGATTCGGCAAAGGTCCCCCCAAGCCCTTAGCCCCCTTTTCTCTCTCTTATGTGGGTTAAAATGGCCCTAATGCCATCTTAAGATTCCAGGGCCTAGCACTGGGCCACGTGGCTTTGTGTAGCAGGGCTATGGTGGAAAAACCCTGATGCACATATTTAATTAAAAACATTAACCTTCTCTGGCAGTCTAGGCCGTGACTGCAGAGCGAGGCTGTGGGAGCCAAGGCTCCTCCGCAGCCCTCTCCCCAGGGCTCCTGACCCCCAGGCAGCTTCTCCTCCAGCCTCACATCTGCAAACCCTGCAGGGGGGACCGTAAACACCGCCCCCTCCCCGCAGATGCTTCCTGTTCATCACATTGCACTTGCCAGCAAGGTCGAGCCCCTAGACGCCAGAACAAACACAGCCTCCAGGCCGGTGTGACTAGAAATAGAGGCCAGCAGTCCACTGTGGGCCTCATAGCTTGAGGGCAGACGGCTGCCTGGAGCCACCTGCCTACAGAGCAGCAGGAAGGTCTGAGCCCCCCCATGTCTAGGACCACAGAGAAGGGCTGCGGGGCACATGTCTGCAGAGGGTACTGCTAGCATCTGGGAGGCCTGGGCCAGAGGCAGGTGCGCAGAGAGACAGGTGCACAGGCAGGAAGCAGGTGCACAGGCAGGTGCACAGGCAGGAGGAAGCAGGTGCACAGGCAGGAAGCAGGTGCACAGGCAGGAAGCAGGTGCACAGACAGACAGGTGCACAGGCAGGAGGAAGCACGTGCACAGGCAGGAAGCAGGTGCACAGACAGACAGGTGCACAGGCAGGAGGAAGCAGGTGCACAGGCAGGTGCACAGGCAGAAAGCAGGTGCACAAACAGACAGGTGCACAGGCAGGAGGCAGGTGCACAGGCAGGAGGCAGGTGCACAGGCAGGAGGAAGCAGATGCACAGGCAGGAAGCAGATGCACAAACAGACAGGTGCACAGGCAGGAGGCAGGTGCACAGGCAGGAAGCAGGTGCACAGACAGGTGCACAGGCAGGAGGCAGGTGCACAGACAGGAGGCAGGTGCAGACAGACAGGTGCACAGGCAGGAGGCAGGTGCAGACAGACAGGTGTACAGGCAGGAAGCAGGTGCACAGGCAGGAGGCAGGTGCAGACAGACAGGTGCACAGGCAGGAAGCAGGTGCACAGGCAGGAGGCAGGTGCACAGACAGGTGCATGGGTAGGTTCTGGTGAGCAAGGTGGAGTGTCAGAATCTATAACACATGTCAGACCCTGACTCATATGTCAGCTCCTGGAGTCAACTTTTCAAGTCCAGCCATTTGGATGCAAGGAGTCAGACATCTTGACTATGTTTTCTACCTTCCTTCCTTCCTTCCTTCCTCTCTCTTTCTCTCTTTTTTTCTTTCTTTCTCTCTCCTCTCTCTTTCTCTCTCTCTCTCTTTCTTTCTCTCTTTTTTCTTTCTCTTTTTTTCCATGCGTGTGACTGTGCAAATGTACACACATATGTGTACACGATCGTGTGCATGTGCATGTGAAAGCCAGAAGACAATCCGCCCTTGTCTCTTTGTTTGTGTTTGTGCAACAAGGTTTCTTGCTGACCTCAAATGCATAAAGCTCTTGTCCAGCAAGCTCCAGGTAAACCAGCCAGATACAGGTATCGACCTGACAATTGAGGGCTGAGATCTGGGCACATCCAGGAAGAATTATTCAATTAAGAGCAGCCCTGCGAGAGATTATCTGATGGATGGGGGAAGACCCAGCCCCACAGGGTGGGGACATTCCTTGGCAGGTGGATGGGATGGAGAGCTGGTTCAGCATTGGCAGACTTGGGCAAGAGGAAACTGTGTCCTTCTCTCAGATATTTGCGCGGATGTGGCGTGGCCTGTTTCCTTAGCCCCTGACCTTGTGTGGACTCTTCCGCTGATGGTGTGGACTCCTTGGAGTGCGGATGAGGAGACTCATTGCAACGGAGACTCAGAAGCTACGACAAAGCCCTGCTCCCCTACGCTGTTGGGTCCCGTAATTGTCCAGCAACAGGAAGAGGAACGGAGTCCCTGGATCTGCCTTCCTCCGCTCCCGGATGATATTTCAGGTACAAGGCCACTTCACGTGGCCTCCATCCACGGGTCCCGGGATTGAACGTGGGTCCTCCCGAGCCCGCCTGTCCTGCACATCCTTTTTCTTGCATGCATGTGTGTATGTGGGTGGGGAGGGGAGCGTATGTATGCAGTGCATTTGAGTGTTTGCCTGTGGAGGCCTAAGATGATTGCCGTGTGGCGTTTTCCTCCAAGCAAACAGCTGTCATCTTTACTGAGATTCTTAAGATCATACCTGCTGGCTGTTGATTTTCCCTCACAGAGGGGCTGGAAGGAGCTAGAATGTGCGTGTCTGCACATGTGAGGCCTGGGACAGCCCTGAGGGTCTTCAGGCTGAGGAAGGTCAGTTGAGGGGGATTCCATGCATGCAGCCATGGGGAAGCTGTTTGCACGCTGGGGTGGGCAGCTGCTGATGTTGCCTTTGAATTGTCCCGTTCCTGTCAGTCACCTGAATAAAGTCATTGGCTTGTCAAGCTGGCGCGCAGCATAATCATTACTTGGGTCTGTCATCAGGCTCCTATCTGGGGTGGAAAGACGGTTGTGTGGCGTCTCCCCAGGGAAAGCACTCACAGGACAGTGATATCGGGAATCATCTTTGATAGCTCATCTTCCTTATTGCTGAGCGCCTGGGGCTCTAATCGAACCCAGAGCATGTCATTAGGGCTAGTCTGGCTAGCTGACTTGCTCGGGGTTCCTAGGCTCCTTCTTCCAGGGCTAGCATTATAGGTGGGCTGCGGCATCCACTTGGCGTGTGGGATCTGAGGATCTGAACTCAGGTCCCTTTGCTTTAAGGCGGGGGCTTTAACCACTGACTGTCTCCACAGACCTCCTTTCTCTTTTCTTTGTTTGACATAGGGACTCATGCAGCCCAGGCTGGCTTCAAACTTGCTGTCACTCAAGGATGACCTTGAACTTGGTCCTTTATAGCTGATGATGACCTTGAACTCTAGAAAGTGCCATCTCCCAAGTGCTGAGATCTCAGGTGTGTGTCGCCATGTCTGGTTGCCTTTCCCTTTAGAGGCGGAAAGAAAGAGAACGAATGGGTGGGGACAGACCCTCCTTGTTTCTCCAGGGTCTGGTGGCATGGGAGGCATAGTGACCACATCAATCTGGGTCCCCCAGAGACAGAGGCAATGGGTACCTGGAGACTGCTTTCGGGTCTTAGGGACCAGCAAGCCCTGGATTCTACAGGGTGAAAGATGAAAGCTTGAGACCACAGTGTGTTGATTTCTCCCTCCTCTGGGAACCTCGATTTTTACGATTAAGGTAAAACTGCTTAGATGAGACCCACCCAGCCAGCATCATGACTCAGCGTCATGCTTGAGTGTGAGTTGTTTGCATTGTTCACTGGTGTTAATGTTTCAGAAGGTCCTGGCAACTTTAGGAGGTGGAGCCTGGCTGGAGGAAGGCATGGCACAGGGGCGGGGCTTGAGGTCTGGTAGCCCCGCCCTGCTTCCTCTCTGTTTGCTCTTGCTCTCTCTGCCTCCAGGATGACTGCAGTGACCTGAACAGGCCTCTAGCTTCTGCTGCCCACCCATGCCTTTTGCACTGTTGTGGTGGGCTGTCACGGACCGTATCTGTCCTTTGGAACCATGAGCCAAATGCATCTCCCTTTGCCCCCTACGCCGATGGCATCGGGGTGCTCTCATAGCGTCTCTGCTTCAAGTATGAATTTTGTCCAAAGGACATGTTCGTGCAGATCACACCGTGTCCGACCAAGATCAGACATGACCAGAGAACATGTAACACCGCCAGGGAGACAGGGCACAACCCAAAGCGAGACCCTGGCCTGTGTCTGAGTCCCTCCTGGGTAGCTCTGCCAAGGGACGGGCTCAGAAAGGCAGAAATATTCCTGCGACCTCATGCTCCGGGCAGCTCTTCTGTCCAGCTGAGGCTGCATGTCACAGGCCCCGGGGACACCACCTCCTCCCTCCTGTTCCCCAGGGGGCCAGGCGGGTCTTGGGCAGATCCTCTTGGGGTTTCTCCAGTAGCTCTGACTTCGCTGGGGGTCAATGTCTGGGTCCCTGGCTGTCTTTGACGAACAGCCATAATAATAGGTTTGGAAGAGAGCCCAGAAATCTGAGATTTCTGTAATAATTAGAGATCATTTGGGCCAGCTCCCGGGAACGATACGAGGCTAAAATAGAGCTGGTGGTTACATCGCCGAAGTGTGCGGCTGTGATATCAGGAGGCTGAATGCCACTGGGTCCCTGTCGACCCCGGCTCCTGTCTTTCTAAAGGGTGATGTATGCAACCTCGTCTTGGGGTGGCTGACGCGGGACCTGCTTTTTAGCCCTTGGTATTTACCTGCTGCGGTCAGCTCTCCAGTCCCGGGTCTCAGGTTTGCCAAAGAGAGTAGGGTGGCCTTTTCAGAGCCGTCACGCATAAAGACTGTCACTTTGTCCCTGATTTCTGCTCCCCGCGAGCTCTGCAGGGACGGCTGCAGGCGCTTGTCGCTGGCCGAGAGAAGCAAGTGTTCTCTTTCGTGTTGTGAGCGGCGGTCACCCTGCAGACAATGCCCAGGAGAAGGGAACAGGGATTCCAGCTCTCCCTCCAGCCTGGCCTGGTTCCCACTCTCTCGTCCTGAGAGGAGAGGAGGGACCCAAGGGAACCGAAAAGAGGGGCTGAGGAGAGGATCCCTGTGCTCTGTTTCAGGTTTACTGAGGGACCAGGTCTGAACTTCAGATTGCCACCACCCTGGGGGCCACTACGTCTGGCTCTTTGCAAAGATGCCCCAGTGTATCCCAAGGGTCACAGCTCCTCACCCTTCCTTCTCACAGTCTTGAAAACGTATTGCCCACCTTAGTGTGTGTGTGTGTGTGTGTGTGTGTGTGTGTGTGTACACAAGAGGGCACTTGCGTGTGTGTGCCTGAGGAGGCCCAAGGGTGATGGGGAACCATCCTGAATTGCTCTCCCTCCTCATTGCTTTGCTCTGGGGTTTCCCGGCTCCACTTCCAGGGCCAGCATTGGAGGCTATGGCTATATCCACCCAGGATTCTTAGGTGAGATCTAGGAGTCTGAATTCAGCTTCTTTTGCTTATGAGGCAAAGGTTTTAGCCATGAACACTCTCCCTGGCCTACTGTTAGAGAAAATCTTTTGAGACGGTGCAAGTTGTTCTCAGGCTGCAAGTTCCCTTGTAGTTGGTGTATTGTGAGTGAGCTCTCCTCATGCAGCTCCCAAAGGGAGCTGGTTACTGACAGAGCGTGGGTGGGTGGTTCTGAATTGTGGCTGGACAGTCCAGTAGTTCTATGTCTCTCAAGACAAGACATTGAGTGGTGGGGGGATCAGTGACCCCACCAGAGCATTTCGAAGTTGCTGAAGAATTATGTTCTGTCAAATGATGCAGTTCTGTAGTCAAAAGGACTATTATTTACATAATCTGATTTTGTTCTCACAGCAATCTTATGGGTTGTGGGCAAAAATTTCTTTTTCTTTTTTGAGATTCATTCATTCCTTCATCCATACATTTACCCATCTACCTACGCTACCCATAAACCTACCCACCCACTTTCCAATATATCCACCCACCAACCCACCTACCATATCTATCCATCGACATATCTATCATCCCTCATCTTTACACCCTCCCACATGTGCTTCCATCTATCCACCTACTCTTTCATACTTAGCTACCCACCCTCTTATCTACTCATCTATCCATCCACTCACTCCTTCCACCAACCCACTTTTGAACCTATCCACCTGAATCTATCCACCCACTAAAGAATTTGGTCCTGCTCTTTGATGTTTTCCTGAATTTGGCCTTGCTCCTTGATTGTTTTCCTAGAAGTACTCATGTATGCTACAATAAAGTCGGCTTGGATGATGGACATCCTGGCTCTCTCTGACCTGATGCCTGATCAATTCCTACCGTTCCCACTTCTGTTTTCTGCATGTAAGTCTGGGTTTATGCTGGTTCATGGGCCTGGACATCCATCATCAATTAATCATCCATTCACCTATCCATCATCCATCCATCCATCCATCATCATCCATCCATCTACCCATCCATCATCCATTTATCCATCCATCCAGCCATCACCAATTAATCATCCATTCATCTATCCATCATCAATCATTTATCCATCCATCATCATCCATTCAACATTCATCTATCCATCCATCCATCATCATCCTTCCATCCATCCATTCATTCATCCATCCATCCATCCATCCATCCATCATCAATTAATCATCCATTCATCTATCCATCATCCATCCATCATCATCCATCCATCTACCCATCTATCATCCATTTATCCATCCATCCATCCATCACCAATTAATCATCCATTCATCTATCCATCATCAGTCATTTATCCATCCATCATCATCCACTCATCATTCATCTATCCATCCATCCATCATCATCCTTCCATCCATCCATTCATTTATCCATCCATCCATCACCAATTAATCATCCATTCATCTATCCATCATCCATCATTTATCCATCCATCATCATCCACTCATCATTCATCTATCCATCCATCCATCATCATCCTTCCATCCATCCATCATCAATTAATCATCCATTCATCTATCCATCATCCATTTATTTATCCATCATCCATTCATCCACCCATCATCCATCCATCTACCCACCCATGATCCATCCATCCATCCAACATCAATCATCCATTCATTTATCCATCATCTCTCCATCCATCCATCCATCCATCCATCTATCCACCTACTCTTTCACACTTATTTACCATCTAACCACCCACCCATCAGCTATCCACCCATCATCCCCCATCCATCATTTGCCTGCCCATCAGTCGTCCAGGTCCCCCTCTGCCTATACTAAGTGCCTGTGCTGTCACCTCTGCAGTAAGCACTACAGGACACAGGTGGCCCTGGTTTACAAGTGCTCCCAGCCTAGAGGGTTGTTAGGGTCCTGTGGGTTGCAGAAGTAGCTCGTTTTCTCCTCTAAGAGCCCAGGGCAGTCTGGGAACACGCAAAGGGCAGAGCATCTAACATCACATTCCTTCTGCTGGTTCTCCGTGTTGGTGTAACTGCAGGGTGTGGCTTACACAGCAGAATGTAACATTCTAGAAGCCAGGGGGTCGGCTAGAGCCAAGGTGTGTCCAGAGTCTGTGACCCCCTAGAGAGGGCTCTGGCCTCCCCTTGAGCCTGTAAGGTAGCACATCTGCCCTCGAGCGCTCATGGATCTAACCGTCCCAGGGCTTGTGATCTGCAGTGTGCTGCTTCTGTCCTCTGCAGCTGACACTCAGAGGATTGTGCTTGGGCAGCAGGTCAAGCAAAAGTCGCTGTTTAGAAGCCAGAGGGGAGCGTGGTGACGATACAAGGGTGATGTGAAGGACAGCGCTCGCGGCTCCAAGCAGCGCCGGCACCGGATGGCAGCTCTGCCCAGCCAGCCAGAGCCCAGTCCCCGGAGCTGACTCGACACTACCCTCAGGTGCCGGAGCACGAGCCCAAGGCAATGCTACTCCCAGCACGGAGCTCAGAGCTCAATCCTGGGGAGGCATCTGGCCTGCAGCAGTCATCTATCTCGAGACCAGAAAGAGGTAACCCCACATGCATCACCGTATTGAAATGTCTTATCACAGCGCCCCCCCCCTTCCTTTCTCCTCCTCCGTGATGCGGGCAACTCACCAACAGGCGGGAAGTATCCCGAAGAGGAGCAGTTGGGACAGAGTTGGACTGGAATTTAGAGCAGGAATTCTTCCCAGTCTTCCCTATTTTCTACCCGGCCAGAGGCCCACCCGATCTTGGCACTCAAAGGTCCACACTTAGAAGGCTGGGAACTTGGGCGTTCATCCTGGAGGCCAGAGTTCAGGCCAGGGCTGAGCTGCATGTGCTGCAAATGCATGGCTGGGTCAGCAGGACAACGAGGGAGCACGTGGTCCATCCCTGCCTCTCCGTGGCCAGAGAATCTCAGGACGGGGCTCTGGGAGTGAATGTGAATCAGAGGCAGGGAGGGCGCAGGATGCTCTCTGCAGACATCTGCAGGGTGCAGGATGCTCACACATCTGCAGGGCCGCGGGGTGCTCTCCGCAGACATCTGCAGGGGTGCACCCGCAGGCCCTGGAGGCTGCACCCAGAAAAGCACGGGTGTTTCTGGGCCTGCGGCAGGCGATCCTGTAGACATTGTACAAGTTCTTGTGGAAGGGGGGGGGCGTTGGGCAGTGGCAGTTGGCACAGGAAGCGGGTGAGGATTGCCAGACAGAATCCCTGAGATCCAGAATCCAGCCCTGGCTAGACGGCAGGATGATGCACGCGATTTGTTTGCAAGTGGGTGTGAATCTGGGCATGAAGGTGGGTTGCTGTCCCCCTGGGACTTCCACGGCTGGGTTTCCCAAGGCAAGAGAGGAAGGTCCTTCCAGGCCTGATGCTTAGAGCCATTTTCCTCGAGGTGGATGACCTGAGTCTCCCTGAGTGACTGCCAACCTGTCTCCTTCTCTGGGCCACTTGAGATGAAGTTTTGTAAAAAATTATTTATTTGTTTGTTTGTTTGTGTGTGTGTGTGTGTGTATCAGAGGGCACTGTGTGTCCCTACGGATGACCAAGGGTGACTTTGGGATTCATCCTGGATTGCCTCTACTTCCTTTCTGCTTCGCTCTGGGATATCTCAGGCCACTTCTGTTCCCCCTGGTATTATTATGTGGTACCTGGGATCTGAACTCAGGACCTTCTGCTTGTGAGGCAGAGTCTTAACACCTGAACCACCTCTCCAGCCCTGAGATGAAGAATTGTTGCTCGAGAACCATGCAGCCAAATAACTAATAATAAATAGATAAATAAATAAGAAAGAACAAAAATCAGGGCAGGGTAGGCAACTCACGGGATTAAAGAAATTGCTGTGGAAGTAGGAGGACTTGAGTTCGAATCCCCAGCACCTCTGTGAAAACCAGAGGCGTAGGGTAATGTCTGTAGTCCCCGTGCCCAGCCCTTCTATGGCAGATGACAGGGGGAGACGTCGTAAACGGTGGAATAGAGAGCCCCTGTCTCGAACAAGCTGATTGGGGGAGACACCTGAATGTCCTTCGACCTCCACGTGTGTGCCCACCACCTTCACACACTCAGATGTGTGTGCACGTGTACTGTATGTATGCGCATACACATACCCAAATCATTCATATGTTCATACAACCCGTGGATGGAACATATGCTCATGCACACATATCAACATAAGACTTCACATATGCACACACACAAGCACTTCACTCATATGCTCATATATCATATATATATCTCACACTCATGCATACACATATCAAACACACACTCATATACATCAAATAGATGCTCACATATATATGTATACACATGCATCGCATATATGTTCACACATGCATATCAAACAAAAGCTCAGATACATACACCATTCATACCTTAACATACATACATGCTGAGCACATGATCACATATATCCACACACATCATACATATATTCCCATTTATGCACACACGCATACACACAATTACAAAACTTTTGTGTTGGGCTGTGTTCTCATACCCTGGGGGATGTGTGTGGACTGGGACCGGACATGTCTGCTTGCACTTTGGGACTTGCCAGCTGGCGTCCTTGCGGCAAGGAAGCTTGAGGGCAAGAGGGAACAGAGAACAGGAAGGGTGGCGGCAGGTGCAGGTCATAGGCAGCGGTGGCCTAGCTGTGGCCTGGTGTCCTGTCAGTGCGGCTGCTGTGTGTTAGCAAGTAACTTCCAGGAAGGGGCCGCACTAAGGGACAGGCAGCGGGCCGAAGGCCACCAGGCTGTACCACTGAGACTGTGTGCTCCACACTGGGTCGTGGGCCAAGCCTCCCACAGCGTGCCTCACGTGGCTCCTCCTTGCATCCCTTCTTTCGCCCATCCCAGATAGGGTCACTGTGGCTCAGAGACAGTCATAACCTGCTCAGAGTCACGCACGGCCCGTGAGCAGCAAATCGGCAGCGTGAGTCCAGGCAGCTGACTGCGCGGCCCGCAGGGTGCAGACCTGAGGCTGGTGGGTTCTGGGCCGCTGGCTGCTGCGGTAAAGCATCTTGGGCCTGGAGCTCGAGACTCTCCCAGGCTGTCTCGGCGTCCCCCGAAGCACAGAGGCAGCAAGAACTACCCTTCCCAGCCACCCTGAATCTATCTATCTTCCCTCTATTTGTCCTTCCCCCTGTCTGTCCTTCCTCTCCGTCTGTTCCCCCCCCCCCCAGTCTTTGCTCATTTGGTTCCCAGCTGTTCCAGCTGCTGCTTGCAGTGCTCCAGCAGGCTGCCAGCTGGACCCACGCACACCCTTCCACTGAGCATGTGCAGCTGGCAGCCCTTCCCCATGTGCCACAGTCAGCAAGGCTAGAACTTTGTGGGGCTGGGGGGTCGGGAGGCTCTGGCCCAGAGTTCTCCCAGCTCGCTGGGTGGCCTGAGCAGTCACCTCATGTGAGTTAAAGAGGGAGGAGGCCGGCCATGCTGGGAGGGGCAGGAGGCAGGATAACACAAGGCCCTGGGTTCCAGATGGTTCCACCGGCCACGGCCAGGCAGAGCTGGCTTCAGGAGGCTGGAGCAGAGGGTGGTGGATCCCTACAGTGTGCGTGCGTGCGTGCGTGCGTGCGTGTGTGCGCGCGCAAGAGAGTGCATGTGTGTGTGTGTACATGTATGCGTGCGTGCATGTGGGCAGGTGCTGGAGCGCGTGTGTGAGGGCATTGTGACTGCCTCTGGAAGCCCAGGGGGACTTGGGAACTTCCGTGATTGCTCCTGCGTCCTATTTACTTTACTCTGGAGTTTCGCCCGGCGTCTATAGGTGGGGTCTAGGATCCGAACTCAGGACCTTCCGCCTGCAAGGCAGAGGCTTAACCCCTGAGCCACCTCTCCAGCCCCTCTACCTGACGTTTTTCTACATGGGATCCAGGATCCAAACTTAGGACCTTTTGCTTGTGAGGTGGAGACTTAACCCCTGGGGCAACTCTCCTGCCCCAAAATCGATTTTGAAATCACTTCCAGGAATGTGGCCCCATGTGTTGTTGGCACATCCTGCTGATCTGCTTCACCAAGCTCCAAAGTCCCAGACTGTGCCCCTTCTCCCCCTTCCTCCCCTCCGCACCACGGAGCAGACCCACGTCGGTCCCTGTCCAGGGTCGTCCCTGTCCCGGCAGATCACCATCCTGCTTTGTCTCTGACTGCGGCTCTTGGGACTGACTGGAGTGAAATCTCGCCTCTGTTGGTCCTTCTTTTCTGTTTATTTAACTCAGCACAGTGCCCTAGGGTCTGCCTAGTCATAGGAGGGTCATTTGTTGGGGGTCCCCACCCGCAGGTTGCCTGCATCTCCACAGTTGCTGAAACATAGCAAACATGCTTCTCAAGCTGCATGTGCAGGGACCCCACGCTGTGGTTCTCTGCTCTTGTAACGTAGAGGGAAACTTTTGCACACTGCCGGGAGCCCCGAGTGTCTGGCAGGCAGAAGGAGATATGGGCGGAGGGTCAGCTCTGCTTCCTACTACTCCGTTTCACCAGCAACATTGCTCCCAGGCCAGAGGAAATGCCTTCTGGAATGTTCCAACAAAACGGTGGCCGCCCCTCCTCCCTCTTCGAGGAGGATTACTTTTCATTAGGCCTGAGCTTCTCCGATTCCGGTTCCCAAATCCTGCAACCGCGATCAGTGACTGATGGACACAAATTCTCCCTCCGAGAGGTAATCCCGAGGGAGACACATCTCCCACAATCCCCCAGGAAATAAGAGATGCTGTCTGAAACCTGGGCATTACCAGCTCTGGCTTCCTGGGGTTTACGTAGAATGTCTGTGCCTGAGAACGGAGTATATCTCTTCCACATCCCAGATGTGAGATGATGTCCAAGAGGCCGATTCTGGCCACAGGAGGGGTGTGGCCTGCACGGGTTTGCTCCGTGCTAAGGGCAGAGGCCAAAGAGAGAGGGTTTTTTTCTTTTGTCAGTGAAGAATCTTTGCGCTGGGTGAGGTGGTTCGTGGCTCTAATCCCAGCGTTCTGGAGGCAGAGGCACGAAGACAGCTGCAAGTTCGAGGCCAGCTGGGGCTGCACAGTGAGATAGTCACTACACACAGGCGCGCACGCATACACACACACACATAAGAGGTGTGTGTGCATACATGCACACAGAGGCATGTATGCACACACATACACAGGCATACATGCATTACACACAGGGGCACACGTGTGCACACACACAGAGGCTTGCATACACTACTGCATGCACAGGCATGCATGCAAGTACACATATGCACAGAGATATTTGCATACATATACACAGGCATATATACATACACACACATGCACACATCAGAGGTGTGCATGCACACACAGAGAGGCATGCATATGTATATGTATACAGGCATGTGCACACACGTGCACACATACACAAACATGCACACAGAGGCATGCATATACACACATGCAGGCATGCACACACACGTGCAGGCATGCACACACACACCTTTGACATGTGTTCATGTGACCCTGACCAGAGGTATATGTGATGTGTGTGTTGGGGGGACAACACTCAGTGACATGTGTGCAGAGAAGTGTCCTCAGCTGTCTAACTGAACATCTGACCACCCTTGACAGCCCCCAACAGAGCTGTCTGTCAGATTATTATTCAGCTTTGAAAAGGAAAGAAATCCTGAAATACACTTAAAGAGGTGCTACTGGCGTTTTCCTTTGAGCAAAACAGCCGTCATCTTTGTCTGACCAGCTGTGACTACGAGCAAGAGACCACCAAGATCAGACCTGTTGACTGCCGACAGTCCCTCAGAGACAGAGCGGGTGGGGAGAGTCACGGGACCCTCACCCAGGATTCTGGCTGCTCCCTGGTGCACCTCCCAGACATCAGTGTGAATTCTGCCATTACAATACATGTTCCTTGAGGCCTTGAGGTCCCAGAAGGGCTGAGGAGAGTTAATTGAAGACGGAACCCCACCTCTGCCGCCACGGGGAGGCCATCATCCGTGCTGAGGATGAGACTCTCCAGGTGACTGCTTTGGGGTCACCCAAGCCCCTGTAGTAAACCTTGCCCGTGTTTCTGTAAGTAGCCCTAATAAACAAACTCGTAGCTTTGCCTAGTTAGAGTTTAGCATTAATTGTGGCTTTGGTCTGTCATTAAAACCCTGTCTTGGGCTGGAGAGATGGCTCAGGGGTTAAGACTCTGCAGAAGGTCCTGAGTTCAGATTCCAGACCCCCTGGTGAGCAGAGCCTGGAAAATCCCAGAGTGAAGCAAGAATCCAGGATTTTCCTGAAGTCACCTTTGGTCCTCCACAGGGACACACAGTTGATATTTGCATTGTGTCTCTCCAGGAAAAGTTTTACACTACAGGAGGCTTAACCGTATCCTCCTCCAAAGTTCAGATGTTGGGACTTCGTGGCTGTCAACTGGCTTTGTGAGGTGCCTTCAGGAGGTGACTAAAGGTTTGTTCATGAAGATTCGTCCTTCACCCATGGGTCAGAGTCCATCCCTCATGTCCTCCTGCTGTGAGGACATCTCATCGCTCCCCTCAGAAGGACACGACGTCCTCTTGGAAACAGAGACCAGATCTTCCCCACACCTTCAAGCTGTCAGAGCCTCAATCCACAGCTGGGAGAAATACGTTTCTGTTCTATAAATTGCCGGTCTGTGGCATGTGTTTTAGCAGTATGAGCCAGAATGAGACAGGACTGTGACGTGAGCGATGTTTAGAAATGAGGAGAAATAGGCCCAGAGGACAGATGCTGTGTGACCACCTGCCCTGGTCCTCAGCTGGTCAAGTCTACAGGGACAGAAAGTGTCATGAGGGTGGTGGGGGATGAGTAATCAGTGCTGAATGGGCACAACTTTATTTAGGAGGATGAAGCCGAGGAGAGAAGTTGGTGACAGTGGTGTCTACTTTGAGAAGTGACTAAAATAGTGTGTGAGTAAATGTGTGTGTGTGTGTGTGTGTGTGTGTGTGTAAGAGGGTACTTAAGTGTGTGTGCCTATGGAGGTCTAAGGGTGACATTGGAAATCATCTTGGGTTGCTCTACCTCCTTATTGCTTTGCTTAGGAGTTTCCCAGACTCCGCCTCCTAGGACCACCGGAAGTGCCGGCCACTGCCATATCCTTCTGGTATTTTTATGTGGGATCTAGGATCTGAACTCAGGTCCTTCAGTTTGTAAGATAAACAGCTCCTGAGTCTCTGCGGCCCCAAACAGTGAATTTTATGTTATATCTTGCAATTTTTTTTTTTAAAAAAGCTGGTATTAAAAAAAAGGGATTGGGGCTGGAGAGGTGGCTCAGGGGTTAAGCCTCTGCCTTGCAGGCGGAAGGTCCTGAGTTCAGATCCCAGATCCCACGTATAGACGCCAGGCGGAAGCGGGGGCGGCCTGTGCTTCTGGTCCTGGTAGGGCGGAGCCTGTGAATCCCGGGGCAGAGTAAACAAGAAGGAGGTGGAGGCGGTCCATGGTGGTTCCCTAATTCGTCCATGGTCCTACACACACACAGACACACACAAACGCATGCGCGTGCACATACATACGCACACACGCACAATTGAACCCAGGGGCAGCCGTGTATGGCACATGACCATGTGAGTGCATTTGAGCTGTTATAGCAAAATACGTAAGGCCGGTCAGCTGCAAGCAACAGAAGTAGCTCTCCTTTCTCTGAGTCCCCCCCTTTCCTGGCCTTCCTCCTCCCTCCCTTCCTTTCTGTCTATTGTTAGGTTGGAGGGACTGAGAGAGCGACCCCAAGAATATGTAGGGGTCATGTGAGGGTCCATGGTAAAGAGAAAATAACATAGGAGGGAGAGACAAGAAATATGAGTTTAGGGCTGGAGAGATGGCTCAGGCGTTAAGCCTCTGCCTCACTAGTAGAAGGTCCTGAGTTCAGATCCCAGGTCTCATGAAAAAATGCCAAACAGAAACAGTGGTGACCTATACTTCCAGCCCTGGTGGGCAGAGCTTGGAAAATCCCAGAGTGAAGCAAGGAAGTAGAAGCACCCTTGGTCCTCCACAGGGACACACAGTGCCCTCTGATACACACACACACACACACACAAATAAATAAATAAATAAATAAATAAATATTAAGGTGGGAGAGCGTTAGAACGGAAGAAAGAGCTTAAGGTCAGAGGGGCTCAGAGACAGTCACATGACAGCCTGAAGCCCACCGGGAAGAGGAAGCCAGATGTTGGGCTCCAGAGAGCCCCTGGTTTGCTCAGGAGTTGCTGGGGGAGGAGGCCGCTAAGCCGAGCATTCAGCTTTTCCTGCGTCCTGCTCCCTGCCTCTCCCTTCGCTCTGTCTTCAGATTTCACCTGCCCCCAAATCACAGTTCTCGCCTCAAAGGAAATAACAGATCGTTGATTCTGGAGTCACACACCAGTAACTTTGATTACAGATTCATGTTGCTCCTAATTCCACATGTTCTGCTGTGATAGCAGAAAATCCTACATTGAGACTCTTCAAATACATTTGTGGTATCATGGGGTGGACGTTACCATCTCTGCCACAGGACCCAGGTGCTGTCTGACGACACTCAAAATCTTTTGGAAGGTGGAAACCAGGGGTCTGGTTGCACATTCCAAAGGATTCACCTAACAATCACAGAGCTGTTAGGCCACATACAGCGGAGGTAATGTGGGACCGTGGAGAGGGCTAAAGACGTCGGAAGATAATCTGGCTCTGGACTTGTAACATTCAAACTCTCCACATCATGGAGGCAGCGATCAGTCAATCATCAATCAATCAATCAATCAGCCTCCAGCTCAGCTTCTTTAGTGGTGCTGCATCCCAGCCCAGAGGCCTCCGAGTTTGGATCAAGTCCAGGATCAAGGTGCCAGAAGTCTTGGGGGTATGGTGAGACCCCACATCCTCATGGATGATGGTCAACCCTCTATCGCCCTAGCTGGAACGTGGCCATTTCCTGACAGGCCAGGCCTCCTAATTCCTGCCAGTCTTCCTTTCCGAACTGCACTGCCTGTTTCCACAGCGGCTCGCATGCACTCCTTGGCCGTGTCTGAGGTCTGGCAAGCTCTCTCCCTTCCCCCTTCTCCACCCCCTCCTTGGTGCTCTGCAGATCCCCCTCACATGCTGTCCACTCTGATCTTAAGCTCTCTTCTGTTGTAGTGCTCTACCATCTTGAGGCTAAGCTATGGTTCCCTTGGTCACCAGATCTAGCTTAAGTAAGGTCTGTGCGTGTGTGCGCGTGTGCGTGTGTGTGTGTGTGTGTGTAGAAGAGGGCTCTGTGTGTGATTTTTGGAATTATCCTAGTGATGCAGGACAGTCAGGACTGTCCCTTCGTGGTCCCCAAATGTTGCAGGACAGGCAATTGACCGTCCCAGTGATGCAGGGTTCTCGTGTTCTGGAGTCGAAGATTGAAACCAGAACACATGTAAAGGATTAAGGTAGAGTTTATTAGAGGAGAGAAAGGTCGGAACTCATGGCACTCCTGGAGAATTCATGGGACCTAGGCATGGAATCCATGAGGAGCAAGGAACAAGAAAAGAACCCATGGCACTAGAGTGGCGTGAGGGGTTAGGGCACCTCCATGAGAAGCAGGCAAGAAACACAACTCATGGGCACTAGAGCACCATGAGGGGCCAGGGCACCAAAGATGGCTGCCAGGGCCAGGCATATTTATACACCTAGACAAGCCTGGGAAACTGGCTTTTTCCCATTGGTTAATTCCTATCGGGGCCCAATCCAGTTGCTCTTGGGCCCGTGAGGGCTAGAGGTCAAGTTATTTGATGTGGAGAGCTCATCTCCATAATCCTTTCATAGGAGGTCGTCCATCTTATCTCTGGGAGGAGTCAGTTCCTCAGCAGGAGTGTTCCCTCAGCTTGATTCCAGCAGTGGGGGTGACCGTCAGGAATTCCAGAGACCTTCTAAGCCCTTGAGACCCATCCCAGCAGGGCTGCTCTCATCCCGCCTCGCTAGACTGCTTCACCTTCTTTTTGCTCTGCTCTGGGCTTCCCCGGCTCCATCTTCCAGGGCTTGAATTACAGGCCACCACCATTGCTGTCTGGCGTTTTTATGTGGGATCTGGGATCTGAACTCAGGTCCTTCTGCTTGTGAGGCAAAGACTTTAACCCCTGAGCCCTCTCTCCAGCCCCAACCTTGTATTTTTTAAGTCTCTCCCTGTGTTAGCTTCTTACTAATGAACCTCCACATGGACACTTTTGCAGTTCACCCTATGGCTTGCCAGAGTGGCTCCATCCACACACACGGAGTGATCACGTGCAGCAGCGGGGAAGGAAACCCTCCCCCAGAGTGTGGGGAAGACCCACTCATGATTTTCCTGAGCCCTCTCGCTACCAGCAACCAGGAAGATTCTGGGGCTCTTAAAGCTGTGGCGCTTCCTCTCCTGCAGCCAACGTCGCAGCTGCTTGGGGTTCCATTCACTTCCATCTGAAGGCAGCGTCCCAGCCCATAGGCTGAAACTCGGTCCCCAAGGCTTCTGTTCTTCAGCGCCAAGCACAGGCCCAGGTTGTTCCGCCTTCGCTTCTGACCCACAAGGCCCTGGTGGCTGCTCAGGGACTTCAGGGAAACTCATTTGCCAGCAGATCACAGAGATGCAGCTGCAGAAGAGGCAGATGCAGAGCCACAGGGGCAGAGCAAGGACATTGTTGTCCCCTATAGGTGACCCCAGAATCTCCCCTGACCAGTTCTGCAGGTAACAATTGCTGCATGTCTAATGCAAACAGACGCACACGCAGACACCCCTCACCCCCCAAGGCCTGTCCATGCAGGCTATACTTGGTCTGTCTGCACTACTTCTCCCTCCAGGGCGTGGGACTCCGAGCTGCCAATAGCACAGACTCTCATGCTAAGGACTTCCATTGCCCGGAGTCAGTCTCTTGACTGTCAGGTGGCGATCACACTTCAGCATGAATTTATAGGAGACAGCATCACTCTGGGGTTAGCTTGCTGAGACCGTGCAGAGCTGGGCGGGACCAGCTCACGCATCTGCACCCAGTGTCCCGCCTGACTGCAGCAGCCTTTCCACTTGTTACCCAATCCCTAGCTCCCGGAGCCACCTCCCCACTGAAGGAGCACACCTTTTAATCTGGAGGAACTGACTCTAATCCTTCACAGGGATAAATTTGCCAACTGCCCACAACCAGGGGTTCATGAAAGGATATGGAGATTGGGTCTTCTTTGTAGATAAAACTCACGCTGTGGTTGGGCCCAAGATCCACTGGGTTGGGCCCCAATATGAACAGACCAATGGGATGTAGAGGATCAAAAGCTCCAGTTGGGTTTACAGAAACTGGAGCTAACCAATGAGGAAAAGCTACCTTTCCCCAGGTCAGCCTAGGCCTACAAATCATCCTGACCTGGCAGCCATCTTTGACACCTTTGTCCCTTACAAGGCTCCATGGCCAGAGTCTGAGTTTCCTTGCCCCTCGCGGATTCCATGCCTGGAGTCCATGGTTTTGGGCTCTCTTGCCCCTCACGGATTCACGTCTTCAAGTCTGTTCTTTCTCTCCTCTAATAAACTTTGCCTTCATCCTCCATGTAGTGTTCTGGTTTCAGTCTTCCACTCCTGATCACAAGAACCTGGCCACAAACAGACCCCAGAGGAACCCCTTGCCAATCTCATCTCTTTCCCCTTGTCTACAGAGCACGCCCAGGACACGGCCACAGAGCGCAGACATAGATGGTTTGGGCAGCGGGGTACCCCTGGCTGCCAGAGCATGGACGGCTCTGAGTCACCCCAGTCCACACCCCAGCACAACCCTCCTTCCTTGGGCAACGCCCAGGCCCCCTCTTCTGCTCTCCAGCTCTGCTGGTGACCATATTTTACCCGGATCCCAAACTTCCAAAGCTGATGTTTGTCCTTTGGGAGGTGGTATTGTTTCGATTTGAGAATGGGGAGATAAAGGAAAGAAGGCCTTTTGTGGTCAGACTAGTCAGGGAAGTGATTCTGAAACTGATTTGGGACCATTTCCCAATTGTTCCACACTCTGCCTGCCCCGAGGTGGGTCACCTAGTCTGGTGGCTCTGTCTCCAGCAGTTTCCTGGAGGCTTTCTCTTTAGGGGTGAGGAGTGAGAGGGTGGGAGGGGAGGTGTAAACTCTATCTTTGTCCTCAATGCTCATAACACTGGATTCCAGACCCTTCTCAGCTCCATAGCCTTGCCCCAGGGCACTATGGGTGGAAGTCTGTCCTTCCTTCTGTTCTGGATAGATGACACATCAAATCCTGTAAGCTTGTTAGGCAGTTTTAGAGCAGCCATGCTGGGAGGGTCGCTGAAGGTCTGCCAAGGTCATCCCCTAGGCTAGGCTTACTCCTGGGGGCCCTCCTATTCATCTGGAGGAACTGATCCTAATCCTCCACAGAGATAAGGTTGCCAACTGAGCCACGCCCGCAGCCCATAAGCCTTTCCTTGCGAAGCAAGGCCGCCCGCTGCACGTTCTGAGCGTCTGTGGCCACTGCAGAGAGCAGTACCATATTCCTGCTGCTGGAACTTGAGACGGGAGAGGCATAAAACCCGGCACACTCACGCAAATGAAAGGAAATATATATCTATATATTAAGAAGGAGATAAACCATAGCAATCACTTTCACTCAAAGGTAATAAAAATAAGTATCGCAAACATAAACAGGGGGGAGCCGGCTCCTTGCCTCCGCCCGCGCCTCCAGAGGCGCCTGCCAGGGGAAGGTGGGACTTCCAGCTTTATTTTTGACATGTCCTTCTGATTAAAAACTGGGAAAGAGAAGGCACGGGAGGAAGATGGAGAGTTACAGGGGGAAATAATGATTGCAGCTATGGCAAAGATTGGGAACACAAATTACATTTACAAATTTCCCCTCGGCTGACAAGACACCCAGTCTGGCAGGGACGGCGTTGGGCAAGGTGGCCCGACATGAATAATTCACGGGAGCGGGGATGTGGCCCAGGCACAGAATGTTCTGGTGGCAGCAGCCCCACGGCCGGGCGGAGCTGCTGTGGGGATGGGTTTCTTTGTGCCCCATTTGTCCTCCGCAGCCATCAGACAGAAGCGGCAGTGACAGACAGACCAGACAAGCCTGGGCCCTGGCAGCTGGGCGGCTGAGCCGCCGTCTCCTCGCCGGGAACGTTCCTTCCAGATGGAGACGTGGAAACTTTTTTCCTTTCTTTTTTTTTCCTCTTTGCTTTCTTGTAGGAGGACCGTGGTCCAGCACCTGGCTTATTACCCGCCCCAAGCTCCTGCAGCGCGTCTTAGCGGCATCTGTTGGTGGTCATATACTGCCCAGTGAGCACTGTGAGTTCCTGGGGGGGATACAGGGCTGGGGGGCAGCACAGTACGGAGGTGGGAGGCCTGAATTCAGTTGCCAGAACCCACATGAAAATTCCGGTTGCTCGTGTTCCGATGCTGGGGAAGCCTGGACAGGCAGACCTCTGGGTCTCTCTGTCCAGCCAGCCTAGCTTACTAGTGAGTTCCCGACCAGAGAACCTGTCTAAAACGAGGTCATTCCCAAGGATGCCACCCAAGCTTGTCTTCTGGCTTCCACATACACATGCGTGCGCATAAGCACACACCCACGCACACTAAAAAGGAAGTTTCTGGAAGGTTCGATATACACGATCCTGGCCCCAGTCCTTTGTCCACACTGAGCTTTCCTATTGTCCTAGGGCTGACCTGACTCCTGAGTGCTTTTTGCCTTTTTGGATCTTTCCTGAGGTTGATACAGAGTTTTGATCTCCTGCCTGTGCTCGCCAAAATGATACAGGGTCCCTGGGGTCTTATGTGTCCAGGTTTTTGTGTACGGAGTCGAGGAGTGAAACCAGAACATGCGTAGAGGGTAAGGCAGAGTTTAGGAGAGGAGAGAAAGAATGTCACTCACAGACATGAATCCACCAGGAGCGAGAGAATCCAGAACTCTGGACATGGAATCCCCGAGGGGCAAGGAACAGAGACAGAGAGAGACAGAGACGGAGATCAGGTGAGCACTTCCTGCAGTGAGTGGGTGGAGGTCAGAGGTCAGCTTTCATGGTCCACTTCTTCAAAGTGTGGGCTCTGGGTGGACAGGCCTGTGCTTTGGTGCCTTTAGTAGCCAACCCAGAAGTTCCTACTGAGGGTATAGCTCCGAGATAGACTGGCCAGTGCCCTGCTGACCCAGAGCCTGTGGGTGTGAGCGGGTTTGGGAAAAGAGTCTTTGCCCATGCAAGTAAAGCGGCAGTGAAGACTAAGGGTGTGGTCCTTACACCAATGCAGCTGTTGGCTCCTGGAGCACAGGTGTGATGTGTGGGGAAGTTAGTGATGGAGGCTGAGGCTGGCGTGCCGCAGACAGGAGGAGCAGAGCTTGCCGGGAGCCCCAGGAGCTGACTGTCAGGATAGGAGGCAACTCGCTCTTGTTGGCAGCTGGAAGCACAATCTGGCCTTCGGAACAGGGAAATGGTGAGTTTGCTGTTCTAGGCTCTTCCATTTGTAGGACTTTGTTACAGGCAAGCAGCGAACCAGTGTGTTGAGCCTTTTGTTTTTAAATTTATTTTTCTAGTTTTACAAGCCTATTGAGTACTCATCCCTGCTTCCCTCCATCCCCCTCCCTCCCATCTCTCTTCCTTTCATCAATCCATCCCATTCCCTCCCATCCTCCTGCCTGGCGGCTTCTATGGACCACAGGGTTCTCTCTAGCTTGTCTATTCTATTGGGGGGGGGGTCAGGCCTCTGTGGCATACCAAGTTTTCCCTCCTTGGGTCACCCCACTGATAGGAGCGTTTCCCTTCACTGATCCAGCTCTAGTCCCCAAGGTTTCCACTGGGTGTTCTTATTTCTCTCGAGTTCCTTGATAGTCTGGGGCATGCTGGTGTGTCAGTCATTCTGCAGGTCTGGGAAGGACAAGTCTCGATGCATGAGTCTTTGCTTTCACTTCTAGGAAGCATTGCTGAAGGTCACCAGTTCCTGAATGCTAACCAATAGGGTGCAGTCAGAGGTGCGGCTAATAGAAACCCTAGGCTCCCTTGCCTGAGCCGTCCCCTGGTTGGGTGCAGATATCCCAAGCAATGGGACCACCCGGTGCTATATCGAATTACTGAGTGGCTGCTAGCTGGCCTTTTGTCCAACACTTAGCATACCTTGATGGGCCAGACACAGGAAATGGCCAGAGAGGGATGAAGGCAATGCTCCCTGGGAAGGATGCCTCCCCCTCCCCCGTAGCTCACGTCATTGACACAAGACCAGTCAAGTTCCTCTTCTTTCAGTATCCCTGTCAGCATGACCCAAGCCTTTGTCCTTCGAAGCTCTGGGCAGCCATTCCTCGGGGAGTGGGGGTTTCTGTAATTCTTCCCTAGGTCTTCCTCTTCCCCATGGCTTGCTCTCACCAAAGGCTCAGTCCTAGCTATTGTGGTCCTAAAGGGTCGCTGGGGTGCAGGGTGCAGTCCTCATCCTTGATTCTGCCACGGGGTCCCTCTCTGTAGAGACAGAACATTCCTGTGTGCGTGTGGTGGACACAGCTCTGCAGGGATGAAGCCCAGGCAGATGCCATCTTTCCCAGAGCTTCCATCTGGCAGGACAAGCAGACATGAACACAAGAAGTACTTCTTAAAGCCATGATGTGCACAGGAAATGAAAAATCAGTGGCTCTTGAGTAACGGAAAGGGAGAGGAGCAGTGGTCACCCAGCCAGGATACCTCTGAGTGGAAAAAGTATAAACTAAATATCTTGAGTAAAAAAGGAAACCAGCATTAAGAAAAGGGCTGGAGAGGTGGCTCAGGGGTTAAGCCTCCGCCTTCCAGGCGGAAGGTCCTGAGTTCGGATCCCAGATCCCACCTATAGACGCTGGGCGGAAGCGGGGGGCGGCCTGCGCTTCTGGTCCTGGTAGGGCGGAGCCTGTGAATCCTGGGGCAGAAGGAGGTGGAGGCGTCCATGGTGGTTCGCAAATTCATCCGTGGTTCTACAACACACAGATACACGTGCACGCACATACACACGCATATGCACATAGTTGAATAAATAATAATAATAATAATAAAATAGGAGGGAGACTGGTTGGGAAAAATGATTAAAAAAAAAAAGAGAGAAGAAAAATGTAAACTATGACTGGAGAGATGGCTCAGGGGTTAAGGCTCTGCCTTGAAAGCAGAAGGTCTTAAGTCGGATCCCAGGTCCCACGTAAAAACACTAGGCTGAAATATTAGGAGGCCTGCACTTCTGGCCCTGGTGGGCGGAGCTTGAGAAATCCCAGGGCTAAGCAAAAAAGAGGTAGAAGCAATCCCAGATGATTCCTGAAGTCACCCTTGGGCCTCCACAAGAACACACAGTGCCCTCTTTTTCTCTCTCACACCCACACACACACAATTGAATGAATAAATAAATAAAATTTAAAAAGAAAAATGTGAACTATTAAGTTACTGCTAAACATAAGTTGAGACAGAAAATTCCTGAGTTCCTGAGACACTGCCCCTTCCCAGAGCTCGCGTCTACACTACAGTCACATAAGAGTCTAGGTCGCAGGGCTGGAGAGGTGGCTCAGAGGTTGAGCCTCTGCCTTGCAGGCAGAAGGTCCTGAGTTCGGATCCTAGACCCCACAGTATAGATGCCGGGCGGAAGCGGGGGCGGCCTGCGTTTCTGGTCCTGGTAGGGCGGAGCCTGTGAATCCCGGGGCAGAGTAAACAAGAAGGAGGTAGAGGTGGACCATGGTGGTTCTGGAATTCGCCCGTTGTTCTACACACACACACACACACACACACATACATACACTACACGCACACACACGTATATACGCACAATTGAATAAATAATAAATAATAAAAAAAAAGAGTCTAGGTCGCGGCCTTCTGCAGTCAGCCTGCCTGCTGCTCTTGGTAACTTTTGTTCCTGCTGCTGCACAGCCCGCTTCGCTTGCTCCACCTCTGTCTGCCCTGCTTGAGTGTAGAATGAAGTACCGGCGGAGCTGCGGGCCCGCAGGGATCTCGGCTCCAGACCACCAGTGAATAAGCTCGTCTCTTTCACCCTGACTGTGTCTGAGGAATTATTCCAGAGAATTCTCACAGCACTTCTAATGAAGACCAGCTTTGGCCCCAGGTCCTCCTGCCCTGGCAGGATCTTGTCAACTGCCCCTCCTGTGCCACAGTCGGCTGGGGACAACTCCATGGTTCGGGTGACTCGCTCTGGAAATAGCCACCTTACTGTCTCTGGGTGGGAGCAAGGCTGTAAGTGGGCGCCCTGCCCCTAGTTAACAGGTGGCAGAGGAAACTCAAGGAAACCTTTGCACTCTCTGCAGTGCCCAGTTGAGACCAGGTTGCCAGGCCTCATTCTTGCCCGGCCTAGCTGAAGCTCATGGCCAGCCATGGCTCTTACTAAAATTCCATTAAATGTCACATCCAGGTGCAACGACGTGAAGACCTGAGAAGCTGTCCTGGGCTGGGAAACGTGCAAGGCAGATAAAGAGTGCAGAGGCGGAAATACAGAACACGGTTGGCCCGGACAGTGGGAAATCCCAGAAGACACAGCCCAGTCCCGTCCTGCCAGACTTATTTACAATCCGGGGGCTGGGAATCTGTATGCAAATCCAGGCTCTGGGACTTCTGACTGGTAGGAAGGACAGGGAGGGTCATGGGAAGGCTCTCCGAGTTTCTAGTGTGTTCTTGCACTGCCGCCTGGGAGCCAGAGAATCGAATCCTTCCAGATCTTCAGCACGGGCCAGAGAGACAGCTTCGCACGTGAGCCATTTCCAGGCGAGCAGGAACCCCAAGGTCTCAGGCAGTGGCCTTGCTACAATTGGGGTTCCAGGAAGCACCGGTGGGTTTGATGCCAGTGGGTTTCTCTGCTTCTGCCTCCTGTGGAAAGCTCCTGCTTGTAGCTTCTGGGCCTCTAGGCTTTATCGAGGGCCCAGACTTCCTTCTCTTCAGGCAGCAGCCAATCACACCTTCTGCTAGGTGGCTCCCCCACACTGTGGGCATGGGCACTACTTGGGCATCTGGGGAAAAATAAAACTTTTTTTTTTTTTTGAGACGGGGCTCACATGTCTCAATCTTGCCTCCAACTTACTATGGAGCTGAGGATGATCCTGAACTTGAGTGCTGGGGTCGCCATGGTCTATGTTTCAGAGAGAGAGAGAGAGAGAGAGAGAGAGAGAGAGAGAGAGAGAAACACATGTATATCGTGGTGTGCATGGGTAGATTCCTTGGGCCTGCCCAGGAATTTACCAGGGCATAGCTGAGCACATGGGACTAAAGATGGCGCTGAGAGCTAGTGTCCTGGGCGTAACCCTGATCACATTGCAGAGAGTCCTAATTGGCTTTCAGGAATTGACCCACCTTCCTTGTTGAGATACCTTGGGTCTGACCTGTAAAGCTTGGATGCTGTGTTGACCTTTGACACAATTGGATGCTCGTTTCATGCCCTGTGGTCCTTTGTCTATATAAGCTGCTGTTACCCCCCAATAAATCGAGATTTGCTCCGACAAACTCTTCTTCCATTTCCGAATCTCTGGGGAGTTAAGGTGGAGGAGCAGGTGGCCGGACTTACCCATCTTCATCCTCACCGCCTGGAGCCGTACCCTAGTGCGTGTGTATGTGTGTGTGTGTGTGTGTGTGTGTGTGTGTGTGTGTGTATGTGTGCGTGTGTGGGTGGAGAGATATCACATCGTGGGCGGAGAACTCTACAAGTAGATGTCACAGAACAACTTTCAAAAGTCACTTCTCTCCTTTTACCATATGGGTGTCTGGGAATTGAACTCAGGATGCCAGTTTCAGGATCAGGAGCTTTACATACCAGCTATCTCACCGGCCCCAAGTCCAGGTCTTTGAGTCACAGTCACAGGACTACAGCCTCCTCTCCCCTGCCCCCTCTTTTTCCAGCGCAGGGGATTGAACCCGGACTTGTGCATGTCAGACAAGCACAGTTCGCTGAGCGACGTCCCTACGTCAGTACTGAGTTCAGGAGCATGGGCCTGTGTGATTTCTAGGCCGTGCTGGTAACTGTGCTGCCTTCTTGGAGGGAGGGCCTGAGCCTCCAAACCGTGTGTCATCGAGCTCGTCCAAGTTCAGCAAGCTGTGCTTCAAACGGAAACAGCAGTGTTTTCCTCTCTCTTGGGCACAGAGTCCAGGGCTTGGGCATGCCAGGCAAGTGCTCTGATGCTAAACTCTATTCCCAACTCCTTCTACCCCCTTTAGTGTGTGTGTGTGTCAGAGGGCACTGTGTGTGCTGACAGAGGCCCAAGTGTGACTTGGGAACTCATCCTGGATTGTTCTACCTCCTTCTGGCTTTACTCTGGGGTTGGTTTCCCAGGCTCTGCCTTCCAGGGCCGCAAGTGCAGGCCGCTGCCATTTCCGCTTGGCGTTTTCATGTGAGATCTGGGATCTGAACTCAGGTCCTTCTAGTTGTGAGGCAGAGGCTGACCCCCTGAGCTCTCCAGCCCCCTTTTCTCCTTGATGTGAGAGTCTTTACATAGGATTATCAGGAGGATTACATGGATGGATTCTCCTTAAGAGGTCTTGGCCCACTGTCCCTCTCTCCCTCACTCAGCATGAGGATTTGGATACTGTGGACTATTTCTCTCATCTCCCATCAGAAGCTGAGGCAGCAGCTGGGCGAGTCTCCAGAGGCAGCAGCTGGGCGAGTCTCCTCCCCCTAGGGTCTAGTTCAGTTCAGAGCTTGAGAAGCTCTGACATTATGTAAATATTTCACAAAGGAACAGTGAGTGGGTTGAAGGAGGGAAGGTTGTTTTTATTATTTTATTTTCATAAAGGTATAATCTTATTGCCGATGATATTATTTTATTATTATTTTTTAATTTTTAAAATTTTATTGTTTATTCAATTGTGTGTATGTGTGTGTGCACGTGTGTGTATTGTATGTGTCTATGTGTAGAACCACGGACGAATGCGGGAACCACCATGGACTGCTTCCACCTCCTCCTTTTTTACTCTGCCTGGGGATTCACAGGTTCCGCCCTACCAGGACCAGAAACGCAGGCCGCCCGGCTTCTGCCCGGCGTCTATACATGGGGTCTAGGATCCAAACTCGGGACCTTCTGCCTGCAAGGCAGAGGCTTAACCCCTGAGCCACCTCTCCAGCCCCTGCTGATGATATTATTAAAATAAAAAGTTAGGAGAATTCAGTTTGCGTATTTTTATTGCATAACAAATTTTCTCAATATCGTCTCAATCATATCAGCTTCGTCTTTCTTGTCTTTCTGCAGTACGCATAGGCCTGATCTTTGGGTCTGAGGAGAGGAAGGCGAGCAGAGAAAACTCAGTACTGGAGACTTTGACCTGGGAGGGACACTGGCTTTTATTGCTTGTCCCAAAGAATTCCTAAGGGCCTTGGGCCATGAGGCCTCCATTCTGGGGTTCCTGGTATGAGGTCTTTTTGGACGGATGGATGCATTGGTCAGGGGCTGGAGGCCAGACCAGAGCAGGAGGGGCCCACGCACCTGCTCTTACAGATCCTTGTCTTTGCCTGGCCCCAGATTCGGAGCTTCCCAGGGAGGATCTTTGCTGGTGTCCACAAAGCAGCCCCTGGGATCTCAGTCTCCAGACTGGGAGGGGGAGGTCCTGCTTCTGCTGGGGATTCTCTCTGGCCTCCCTTGGTGGTTCCCCTCTTGCTGTCTGCTTCCTTCCTCTCTCCCTCCCTCCTTTCCTTCCTTCTTCCTTCTGAAGGGTTCTCTCAGGGGTCTGTATGTGTCCAGGTTCTTGTGTTCAGAAGTCAAAGACTGAAATCAGAACACGAGAAGAGAAAGAAACTCACAGACATGAATCCACAAGAGGCAGGAGAGCTGCTAAAAACTCAGACTCAGCTATGGTGTCCCATGAGGGGCAAGTGAGCCAGAAAGAAACTTACAGACATGTATTCCCTGATGGGCAAGGGAGCCAAAGGTGTCTGCCTTTGTGTATTTATATTTTAATCAAGGCCTGGGGAAAGCAGCTTTTCCTCATTGGTTGGCTCGTTTCTGCAAACCTGATTGGAGCTTTCGGTCCTCTGCATCCCATTGGTCTGTTCACATGGGGGCCCAACCCATTGGATCTTGCAGCTGACCTCACAGTAGGCTTCTCTCTGTAACGGAGAACTAATCTCCATATCCTTCCATGAACAGAGGATTGGGGGGAGGCAATAACTTTATCTCTGTGAAGGATTAGAGTCAGTTGCTCTGGATCAATAGGGTGTGCTCTTTCAGGGTAACCCCAGCCCTAAGGATGACCTTGGAAGACCTGAGGCCATCCCAGCATGGCTGCTCTAAAACTACCTAACTTCCTTCCTCCCTCACTTCCTGTTTCCTTTGTCGTCTTCTTCCTATTTTTATTATTTTATTTTTAAAATTTGTTACTAGTGAGTTCCTGTGTTTTGGACACGTGTGGGTCGGCAGGTCACACAGCAGCGTGGAGGTCAGAGGGCAGCATGGTCTGTTCTGTCTCCATCTCCACGTGGTTTCTGTTGCAGGGTTCTTGAAACCAGAACATGGGTGGAGGATTAAGGTAGAGTGCAGGCGTGGAGTGCCATGAGGGGCTAGAGTGCCGGAGATCTCATGGAATCCAGGCCTGAAATCCATGAGAGGAAGGAAGCTAGAAAGGGTCTCATGACAGGCACCATGAGGGGCAAGTGCCCCAGAGAACTCATTGACCCCAGGCATGGAACCCAAGAGAAGCCAGGAGCTAGAAAGAACTCAGGGCACTCTGAGTGCCTTGAGGGGCTAGGGCGCCAAAGATGGCTGCCAGGGTCAGGCATATTTATACACCTAGGCAAGCTGGGGGGGGGGGAGCTGGCTTTTTCTCATTGGTTAACTCCCACTGGGACCCAACCCAGTTGCTCTTGGGCCCATGTGGGGCTAGAGATCAAGTCCTTTGTTGGCTATGGAGGGCTCGGCTCCATAATCCCTTCATCCATCGGGAAGTTGGCCATCTTTGAGAGGATGGGAGTCAGTTCCCAGCAGGATGACTTCAGGGTGATCCCAGCAGTGGGGGATGGCCTTGGGGAATTCCAAAGACCTTCAAAGACCTTAGAGACCCATCATAGCATAGTTGTTCTAATCCTGCCTTAGTTTCCGTGGATCAAACTCAGTTTAGCTGTCGGGGGTGTGGCTGGCAGGACTTCGACGCCATCTTTTCAGACAGGGTCTCCTGTAGCCCAAACTGGTCTCAAACTCACTGCAGATGACTTGCAACTTATTCTCCTGTCTCTCCCTCCTGAGTGTGGACATACAGTATGCGCTACCACGCCCAGCCTCAGCTGGGGCTGTGCAGAAATCTTCAGCTATGACAGAAGCTACATGGGGAGTGGGAGGTTTATCCAATAATAGCCATTTTCCACCACGGTCTCTATGCTTCCCTCGAGTGACAGACATCCTGAGAGATACAGAAATCATGTTATTTCTGTTTATCAAAATCTTCGTGCTCATTGTTAAAAAAATAAATGAAATGGATGTACTGTGGAGGGTGGAAACCACATGCATAAAAACACTCGTATTTTTAGAGGGATGAAAAGGAGAGGAGACAGATGTGGCAGGCTCAGCAGCCTCGTGTCCCAAGGAAGGTGATGATGCTAAACCCGGGTCCCCTTCCCTTCCGCTTCTCACTTTGCTGTCAACAAAACATCTGACCTGCAGGGGGTGGGGGGGGTTGTGCTTGGATTTCACTAAAAACAGAGTAATGGTGTTGAGACCAAAGCCAAGTACTCCGGATCTATTTTTGTGTCTTTGCAGCTAAGCACAGATTTCTCTGGAAAGCATTGGGAGTTGGCTGGTCGCCTTGGGCGTAAAGCTACAGCTCAGCGAAGCACCTCGTGTCCTCAGCCTGCCTGACCTCCAGGCTTGCTCCTATTCTTGATGACAAAACGCATCCTCTGCCCTTGACTGATTCGCAGCGTGTCTGCAGCAGGAGAACGGGTGGCGGCCCGTCACCTGCACAGCGGCTTGCTGGGATGCCTCCAGAGAAGAGGCTTAGTGACAGGGGACCAAGAGGCAGTGAGAATCTGCTGTCTGGGTCACTTCCAGGGAACGGGGTTCATCTGAGCAGTTCCTGCTCCAACTCACCCAACACACCCTGGCTGCTTCCTGTGTGGCCAACGTATTTGTTGTATTTGTTCTATTACTCACATCGACACTGGTTGCCAAGCAGCCCAAGGTGTGTGTGCATGCTCATGTGTGCCCATGTTCACAGTGTGCATGTTTCACAAATGTGCATGTTTATGTGTGTACGTGTGTATGCATGTTCATGTGTATGCACGTTCACGTGTGTGCATATTCATACATGTGTGCATGTTCACGTGTGTGCTGTACACACGTGTGTAGTCCAGTGACTACCTTGGGTATCTACTGGTCACCTGCTTTTGAGAGCAGGGACTGGCCTGGTGCTAGCTAAATATTCTAGACTGTCCGGGGTCTCCCTGTCTGCACCTCCCTAGTCCGAGGCTTAGCAGTGCCAGTGCGCGCCATCATGTCTTTCCCCCTCCCCACCAAAGTGGATTCTGGGGTTTGAGATCAGGCAAGCAGTGCTGTAGCTACTGCGAGATCTCCCCGCCCTGCAGTCTGAGTTTCAAGGCAGGCAGAGGTCACATGCACACTTCCCTTTACAGAACAAGGCCCCTCCCCTCCATCCAGCAGAGGTCAAGGGGTTTTCTGCTAGTCAGGGTTAGACCTGGGCCTAGAGGCTCTTCTTTTCTTCCTGCTGAATTTATATCCCCATGCTGCCCATTTGCGGCTGCCTCCAGAGGCGCCCAGCTCAGGGCAGCCCATGACCGGTTTGGGGCAGAGGCTGTAGTAGACCAAGGGGCGGGGATCGGCCTTGTTCAACTCCCTAGAGTCAGATCAGGTTTTGTACAGTTTTCGATTCATTACACTTCCTTTTACTACTAAATGGTTTTCTTTAGAAGCTTTAGGGAAATTGGTGGCCTTTGTCCTTGCTGATGGACGCAAGGAATTGGACCTGCAGGCCCAAGGGACTGGCTGATCCGACACATGGACATGGGATTGATCAACTGGGAAGTATCAGCCCCCTGTCTCCGCTTACAGAGGCTCACTGCCTTCTGAGAGCACCCAGGACACTTAGAAGAGGGTTTATTTTAAACAAAATGAGTCTGAGTCTAGCACATTCTCCAATTTTCAGATTCAGCTCTGAATCCTGGAATTCTTTTGGAGCTCACAGTACCCCGAGAAATGTACCTTTCTATCACAGATGTGGTGAGAGCAGAGCTTTGCTGATGGCTCTGGGAACTGGGCATGGAGCTTTTGCTTTTCTGCTTCTCTGGGGTGGGGGCAGGGTTTCATGTAGCCAGGTTGGTCTGTAGTGGAGGATGGACTTGAACTCATGATCCTCCATCCTCCATCTTGGAAGAACTGGGATTATAGGTGTGGGCCTTTGCTGCTGGCCCTTTCTCTCTCTCTCTCTCTCTCCCTCTCCCTCTCTCTCTCTCCCTCCCTCCCTCCATCCTTCCCTCCCTCCTTCTCCATCCTCAGTCCAGGTCATGGACCCCGGAAGCCTCTTGATTCTGGTTCACACCTGTGAAACAACAGATGGGGTGACTCGTTCTGCTCCGCAAGGTAGAATTTTGGACGACTCCATCCTAGAATTCATTCACTGGCTGGAACTCCTCATGGAGGACCCAGCAAGGAAGAGAACTGAGCGGAGGAGGAGGCTTTGGCTGGGGATTGGCCCCTGTTGCACCTCTGGCTGCCAACGGCCGTCTCCTGAGCAGCTCTGCTAATATTAACATGAATGTTAATGTCATCTTTCCAGGGAAAACACAGACCCTGCTTCCCCATCTTCCTGCTCCGCCTGATTGGGGCAGAGTCTCTGCATTTTTATTTGGTGCCCCTGTCTTGTTTAGGCTCCGGTAGGTTCCCTTCTACTGTCTGTCTTTTTTGTGTGTGCACATATGTATTATGTGTGTTTATGTTTACACAAGTCAAGTGCACGTGTATATGCTTATGCGGGGGTCAGAGGTCAGTCTTGCAGTTCATCAGGATGCTGTCTCATACCCCCTCTCCCGCCACTTTTTTTTGATAGGGTTTCTCACTGGCCTGCTCGGAATTTGCCATTTTGGCTAGACATGTTTTCTCACAGTTTCTGGAGGTCTAACTTAATGTCTGTATGGTAAGTGCTTTACCAACTGAGTTATTGCTCATCTGCTGCTATCTTCTCTTAGAACATCCAGACATGGAGCTGTAGAGATGGCTCAGGAGTTAAGATTCTGCCTCACAAGCAGAAAGTCCTGAGTTCAGATTCCAGCTCCTTCATATAAAAACATCAGGTGGAGGTCCTATCCCCTCATGGCACTTTAGTGCCATGGGTTCTTTTCCTGTTGCCTGCTTCTCACAGAGGTGCCCTAGCCCCTCATGACACTCCACGTCTGGAGTCCATGAGTTCCAACCTTTTCTCCTCTAATAAACTCTACCTTAATCCTCAAAAAAAAAATCAGGTGGAAATGGTGGCAGCCTGCACCTCTGACCCTGGTGGGTAGCCTTGGAAATCTCAGAGGGAAGCAAAAAGGAGGTAGAGGCAATCCAAGGTGATTCCTAAAGGCACCCTTGGGCCTTCATAGGGACACATACAATGCCCTCCATCACACACACACACACACACACACACACACACACACACACACACAAATAAATAAATAAATAAATAAATAAATAAATAAATAAATAAAAGTTAAAAAAAATCTAGACATGAGCTGGAGAAATGGCTTTAGGGTTAAGACTCTGCCTTGCAAGCAGAAGAACTTGGAAGTTGGATTCTGAATCACATATTAAATAAAGCACTTCTGGCTTTGGAAGGCAGAATCTGGGAAATCCTGAGGGAAACAAAAAGGAGGTAGAGACAATCCAGAATGATCCTCAAAGTCACCTTTGGGTCTCCATAGGCACAGACACAAACACACACGTATGCAGAAAAAAAAAAAGGGCTGGAGAGATGGCTCAGGGGTTAAGACTCTGCCTTGTAAGCAGAAGGTCCTTAGTTTGGATTCCAGGTCCCATGTAAAAACGCCAAGTAGAAATGGTAGTGGCCTGCACACAATGAATGAATGAATGAATGAATGAATAAATAAAAAAGAATATCCAGACATAAGTGGGTTTTCCAAGGTCGTGTACAGCTGAGGATGAAGACGAGGTAGATTTTTCACCTGCACGAGAAGGTCTAGGCAAGGCTTCTGGCAGGAGGGGCTGGAAAGGGAGCACTGCAGTCCACGGGTGGGGGGGGGGCTTGTGTGTGGGAGGGGCGGTAGGGGGGAGGGGCTGTGTGAGTTTGCACCTGTAGGCAGTGAGATTGCAAGACGGGGCAGGGGAGGGCAGGGGGATCAGCTAGAGGCTGGAGGTGCAGAGATTTCTTCATGAAGACTCTGCAGCCCTGACCCCTTCAGGTGACATTCCATCCGAGAAGGCTAGGCAGGGTTAAGCCTATGTGTTTTAGCCTTGCCCTGAGATTCCATAGGGACGTTGGGCTGAGCGTGATGCAGCCACCAAGTGAAACTCGGTTAATCACTTGCTGTGTGTTGGGTGAGAAAGACCTGGGATAGCTGCAGTCACTGTCAGGAGGAAAGGAGCTCAGAGCCACCAGAATTATGCTATGGATAGCCACAGCGTGTGGCCCTGTCACCCTAAGGAACTGCATCTGCAGAGACCACCCAGAAGCTTAGCCAATGCCCTGCCACACATTTCATGTAGCCGTGGAACTAGTCAACACTCACATTCAATGGCTGCTCGCTGTGCCTTAGGCACCTTCCCATGTTAATCGTAACCTTCCAGTAATATTCTTCATAATTACTACCCAAATTTAAAGTTTTTAGGCAACCCAGACTAAGCTAGGGGTTGGTTGGGGGTTACACAGACGGGAGGCAGCAAAACCAACACTGTAATAGAGACTCCTTTGACCCCAAGCTGAAGGCAGAGATGAGATGCATCTCTTTGTCTGCCAGAACTCCAGGGGACGGTGCGGAATGTCTCTCACCAGAGATGCTGTCTATGCGAGGCCAACACTGCACATCATATTCCGTTTATATTTCCACTGCAACACGTTCTCCACACATGGTCAATAAGTGAGATTTGCTGAATTGGAATAGAGAAGCAATGCAGGAGGCTTGTGTCCCCCAGTAGATATCTACAGCATCTATATGTGGAGCTGTTATCAAAATGAGAGTCCACAGTCCTGGAAATAAAATGAACCAGGCAAAAGATTGAAACTGATGAAATTGTATTTTCACATAGAAAAACTGAAAAGAAAATCCCAACAGATTCTCATGATAATATCCACGGTTCTTTCTGAAGCATTTATCACTTTTTCAAAATCAGGAAGAATCAAAGTGGTCTTTTTAATTTAGAAGCACGTAGCTTTATTTGGGGTCACAAAAAGCCTTTTTCTTTTTGGAAAAAAAAAAAAAGTAACCGAACACACGTAGTTTCCATCGCGGAATTGATTTTAGTAGCTTGCCTCTATCGAACGAATGGTGATAAACTGGAGAGAGATAGACTGTGGTAACCCGGGTAACGGGGGCGGGAACTTCGCAGGCCCGGTCCCCCCTCCCTCGGGAAGCGGGGAGAGAACGCTTGAGGAGGTTTGGCCTTTCGGCCACGCCGTAGCCTGCGGTGCATGCTGGGCCTCGGCAATATGGCGTCCTCCTTGATGTGCTGATGAGAGGAGTTTCACTGTAGCTCCAAGCCAGAGGGCAAAACTCCCCTAACCTAATAAGCCCGCCTCGGCCGCGCCGTCCGCGGGCCCGCGTCGCGCGCGCCTCGGGACCGGTTCTCGGGCAGCAGGGAGCCACGGGGCCGGAGGCCAGGACCCGCCGGGCCGCGCGGCCCCGGGGCTGAGGACCCGGCTGCGGGCGAGCACGATGGGCCGGTCCTGGCTCTGGCTGCAGCAGCTCCGGCGAGCGCGGGACCCGCAGGGCTGAGAGCCGCGGGACGAGCCCCGAGGCGCCCGGACCCGACCCCGGAGACCCCCGTCGGGTCGGCGCGGCGGCGCCCCGCACGCGAGCGGCGGCCCGGCCCGTCCTGCGCTCGGCCGCGGCGTCGGAGGCCGAGAGCGGGGTCACCGCGAGGCGCGGGCCCCGCGGCCCCCGACAGCTCGGCTCGCAGCCGCGGGAGCCGCGGGCGGCGCGGCGTGCGTGCGTGCCGGAGCGGGGCTCCCCGCTGCCCGGGCCCCCAGCGCCCGCGCTCCCCCAGCGCCCGCGCTGCCCCAGCCCCCGCGCGGAGTTCCGGGCGCGGCCCCCAGGCTTTTTGCGGGGATACGGACCTCCGCCCGCCCGCCGTGCGGCCCCCCAGCTCCCTGCCCCGGGTCTCGTTCCACCCGTTTCGGTGCACCCACTTTTTAAGGCTGGAGGTGCTCGAGCGCTTGCTGCCCAGGACCCCCCCTCCCCCTCCGCCCCCGATGGAGTCGGAGATGCTGCAGTCGCCTCTCCTGGGACTCGGGGAGGAAGATGAGGCGGACCTTACAGACTGGAACTTGCCCTTGGCCTTCATGAAGAAGAGGCACTGCGAGAAAATCGAAGGCTCCAAGTCTCTAGCTCAGAGCTGGAGGATGAAGGATCGGGTGAGTCCGCGGCGCCCCTGCACCCGGTAGGGTTCCCGGCTCGGAGAGCTCCGAGCACGAACAGTACCTTTGGGAAAACGCGGCTGCCACTGCCTAGCCACGTGTTGCGACCCAGCCGGAAACCAAAAAGTATTTCAGAGTCCAGTTTGGGCTGGAAATGGAGTGGCCGTTTTGACCAGTCCACGCACGGTTAGTCCAAACCAAGTTTTAATGCAGAAAATAAAAGTCAAGAAAAGTGGAAAATTCTGTGCGGCAAATACCTACCTGCTTTGTAGTAGAGTCAGTGCTTGCAACACTCAGGACGGACGACAGCTTGGGAAATAAAGACTTGCGTCCACGTGTTAGCGTCGCAGACATTGTAGTTTGGTTTTTTAAACATCCACCTGAGTGAGCTACAGAAGTCAGATAGAGCATGCAGGGAAACAAGGTTACTGGAAGTGATGACCCAGTCACCAGTTAAGGCTAAAGTTATTTTAAAGTTACAGAGAACTTCATCCTAGTTTTCTAAACAATTCATGGTGAAGCCAGCTCCTCCCATTTGTGTGGTTTCTTGTTCTTGTAACTTGGAGACATTTTTTCCCCCGTGGGAATTAGGGAGTATAGCTGGGGTGTGATGGATTGGTTCCAGGTTTTAGGTGTTCCGCGGTGTGCAATGTAGGCGGACACAGGAGCAGCTGTTGATTCCTCATCTGTCTCCAGGTCTCCATAGCCCACCTACAGTGCTGCATCTCACCTGTGCGCATGAGTAGTTTTCCTCTTTGTGATTTATTTTTCCATCCAAGCTGCTTTCATTTGTGTAAACATTTCTGTAGTGTAAGAGGAAGTTGGTGTTGCGGTGTATGATTTGCTTTAGGCCAGTGTATATATTTATGAAAGAGTATTACTGTTTTTTAGTGTATGATATTGATCACTTGTGGCAATTCGGGTTAGTCGCTTTTAGGGTTGCCTGTTTGGCTGAATTTTAAAAGTTTAAGAAAGTTTGTTTCATTTCAAAGCAGTTTAGGCTGAGGGCAGCGAGTCACGCCTGTCATCCAAGCATTTAGGAGACTAAGCTAACAGGTTCATAGTGAGTTTGAGGCTGGCCTGGGCCACATAGTTCCAGGCTGCTTGGCCCACAGAAGGAGACGCTGTCTCACAACAGCAACAGGAAGGAAAAGAAAGAAAATTGGTTGTTGAGACATGAAGTGTGCCTTATTCACACCTCTATTAATTCTATAGCTAAACTGTCTTGGTGCAATGCATATGTGAAATAAGTGTATTTTAGAGTAGCTCTACTTTTTACATTCTAAAGGAGATCTTTTCATGTTATTTTGTTCTTTTGGAAATGTGCTTTCTTCTATATCAATCTTAACTCAAGTTGTTTAAACTGGATTCGTGGATATATTTTTGACCTTTTAGTGTCAGGGTTATTTGCTTATTTACTTACATGTATGTATTTTTTGAGACAAGGTGTCATGTATTCCATGTTTGTTTCGAAGTTGTTAATGTAGCCAAAGATAACCTTGAACTTTGATCCTCCTGTCTCTGGCCCCAGATGAGTGGAACCGACCAGTTCCTGAGGCTTTGTGCATGCTAGGCCCTCACTTTACCCACCGGAGCTCCATCGCCAGTGCTGCTCTTTCTTTTTAAAATTTATTTATTTATTTATTGTGTGTTTTTGTATTTGTATCTGTATGGGTCAGAGGGCACCAGTGTGTGCTTTTGGAGGACCAAGGGTGACTTTGGGAATCATCCTGGGTTGCTTTATCTCCTTTTTACTTCCCTGTGGGATTTTCCAAGTTCCTCCTTCCAGAGTCAGAAGTACAGGCCACACATTTCAGTCTGGCATTTTTACATGACATCCTGGCTTGAAACTCAGTTCCTCTGCATCTCTGCTTGCGAAGCAGTCTGAACCTCTGAGCCATCTCTTCAGCCCTTTAACACTATTTTTAAGTTCTTCAAAAATATTTGAAGGACAGCTTTCACAAGTTGTTTTTCTCCTTTTTTATTTTTTTAAGTTTGTGGTGTGTGTGAGAGAGAGAGAGAGAGAGAGAGAGAGAGAGAGAGAGGGCGAGGGCACTACGTGTCCCTGTGGAGGACCAAGGGTGACCTCGGGAATCATCCTGGGTTGCTTCTACCATCTTGCATCACTCTGGGTTTTTCTCCTTTTATCATGTGGCCTCTAGGGATTGAACTCAGGTTGCTGGGTATCTTTACCTGGTGAAACTTTTGCCCATGTTTTTTATTTTTTTACATTTTTATTTAGCGTGTGTGTGTGTGTGTGTGTGTGTGTGTGTGTGTGTGTGTGTACTTAGGTTTGTGTGGACATGGTTGGAGGTTAGAGGACAACATTTGGGAGTTGGTGCTGTCCTTTCAACATGTAGGTTCTGGGGATGAAACTCAAGTGATTGGTGGCAGGTGCCTTTACTCAATGAGCCATCTCACCAGCCTTATCTATCTATCTATCTATCTATCTATCTATCTATCTATCTATCTATCTATCTATCTATCTATCTATCTATCGATTTATGTATGTATGTGTTTTTTTAGACATTTTTACTTATTTTTATTTGTGTGTGTGCGTATGTGTGTGTATGTATCAGAGGACACTGTGTCCCTGTGGAGGACCATAGTGATTTCGGGAATCATTCTAGATTGCCTCTACCTCTTTTTTTGCTTTGTTTTGGGATTTCCCAGGCTGCCCTTTCTGCCTGGTGTTTTTATGTGGGACCTGGATCTGAATTCAGGACCTTTTGCTTGAGATGCAGAGCCTTAACCTCTGAGCCATCTGTCCAGCCTATATGTATGTTTTGAGACATGGTCTTATGTAGTTCATGCTGGCCTTGAATTTGCTATGTATCTGAGACTGGTATTGAACTTTTGATCTTCCTGCCTCTACCTCCTAGATTCTGGAACTACTAATTTTAATATTACTTTATGATAATCAACATTCTTTAGTAAGCACTTCTCAGGTTATTAAGACCAACCTAGCGGCTCCTGAGATTGATACTACAAAGGCCAAGGGAGAAAGTTTGTGGTCTCTGGCCTTTGTAACTTGTTCAGTGAAGAGGAAATCAACAGCAACATGTCCAGCTAAGCTCTTGAGACTTTGGTGTATTAGAACCCTCTAGGATCGAGGTGGCAGGAATGGATGACAGAGACCAGGGTTAGGGAGCAGTATGACACAGACCCAAAGACAAGTGCAGCAAGTACTACGGTCGGTTTTCTGAAGGCAGAAACAGGGCGCCTGGAGAGCATATGTTACAGCTGAGTGGACAGCTGGGCTGTGGTGAGCTCCCCACCCCCATTATTTTATTGTATTATTATTTTTTACTTTTACGTGTGTGTCTGTATGTATCAAAGGGCACTGAGGATGCCTGTGGAGGTCCAAGGGTGACTTTCAGAAATCACCTGGATTGTGCTTCCTCCTCTTTGTTCCGGGTTTCCCAGGTCCCGTCTTATAGGGCCAGAAGTACAGATTGATGCCATTTCTGCCTGGTGTTTTTATGTGGGATCAGGGATCCAAACTCAGGACCTTCTGCTTACAAGGCAGAGGCTTAACAGTCTTAGCTCCTGAGCCATCTCTCCAGCCTGTTGCCCTCATTTTTTTGAGAAGCCAAAACACTTTGTGTTTGTTTTCAGACATAGGTCTTGTTATGTAGCCCTGGCCTTGAACTTCTAACAGTCTTCCTGCTTCAGCCTTCTACATGTGTACCATGACTTTATGTATTTATTATTTTTTAAAGTCGTCTAGTTAGAAATGCCATTACTAATTCAGAGAAGTTTAAAACACAAAGCAACTGAACACTGCAGACAAAAACAGCAGAAGAGCCACCATTTGTAGCCGGTGTGTTCTGTGGGTGACAAGGCAGTGACATAGCTACCTGACTTTGCCATCTCAAGCAGTCAGGCATTCCTGGTGGGCTGCCCCACCACGCTGGGGTGGCACCTGCAGCCCAGTGTAGCTGCCTCTGTGGCCTTGTGCCTGCCACTGCCCATGTGGTAGCGCAGCCTGGCTTCTTTCTGAGCGCAAGATCATATCTGCTCATGGATCTGTCCCTCCATGGGTCCTATCCTCATGGTGTGAGTTGTCCCCGCAGGCTCATGGGTTTGAGTCTTTAGCTGTCCCAGTGTTTGGGAAGGCCATGGCACCTTTAGGAGGACGTAGAGCCGTGCAGGAGGAAGGCACCTCACAGAGGGAAGCCTTGAGGTTGGTTAGCTGCTGCAGTTTGCAGCGTGTTCTCTCAGCCCGTATTGGAAATGACTTAAGCTGCCTCCATCTTCTGCCAGCCACCTATGCCTTTGCCTCTAGAATAATCGTTTCTCACTCTGGAACTGTAACCAAGTATCTCCCTTTTTTCTCTTCAGTTGTTTGAGTTTGAGTGGCGTCTCACAGCGGCAGAAAGAGTAACTGCGACACCTGTCCAGGTTCCTTGCTCCGGTTCCTAGAATCACATCTTCACCTAAGTAGCCCAGCAACTCTGAGGTTATTCAGCCCCTAACTTTGCTGTCCCGGTCCCAGTGGCCCGGGTTGGGATTCCTGCCTTTGTTTCAAGCCAGTCTTAGTTTTCAAATGAAACTATTATTACATTTTAATTACTTTTTAAAATTTTTTTAAACTTTTTAAAATTATTATTTATTCAATTGTGTGCGTGTATGCATGTGTGTATGTATGTGGAACCATGGGCGACCGCCTGGCGTCTATATGTGGGGTCTAGGATCCGAACTCAGGATCTTCCGCCTGCAAGGCAGAGGCTTAACCTGTGAGCTACCTCTCCGGCCCCTACATTTTAATTACTAAGTTGCTTTTAGTTTAATGCCGCTAAGTTAGTTTGCTGTTTGGTTGATTCTACTATGTATACTGAATGAATCATGCATATATTAATTACATTTGGGCATGTGATTGTCAGATAACTGGACAAATGAGTCACAATTCAAAGTGATTCATTCATCCACCTACGCCTAAGCAGTCGTGAGTGTCGCCTCCATTTGTGTTTGCTCTGGTTCTTTAGTTATGACAGAGTTCATTTTCCCATTGAAAAGTGGGCAGGTGGGCCTTGGTCTCAGATGCATCTTTCGCCTGATGTATGTGGGATGGCAACAGAGAGGCCTGAGAGCTGTGGTTCTGAAGGAAAGCCTTGACGAAGCCAGAGCTGGTGCGAACCTGTGATCCCTGCTCCCACGGCCAAGGGCAGAATTGTGAGTTGGAGGCTAGTCTGCGTTATACCATGAGTTCCAAGGCAGTCTGGGATATAGAATGAGACAGACAAACACACCCACCCACACACACACACACAGACACACACACACACAAACACACAAACACAAACAAATATTTGCTAAGATATGTCCTGTCTGTGTATTGTATACAGACATGCAGGACCATGGATAAATAGCACAGTGCATGCAGGAGCATTGAGAAGCACACTGGCGACGTGCTTGCTGGACTGTTGACAGACGTCTCGGCACAAGATCGCCACTTGCAGATACTCCGCAGGTGTGTAGGAGACGTAACTGTAGCAGGCGTCCTATTTCCTACCAGTCTCCAGGCTTGAGTACATTGTTTCGTAGCATGCTTTGAAGGGGTGTGAAGGAAGCAAACACAGGCCATGCAATGTTTAGGATATCTTCTGAGTCTTCTTACCTTGCCTTGGGCCCTCCGCTCAGCCAGGATAGTCAGGCTCCATGCCGGTGCAGGCCGCTCCATGCCGGTGCAGGCCGCTGTGTGCCGGTGCAGGCCGCTGTGTGCCGGTGCAGGCCGCTGTGTGCCGGTGCAGGCCGCTCCGTGCTGGTGCAGGCCGCTGTGTGCCGGTGCAGGCCGCTGTGTGCTGGTGCAGGCCGCTCCGTGCTGGTGCAGGCCGCTGTGTGCCGGTGCAGGCTGCTGTGTGCTGGTGCAGGCCGCTGTGTGCCGGTGCAGGCTGCTGTGTGCTGGTGCAGGCCGCTGTGTGCCGGTGCAGGCTGCTGTGTGCTGGTGCAGGCTGCTGTGTGCTGGTGCAGGCCGCTGTGTGCTGGTGCAGGCCGCTGTGTGCTGGTGCAGGCTGCTGTGTGCCGGTGCAGGCTGCTCCGTGCTTGCTGGCTGCTGCGTATGCTCATGATTTTTGCTTCTCTGTCCTTGGCTTGTCTGACTCCAGCAGATCACTGTTGGCTGCTCCTCACACTCCTTTGCCATGTGGCATCCAGGTGGGGAGTGTCCTGTCCTGAGCAGGTCTCGTCTGGTCCTGGGCTTTAGGTGCTGTCACACTCCAGTGCTGCTCGAAGACCATCTTCATTTCTGGATGCCTCTCGCCTGCTTTGGCTTGTCACTGAGTACTGCAGCCTCTGTCCACTCGGTTGTGAAGCTGCAGATGTGTGGTTTATTCTTTGTTATCGCATCCAGTTTCATCAGCAGGCCCCGCAGTCCCGCCCAGGTAGTGCTGTGTCTAGTTGCATCCTGACTAGTCTCCCAGCTTTCCTTTCCACTGAGTGTTCACGGGCATGGTGCTCAGGGGCTTCTGAAGGTGTCAGTGGAGTCTGCTGTTCCACCTCCCGTGCTTCTGTTGCTACTGGACGCTCAGGGCAGAGTGCAGACGCCTCCTGCCTCTGGAAGTCTCCGTGGTCTGGTGCTTCTAAATAGCGAGCCTGGTGCTCATCCATCGCTCGTCTTTGCACAGGGCCCTCCTGTTGTCACTCACGGCTCCATCACTTCCTCCGAGAGGCCTCCTGGGCCTGTCTGTGACGCAGCCACGAGGCACTGGTGCTGCTTGGGGTCACTGTCTTTCTCTGACAGCCTCTGCACTCCCTCTCCAGATACAAGTGAGCGTTTATCGTGAGCAAGGAACTAGTCTGTGTTCATTCCCAGCACGGTGTAGGATCCACAAAATGTGCTGATGAGATTGTGAGCAGTCTGCGGAGGGTTTGTCCAAGGAGCTCTCTGCTAAGACTCAGCAGTCTGGGACCAGGGAGACGGCTCAAGGGCCCTCGCTTGCAAACCTGGCAGCTGGAGTTCAGTCCCGCAGGCCCACGTGGAGGAACGGAAGAACTGGCTTCCCTGACTTGTTCTCTGATCTTCACTCGGGCTCCATGGTATACATGTGTTCTCTGTCTGTCTCTTTCTTGTTACCTCTCTCTCTCTCTCAAAAAAAAAAAAAAAGGCACATTTGCACAGAAAATAACTTAGGGATCAGGGATCAACTCTGTGTTATTGCCCAGAAATCGATGCCTCACATCAGCTACTTGCCAAAAGTTGTAAGTGACCCCACAGTGAAGGGCAGGCTGAGTCTTCACATCTCACATCACCCCAAACAGAACGCAGTGGTTTGGTAGTGTGTGTGGTGATGCTCTGTGATAGGAAGCCCCATGGGAGCAACTTTCCCCACCGTGTGCTTCTGGGGTCCCAAGCTCAGCACTTTCTCACCACAGTGAGGGCCTTGTTGGCTGCTTGTCTCTGCTGTACTACCGCTAATCTTGCTTAATGTGAATCAGACAGCGGAGGCCGTGGCTGTTGTCGGCCTCTTACCAGGCACTCGCATAGGAACGTTCTGGTTCATGTCCTCGGGGAGAGTGATTATTTGATGGAGCTCAACTCTGGAGGCCACGCTTGTGGAATCCTTCGTTGCATCCTTCATGTGCTGACCGTTACTCTTCCTGTCAGCCAGTGGCTGCTCAAAGAGGGCCCATGGCCATGTGGGAGAGGGGTCCTGTGGCCTTGTGGAGGAGGGGTCCTGTGGCCATGTGGGAGAGGGGCCCTGTGGCCATGTGGAGGAGGGGCCCTGTGGCCATGTGGGAGAGGGGTCCTGTGGCCTTGTGGAGGAGGGGTCCTGTGGCCATGCGGGAGAGGGGTCCTATGGCCATGTGGGAGAGGGGCCCTGTGGCCATGTGGAGGAGGGGTCCTGTGGCCATGTGGGAGAGGGGCCCTGTGGCCATGTGGAGGAGGGGCCCTGTGGCCATGTGGGAGAGGGGTCCTGTGGCCTTGTGGAGGAGGGGTCCTGTGGCCATGTGGGAGAGGGGTCTTGTGGCTTTGTGGAGGAGGGGTCCTGTGGCCATGTGGGAGAGGGGCCCTGTGGCCATGTGGAGGAGGGGCCCTGTGGCCATGTGGGAGAGGGGTCCTGTGGCCTTGTGGAGGAGGGGTCCTGTGGCCATGTGGGAGAGGGGCCCTGTGGCCTTGTGGAGGAGGGGCCCTGTGGCCATGTGGGAGAGGGGCCCTGTGGCCATGTGGGGGAGGGGCCCTGTGGCCATGTGGGGGAGGGGCCCTGTGGCCATGTGGGGGAGGGGCCCTGTGGCCATGTGGGGGAGGGGCCCTGTGGCCATGTGGGGGAGGGGCCCTGTGGCCATGTGGGGGAGGGGCCCTGTGGCCATGTGGGAGAGGGGCCCTGTGGCCATGTGGGAGACGGGCCCTGTGGCCATGTGGGGGAGGGCCCCTGTGGCCATGTGGAGGAGGGGCCCTGTGGCCATGTGGAGGAGGGGTCCTGTGGCCATGTGGAGGAGGGGCCCTGTGGCCATGTGGAGGAGGGGCCCTGTGGCCATGTGGAGGAGGGGTCCTGTGGCCTTGTGGAGGAGGGGCCCTGTGGCCTTGTGGAGGAGGGGTCCTGTGGCCTTGTGGAGGAGGGGCCCTGTGGCCTTGTGGAGGAGGGGTGCTATGTGGGGAGGGGTCCTACATGAGTAGGGCCTGGTGGCATTTGTGAGAGGGCACTGTGACTTGGAGGAGGTGTAGGGGCAGTTACTGATTCTCTGAGCACCGCCTGCCCCCAGGGAATGATGACAAGATCCCTTTGGGCCTGAGGCGTGGAAAGTTGGCAGCATTCTCAAGATGAGTGGAGTGGGCTGTCACTTTAAGGGGAGCATCTGACTACTAGTATTGGTTGCCAGTGAGGAAGTTTCATCTTTCAAGTGAAAATTGGAAAGTCCGGGCACTCAGCAGCTCCTCAGCACTTCTAAGGAGAACATGGCGGTGTTAAGAGCTGCTTTTTTGGATCATATGTGATTACTGTAGATCTGCGTATTGTGACTAGTCCACGCTGGCAGCGTTTGTGTAGTCAGTGAGCTTGTCCACGTGATGCACGTACACACAGGGCCCCTCCTCCACATGGCCACAGGACCCATCTCCCACATGGCCATGGCCCTCTTTGAGCAGTTCCTTGAAGGGTGGAGTGGTAGGTCAGGAGCTCATGGGGCCATCGTGCTGCCAGAGGCTGCTGTTGTTGGTCAGGTGAGTTGCACCCCACTGTGAGGAGCAGCACTGCCCTGTGCTGCGCTCTGCCCTTCCGCCCTCCAGGGTAGGTCTCCCTCCCCAGAAGGAACAAGCTAGAAAGGAACAGACAGCAAGGAGAATTGCAGGACTTAATAGTGCACTGGCAGAATTTGAAAATATACTTATTTTTCATAGAAATGTTAGTTATTCGAATACATAATGAGTTTATAATTACTTTTAAATTAATTCATAAATATATTACATTTTAAATGTTTTACCTTCTAGTACAGAAAGTGTTGATAAATGTAACTCATAAAAAAAGCTCTTTGGGGGCCTTGGAGAGTCTTGAAGAGCATAAAGAGGCCCATTGGTGGAGTTTGAAAACGGTGTGGTTAAAAGAAAATGGTGTCAAAAGTGAAATTAGTTAGAGGACTGAGAGGGTCAGGAGGCAGTTGAGCTGATGCTGGAAGCGCAAAAGGCCGAGTGGACGCCTGCCCCATTCCCAGCGTGAGGAACCAACAAGGTCTCTGGCGGGGAGCCGGGCTGTGTCTTTGAAGAGCCTGTGTGTCCAGTCAGGCGTTGCCTGGCCTGCCGGGCTCCAGACCTGTGGGTGTCGGGAGGGGGCACGTCAGCTCCCCAGACTGTCTTGTTCTGTGAGCTGAGGCCAGGCAGCCCGTGTGCGGGAGGCTGCTGGAGGCCGTTGGTTGGTTTAGTTCAGCAAAAGCTGAGCGTTGCCTGTGCTGTGCCTACTCTGCTGCCCAGGAGGAACAAGACAGACAAGCCGGCCCCTAGTTCCACTACACCGATGGGGCGTCTGCCATGCTGCTTACAGGGGAGGGTGATGCGCTTGAGGGCTCCTGACCTCAGAAGGCAGCGAGTGTCCGGCTTAGGAGTCACTCACCGTGACCAGTGTTAGCTGAGCGCACGTCAGCCGGGAATGCGGATCTGTGGACACAGAGATCTTTGTGATGGGACAGAGCAGAGGGTGCGGGGAGGGGCGATGCTAGAGGAGGAACGGCAGGTGAGGGGCCAGAGAGGACCAGAAAAGAGTCAGTCAGAGCGAAGGACATCAATGAGGATGGCGTGACTTCTGCTGACTCCGAGGTAGAGTCAAAGAATCTGGTCCGGATGTGGGGTTGAGAGCAGAGCTTGTCAGCCATGTGTTAACTGTGTGGTGGTCAGCTCCTTTTTCTTGGCACTGAATACCCATGAACACGAGTCTCAGGAGTCACGGAGCATCACCTCCCTAGAATTAAAAAAAAAAACCATCACCCTGTTTTTTAAAAAAGTACCTTCCGCTTTCAACAGTCCTGAAATGGATCCAAGCACTTGCTCTCATTATCACCTTGTGGGATTCTAAAACTGAATCTTAGGTCACGCAGGTCATGTGGGGAGATCTGAGAGGACTGGGGGCTGTGTAGATTGTGTCCTTCAGGGATACAGTCTACCTCTTGCTACTTTGGAAAGGGTCACTATAGACCGAAATGTTTCAGGATAGCAGGATTTGACATTTTCGTGTTAAGTCTAATTGAATGTATGGATAGTGCCCACCTAGTAAGTACTCAGCATTCGTTTGGGAGGTGTGACTGTGGAGAATGCTCACGCCTTCAGAGGCAGAGGAACCAGTCATTGATAACAAGTGTTAATCTCCCCACCTTTCATACTTTTTTGAGATGTGTCTTTTGTTTATAACTAATGCTAGTGTGTATTTTTTTATTCAATTGTGCGAGTATGTTTGTTGTGTGTGTGTAAAACCAGGGGCGAAATCAGGAACCACTATGGACCGCCTCCACCCCCTCCTTGTTTACTCTGCCCCATTCACAGGCTCCGCCCTACCAGGACCAGAAGCGCAGGCCGCCCCCTTAGGCTTCTAGACTCAGGATCTTCGCCTGCAAGGCTGAGGCTTAACCCCTGATCCACCTCTCCAGCCCCCATTGTGTATTTTTTTAATGCCAGTTCTTTTTTTTTTCAGTCTATTTTATTTTGTTTTTTATTTGTGTGTGCGTGCGTGTGTGTGTGTGTGTGTGTGTGTGTGTGTGTGTGTGTGTGTATCAGAAGGCATTGTGTGGAGGGCCAAGGGTGATTTCAGGAATCATCCTGGTTTGCGTCTACCTCCTTACTTTGCTCTGGAATTTCCCAGGCTCTGCCCACTGGGGTGGGAAGTACAGGCTGCAGCTGTTTTTAGGTAGGACCTGGAATCCAAACACATGATCTTATGCTACTAAGACAGAGTTTTAACCCCTAAGTCATCTTTCCAGTGACTATCTTGTATTTTTAAACTTTGACATAATTTCAGACTAACAGAAAAATTGTAGACCAATGTCATGAGCTTCCACATGCTCTTACCTTAGACTCACGACTGCTCACCTCTCGCTTCATCTGACAACCATGTTTCTCTGTTTACACACGTCACACACGTAAATGGTGACATCATCCCTTGAGTCACCGAAGAGCCCACGTACTCTCAGAAGCGTGTGAGTGCATGAGTTCGTGCAGTCCAGGACGCTGCCACCAAGACCTGTGCTTGCAGTAGCTTGCAGTGCATGCTAGATGGTGGCCCCAGGTGTCACCAGAGTCCCAGGAAGGTCAGATGACTCCACTCTGTGGTTACTGGCACCTGAAGATTCTCGTTCCTAGAGGTTCTTGATCTTGACCCCCCCATGGTCCCCGTGCATCGCTGTGGCTACTCGGCAAGCAGTTCAGTGGTAGTGAGGACATCACACGTCGGGCAGGACCGTCAGTCGCTGTAGCAAGCGTCAGGTAACTCAGGAAGTAGAGCGCTTGTTTGGCTTATGGGTGCAGACCTTCAGTCTGACCTGCTGCTCCTCTGCCTTTACATCTGTGCGGCTGTGGCTGAGCAGGTGGTGGAGCAAAGCTCCTTACTCCCCTCATGGGCCAGGAAGAAGGGGGTGTTGTCACTACCCCTCCTGAGTGCAAGGACACAATCCTAGTGCAGAAAACCCCCCATCCTCACTGGGCCCCACATCCTAAAGTCTGTTTTCTTTCCATGCACCAAGTGGAGGAACAAGTCCTGGGCTTTTGAAGACACTTGAAATCCAAATGTAGCCCTGTATGGTCACCACCCATCTCCAGAGCATGTCATCTCCCCAGAGAGGAGCCTACACTCCGGCTCTCGGGCTCCCTCTTCCTAATCTTGGTGACCCCCCCCATCCATCTGTCTCCTTAGGTTGCCCAGGTTGGTCTCAAATTCAAGGGCTGAGATAGCCTGGCTCCCGCCTCACCTCCCAAGGACAGCCGCCTCCTGGCCTCCTGCTGTGCTTCGTGCAAGAACTACTGACCTTGACATTCTGTGGACTCTTCCTCATGCCTCCCGTGCAGCTCGAGGCGAGGCTTGGGCATCCTTCTAGTGCATTCTGAGCTGTGGCCCATCATCTTCCCCATTGGATCCTTTCACCTGTTACTGTGGATTTCCATTTTCTGGGTTGAGGTGGGGCTCTCCGACTGTCACCTTTGGGCCTTTCCTTTTCCTTTTCCTTTTCCTTTTCCTTTTCCTTTTCCTTTTCCTTTTCCTTTTCCTTTTCCTTTTCCTTTTCCTTTCCTCGAGCAGGACCTGCACACTCCCTGCCTGGTCCTGGGTGCATGCCCAGCACCCAGCTCCGGGCAGGTGATGCTGCTGGTGGGCAGAAGAGGTGGCACGGAAAGGCCTGTGCCTGCTGATAATTGTCCCATGCCCCACGAATGCCCACAGAGCTGCTGTGCAGCCTGCACCTCAGGCCACATCTCCTCCTCCTTCCAGTTAGAAGCCCACTTCGAGGTGCTCTTCTAATCCCTGCCAGCTTGTACACGCGTGCCGGCATGTGTGTGCATGCGTGCGCACATGTGGAGGCCAGAGGTTAACACTAGTGTTCTGTATTGTTCTCTACCTTATTTTATGATACGGGGTCTCTCACTGAACCTGGAGTTTGCTGTTTGTCTGGCTAAAGAGCCCATGGCATTGGCTTGTCTCTGCCTCTCTCCACACTAGTCTTCGGTGTGCCCCATCATGCCTACCTTGTATGGAGTGCTGGAACCAGACCTCCGTGGTCCTTGTGGTTGCACGGCAAGCACTCGGCCTACTGAGCTATCTTACCAGCCTCCTTCTCCTTTCCTTTGTTTGAGTTGAGATGGATCCAGTGAGATATAAACTTGAAATATTAGCTTACGCTACTAAAAATAAGTGTCAGTATTTATGCGAAAGTCATATCCACATGCCATGGCACGGAGCCTGGAGAGCGTTGGACAAGGGGCCGAAGACGTGTCCTGGGTCTGGAGGGACATGCCCCCACGGGCGTCCTTTTCAGGAACCAGGGAAGTACAGTGCAGCAGCCAGCCACTCTTCCTGTTGCTGGGCAGTATCCGACACTTCTTCGGTGGAGTCCTTCATGCAGCCGTCCTGTGCTAATGCACCCTAAGCTGGTGCGGTAAGGTGGCTGTGGGGGGGCAAGATGAAAATCTTTGGCATTTTTATTTATTATTATTTTTTACATTTATTTATTTTAGTGTGTGTGTGTGTGTGTCTGTCTGTCTGTCTGTCTGCCTGTCTGTCTGTCTGTCTGTCTGCCTGGGTGTCTGGGTGTCTGTGTTTATCAGAGGGCACCATGTATGCTCATGGTGGCCCAAGAATGACTTCAGGAATCATCTGAAATGCTCTACCTCCTTATTGTTTCACTCTGGGGTTTCTCAGGTTCTGCCTTCCAGAGCCATAAGTGCAGGCTGCTACCAGTTCTATCTGGCATTTTTATGTGAGATTCAAGATCTGAACTCAAGTCCTTCTGCTTGCAAGGCATTCTTAACCCCTGAGCCATCTCTCCAGCCCTCATCAAGAACCTCTGTCCAGACACCAGGCTGTGGGAATGGATACACTGATGAGTGATTTCTGATTTTGAGACAAGGTCTATAGCCCAGGCAGCCCACACTCACGGCAGTCTTCCTGCTTCTGCCTCTTGAGTGCTTGGAGCACAGGCTGGTGCCATCGTGGTGTTCTGTGGTGAGAGAGTCCTGGACACAAGTCCTTCACCCATCCATCGTGCAGACTGTGACACAGTACAGGGACAAGGTTGGGGTGGCAGCAAGTGCACGGATGGAGCAGGGGAGACAAAATAAGCTGAGCCAGGTCACAGAGCGGGGATGCAGACTAAGGAATGGGGCTGTGCAGAGATTGGGGTGAGACTTGGTCTACCATCCTCTTGTGGGCCTCCTTGGCCTCCTTGGCCCTTCTGTCCTATGGAGGGTCATGCTCCTGTTCCCACTTCCCAGTTCATCCTGAGCCCTAACTTGGCTTTGTTTTCTGTCATGAAACTATCATCACCCAACACTGTGCCACGTGTTTGTTCTGTGCAACATTGCGTTTTGTGCAGAGAACAGGACTATGTGTCGTTCACTGTTGCGTCTCCAGCAGCTCACAGAGCCCGGCAGGTTGTAGGTAATCAATAACTATTTGTTAAGTGAATGGTGGCAGGCAGAGGAGGAGCACTGAGTTTGGGGACCTGGGTAGAACAGCCTGAGGCTACGTGGGGCAGTATGAGACTGGAGTACCTTTTGGACAACCAAGAACCGTTTCAAAGCAGGGAGGCGTCTTTGGAACAGTGTGTGCTATCGTGCAGTGGAACTGGGGTCTAGTATCTTAGTCTCCTCCTGTGTGTGCATGTGTTCACAGGTGCACAGACACATGTGCACAGACACGTGTGTGCACGTGTGTGGCAGTATATGTTGATGTATGTGCATGTATTTGTTACATGCGTTTATTTGTGTGTGTGTGTGTGTGTGTGTGTGTGTGTGTGTGTGTGTGTGTACATGGTGTGCAGATGTGTGTGGGCGTGTATGTGCCAGTGTCCCTGTGTGGGCCTATATTTGGGAGGAGAAGAGTGAAGCATCGTGAGAGTGAGGAGCGAAGGGCCAGGAAGGATCTGGTGGCAGCTTGAACTGGGGACATGCCAATTACATGGCTGTACAGCCCCTGGGAGCAGGGTGGCTTCTGGAACCTGGGTACAAGAAGGTAGCAGGTAACATGTGGGTTTCCTCCTGGGGAGGGGAAGGTGTGCATTTGTAAAAGTTGGGGAAAGTTTTCCTTGAAGAGTGTTTCACAGGACCTAAAGTGATGGCCCAGCCAGAGCCCTGGTCCAGCCCTTGACCATCCCTCCTGCCCCTGGCTGCTGCTGTGCATGTTATGGGGAGGGCACCGCATCCAGAGGGCACCTTCCTGAGTAACGCATTCTTCTTGAAAGTATTTTAACTAATGTATGAGAGAGAAGAGAAGGAAGCAGAGCTGGTGTGGGTATGACGTGGCACATGGAGACGGGAAAACTTTCTGAAGCTGGTTCTCTCCTTCATTCTGGGCATTGAACTCGGCCATCTTGCTGGTCTGAATAGCTTGTTCTTAAAAGTTTATCAAACTAGCAATTTTTAAATTTATTTATTTATTTTTTAACGTGTATGTGGTGTGTGTGTCAGAGGGCACTGTGTGTCCCTGTGGGGACCCAAGGGTGCCTTCGGGAATCATCCTGGATTGCTTCTACTTCCTTTTTGCTTTGCTCTGAAATTTCCCAGACTCTACCCACCAGGGCCAGAAGTGCAGGCTGTAGCCATTTCTGCCTGTTTTAAAAAACATTTTATTTACTCTGTGTATGCTTGCTTGCATGGGTTTGTGTCAGAAGGCACTATATGTCCCTGCGGAGGACCAAGGGAATCATCCTGTATTGCTTCCACCTCCTTCTTGCTTTGCTCTGGAATTCCCAGGCTCTGTCCACCAGAGCCAGAAGTAGAGGCCACTTCTGCTTCTACCTGGCATTTTTACATGGGACCTGGGATCCGAATTCAGGACCTTCTGCTTGGGAGGCAGAGTTTTTATCTCTGAGCCATCTGTCTCTCAGTCCTGAGCCAGTGGTGTAAAGACCCATCAGACTAGACTGGCTCAGTAATGGGGTGCTCGCCTAGCATGCAGGAAGCCTTGGTTCTTTTCTCATAAACCGTAACCCCTGTGTTCTGGAGGTGAAGCAAGATGATCAGAAATTTAAGGTCATCCTCGGCTACGTGGTGAATTACAAGCCAGCCTGAGGTACACGAGACCTCATCATACACCCAAAAAGAAGCATCACAATAAAAGTATTGCAAACATTAAATTCGGCCTTGTCGAGATTTCCTTTAGCTCTTACCCAGTCAGTGCCAACCACTGGCGTCCTCTGTACTTGCTACACGTGTGAATAGGCTGCATGTTGATGTGTGAGGGTCCCATGGGGCTGTGGTTTCTTTGTTACTCTTTCCTTGGTTTCTGGTCAGCGTGGCCTGGCAAGCAGAAGAGCCAGAGCCACCCCGAAGTCTCTCTTGGGGTGCGGCATCATGTGGCCACTCGCTTCCTGTTTGCGGCTCTTTTTCTGGGCTAGTGATCAAGACTATTTCACTCTCAGGAAAACAAATCTTTCTACTAGGAATGGTCGTCACGCTTAAAATATGTCAGCAGTTTTTCCTGGACTAACTCAATTCCTGGAAAATATTGCTTTTTTTTTCCAGATTATAAAACAACACATCCCCAATTGAAAATCCTTTGAAACTATGGAAACCCACAGCAGTGAAAACAGATCTAAAGCCCTGCTATGCCACTGTTAATGTTTTGGTGTATTTCTCATTTCTGTTTTTCTTCTTCCTCCTCCAACCAGAGTTACACAGTGTATGTAAGGATTTGTTTTAAAATGACAGTATCTGGAGATTGATTCCAGAACTCACTCCAGCCCTTCCTGGTGTGGGTACCCAAGTCCCTTCTGTCAAGTTGTGTGTTACTCTCTCTGTGTTTAGATCCCCCATAGGTGTATGTCCTGGATTCAGCGTAAACGCTCTGTAGGCGATGGTCTAGTGGCCTGCTCACAACGTTCTGATGGGCAAAAGTCTCTACCTGTTCAGCACACGTTCCTCCGATGTTTTCTGTCTGGGGTTGAATCTGGCTTCCGAGCCGACTATCTGCAGTGCTGGCACCTTCCCAAGGCTTCATCGTGGGAGGGAATCCACTCAAGCCACACCTCGCTTGAGAGCTGGACCATTACCAGCTACCGAGTAGCTACCGGCTCTTGATATCTTTGCTGGCTTGGAAATTGCCGTGAGCATCCCTTGGTTTTAAGTGGTACTTACGTGCATCAGGCATCCTTCAGGCTTTCTCTAGTAACAGTCCATTTAGTCCCCACAGCAGCTTGGTCAGCTCATTTTACAACTGTGCACAATGAGGCAAGCGATGTCGAATTGTTTGCCAGAGGTCATGTTGCCTGGGGAGCGCAGGCCTGCAGGTAGGCATCTTTCCTTTCTTCGTCGCCCAGCTCGGAAGGCCTGTGAGCAGCTGGCCTGGGGTTTCACAGAGGAGCTCCCCAGAAATGCTCCTGTCTCCCCGGAAGTGTCTTCTGCAGGGCTAGGTCTCTGAGACTGAGGACAGTGTGATAGACCCAATCTATGACTCGGGAAAGAATTCTAAAGACATTCACAGGATAAAGGAACTCGAGGCACATGCATATTCCTTCAGGACTGTTGGATAAGGCGGCAGTGTGGGCACAGTCAGAAGTCCATGAGGGATTTCAGAAAGAAGCTAGATGGGGCAGGCAGTAGGGACTGAGGATCCCAAAGCTTCAGGGAGATTGGCTAGCTGGGATATAGAAAGAAGGGCCTAGGGAGGAACATGGGTGGCTTGCAGGTTCAAGGGGAGGAGGACCTTTTGTCCAGTGGTGGATGGTGGTCTTGAATAAAATTATTAGAAATGAAACATTTTTTGAGGATTAAGGTAAGAGTTTATTAGAGGAGAGAAAGGTTGGAACTCATGGACTCCAGATGTGGAGTGCCATGAAGGGCTAGGATGCCCTGGAGAACTCACGGTGCCTAGGCATGGTATCCATGAGGAGCAAGGAACAAGAAACAGACTCATGGCACTGGAGTGCCATGAGGAGCTAGGGAGCCTCCAAGAGAAGCAGGCAGCTGGAAATGGACTCATGGCACCTTGAGTACCATGAGGGGCTAGGGCGCCTAGAAATGAAACATTTTTAAGGATGTGCTTAATCTTCAAATTCTGTTTCTTGAGATCAGGATCCTTGTCTTAGGCCCTTTTGGTTGCAAAGAGAGTCTCCCCACAGGGAACCCAAAGTAGCTGTGTTTGGTGAAGATCACAAGTGCTCGAGAAGTTGCTACATAGCAAACTTCTAGCCAGTCCCGGGAGGAAAAGATGGAGCTTGGTGTCCTGATTTCCTCGTGTTTCCCTCCCCAACTGCTGTCCAGGCCTCTCAACTCTTGTCCACACCTCCCAGTTACTGCCCACGCCTCCCAGACATTGTCCACGCCTCCCAGTTACTGCCCACGCCTCCCAGACATTGTCCACGCCTCCCAGTTACTGCCCATACCTCCACAGCCACCGTCCACACCTCCCTAGCCACTGTCCACACCTCCCCAGCCACCGTCTACACCTCCCCAGCCACCGTCCACATCTCCACAGCCACCATCCACACCTCCCTAGCCACTGTCCACACCTCCACAGCCACCGTCCACACCTCCCCAGCCACCATCCACACCTCCCCAGCCACCGTCCACACCTCCCCAGCCACCGTCCACATCTCCACAGCCACCATCCACATCTCCCTAGCCACTGTCCACACCTCCACAGCCACCGTCCACACCTCCACAGCCACCGTCCACACCTCCCCAGCCACCGTCCACATCTCCACAGCCACCGTCTACACCTTCACAGCCACCGTCTACACCTCCCCAGCCACCATCCACACCTTCCCAGCCACCATCCACATCTCCCCAGCCACCGTCCACACCTCCCCAGCCACTGTCCACCTCTCCCCAACTGCTGCCCATGCCTCATCAGCTGATGTCCACCTGCTCCAGCTCACCCCAGCCTGTACTTCAGAAACCACTCTCCTTGTTGTAGAGTGCTGTGGTTCTGCTTTTGTCTGGTCTCTCTCGCCTGACTTTGGTTGTCTGTGTGTGACTGTGTCACTGTACTTGTACCTTCTCTCTAGTGCTTCACGGTGTCACAGTTCCGTTCTGTGCCTGTTGATGGCCATTGTGCTGCTTTCCACCACTCAGACAGTTAGAATCATGCTGTAATGAGCCTCTGCACCATCTCACTGGGCACAAATGCTGAGGAAGGCGAGACTCTCGGTGGCCAGCACCAGCTGGTGCTTGTAGAGGTTCATTCTTCCATTCTGTTGCCGGCTTCCAGGTCCGCTGCCTGCTGAATGTATGGAGCACATGGGAACATACTAGGTAGTGTTGCTACACAATAGAGTCTTTATAACTATTGGTGCAACTGGATGGGGTGGAGGAAGCATCGCTGCAGAAGTTTGGGTTCCAGGGCTGGGAAGATGTCTGCTCAGGTTAAAGCCTTTGCCCTGCAAGCAAAAGAACCTGCGTTCACATCCCCAGACACCATATGCAAATGCAGAATAGATCTGGTGGGGACCTGTCCTTCTGGACCTGGAAAGGAGCCCCAGAGCAAACCCAAGACAATGAGGACTCAGTAAGATTTCCAGTTACTTCACAGGCACACACACCCAAGTCCCCCTTCTTATCTATCCTCAAGTGCCCTCTTGTACACACAGACACACTGACACACACACACTCAAGTCCCCCTTCTTATCTATCCTCAAGTGCCCTCTTGTACACACAGACACACACACACTGACACACACACACTCAAGTCCCCCTTCTTATCCTCAAGTGCCCTCTTGTACACACACACACACTGACACACACACACTCAAGTCCCCCTTCTTATCCTCAAGTGCCCTCTTGTACACACAGACACACACACACACACACACACACACAGACACACTGACACACACTCAAGTCCCCCTTCTTATCCTCAAGTGCCCTCTTGTACACACACACACACTGACACACACACACTCAAGTCCCCCTTCTTATCCTCAAGTGCCCTCTTGTACACACAGACACACACACACACACACACACACAGACACACTGACACACACTCAAGTCCCCCTTCTTATCCTCAAGTGCCCTCTTGTACACACAGACACACTGACACACACACACACACACACACACACACACACACACACACACACACACGGGAAAAAGTAAAAAAAAGTTTTGGTTCCACAGGAAGTTTGGTTTCAAGTGGAACTGGTGAGGAAGCTGTTTAGGAGGGCTGGAGGTGCGTGATGTTAAACTGGGGCTTTGGGAGAAGCGTTGGGTGTCGGAGTAGTAGCAACCTTATGTTTTCCTGCTAAGGAGCCAACGGAGACTAAGAGAAGGATGCAGGGGAGAGGAACCGAAGGTAGTCCCAGCAGGCTGGGGAAAGCTGCAGCCTGAGCCTCTTCCTCTTTGCCCTGCCTTCCTTTCCGACCCCCAGTTGATTTCTCCCATCTGATATCCCAGGGGGCCCCCAGGCATCTTTGTAACAGTTGAGTACACAGACAGTCAGAGGGCGGCCACCTCAGCAGCTCTTTGTTACTGAGTGGCAGAGCCAGGCCTAGTCCTGCACTGTTCAGGAGCCCTGGGGCTTCTGCGACCCTGCATCCCGTCTCAGGAGAGCTCAGTGTGCGGCCTGCTCAGGCCTCTCCTTATGCACTGTCACTATCTGAATGATGGCTTTTTCTGAATGAAGAGGTTTGGGATCTAAGAATGTCCCAGATGTCTATGGATTGCTAGTTGTCTGGTTTTCCTCTGCAAAGTGGGCTTCAGACCACATAGCACCAGGAGTAGTGGAAGAGCTCGGCTGGGTAACTGGAGGACCCGGGACTGCCTGGTGAGTAGGGGCCCCTGCATGATGTCATCTCGCGTACTATCTTGAGCTTGTTTGTATTCTTGTCCTCACGCTGGGTGTGGCAAAGGACCAGCCTCACCCTGTTTGGATGGTGGCTTAGGCAATGCCAAGTGACTGAATAAGTAGAAGACAAATAGCAAACACCGGCCTCTGTTGAAGCTGTGCTGGTTTCCATCTCAGTGAGGGGCAGAACTTGTGATCAGGTCCTGGCAGGAACGACGGACAGAGAGGGCTGGGGGTGACGCATTCTCTCTGGTTTCTTTCTGCAGTGACTCTGCCCTTCTGACTCAGGGCACGAGCTCTACCGGGTCTCCTGAGCATGTTGAATGAGGCTTTGGTGAGTTGATGCAGATTCATCAAATGCTGTAATCAAGTCCTGTAATTTTCTATAAATTAATGTTTGGGAACACTACAGAGAATGAGTTAATTCTTGTAAGTCACCATGGCAGTATTAGGTATTGAATAATAGTTTTCACTTTTTGGGGGGACAGGTTTTGTTATGTAGCCCAGGGTAGCCTCAGACCTGTGACCCTTCTGTGTCTGTGCAGACATGTACTCCTACCAGTGTGTTCCTAGCATCCTCATTCTTCAAACAGTCTGGAAGTCTATTAAATCCACTGAGCTGAGATGCCATTAATTTGATTCCGTGTAACAAAGGTGTCCTCTGGGCTGCCAGTCGCCTTGCCTCGAATAGTTGCTACTTCAGAAACTTTCTGACCACGGATTTTGTGTGCACACGCCTTGTGTGTCTGTGTATGTGCACGTGCCTTGCGTGTGCGTGTGCACGTGGAGGCCAGAGGGTGACGGTGGATGGCTTCATGAGTCTCTTTCCACATTGTTTGTTTGTCTCTCAGTGGGGTTCACTAATTCATTTAGGCTGACTCATCAGAGAGCTTCGAGGGGGTCTGCCTGTTGCTTCTTCCTCTGCTGGGATTCTAGATGCATATCACTGTGTTGGCTTTTTACATGGCGCTGGGAATCCCCACGAACTCAGGATGTCATGCTCGTGTGGCAAGCACTTTGCTAGTGGAGCTGTTGTCTTGGCCTCCTGAACGTGGCTTTCTAAAAGCTCCTCCTTGCCCAGGTAAAATGAGCTTCAAGCAGGAAACTCTTCACTCCCGTGCCGAGAACTGACTGGTAGCTGGAGGCTAGTGCCAACCACGTTGCCTAACATCCTGCATGTGGGTCTTTGCCTCCTAATCTTCTGCTTCACAGTTTTAATCTGTTTCAGAACTAGAATCAAAGTCGGGTGTGGTGTGCACACCTGTAATCGCAGAACTCAGGAGCTTGGACAGAGGATCGGAAGTTCTCAGGAAAAAGAAAAGAAAATATAAGAGCTGGAGATGGAGCTTAACTGGTAGAGAGCATGCACACAGCTCTGGGTCCGAGCCCCAGCACCCCGCAACCAGGTTGTGGCTGTACACACTTACAATCCTAGCACTTGGGAGGTGGAAGTTTGCCTCCTAAGGGTGGGCTTTTTCCTTTCCCTGTGCAGAGACATGCTTGAAAACCACATCTAGGCACTGTTTTCCAAATTCCGGGACCTGAATTTTCTCTATGAATTCTGTCTGATTCATTTTTTTTTTTAATTTTTAAAAATTTATTATTTATTCAATTGTGCGTGTATGCGCGCGCGCACGCGCATGTGTGTGTAGAACCACGGACGAATTCGGGAACCACCATGGACGCCTCCACTACCTCCTTGTTTACTCTGCCCTGGGATTCACAGGCTCCGCCCTACCAGGACCAGAACTGCAGGCCGCCCCCGCTTCCGCCTGGCGTTTATAAATGGGGTCTAGGATCCGAACTCAGGACCTTCTGCCTGCAAGGCAGAGCCTTAACCCCTGAGCCACCTCTCCAGCCCTTGATTCATTCTTGAGTCCATGTAGGTACCTCCTGGCCGTGCGAGGTCTTGCGATGAGAGGCATTGGTTACCTTCTCTGCTGTGATGGAATTCCTAAAGAAGCACTGGAGAAGGGGTTGGGTTCCGCTGAGGGTGGAGTCTGGCCTTGTGGCAGGAGCCAAGCAGCTGTCACTCGAGTTGTACTCAGAGACGTTGCAGCCACCCCACTCTCCTCTCATCGGTGCAAGGCCTCGCCCATGGCACATGCCACCTGCCTAGGGGGTAGGGTCTTTGCCTCAGTTAAACCTCGAATCTCTGAAGAATGTTCTGCGGTGAGTCCAGATCCAGTCAAGTTGACAGTTCGGGAGCCCCAAGTTGGGGTTGACTTCAGGGGCGGTGTCTGCCGCAGATGGGGCCCGAGGCCGAGGGGCCTTGGGACGTTCCCCTGGGCCACATCCCCAGGACCCAGATGGGCCTCTGAGCAGGGTCTGCACCAGCCCCTTGCTCTAACCTTGGGACGCGAACTCTGACTTGTCCCTGGTGTCTAGGTGACGGCTACGGTCTGATGCTCACTGGGTCACCCTCACTGCTGCTCCGCTCGCCACGGTCACCTTGCCTTGGTCACTGGTTCACGCCATATCATACTGTCTGCAGTCACACATGCAGTCACGCTCGCTGTGGTCTTGCTGTGTGTGTGTCTTACATGGCCGTCCCTTATTAGAGAGAGGATCCCGATTTGCAGTTTCTTTTATTACTACATTTGAGTTTTTACTTTGTTATATATTTGAGAAATTTTGGTCAGATCATCTCTGATAGCAAAGAATTTTATGCTAAGCAGATTATGGTTGACTTTGCAGATTATTTTTATCTTCATTTAGTGACTTACAATGTAGAGATATGTACTTGCCAGTATTTGAAAGATGTTTTGAAAGTGGTGTGAATATTTCCATAAATGGAATGACTATGAAATTGTCTTTATACAATTGTAAGCCCATTTTAAAATTGAAGAATAATAAGTCTAAGAAAATATGAAAACTGCTTTTTATACCAGTTTTCTAAAACTGTTTCTGTGAAGCATTCCTTTGCTCACTTTGCTCATGTTTGTTGGTTCGCCCGCTGCCGTGGTGGGGAATGTGTGGGGCACGGTGACCTCCCCACAGCCAGGGAAGACGTGTGCTGGTGCTGCTGTGGGGCATCCAGACAAGAAACAGCAGGTTGCGGTGATGCGGTACCATTCCGTCTGTATTTTCTAAAAGGCAGTCAGTGATATAAAATAATCGTTCACTCATGTAAACATTTATAGATAGATACACACGTGGACCAGATGGGGGCAGACAAGATGGGTCGAAGAAAGACATTTACGTACTGTGCTATAAGGTGTTTCCTCCCTTCCCTGTGCTGGACTCAAACTCAGGCTCTAGTAGATGCTGGGGAAGTGCTCTGCCTGGCCATAACCTCCACAGCTTCTGTATTATAATTTAAAAAAACTTATTTCTTTATTAGAGAGTAATAATATAGGAAGTGTGTGTGTGTGTGTGTGTGTGTGTGTGTGTGTGTGTATGAGAGAGAGAGAGAGAGAGAGAGAGCGAGAGAGAGCGAGCTTTCATGCATGGTATATGAGTGGAGGTTGGCGTTCAGCTTCCGGAAGTGACTTCTCCTCCACCATGCTAGACTTCCAGGGCTCTAGCTCAGGCCTGCAGTGTGTGAGCAGGTCCTCACCCACTGAGCGATCTCGCCCCCATTATAATTTAAAAACCCTCTTCTCGATACTTGAGTCTTAGTTCTAAGTGAAGGCTGGACTCAACAGATCCTCCATTACTGGTTGTCATCTCTGCTCTGTTGTTAGTTTTTTTGTGAGTTTTCTCAGGTTTGTGATGTCACATCTCTAGCTTCAGACAGTGAACCTGCCAAGGTCTTTGTGCCACTCTTCATGCCGCCCAAGAATTGTGAGGAGGCAGATGTCTGTTAGTGTCAGCTCATCTGTGGGTATCGTACTTTTTACTTCTCTGTGGGGTTTGTTATAAACCCCACATTCTTGTTACTATTTAAAAAAAATAATAGATTAGGTCTTAAACAAGTTAAAACATCAGAAAACCCCTGTTTGTATTTTCTGTGTTTCCTCAGGTGCTGGTCTCTTGGCATGTCATCCCACCTGTTTGGCTGCCGCATCCTCCTCTTCCTCCTTTATTTTTCATTTTGACATGGGATGGATGGAGGCATGGGTCCAGGATGGCCTGGAGGTCATGGTAGTTCTCCTGCCTCAGCCTCGAAGCTTGGCTGATTCGGTTTTGTGCAGTCTTGGGGAATCATTCACACTGTGTTCCTGCTGCTGCAGCCAAGCTGGGTCATCAAGACCAAGCCTGTGGGCCACAAAGCTGGGAGAAGTGCAAGGATTCTTTGCTCTTGGTGTAGGTCAGCTCTATGCCCACGTGACTGTGCTGTGCCTGCTGGGTGCTCTAGGTATCTCTCTCTATGCTCGCTTGGTGTGTTTCCCGACTCGATGCAGCTTCCTCCCTCCCTGGCTTTCTGGAGTTTCACCAGCAACATTAGCCCAGCACTTAGCGCTGTGAGAGTGCTCCCTGGGCCGCCGTGCTCAGTGCTGTGAGAGTGCTCCTCGGCTGCCGTGCTCAGTGCTGTGAGAGTGCTCCTCGGCTGCCGTGCTCAGTGCTGTGAGAGTGCTCCTGGGCTGCCGTGCTCAGTGCTGTGAGAGTGCTCCCTGGGCCGCCGTGCTCAGTGCTGTGAGAGCTCCTCGGCTGCCGTGCTCAGTGCTGTGAGAGTGCTCCCTGGGCCGCCGTGCTCAGTGCTGTGAGAGCTCCTGGGCCGCCGTGCTCAGTGCTGTGAGAGTGCTCCCTGGGCCGCCGTGCTCAGTGCTGTGAGAGTGCTTCTGGGCCGCCGTGCTCAGTGCTGTGAGAGTGCTCCTGGGCCGCCGTGCTCAGTGCTGTGAGAGTGCTCCTGGGCCGCCGTGCTCAGTGCTGTGAGAGTGCTCCTGGGTCGCCGTGCTCAGTGCTGTGAGAGTGCTTCTGGGCCGCCGTGCTCAGTGCTGTGAGAGTGCTCCCTGGGTCGCCGTGCTCAGTGCTGTGAGAGTGCTCCTAGGCTGCCGTGCTCAGTGCTGTGAGAGTGCTCCTGGGCCGCCGTGCTCAGTGCTATGAGAGCTCCTCGGCCGCCGTGCTCAGTGCTGTGAGAGTGCTCCCTGGGCCGCCGTGCTCAGTGCTGTGAGAGTGCTCCCTGGGTCGCCGTGCTCAGTGCTGTGAGAGCTCCTCGGCCGCCGTGCTCAGTGCTGTGAGAGTGCTCCCTGGGCCGCCGTGCTCAGTGCTGTGAGAGCTCCTGGGCCGCCGTGCTCAGTGCTGTGAGAGTGCTCCCTGGGCCGCCGTGCTCAGTGCTGTGAGAGTGCTCCCTGGGCTGCCATGGCCTACAAGTTCCATTTTGCTTTCGCCATCTTGCCCAGGTAAACTGGTCCATGCCTCCGTAGCTCAGACCCATGATACCCTGCCTACACCGTGTCTGTGCTCCTAGGCCCACGGGGTTCACTTTGTTAGTTTTCTTTCTTGGGGATCACATTCCTCATAAGCATTGCCTGGTGTTTTCTATATTTGATCAATTATCTGCTTGTGCGTGGTGGGAACTGCAGTCTCCTACTAGTTAGTGCATCTGCCCTGCAAATGGAAGTCTCCCAAGTGCATAGGAACGAGCAGGAGAAAGCAGGATTATACCCCTCATTAAATAGCTCAGGGTAATCCACACTTGATTCTTTAATTAGTAGGTTGTTATGCACCAGGCTTCTGTGGACCTAACTTCTCTCCCAGTGGGTTTTTACTTTCCAATTTACATATGGTGCTAAAGCCTAAGACAGCTTCATTACCAAGTGAATTGTGTAGATTAAAGTTTGGAGGACTCAGCTTAAGGTCCCAGACAAGGTGCTGCAGATCTGAACCTGGCTCCATCCCTTTCAAGAGAAGGACTCCCATCTCCAGCACCCAGCTCCCCACCTCCTCCACAGGACTGTCCAGGGCTTCAAGAAGCTGGCAGCTTGGAGGTGAAGCAGAAACGGCTGTTAAACACGCAGAGGATTTGGGCTTTGAGAATCATCCCCTTGTGGACAGTGTTGCAGGTGGAAATTGGACACTTGGTCACGCAGTCTCAGAGTCCTGGATTTGACTTTCTGCCTTGAGGGCTTGGTTAATTGCATGAGATCTTGTACTTGGGATGTGAGGCGCTACAGAAGCCCTGGGAGAAAATGCCTGACAGCCTGTCACATTTTGTTAGGAGCAGGTCTGGTCTAGTCTTGTTTGATTTCCTTTCTTCCTTGAAATTACGAAGCATCTATTTCTAGATCAATCAATATTTATGAAAGGAACGTTTGTGAACCCATGTGCTGGCCAGGGAGGGAACATCTCAGCAGCCGTGGTCTCCTAATAGTTACCAGCACTCCCTCCAGGGTGAATACTGGCTTACCTTTCTTCCCCCCTGTATTTAAGGTTTCATACTTCTATATTATGCATTTTGATCCCTGGGATATCTCACCAACATGCGAGATATCTCCCCCTGCCACCTTCATGTTCTCTCCAACAGACTGTGTAAAATAATATATGAGCAGGCAATAAGAGAAAATACACTAGGAAGTAGTAGCTGTTTATGATAGAGCTTCCACTCCACCTGATGAGAACCCAGGGCTCTTCATGGTGAGGACAGGCAATTTTGTTAGTGTCCTGGAAGGCTGAGGAGGTGTACTGTCCTGTCCTGTGGTGAGTGTGCAGGCTGAGGAGGTGTACTGTCCTGTCCTGTGGTGAGTGTGCAGGCTGAGGAGGTGTACTGTCCTGTCCTGTGGTGAGTGTGCAGGCTGAGGAGGTGTACTGTCCTGTGGTGAGTGTGCAGGCTGAGGAGGTGTACTGTCCTGTGGTGAGTGTGCAGGCTGAGGAGGTGTCCTGTCCTGTCCTGTGGTGAGTGTGCAGGCTGAGGAGGTGTACTGTCCTGTGGTGAGTGTGCAGGCTGAGGAGGTGTCCTGTCCTGTGGTGAGTGTGCAGGCTGAGGAGGTGTACTGTCCTGTGGTGAGTGTGCAGGCTGAGGAGGTGTACTGTCCTGTCCTGTGGTGAGTGTGCAGGCTGAGGAGATGTACTGTCCTGTGGTGAGTGTGCAGGCTGAGGAGGTGTACTGTCCTGTCCTGTGGTGAGTGTGCAGGCTGAGGAGGTGTACTGTCCTGTGGTGAGTGTGCAGGCTGAGGAGGTGTACTGTCCTGTCCTGTGGTGAGTGTGCAGGCTGAGGAGGTGTCCTGTCCTGTGGTGAGTGTGCAGGCTGAGGAGGTGTACTGTCCTGTCCTGTGGTGAGTGTGCAGGCTGAGGAGGTGTACTGTCCTGTCCTGTGGTGAGTGTGCAGGCTGAGGAGGTGTACTGTCCTGTGGTGAGTGTGCAGGCTGAGGAGGTGTACTGTCCTGAGTAGGTGTACTGTCCTGTCCTGTGGTGAGTGTGCAGGCTGAGGAGGTGTACTGTCCTGTCCTGTGGTGGAGTGTGCAGGCTGAGGAGGTGTCCTGTCCTGTGGTGAGTGTGCAGGCTGAGGAGGTGTACTGTCCTGTCCTGTGGTGAGTGTGCAGGCTGAGGAGGTGTACTGTCCTGTGGTGAGTGTGCAGGCTGAGGAGGTGTACTGTCCTGTGGTGAGTGTGCAGGCTGAGGAGGTGTACTGTCCTGTCCTGTGGTGAGTGTGCAGGCTGAGGAGGTGTACTGTCCTGTCCTGTGGTGAGTGTGCAGGCTGAGGAGGTGTACTGTCCTGTCCTGTGGTGAGTGTGCAGGCTGCTGGTGTACTAGCCCGCGGTGAGTGTGCAGGCTGCTGGTGTACTAGCCCATGCTGAGTGTGCAGGCTGCTGGTGTACTAGCCCATGCTGAGTGTGCAGGCTGAGGAGGTGTACTGTCCTGTCCTGCGGTGAGTGTGCAGGCTGAGGAGGTGTACTGTCCTGTCCTGTGGTGAGTGTGCAGGCTGCTGGTGTACTAGCCCGCGGTGAGTGTGCAGGCTGCTGGTGTACTAGCCCATGCTGAGTGTGCAGGCTGCTGGTGTACTAGCCCATGCTGAGTGTGCAGGCTGCTGGCATTTCATTCTGAGGTTTTCCTGGCTCCTCCTCCTTAGTCTAGAAGTGCAGGCTGCTGCCATCTCTGCCTGGCATTTTTGTTTGGAATCTGGGGTCTGAACTCAGGTCCTTTCACTTGCGAGGCAGAAGTTTAATTCCTAAGCTGTGTCCCAGCCTGTGTCTCACGATTCCACATAGATGTTATGAGTGGCTTTGACTTTCAGCCTTATGTCTCAGCTTGGTGCAGCTGTGGTTACATGTGCCCGTCTTCTTTAAAGTGAAAGAACTGCTGCTTCTACCTTTTGTGTAGGATCCAGTTTCCCCCCTGAGAGTGTATAGCAGCTTTGTAGTTCCTTCTGGTGGAAGTCACTTACATACCCTATGTCCCCCGATACTTGTGTCCCCCATGGATGTGGATGCTGTGTCCCCATGGATGTGGATGCTGTGTGTCCCCCATGGATACGGGTGCTGTGTGTCCCCCATGGTTACGGATACTGTGTGTCCCCCATGGATACGGGTGCTGTGTGTCCCCCATGGATGTGGATGGTGTGTGTCCCCCATGGATGTGGATGGTGTGTGTCCCCATGGATACGGGTGCTGTGTCCCCCATGGATACGGGTGCTGTGTGCCCCCCATGGATACGGGTGCTGTGTCCCCCCCCATGGTTACGGGTGCTGTGTCCCCCCCATGGATACGGGTGCTGTGTCCCCCCCCCATGGTTACGGGTGCTGTGTGTCCCCCATGGATGTGGATGCTGTGTCTCCCATGGTTACGGATGCTGTGTCCCCCATGGATACGGATACTGTGTGTCCCCCTTGGACACTGAGCCCTTACTGACCCTCCCTTCCTGCTTCAGCGCACTGCCATGGATGGCAAAATCCGTGTGCTTACAGGCGCGTGGGCTTCTGTGTGCTCTGGTTACAGTGTGCAGGCAGTGCACATACTTTCTTTCAAAAGGTCTGGGCCATTCTGTTCTGTTCAAGTTCAAGAAGTAGCACACCAAGTTCAAAGAAGCAAAAGCTTTTGGACGTTTGCTGGTGGTTGCGTTGGGCCGTGGACCGTGTGCAGTGGACCCGCATGTCTGCAGCCTGCTGCACCTTATGTGTGTCTGTATGCTGTATGGGTGCGCGCGCGTGTGTGGTATCGTGTGCATGGGTACGTGTGTATGTGTTTATGTGTGCCTGGGGGGGGGTTGCATGTGCCATGGTGTGTGTGTGGAGACCAGAGGGACAACTTTTTAAAATTTTTTTTTTATTATTATTATTGTTATTTATTCAACTGTGTGTATGTGCGCGCGCGTGTGTCTGTGTGTGTGTGTATGTGTGTGTCTGTGTATGTGTAGAACCACGGACGAATTCGCGAACCACCATGGACGCCTCCACCTCCTTCTGCCCCGGGATTCACAGGCTCCGCCCTACCAGGACCAGAAGCGCAGGCCGCCCCCGCTTCCGTCTGGCGTCTATACGTGGGATCTGGGATCCGAACTCGGGACCTTCCGCCTGCAAGGCGGAGGGAGGCTTAACCCCTGAGCCACCTCTCCAGCCCCCAGAGGACAACTTTATGGAGTTGATTCTCCCCTGCTGAGCGGGCTCCGGGGTGACTAGACCTACACAGTGAGTACCTTTCCTACTGGATCACCTCGCTGGCCTCCCATCAACTGATCTTTAAGTCTTATTATTTCCTTCTATTTTCTTTGGTTCTTTTACTACCCCACTTTTTTTTGGCCAAGGTTGCTGAATCTCGTAGTATTCCCAAGCCCAGGCACCCTGAGCCACCTGGCTTGTCTCATTCTTAAAAGGAAAATCTTTTCATTATTGGTTTTCCAGATAGACTTTCAGTCTGTAACTCAGGCTGGACCCAAATTTATGAACTCCTGTCTTACTCAGCTTCCTGAGTGTTGGGGTAAGTATGTGCACTCCTCAAGTGAAGGGGGTGTTTCTTGACCTGAATGTCTGTCTTAACCAGTATGTGCTTGTTTCTGCAGAACGAATGCTCACTGCATCCAGTAGGTTTGCTGGTCACTTCAAACTATGTTGTTTGGCTTTGAATTATTTTTTCTCCCTTCCTTCCTTCCTTCCTTCCTTCCTTCCTTCCTTCCTTCCTTCCTTCCTTCCTTCCTTCCTTCCTTCCTTCCTTCCTTCCTTCCTCCCTCCCTTCCTCCCTTCCTCCCTTCCTCCCTTCCTCCCTTCCTTCCTCCCTCCCTCCCTCCCTCCCTCCCTCCCTCCCTTCCTCCCTCCCTCCTTTCCTCCCTTTTTTATGACAGGACTTCTCTCTGTTGCCCCAGGCTGACCTTGACAGGCTGTGTGGCCCAAGCTGGCCTCTGTCTCCCAGTTCTCCAGGGCTGGGACTTATCATGCTCTGCCACTTAGCCTTTTGTGTAAATGTTTTTTTAAAACATGCAGCAACATACAATTGTAGGATGGGGGGAGGAGCAGAGAGAGAGGGGGAGAGAGGAGCAGTGGGGTGTGTGGAGGTCAAGGGTGACATCAGGAACTATTCTGGATTGCTTGTCTTCTCATTGCTTTGCTCTGGGGTTTCCAGGCTCCGCCTCCATTTCTGCCTCGAGTGTTTACCTGGGATCCAGGACTTGACTCAGGGCCTTCTGCTTGCTAAGCAAAGACTTTAGCCCCTGAGCCATTTTCCCAACTCTTGTTTCGTAATCTTTAAACATGAAGAAATTGTGAAGGGCTTACTGTGGTCGAGAGCATCTGTGGTTTCTCTGGGGCAGGGTAGTGGTGGGGGAAGCTGACCGGCGCTGGCACATGCGAATGGCGCCCCCTAGTGCTGAGGTCACACAGCTTGTGCTGCAGCGCGACGGTGCGTGTGTGCATGTGTGCGTGCATGTGTGCATGTGTGTGTGCATGTGTGTGTGCATGTGTGCATGCGTTTATGTGCATGTGTGTGCATGTGTGTGTGCATGTGTGTGTGCATGTGTGCATGTGTGCGTGCATGTGTGCGTGCACACGCGTGTGTGAGTCCTCTGAAACATGTTGGGATTTGCTGGGTGAACCTGCAATTTAACTTTTGCCAGTTTCCCGGCAGGTGCCAAGTGCCACATGCCTCTGTCAGGCTTCAAACCCTTTGTGCTTTACTGACCTTCAGCCGCTTCTGTAGTGACTGGGAGACATGTTAACGGCCCTTGTCGTAGTTGGTCACCGTATTTTTCTTCCTACAGTTCTGTCCATTTATGCCGTTTTTATTTTGAGGCTCCCTTAGCAGGTTGTGGCTTTGGTTGTGAGTTGGAATGTGTCGTCTAGATGTCCCTCTGTCGCTGGTCCCGCGGGCGCGCTGGGTCAGCTCTCTCCTGCCCGCTGTGTACGCTGCTTGCTTCTCCAGCCCCCCGTGGGGCCCGTGTTTCTGTGCTTCATGTGTCTCCTTCCCAGTCGTTAATTAGAGTGGGGGGAGAAGAAGGTGTGTGTGGGCAGAGATTAGAACCCAGCTTTCCAAATCAGTCTCTCTTGTACCATAGGGGCTTCTGGGGGCTGAACCTGGGCTGTCAGGCTTGCCAGCAGGCATGTGCCCACTGAGCCAGCTCCCCACCTCCTTCACGTGTCTCTAAGAGCTGCAGTTGAACTAAAAATTTCATCCTGATGGCTTTTATCTTTTAATTGGAATAGTCTACTTAACTTATGCCTTAATCTGCCATCTTACTTTGTACTTTAGAAAAGTACTTTACTTGTTTATGAGAGAGAAGAACAGATGTATGCTGTGTGCCCTAGTGGAGTCAGAGGACAAGTTTCGAAAGTCCCTTTTCTTCCTCCACCATGTGGACTTCTGGGGATTGAACTCGGGTCTCCAGAGTTGTGAGCCAGGCACCTTACCTGCTGAGCTGTCTCACTGACCCCTGTACTTTTTTTTTTTTTTAAATGTATCAAAAATATTCAGTGTTTTCTCCTTACTATTTTTTGAAATAGCATGGGGTTTCTTTTGTTCTAATAGTTGTCTGGATATTATAGTGAATACTAGAGAAAGTGTATTGTTGACACTACCTTTGTCCTGGGCGACTAAAACAGGAATCATTTACCTGCTGGTATTGTTGGCACTGGGTTTTCTTTCAGCTGTACAAGCCCTAGACTGACGCTTCCTGCAGCCCGTGGCACCGTTCCACTGTGTGGGCTTCTATTGCTGCTTGCCAAGGTCTGTGGTCCTTCAGGGTGCACTGTCTGCCTGGGTGGTCGCATGGTCCTTCTTGTCTGCAGCTGCTTTCAAGGCCTTCCCTGTGTCTCCAGGTGGGTGAGGGTTTCTGTTCATTCTGCCTTTGAATTCATTGACCTAGTGGATTGGTGCCGTGTAGCTCAGTTAGTGGAGTGCTTGCCACCCCCGCGTGAAGCCTTGGGTTCCATCCTTAGCACCCAGTAAACTGGGCATGGCAGCCCACGCTTGAACTCCCAGAGGTCTTATGGAAGATTCAGGAGTTCAGGGTCACCCCTGGGGTACATAAAGTGTGAGACTAGTCTGGAACACCCAAGGCCTTGTGTCTCCCCTCCTTCAAGCAAAAATAGACCCGGAGCCCCCAGCTTCTGAAGCTCCTAGATGCACGTCTGTGTCGCACGTACTTCCTCCTTTCTCCCTTATCCAGCGGACAGCGTCTCTCTTTAGCTCTAAGCTACTGCTAGCTAACTGCTGTGTCTCCTATTTTTCTCTTCTAGGTAAGTCTGTCCACTGAGCTTTTAATAATTTTTTGAAGTTTGGCTTATCACTATTTTTTTTTAAAGATTTAAAAAAAAATTTATTCAATTGTGTGTGTGTGTGTGTGTGTGTGTGTGTGTATGTATGTATGTATGTGTATGTGTGTAGAACCATGGGCGAATTCGCGAACCACCATGGACGCCTCCACCTCCTCCTTGTTTACTCTGCCCCGGGATTCACGGGCTCTGCCCTACCAGGACCAGAAACGCAGGCCGCCCCCGCTTCCGCCCGGCGTCTACACGTGGGATCTAGGATCCAAACTCAGGACCTTCTGCCTGCAAGGCAGAGGCTTAACCCCTGAGCCACCTCTCCAGCCCCATCACTAGTATTCTTAATTCTGCTTCTCCGCCATCGCCAGTCTGCATACGTAGGTTCACCGTGGATGCAGCTGGCTAGCGTCTTGTTACTTGGCAGTTCCAGTCGGCTTTGGATCTTGCTTGCTGCCCGTTGAAGTGTCAGCTGTGGTGTGTCCACTGCATGCTGCTCTGTCTCACTGCTCTGCCCTCGGGAGGTTCTTCGTGGAATCTGGCAAAGGCTGCAGGGAGGGGCCTGCCTCCACAGCATCTCACTTCGTCAGCAGCACAGTGGTCCCAGCCTGGGTCACTCTCATCCTGGCTTGTGACACAGGTTTCTTTGCTTGCATGGAGATGGGAGTCTGACTTGTAGAAATGCAGTGTGTTGTTACAAAGGCCTGAGAATGATGTCACAGGACATGTCCAGGTTAGGCTTGGACAGTGGGAAAGACTCCAAAACAAGCAGGACTGTGTCTTTTCTGTGGCAATATAAATTTTCTAAAGTTAGCTTGTCCAAGCACATCAGCTGTGTCCTTCATATGGGTGACTTTCAGCATGTTAGTGGTCACTACACGGGTGCTTGTATGTGAATGGTCACTACACGGGTAGCTTTTGGCATATAAAACAGTAACAAAGCTGCTAAAAAGGCTTCGAGGTCACCACAATTTTGCCTCTTTTCTGTTCTTGTCACTGTGAGTTCCCTGGGGAGGTGGTGGAATGGGTGACCTGGTTCACTTTTCCTGCCCTGTGCCACAGCCTTGGGGGCCCCGTTGCCAGGGCTCCCCTGTTTTGCCTTCTGCTCCTGAAGAGGTCCCCCTGCTGCTGCCTTTCCCCGCTCTCCTTAGACTGTGTAGTAGCTGGGTAGTTCTCAGTGCTTCTTGGGGGGGGCGACGCTCAGAGGGCAGGAAATCCAAGGGCCAGCCTTTCTTTCAGCCACTACCTCCCACACGAAGGGCGGTTCTGGGTCCAGAGACTTGCTTTGTTTTGCATTTCGTTTCTCGGCACACATTTCCTGTGCATTTGCCCCCTATTCTTCATCGAGTGTTAATCAAAAGTGCTATCGAGTCAGTGGAACTTGATAATGGAACAGGGCAGCTGCAACCAGAGCCAGATTGATTTTTTCTTTCTCTTTTTCTTCTTTTCTTTCCTTAATCTATTTATTTGAGAGATAGATAGAGAGAGAGAGAGAGATAGAGGACAACTTTCAGAAGTCGATTCTTTCTTTCTCCCTGTGGATTCCAGGCATCAAATGTGGGAGCCCAGGTTGTGGCCCCATCCGTGGGCTTCTGACCTGAGGGAAGTGCATGTTTTGTTGTCAGAGGATTTTAGATGTAGGGTCAGTTTTCAGAGCGAGGGGTAACCTCACCCATGCTAGGTATGTGGGTTCTCATTGCCACGATGGAAAACTTGAGAAGAAGCAAAGTAAGAAGGACGTTTATTGTGGTTCGGTTTGAAGGCACAAGTCCATCGTGGTGTGGAAGAAATAGCAAAAGAAAATGGAGTGATTGGTCATGCTGCGTCTGCGGTCAGCAGGGGGGCGAGTGGTGCCATCGGGTCTCACTGCGCCCGTGGTCAATTCTCACTGCGCCCGTGGTCAGTTCTCACTGCGCCCGTGGTCAGTTCTCACTGCGTCTGTGGTCAGTTCTCACTGTGTCTGTGGTCAGTTCTCACTGCGCCCGTGGTCAGTTCTCACTGCGCCCGTGGTCAGTTCTCACTGCGCCCGTGGTCAGTTCTCACTGCGCCCGTGGTCAGTTCTCACTGCGCCCGTGGTCGTTCTCACTGCGCCCGTGGTCAGTTCTCACTGCGCCCGTGGTCAGTTCTCACTGCGCCCGTGGTCAGTTCTCACTGCGCCCGTGGTCAGTTCTCACTGCGCCGTGGTCAGTTCTCACTGCGCGTGGTCAGTTCTCACTGCGCCCGTGGTCAGTTCTCACTGCGCCCGTGGTCAGTTCTCACTGCGCCCGTGGTCAGTTCTCACTGCGCCCGTGGTCAGTTCTCACTGCGCCCGTGGTCAGTTCTCACTGCGCCCGTGGTCAGTTCTCACTGCGCCCGTGGTCAGTTCTCACTGCGCCCGTGGTCAGTTCTCACTGCGCCCGTGGTCAGTTCTCACTGCGCCCGTGGTCAGTTCTCACTGCGCCCGTGGTCAGTTCTCACTGCGCCCGTGGTCAGTTCTCACTGTGTCTGTGGTCAGTTCTCAGTTCTCACTGCGCCCGTGGTCAGTTCTCACTGCGCCCGTGGTCAGTTCTCACTGTGTCTGTGGTCAGTTCTCGGTGCGCCTGTGGTCAGTTCTCACTGCGCCCGTGGTCAGTTCTCGGTGTGTCCGTGGTCAGTTCTCACCCACAGTCAGCAGGGAGGTGAATGGTGGTGTCGCTTTCTTCTTTCTGTTCCGTTTGGACACCAGCCCATGGGATGGGGCTGCCACCCTGCAGGTTGGTTTTTCCCAACTTCTCTGGAAGAACCTTGCAGACACACCCAGTGCCCTCCTGTCCCATCCTGGCCAGTACGGTCCTGCCAAGTTGACAGTGAGGATCACACGGTAACATGAAGGTACTCGAGCATTCTATTTGACGTTTATTTTGAGATGGGGTCTTGTTGTGTGGACTGGTCCTGGGGAGACACCACACAACTGTCTTCACACCCCAGGTAGGACTTCACGACAGACCACACCGACCACCAACCATCCAGCGTATTGGGCTGTGTGCAGGGCGGGGGCGGCCCAGCGCAGCACGGTTCACGCTGCCTCGATGGACTCTCAAGGAATCTCCTCCATTTCTGTGCTCTAGGGCTCCTCCCGTCCTCCTGTGTGGACGCGTGTGCAGCACAAGCACAGGTGTTCCAGGCACGTGGGCGGGCACGTGCAGCTAAGGCAGAATTACAGGCGGCCAGCCCAGAGCCCCAGGTGAGGGGCAGTGGCCCTCTCCACCCGTCTGGAGGGGTCCGTGACACAGGTGTTCCTGACGCCTCGAAACAAAGATGGCGGCTGTTTGTTGGAGGAAGGTCTCCAGTTGGTCTGGGGTTCACGTGTAGCCCCGGTAGACTTCAGCATGCTCTTCTCTTCCCTTGGCCCCTGGAGCTGGGGCCACAGGCTCCGTCCATAGGCCCCGCTTGTCACATTTCGAATATTGTTCTGGATAACACAGTCCCATCCTTTCCTCAGGTCTCTGTGTAGCCGTGCAGAACTCTGCTTTGTGTGTGTGACCTGCCTGGGGCTGTTTGGTTTTCTGCGTAAGGACAGGAAGTGCCTGGGAAGGTTCTAGCCGAAGGCCTGGTTACCAGTACTCGGGCTGCATTAAAATGATCAGAAGCCGTGTTGAGAGTTTACTATCAATGGTGAGGCAGGAAACGTTTTTCAAGTTCAAGATTTACAGTGTCCTTCTGGGCACTAGGGGTGTCCCTCTGCACTGCCTCAGCCTGCAGCTCCATGGTCAAGGCTGCCTCTGTCCTGGCCGCCTGCTCACCACTGTGTCCTCCGGAACAGAGACCACCTTCATTTACTTGGTACCGGATTCTTTTCCTTCTTGAAAATTTTATAGGAGCAACACAACAGTATCATAGGTTTAGAAATCAAAGCAAATGGTGTAAAAAGTGATGATGAGATAATTCTAGGGTTTCCTTTCTAGCTGCTTTCCCAGTGCACCGCATTGCTGCCACAGGGTATTCACACAGCCCCCCTCCCCCCACTCACTGTTTGGCTAGGCTAGTTGGACCGGGAGCCTCAGAGACCTCTTCTCTGCGTCTCCAGTGCTCCATGTGGGTCTGAGGTGTTGAACTCAGCTCTTGCCTGTGCGGCACTTTACTGACCCTTCTCTTTCGCGGATATCTAGCCTTTGCATCTGGTTTGGAGGATATCTGCCGTCCTCAGGTACGGGACATCGACACTGTGAGATGAGGAAGTTCTAGAGACATCCACAGGTTCCCTGCAGGCTGTCAGTTGGGGGGAGGAACACGCTGCTGTGAAGCAACAGAATTTATCACAGTGGCACTGTGCATCTAGTCCAAGCCAGGCAGGCACGAGGGAGCTGTGGATGGAGGAAGGGAGACTCCTTGCTAACACCGACTATACTTAGGACATCCTTGTCAAGAGATGCTTTTTTTTTTTTTTGAATCTCTCTTTTTAAAATTTATTTCGTGCATGCGTGCGTGTGTGTGTCAGAGGGCACAGTGTGTCCCTGTGGAGGACCAAGGGTGACTTCAGGAATCATCCTGGATTGCTTCTACTTCCTTTTTGTTTCACTCTGGGATTTCCCAGGCTCCGCCTGCCAGGGCTGGAAGTGCAGGCCTTCTGCTTGGGAGGCAAAGTCTTAACCCCTGAGCTATCTCTCCAGCCCCACAGCCTCATGGTGAATGAGGTGCTTCAGAGCAGCCTGCGATGGTGCAGCTGCACATGTCTTTCTGACCAGCCGAGGTCTTCTAAGCACATGGTGGCGGCGCTGAAGTGAAGTTGCAGTTCTGCTTGGGCTCCTCAGATGGTTCACGCTCTCTCAGTAACTTCCGTGGCGAGGATTACACCAGGGGCTTCTCCTGATGCCTGTGTGTGCAGGAGGAAGGGGAGTGGGTATGCCTGAAAGGAAGAAAGAAAACTGAAACTCAAAAGTCTTTGGCGTGGTTCTACACACACATACACCCACACACATACATACACACGCACAATTGAATAAATAATAAAAAAATTAAAAAAAAAGAAAAAAAAAGTCTTTGGCCTTAAGATGTTTTTAAAAAGCTAGGGCTGCGTACATGCATGAACATGGTCCTCAGACGTGGCTGTTGCCTGATCTCAGTTCTCTGTAGTAGTTCTTGGAAATTGCATGTGTTTTTGCTGGGGCGAACCTATTGTTGATGAGGCTGCATCTCCACCTCAGATATTGCTTCAGGGTTTTCAACATTAAGTCTGAGTGCTAGTGATTGCCCAGCACATGGCACTGAATTCAGGGGAGCGCCTGCCCTCCCTACCCCCCTCCTCTTGTGGCCCTGGAAGGACTGATTCTGTAATCGCCCAGAATATCTTGTTTTCTACAAAATGGACTTTGAACTACAATCGCTGACCATGAGGGGAGTGATCATCTAAAGAGGCCGTATCAGTCCCCATGCTGCCCCTGGCACCCTGGAGGTCCTTCTTTGTAGCCCTGGGCTCCCTGCGCACTCTGACCTCCACGACTCTTGACCCTGATCATGCACATCTGATCCTGTGTTCAAGGAGGTGACAGTCCAAGAGACACAGTTTGTTTTAGTATGTGTAGGTGTGTGTGTATTGAGGGGGGCACTATGTGTGCCTGTGGAGGTCCGAGGATGACATCAGGAATCATCCTGAATTACTCTACTTCCTTATTGCTTTGTTCTGGGGCTTTTATAAATGGGTTTTGGGGTCCGAACTCAGGACCTTTTACTTGCAAGGCTAAAGCTTAACCCCTGAGCCATCTTTCTAGCCTCAAGTCTGTATCTTTTAAAATTAGAAAATGTATTGGGATTTTGGGCCAGAGTTAAACTTTTGGTACATGCAACTGCCCGTTCAGAGCTTCATGCAGTCTGTCTACCCCATCCTTCTGAGCCTGCACACTGGGGAAGTGGGGGGGCAGTGTCTGCAGCCACTGTTCCTGCAGCAGGCGACACCCTCTGTCTCTCCATGCTCCTCTGTCGGACAGAGAGTGGTGTGGAGGAGAAAGAATAGAGGGGTGCCCCTATAGAGCCCCATCTGCCTTGGATGGGCCTTGCCGAGGCCTTCGCAGATTCATTGTTGAGTGGCAAGTAAGACTCTAGCCTGGGTGCTTTTCTCCCCCCGCCCCCATCATGGGTCCTGTTCTGTACAGGGGGTTGGCTCCAGAGGGGTCTTCCTGCGGATGGAGTGGAGTGCCTGCAGCTGGCAGGGCCCGGAGGCTTTGACCTGATGCCAAGTCTTTCTGGTCTTGAGGAGAGTCAGCGTCCTGACCTGCTTTGCTGAAGTTTTCTTTTTACTCCTTGGGATTTTGCTGAGAACTCTAGAAACAGCAAACCTGGGGTTTCGCTGTGTCTGTGAACATCTTCTTTGAGCTTTTAAGGCTAGAACTCAGGGGAGCTAAAGAAAAGTAAGAAAAGAAAATGTCTAAACTTTATAGGGTGAGTCATAAATAACTAACTGCCTTTCAGGACAAGTGGAAACCACCTGGGAAACAGGCCTGTAAAGATTCTCCTGCCCACACGGAACAGGCCACCGAGCGGGAGCCGACCGTCCTGTCGGAGGCGTGGGGCAGGGGCTGTCTTCTGTGGTGCCTGCTTGCCGAGTCTAGGAAGGCGACATGTCCTTCCTGTGTGTCCCCAGCCTCTGCTCGCTGTGCTCTCCAGAGTCAGGATAAGAATGTGCCGTCACTTCTGTGTCAATTTTGGAAAATGGTTGCTTCAGTGTGCTGCTTCTTTCATCTATTACAGACCTCGAAAAAAAATTTATCTTGAGAAAGTGGGAATTATGTCTTGGACTTTGAATTAAATCAAGGCTTTGGTAGCTGGTGAGTCATGACACTTCATTAAAACAAATGGTCTCAGCCGTTCTGGATATTTACCGGCAAGATGTCACCAGCGTTCTGGCATTCACAACGAGCACACATGGTTTATGTGGCCTCATAAAGTGCAGCTCCTGTGAGCTGTGGCAGCTGCAGGCTGCATCCTCCCGTAGCCCCGCCCACTCTTTGCAAGATGCAGGAGAAGCACAGGTGTGGGAAGCTGTGAGCCCAAACCACACGCTCCCCAGAGCCCTGCTTCAGGGCTTTTTGCAGCCACAGGCTGAGCATCGTTGTAACTGCGGCGTGCTCAGCTCCGGCCCGGGCGCAGTGGGAGGAGGTTGGGATGTCTGCTGAGGGCTATTTGCATGTGGCTTAGAAACGACTCATTTTATTACGTGCAGTCCTTCTGGTTGGGTTTTAAAGAGTTTGGATGCCTGTTGAACAAATTCTGTGGTGAGTAAAGGTTCTTGGCTTGTAGTGTTTCTGGAAAGGTCTCTTCTGTACCTGCTGCCCCTTGCCGTGGTCCACACGCACCCCACTCCTTCATGGCTGCTTTGATGTGTGGGTGCTTCTGAAGCCCTTCTCAGTCGTGGCTGCAAACTGTCCCAGCATAGATCACGCTGCTGCTGGCAGCGTGGCAGAGACACTCTGTGCCAGTTGGATGCCGGGCAGGACGCTCGGCGCCTGTGAAGCCATCCATCCTCCGCTTCCAGCATGGGTTTAATTGTGTGGTTTGACTGGGAGGCCATACGTTAGCTTCTGCTTCGCCCGGCCTGATCTCTTCACACATGCTAGCTCTGTACACGCCTATGTTTCTCTGAAATTGAGCCTGGGAGACAAAAATCCACACTAGAGTTGTCACAGTTTTTGCTAAATTGCGGCTTGCTGAACCGATTGGCTGCTTCTACCTGCCCAGGTGATCTCCACGGCCTGCCTGTCCTGAGCACACGGAACATATGGGCAGAGCGGCCAGCACAGCGCGGCCTCCTCTTCTTCGTTCCTCCTTTCATGTTAGCACAGCCCAGCACTTCTTTCAGGAACTACCAGGAATGAAGCTTTGCTCAGGGCTGTGCTCCAGTGACCCCTGGCCACCCTGGGGCTTAGCCCCAAGCCGAGTGGGTGGTATAGGGCAGTGCCCAGGGTGCTGGAACCATGCCTTATGTTCTGTGCACATCCGGGGCGCGCACGCTCGTACACACTCATATATACACACGCAGAGACACCAGACAACAGGCGCAGACACACGCAGACACACACACGCACACCACCATAGATCATACACACACAGCTCACATCAACTCAGATAACAGACAACACACGCAGACACACTCACACACAGATACACATACAACACGCTCAGACACAACAACACACACTCATACACAGGCATGACATACACTCAACACACTCATACATACGCATATATACACATACAACACACTCAACACACTCATACACACACGCACACGCATTACACACGGATACACCGCATAACCCACGCGAGACACAGACAACACGCTACAGGCGCAGACACACTCAGAACACACACGGAGACACACTCACGCAGAGACACACACGCAGACACAGACACACACGCAGACACAGACGACGCAGACACACAGACACACGCAGACACGCACACACGCGACAGACGCAGCAGACACGCACACACGGACACGCACACACCCAGACAGACACACACGCAGACAACGCAGACACGCAGACACACGGAGACACCACACGCAGACAGATGACAGACACACCCCAGACACAGGCATACAGACGCAGAGACACACGCAGACACAGCAGAGACGGAGAGACGACCAGACGCAGAGACACAGAGAACACACGCAGACACACGCACACGCACGCAGACAGACGCACCTACCCGCAGACACCCACGGAGAAATACGCAGTAGACGCACACCCACACACAGACAGACACACAGGCACACGCATACAGACACAGACAAGACAGACGCAGACACACAGCACATTCACAACAGCACACACATACAGACGCGACCACGCACACCCCGCAGAGTGCACAGACAGGCGCTCACGGCAACACACGCAGACACACCACGCACACACCCGCGCCCACGCACACACCCGCACCCACGCACACACCGCACCCACGCACACACCCGCACCACCCGCTGCACACACCCGCACACCCTGCGCACACCCGCGCCACCACACACCCGCACACACCCGCACACACACCAGCACACACCCGCACCCACACACACCCGCACACAACACACGCACACACCCGCACGGCCCGCGCACACGCACACACCCGCACACACGCGCCCACCCGCACACCCCACACACCCGCACCCACGCACACACCCGCACCCCGCACCACCCGCACCCACGCACACACCCGCACCCCGCGCACACCCGCGCCCACGCACACCACCCCGCACACCCCCGCACCACACACCAGCACACCACCCGCACCCACGCACACCCGCCACACACACCCGCACACAACGCACACACCCGCACAGACCCGCGCACCGCACACACACGCACGACCCGCACACCCGCACACACACGCACACCCCCCCACACCCGCACACCCGCACACCCGCACACACGCACACACCCCCCCACCCCACACACCCGCACCCCGCACACCGCAGACCCGGCACAGACGCACACCCGCACACACCCGCACACCCGCAGACACCCGCACACCCGCACACACCCGCCCACCCGCACACACCCGCACACACCCGCACACACCCGCACCCGCAGACACCCGCACACCCGACACACCCGCACACACCCGCACCACCCGCACACCACCCGCACACCCGCACACCACCCGCCACGCCGCACCCACACACACCCGCACACACCCGCACACCCCACACACCCCGACACACCCGCACACCCGACACACCCGCACACCGCACCCCCGCACACACCCGCACACCCGCGCACACCCGCACACCACCCGCACACCCCGCAACACCCGCACACCCGCACACACCCGCACACACCCGCACACCCGCACACACCCGCACACCCTCACACACCCGCACACCCGCACCACCCGCACACACCCGGCACACACCCGCACACCCGCACACCCCCACACCCGCACACACCCTCACACACCCTCCCACACCCGCACACCCACACACCCCACCCCCACACCACCCGCACACACCCGCCCACCACCCTCGCACCACCCGCACCCACCCCCCCACACCCTCACCCCACCCGCACACACCCTCACACCCCGCACACACCCTCACACCCACACACCCTCACACACCCTCACACACCCTCACACCCTCACACACCCTCACACCACCCTCACACCCCCTCACACACCCTCACACACCCTCACACCCTACACCCTCACACCACCCTCACACACCTCACACCCTCACCCACCCTACACACCCTCACACACCTCACACCCCACACACCCTCACACACCTCACACACCCTCACACCCTCACACACCTCACACCCTCACACACCCTCACACCCTCACACACCCTCACACACCCTCACACCCTCAACACCCTCACACCCTCACACACCCTCACACACCCTCACACCCTCACACACCCTCACACACCCTCACACCTCACACACCCTCACACACCCTCACACCCTCACACACACACACCCTCACACACCCTCACACACCCTACACACCCTCACACACCCACACACCCTCACACCTCACACACCCTCACACCCTCACACTCAAACCACACCACCCTCACACCCTCACACTCACACTCACACACCCTCACACACCCTCACACACCCTCACACACCCTCACACACCCTCACACACCCTCACACCCTCACACACCCTCACACCCTCACACCCTCACACCCTCACACACCCTCACACCCTCGCCCACTCAGCCTGCTCATGTTCAGGAACGCCGGGTCCCACCCTTCACCGCAGGGAGCGTCGTGAGCTCCACTTAGCTGCTGTGTTCTCCGGGGCTGGCTGAGCCCGTTTCGTTGGCTGATCTCACTGCTTCCTGAGGCCTTGCACTCCGAGCTCTGGTGGCCAGCATTCCTCAGGTCGGGTTTAGCGGTCTTAGTGGCGCGAATGTCCCAGCAGAGTCTGGACAGAGGGCCTGTCCTGTCTGTTGATTGAAAACACAAAGCCATAGAGACCACGTCACCTGTTGTCAACCCTCAGACCACTTAAAACGTGCTACACGTGCAGAAGGACACATCAGTCCAGGAAGCCGCTGGGCCACGTGACTTCCCCTTGGCCCCGGCCCAGCCCCAGCGGGCTTCTCTGCCTTATGTCCCTTTCGATTTTTCAACCGTTCCCCAGCAGAGCAGCACTGTGTGCCACCAAGGCTCCCTGCCGCTTTGTGTCGCCGCAGCCCCTAGAAAGGCAGCACTCGGCTCATCCAGCCCCCAGTGTTGTCTGTGTATGTGTAGTGTAAACATTTTCATATGTGACTTTGGGTAGGTAGCACATGAGGATTTTGGGGTAGTGGTCAGGACTGGAATGTGACAGCCAGGTTTCCTTCTGGAGCCTCAGCCCCGCGTGCGCCCGGCAGCCCCGCCTGCGCTCATGTTCTACATGCAGCTGTGGCTGCTTGCAGCTCTGTCCCTTTCACGATGCCCTTGTGGGTAGGCGTGGTATTGCTTGTTCGTTTTCCTTAGGTTTTTTTTGTTTTATGGGCACAATGTGATATTTTGTATGTACATTACCAAATGTTAAATCAATCACATATCCACCATGCTGTCACAGCATGTATAGCTCAGTGGCGTGACACTTGCCGGTCGTGTGCTTATCCACAGCATTCACTATGTGACAACAGCACAGATCTCCAAGGCGTTCCCAAAGCAGCTGTCAGCACATTGTCGCGGGGGCTGAGCAGATGGCTCAGGGTTAAGGCCTTTGTCTGGCAAGGAACATGCCTGCGTTCGGATCCCCAGGTTCCACGCAAGCACCCCAGGTGGATATGGCTGTGGCTTGTGCTTCCAGCTGTGGAAGGCAGAACCTGGGAAACCCCAGAGCAAAGCTATAAGAAGGTAGAGCAACCCAAGACGATTCCTGAAGTCACCCTTGGGCTCCACAGGCAGACGTACTTAAGTGTCCTCTTGTATAAACCCACACAAACACGCAACACGACAAAACAAAGCAAAAACAACAACAAAAACACCATTGTTGCTATGCTGGGTGGAAGGTCTCCAAACTCTCTTTCTTCTCACTAGAACTTTGTAGCTTTGGCCAGTGTCTCCCAGCCCCTGGCAACCACTATTCACTTCTTGGAGTTCAACCTTTTTTCATTCTATGTAAGATGAGATCATGTGGACTTATTTCTGTACTTGTCCTATTACACTTAATAGAATACTCCTACCCAAGCTCATCTGTCTTTGTGTGTGCGCGCACACGCACGCAAGAGAACACTGCGTGTCCCTGTGGGAGACCAAGGGTGACTTTGGGAATCACCCTAGATTGTACTACCTCCTCTTGCTTTGCTCTGGATGGATTTTCCCAGGCTTTGCCTTCCAGGGCCAGAGTGCAGGCCACTGTCATTTCCTCCTGGTATTTTTATGTGGGATCTGAAAATATCTTCTACCTGTGAGGCAGAGGCATAACCCCTGAGCCATCTCTCCAGCCTCATCCTTGTTCTTACAAATGATTTTTTTTTTGTGGCTCAAATATTCCACTGTCTATATATACCACATTTTCTTTATCTATACATCTGTTAATGGACATGCAGGCCGATTCTGTATCCTGAAGTTATGAAAATGATGAATGAATACAGGAGGCAGATGTGTCCAGCTCACTACTCTCATTGTCTGTGAAAGTGTACTCAACTGTGGATTGCTAGATGTGTGTGTGTGTGCGCGCGCGCACACGCACGTGTGCAGATGTGTGGTTCAAGGCTGGTGTCAGGATTCTTCTTTGATTGTTCTTCCATCTTACTCTTTTGAAGCTGGATTTCTAATCAAACCCAAAGTTCACCATAGAGCTGGTCTTGCTAATTAGCTTGTTCTGGGGGTTTCCAGGCTCTATCTTCTGAGCTGGAAGTATAGGTGGGCTACCACACTCATGGCATTTTATGTGGGACCTGGGTATTCAAAAGAGGATCCTTTGCTTATGCTGCAAGAAATGTAATCCTTGAGGGAGTCCCCCCGGGAGGTCTTTTCGATTTCCCTTTTATTCAGACTGATGATCTAAGTGCCTTTGCATTTCTCACTGGTCATCTGGTTGTGCAGTCTGTGGCACAACTGGTCAGGTGCTTTCTTCTGCAGTGTGTGTGTGTGTGTGTATGTGTGTGTCTTTTTAATATTCTTATGATCTCTTTTGATAAATAGGTACCAATTCCTTTTGGTTTAGTTGTACGTGTTCATATGTCCCCTGGGGTTTTGTTAAAGTCTCCCCACTTTAAGGTTTTGTCCTGTGATGTCCTGGGAGTTTTGCTGCTTACACGTAGGCGCCTAGTTTGAGTGGCAGAGGGCTGTAATGCCTAGACAGTCCTGCACAGCTGTTTGTAGCACCACTTCACTTTAAGAAACATCCCATGTGAGTAACTCCATGGGCAGACTGTGCGTATGCATTGGCTCGCATGTGGTGAGGGGGTGAGCAGGGGTCACGTGGTAAGGACCAGCACCCTTAGCTTGCTCTGCACTGGTATTATCTGCAATCTCCAAGGCGCCTCTCTGTGTTCTGAGCACTCCCCTCACCATGCCCCATGCTCTCCAAGGCTCCTCCCTCAGCTCTCCCAGGCTCCCTGTGCTCTCCACACCCCTTTGTACTTTTCATTGTCCACAATTCTCAAGTCAGCAGTCAGGACTGAGGAAAGAGCTGAGCCTCTGCCGGTGCACACCAAGTCTGTTCCCCATAAATGGTTAAGGCAGAGACTTGACCTGTTCACACTATGGAGTCTGTCATTTTCCATGTAGAGTCCTTCATAGCTTTATTGCTAAATCCTGGAAATTTTCTCTTTCCTCTCGTTTGCTCTGATGCATGGAGATACCTGTATCCAGTAGCTTTGACGACATGCTTGTTTGGGTCTCTCTGTAAGGTGGAGTGTGTCAAGTCTGTCCTTGCGCTCTGTTCTTCAGTTACTGGGTGGACACTGGACGAAGTGCAGAACCTTCGCTTGCTTCCAGGCACAAGGAGCCCCCACTGCTTTCTCTCTGAGCTCAGGCTGGCCTCCGTCCTTCAAGCAGCCTCCTGAGAGCTGGAGCACGAGGTGCATGCCTACATCCTTCGCTCATTTTCCTCCCAAGCACGACTTTCTTCCAAGTATTTATACTTGATCAGATTACAGAAGTTCCTTCTTGATAGAAGAGTTGTTTGGGGCTGGTGAGATGGCTCAGTGGGTAAAAGGACTTGTCAGCCTCCTAAAGACCTGAGTTCAAGCCCAGGAGCTCATGTGGTGGGAGGAGATTAGGTTGGGTTCCTCTCTTTCTCTCCCTCCCTCTCTCTCTCTCCCTCTCCCTCCCTCTCTCCCTCTCTCTCCCTCTCCCTCTCTCCCTCCCTCTCTCCCTTCCTCCCTCTCTCCCTCCCTCTCTCTCCCTCTCTCTCCCTCTCCCCTTCCCCTTTCTTCCTCTCTGTAACCCAGTCCAGTCTTGAGTTCAGGGGCCCCTGACCCAGCCTCCCTCGTGCTGGGCTGACACAGGAGCGCCTGCACCAAGGCTGTTCTGGTCCAGAACTTGAGGATAAGCTTGTTTTGCTTTTAATGACCTTTGTAGAACTTTTCATCTGGGTCTTGAGCTTCTTTGTGGAATGATTGTTTTATTGTTATGATTTGGTTGTTTATGGGAGCCTTCAAGAATCACTTTTGGTCATGTTTTTCCAGAAATTTGTCCTTTTTTCCTTTCACCATAGCTAAAAAATTTTCAGGGTATATTTTGCCTTTAATCTGTGTTTCCCTTAGAAGCTGTATGTATGTATGTGTGCATGTATGCATGCATGCATGTGTATATGTGTGCATGCATGCATGTATGTATGTGCATGTATGCATGCATGCATGTATGAATGTGTTTATCGCGTGTATGTGTGCACATATGTATATGTATATATGTATGAATGTGTGCATGTATGTATTTTGGCATTTTGAGTCATGGCCTCAAGTCTGCCTGCAGCTTACTCTTTCTCGCCCCTCCTGAGGACTGGGATTTCAGGCCTGCACCACCAACCACTTGGGCCCCTTAGTCTCAGTGGTGCCTGAATGCTCCAGGGAGAAGGGCAGCCACTGGTGACACCTGTTCTTGATGGTGTGGTCAAAAGCAGAGGAAGGCTTCGTTCGCAGGTGGGGCTCTGCGCCTCCCAAGTTATGCATCTCACAGAGGGAGGTTGGGGAGTGACTGAGGACTGAGAGCAGGGCAGGGGAGGAAGAAAATGCTGGAGAGATGTTGCTTTTGAGAACAGCCCTTCCGAAGAACCAACGGTGACTTTGTTTTTTCTACAGTTTCTGACCTTTGCTTCTTTCTTTGGGCTTAGTTTCACATTCCCAGCCTTTCTTGTGTTTGACTGCACTTTTCCTCTAGGGCAGCTTCACTTTGTCCATCTACTTTCTATGCAAAGGCCCTGGGGCCAGCCAGGCTGCGGGCTGTGAGTGGCAGGCTGGGACAAGCCAGGGGCTGGCCTGGAGTAGAGCACCAGGGCGCAGGGCAGGCTTGGTCCTGTCGAAACACAGGTTTGGTTTCTACACCAGACGGAAAATTGAAAGGGCATAGGGTCGAGGATGTATGAAAACCTGTGTTTATTTTAGAGTGGAAAACAGCAGGACCCACAGCGCAGAATGCTGCAGGTACAAGCCGGGAATGCTGGTACGTGCTGGGAGGAGGGCGCTCGCAGGGAGAAGCAGGTTCTGGAAGCGCAGAATAGAGAAACATTTGTCACAGTGTCACAAGTGGAGGCCTCTGTCCAGAGACCGGGCAAGGAGCTTCTGGGAGGAAAGGAGCCCTAGGATCTTTTCACAGCTGTAGCTGCTTCCTGTTGGAACAGGTCCCCTGGGGGCCAGTGATTGACAGGCCAAGCTGAACTAGCTTGGGGGAGAATCCACAGGCGTGCCTCTGGGCGCAGACTCTTCCAGGCTCACCTCCAGCTCAGGGTCACATTGGATCTGTTTCAGACGTAGAGCAGGGCCCATAGTGCCACAGGGGCGGTGCCCAGGTTCTGCCCTGACTGAGAGGCCGGGGCAACCAGTGGTGCAGCCAATTTCTGGCCAGTAGCACACTTGTCACTTGTGGCATGGGGATCCTCCATGCGGTAGGAGAGCCAGCGAGCGTCATGGCTGAAGCGTTCCCGTGTGCCCCCATCAGTACAGGAAGCTTGCAGCCTCGCCGTGCCCTGCCTGTGACAGGCAGCTCTTCTAGTGTGCTCCAGTCTCCCGTACCCCAAGACTTCCCAGTGCCCCTGAGGCTTTGCCAGCGACTTGCCTTTCCTAGTCGGAGCTGGTACTGAAGATGCAGAAGCAGCGTTGGGGGGGGGAAGGCGCATTGGTGTCTCTGTGGCTCTGACCTGTGCCGAGTGCCGAGTGCGCCCTTCACAGTTGCCTCATCCTGAGTTACAGTGGGGTGTTTCCAGTGTGTCCCAGACTCCCACTGCGTGTTCAGATGTCTTGTCTCGGGGGCAGGCCAGTGTGCCGTCTTGTGTGGCCTGTGCTCCCTCCACCGAGGAACTTTTTCCCCAAATCAAGGGCTGATGAATGAAGCCAACCTGTCACTTCAGGAGGCGGTTTAGTTCGTGGTAATTATTGCCAGGGATAAAATGGAGCTCTCAGCTGAAAGTTAGAATGTTGAAGAAGTTGTCTCTGTCACCATCAACCTGCCAATTCCCAGTGCCCGAAGCTCTTTCCGATGCACCTCTGGTGCCTTTATCAGTGAGTGACATCTGTCAGTTTTGGGTGACTCAGTGTCTTTCAGATCCTGAGGTGTGAGAGGTTGAAAGGCTGTCATTTCTGCACTGGTGGTGACCTCTCAGATCCCGCCCTAACACCTCTTGGAGACCACCCTTACTGTGGCTGGCACCATTAAACATGCCTAGGGGTCGCCTCTGTGCAAGGCTAAGAATGTCATTTATGTTACTGTTTAATAGATTGTTTGTTATTTGTTCTGTTTGCGTGTGCAGTGGTCAGAGGATTCCTTTGACACATCAGCTCTCTCCCACCACTGCAGGGTCCCTGGACCAAGCCCAGGTGGTCAGGTCGTATGGCCAGTGCCTTTACCCACTGAACCATTGTGCCGCCTGAATTGTTTGTAGTTAATATTAAGAAATGGCTGATGGGGCTGGAGAGGTGGCTCAGGGGTTAAGCCTCTGCTTTGCACGCGGAAGGTCCTGAGTTCGGATCCTAGACCCCACATATAGACGCCAGGCGGAAGCAGTGGCGGCCTGCGTTTCTGGTCCTGGTGGGCGGAGCCTGTGAATCCCAGGGCAGAGTAAACAAGGAGGAGGTGGAGGCGTCCATGGTGGTTCCCAAATTCGTCCGTGGTTCTACATACACATACATACACACGCGTATACACGCACAATTGAATAAATAATAAAAAAAAGAGGAGAGAAAAAAAAAAAAAAAAAAGACAGGCAGAAATGGTGGTGTTCTGTACTTTTGGTCCTGGAAGATGGAGTCTGGGAAACTCCAGAACAAAGCAAATAAAAGGTAGAAATAATCAGGATGATTCCTGAAGTCGCCCTTGAGCCTCCAGAGGCACACACAGTACCCCCCCCCCTCATACACACACACACACACACACACACACACACACACACACACACAAATAATAAAAATAAAGTTTTAAAATAAAATGATGGGTACTGATTCCAGTGGTTGTACTTGTAACCAGCAGGAACTTTTAGGATTCCACATAATTGTCAAGTATGTAAAGGGATCTTGAGACCTTTAAAAGATTTGAGGTTCAGGTTTATAGATAAGCATAAAGGATCCTTCCTTATAATGGTTTTACTGTTCTTCAAATGTGGGAAACAACTGACTTTGGACTTGGCCATTAGCACTTGGGGCCCCTGGTGGGGTTGCAATGTAAGGGCAGTCCTTCTTCTGGCAGGGCAGACCCCTACAGTGTTTCCCTTCCTGCAGACCAGAGACCACCTGCCCTAGTGCCGAGGGAAGAGCTTTCCGAAGACACACAGAGCCTTTTTAAACAGCAGCCAAGAGCCAGTCGGCCCTGAAAATTGAACATTTTAATTAAAAATATCCATCACCCCATGGCTCTTTTCCTTTATTTCTCAAGTGTGGGGAGCGCTAACAAATAGAGATTGCACTGTGACTCCATGGTAACTTGCTGGTGGGGAGCGGGTCTTCCCTGAAGCTCTTAGACTGTTCTGGAGACAACTATCCCTTTCTCTAAGTTTTGGCTTATGTGCATTGCACAAGTTAGACAGGAGCTTCTAAGAACCTGAAGAAAGTGCCCTGTGCATGCCAGAGCGGGAGGCGGCGAGGGCGGAGCAGGGTGGAGGGAAAAGAGAGGCCAGCCAGGTGCTGCCACACACTCCTTTCCTCTGCGCGACCCTAGGTGGCCTTGCTTCAGGGCACGTGGTGTGTGCGGATGGCAGAGAGGCGCTCAGTTTCAGTCAGGGGCTCACACTGCCAGCCTGCTCTGTACCACCTTCCCGTGCCCCCAACTTTATTTCATAGGCCTGTCAGCCCAGGACCCCCAAGGTCCTTTCAGCGGAGAAGCAGAGGGTTCAGTTGCTACAGCTGTGACAGCGTGCAGATGACGGTCTCTTCATACCAGCCCTAGGGGGTTTCTTAAACACTTAGTGTTATTAGAAGTCTAAACCTGGGGTAAAGCCTTGTCCCCAGAAAAGGAGCAGGGGGGCCGGGTGCTCCTCCTCCTCTCCCAAGCTGTGGACCTGGTGGGGGACTTGTGAGTGTGAGCATTGCGTTCTTTGAAGGGGGCTTTCTCATCAGTGTTGCCAAGTCACTTTGAATTTTCTTACAAGAGTTTTGACCAAGTTGAGTGCATTCTTGTAACTCTAACACTCGGAAGGCAGAGGCAGGAGGATCGCAAGTTTCAGGCCAGCTTCTTGCCAGACATTTTATTTCAAGATTAGAAAAAATCCTGGTCATTGTAGAGAGAGCCCACTCAGACTCTTGGGCTGGGTCCAGGAGCCAGCCGTACATTTTCAGACGTGGCTATCTGGAGTACAGTGTGCAGTGCAGGGCTGTTGCTAGGAGACATCTGGGGGCGCAGAGCTGGTGGGAGGCGGGATTGCTTCAGACTTTAAGTCAGCTTCTCAGTCTGACGACCAGGCCGCATGGTTCTCGCTGCAGCCACAGCTCCTTCACAGCCTCCGTGAGAGCTGGCTGGCCGGCTCATTCACCTTCGCTCCTTCACGGTGGTCTAGTGCTCTGCTCTCGGGGTGCAGCATGTTGGGGAGACCTTGCTGAGGCAGGGCTGATGCAACTTCAGTCTCAGCATTTCTGTCACCCAAGTTTTCATGCCATGCGAAGCAGATTGCAGGAAGGTGCGCCTCGGGGACTTTCAGTCCTGGGTGGAGGTGCTGGCTCAGAGGACACTCTGTGAGGTGGCTGCACCCCAAGAACCAAGACCTGGAGTGGCAGCCTGGGCTCTGTTTACCTCCCTGACAGTAACATTTGCACTTCATCTCAAGGGAGCTTCTTCCTGCCATGTTCTCATTCTCACGTTTTCCTGGTTAGGTCGGAAACTCTGGTCACCAGTGGACCTATCAGCACTTGCCAGTGTTAAGTCACAGGGAAAGAGAGGCTATTTATCTTTCTGGTTGAATCTGTTACAATATCTTGTTCCTGAATATTTTTTTGCGGCTCTCCTCTCCTAATTCTCCGAAGCCTATAGGCACGTGAGCGCCTCCTTTCTGTTTCAGTGTGGATTGAGGCACAGATTGGTGTGGGGGTTTAGGAAATGTGGGGGGCTAAGAGGCATGTCTAGGATGTGTCCGTTTCTGCCCCTCAGTGTTGGGACACGTGGCCATGTTGTGCTTTTCCATTGTGCCAGGATTTGAATTCAGGCAGGTCCCTTGCAAGCTGATGAGCCGGCTCCTCAGCCCTTGTTTTCTTCACATGACGATGCTTCAGGAGCGGACTGCAGCCGTGTGCCTTTTTAATCCGGATGATATGGGTCCTTTGTCTCTTTTCAATGGACTCAAAACAGGAGGTTGGTGTGGGAGCGCTGGGCACAGCTTCAGCAGAGCAAAGCACAGCTTGCTCCTCATAGATTAAGGCCAGCGCCGCAGCAACTATTGTCTTTAGACCCAGCGGCATTTGTCTTCCCGACTCTTGGGAAGCTGGTGCTGAGCCGTGCATTCATGCAGAGGATCCTTATCTTGTGCTGATATGTTTGGCTGTTTGGTTTGACACTGGAGGGGTTTACAAGAAAGTTAAAACAGGGGCTGGAGAGGTGGCTCAGGGTTAAGCCTCTGCCTTGCAGGCGGAAGGTCCTGAGTTCTGATCCTAGACCCCACGTATAGATGCTGGGCAGAAGCGGGGGCGGCCTGTGTTTCTGGTCCTGGTGGGCGGAGCCTGTGAATCCCAGGGCAGAGTAAACGAGGAGGTGGAGGCGGTCCATGGTGGTTCCCGAATTTGCCCATGGTTCTACACACACACACACACACACACAAAATTGAATAAATAATAAATAATAATTAAAAAAAAAAGAAAGTTGAAACAGTGTGAGGCTGCGCCCACCAGGGCCGTAAGTGCAGGCTGCAGCTGTTTCCACCTGGTGTTTTTACGTGGGACCTAGGATCTGAACTCAGGACCTTCTGCGGGTAGGCAAAATCTTGACTCCTGACCTCTCCAGTGCTGTGATTTGAAACTGTCTCCTGTTCAAGTACTCCTCACATTCAGGCCAAGTGTGGTTCCCTTGGTTACAGGCCCTCGCCTCTAGTAAACTTGTCTTTCTTATGTCTCCCCCTCGAGTCAGTTTTTCTTCATAAGAACGTCACGTGGCCTGGACACATGGCTGGGGTGCTCCATCCCACGCGGGCGCTCTCCTGCCTGCCTGTGGCTACTCTGGCCGTGGAAGTTGGAGGACGCCTTCCCAGGCTAGAGTAAAGCAGCCTCATTGCTCTTGAGCTGGGCTCCTTGCTCATGTCCTTGCTTTACCCACCAGCATTTCCTTGCAAAGGATGAGAGGAAGGGGCATGAATTTTTCATGGGACTATGAGAATGTTAAAGGGGCGGGCGGGGTACTAAAGGGCAGCTGCCTGCGGGTGAAAGCCATTTTCTGGAGTCATTTGCTGGGGTGTGGAAGCAGATGCCACTGACCAGCTTGTATCAGGTGGCCAGAGATGAGGTGGTATCATTTGATGTAGCAAAGGGAAGCCAAGCGGACCCTAAGGGACAGGTATTTCAAAGGGAGAAACAGGACTTGGAAGCTTACTTTACAATGGGATGGGATGGGGGTGTCCAGAAAAATGTTTTCCGTGTTTTCTTTCTTTTCCTTTTCTTTTTTTCTGGATATAGGGATGAAGCCCCTGGTTTTGAACACCACGCAAGCCACACTCCCGGCCTAGTGTTTGAGACAGACCCACTGCGCTGCGTTCCTTAGTGTGTTTCACTGTGTTCTAGCTGTGTTTCAAATTCTGGATCCTCCAGCTTCGGCCTGGCAAATATTGGTATCTTAAGGGCCTTTAGCTACTGCTTAAGATTTTGCTTTGTATTTCATCTTTGGCGTGTTTGTGTGTGCTGCATGCACACGTGGACCCCAGATGTCAGTCCTGAGTCTCTCATTGGTCTGGGATTCCCTGAGTAGGCCAAGCCCAGGGGTCCCCTCCTGTCTGCACCCCCAGCACTGGGCTTGCCAGCACACTGAATGCAGATTCTTGTGCTTGAGTTTTCCCACCTGTGCCATCGCCATCCCTTGAGTACTTTCCATGCTGTAATTTTCCTCTGCTTCTTACTGGGAACAAAAAGGAATGTAAATCCGTAAGGTCACAGTGTTCATCGGAGCGAGAGGCTCCTCAGTAACATTGAAGTGTTGAGTCGGCCTTGCTCGTGTTCTGTTGACGGGGCTCTGCATGTTCTGCCAGACTTCATTTCTAGAGACGCTTGTAAGTTTAGCCCGTGGTTACCCATGCCGAGAAACCGTTCTCCTGCACTGGGTTGTGTGTCCCCGTGTAGAGCAATGGCTGAGCAGAGCCACGAAGCGATGGGGGGCAGTGGTCCCTCACACATCCAGGGATGAGGAGGGTGGTCCGGGTGATGGTCTGTCCCTCCCGGTCCTGCACTTGAGTGTGGTTGCATTCCTGTTGACCTTGACCTTTGTTCAGAAGCTGTCTCCGGGAGATGGTTTCTTCAGGTGACCACAGCGGAACTCCATTACTCCATTGTTCACCGTCACTTCTGTTGAGATTGAGGGTGGGGGTCTCTGTTCCTGCTTCTTTGTCTGAGCCCGTATGATCATGGGCCAGGTCGTTAAGGGGCGTTCTGACTTGTTGGGACCCACAGTAGCCCCAGGAAGGCGAGCAGGTCTCTAACAGTTCCAGCTTCAGTAAGTGTGGGTGCTCCCCTCACCCCCAAGCTCCGTCTTCCCTGGCTGCAGACACTGACAGAGGGCATGTTTGCTCCAACTCCTCCTCAGTCTTGATCCTTGGAGTCTGTGGACCCAGCAGACTGGACAGATGGCTAGGGTTAATACTGTGTTGCAAGCAGAAGGAGCTGAGTTCAGATACATGATCCCATGTAAAAATGCCAGGCGGAAATGGTAGTGCATTGTACTTCCTACTCTGGAAGGCAGAACTTAGGAAATTCCAGCGCGAAGCAAAAAGGAGGTAGAGCAATCCAGAATGAGTCCCCAAGTCACCCTTGGGCCTCCACAGACACACATAGTGCCCTCTGACACACACACACACACACACACACACACACACACACACACAATCCCTGAGCCACCTCTCCAGCCTCCCCCCCCACTAAAAATTAAAAAATACTCAAGGCACTTACTTCACTTGGGAAGCTGGAAGCAGGTGCTAAACCCTGATGCCTGCAGCCCTGGCATTGGGACAGTGGGCGAGAGTGGAAGGGCCTGGAGGCCAGAAGTCAGGGTGACATGGGGATCTGCACCTCACACACTGTGTGGCCACAGGTAGTAAGCAGATGTGGTCAGACTGGACTGGCCCTTAGCAGGCCACACTCTGCGTCCCTGGATGTGGGGAGGCGATGCTGGAGGAAGGTCCTTTGTGTGGTGTTGGAAGTAGCTGTGTACTTGGAAGACACCACGTCTCTGATTCTGCTTGGTGTAAACCAAGAGGACCTGCTGGCTTCAGATACCAGACTTTCTCGTTTCTAGCTTCTTCTCTGCACACAGGGTCCCTTAGTGCAAAACGGTTTTGGGCAAAGAGCAGTCTGCATTGGGCCATGGGATCCTTTGTCAGGATCTCAGAGCTGATGCCTACGTGAGCGGCAGTGCCTGCCAGACACACACAAGGCCCATAAGCACCTGGCCTTAACTGGACGCACCGCAAGAGGTGTCCATTTATAGCTCTCAAGGGAGATGGGGAAGAGGAGGACTGATCTCTTTGTTTCACCTAATTATACCCCCCCCCCACATGCTCCTAAAGTTTTTAAAGAAACCCTGAACCTGCTTGGACTGAAAGGAGCAGATATACAAAATAGAGAGCAAATAGTGAGCAAAAGGCAGATGGGGAAAATCACATAGCTATAAATGGGGCCTCTTTTAATGGAAGATTGGTTTATCAGACCGGGAGAGGCATGGGCCCAGGACCCTGGGGAGCAGTTCTGGCACAGAAGCCCCTGCGGGTGCTGGGGACATATATGCCTGTGTCTAGGCTGCCTGTGTCAGCGGCAAGCCGGTCTCTGGTCATCCTGGATAGCTTCCTGTCACGTGTGTGTTTGTGTGTGTGCGTTTGTGTGCACACGCACGCGTGCATATGTGTATTGGTGTGTGTATGTGTGCATATGTGTATATTGATGTGTCTGTGCACGCACATTTGTATTTGTGTGTGCGTGTGTGTGTGAGAGAGAGAGAGAGAGAGTGCATGTGTGTGTGTGTGTGTGTGAGAGAGAGAGAGAGAGAGAGAGAGAGTGCGTGTGTGTGTGTGTGTGTGTGTGTGTGTGTGTGTGTGCACGCACATGCGCTCAGGTCCCAGCTGTAGGTTGGATGGGAGGAGTGGTGGCCGGGACCTGGACTTGAGCTGCGGTCCTGTGCACAGGCCTCCTCGCCAGCGTCACATAGGCGACCGGCCCTGGCCTTCCTGCTGATGTGCTGGGCAGTGCCTTGGACTTGAGTCTCCAGGGCAGCTTGCATGGGTGTGTGGTGTTTGCAGAGAACCACACTTGGATCTTCAGCAAGTGCCAGACGCTCCCCCTCCAACCTCCCCCCAACCTCTCCTCTCCTCTGGTGCTTTGGGCCATGACTGGTGGGACACTCCAGGTGCTGTGCCCACCTCTGCCTTGGCACACGCGTCATCTAGGAGCCCAAGCACACGGTGTGAGCAGCCCTGAGCAGCCCCTGTGGGAGGCTGTGTGTTGCTCCCGTCTGGCTTAGCCCCATAGCCACCACCAGCTGCTTTGCGTCCTGGCAAAGAATCGTGCAGACGGGTCCGTTGCCAGTCACTGAGCCCTCGGTTGCCTCTGCATCTTGCCAGTCAAAGACCAGTACACTGGAGCAGGACAGGCTGTCTTCTGCTTCCTTTCTGACTTCTCACCGCATGCTGAGTGGTGTGCCTGGCATAGCACGTGGCACCTCTTCCCTTCATGGTGGCACTTGGCTCTGCTGAGCCTGCTGCTCGAAAAGCATTCTTGTGCATTCGGTTCCCTCCAGGTTTGCGGCCCTTGAGGAAGAGCGTTGGGTTCTTTGGGCTGTTGTTGGTAAATGTCCCAGGGCGCGTGCTTTGTACCCGCTCCTTCCCGGGCTTACTGCTGGGGTCCCCGACACAGGGTGAGAGTGGGAGCAGCGGAGGCCCTCGCCTCCCTCGCCAGGCTTTGCTTTATCTTCTTAGGGCAGGCGCCTCGCAGCCAGGCTGGTCTTGAACTTGCTCCTTGTCTGAGGACGACCTTGGACTTCTGACCTTCTGGCCTTCGCCTCCCAGGTGCCTGAATTGCAACATGGACCACTCCTCTGGTTATGTGCTGCTGGGGGTGGAAGCCAGGGTCTCCCGGACAGGGCCCACGTACTCTGCCAGTTGAGCTGCACCCCCAGCTCCATGTGCTGTGTGTCTCATAAAAACAGCTCAGTCAGCAAGAATAATCTCACTTGTATCCCGACTCTCTGACCCATGGATTTTGTTGAGTAAAATTGAAAAGAATCTAAAATCTAATCTACCGTCTTGTCAATCACAGGCTGCTAAAGCAGCTCGGGGGAGGGCGTCTGGGTAGAGGGTCCATCGGCCTGTGGAAGGTGTGGCCTGGGACATCCAGCCAAGGCACCGCCTCCGGTTGAGGCCTCTTGGAAGGCCAGCAGGGTGGTGGGAGGGAGCCCCTGGGGACAGCCTTCTTGCCGTGGTGATTGCTGAGGACACGGGGGGGGGGGGCATCGTGGTGCTCACCGCTGTGGTTTGTCCCAGTGAGAGGCCCAGGAGAGCAGGCCTGCGGGGTGAGGCCTGGGGTACACCAGAAGGGCCTGGCTTTTCTTCCCATGGAATTCCCCCTTGGGAACAAGTTAGGACAGACTGGAACCACTGGAACCATCACCCGGAGGCTCCCGGGAGACTTTGCACTCAGTGTGTCCTTGTTGGTGCTGATCATGGGGGCACCTGTGCTGGCCGCTGCCAGGACTCCAACTCCCAGGTCAGCCAGGGTTCAGATGAGCCGATCTTGTGAGTGGGATGGGAGCTCCAGAAGCCAAGTTTCCAGACCCTACCTGGGCCTTTTGAATCGATGTCTTAGTCTAAAGTACAGGAAACTTTTAAAAGAACAAGCGTCAGCACATAGCTCCCCTCGTTAGACAGCCACTGTCCATCGCACACGGCCTGGCAGGCTGTGTTTGCCGGGAGAAGTAGTAGGCACGGAAGGGAAGAGAAAAGATTCATTTCTCTGGAATTTGTGGGGAGTGCTGGGAATGGAACTTGGCGGGCTCATGTTCCAGGCAGATCCTGATGCTGCAGAGCTGTTTCTGTGAGAACATCACTGAACTGTAATTAAATATTAAGGATCTATAAAATATATTTGCGTTACGAAAGTGGTTAGAGTAATTTTCTCAGCCTTCATAAATTTAGATAATAGTCGTTAAACAAAATAATGAGCTAGTCTTTAGATTCAAGAGGCAAAGATGCAGAATATTGCCCCAGGAGCTGGGTCGCCGAGGATGTGGTTTGGTGATGCAGGAGGGAAAGGTGCAGGGAGGAGTGTGTACTCAGTGCCCTCCGTGCACCCTGCGTGCCATGGTGCCTCGGCCCGGTGGCTTGGCCAGGCAGGTCAGAACCGGCTCTGGGGGTTCTCACCCTCTCACTGTCTGACACCAGCAGCATCTCCATTCGCTCTTGGGGATGGACGACCCTGTTCTTGTTGCCAGTGTCCCACAGAACAAGAACTTAGTGGGCTGTTGGTTTTGGAAGTCTTGTTAGGTAAGGTAAGCTTGTGGTCCTTTGACCTCACCCTCCCGAGTGCTGGGATTGCAGGCCAGCATGCCTGGGCTGATGGGATTGTTCAAAAAATGGATCTGAATAAAATATTGCTGGTAATGTGAGCACACCCGTGGTACGTGGCATGGGCTGTGCTTCACCAGTGCTGTCAGATGCTAAGCTGGGGGCTCAAAGGCAGGGCTTGTCACAAAACAGGGTTAAGTTTTCAGCCAGTCAAAGAGGAGAGACTAAGTGCTTTTCTATTTTAAGTAAATCTTTGAATATTACAGTGATTGCAGATAGATAGGAGGTTAATGGGTGAGAGAGACCCCCATATGCCTTTCACCCAGTTTCTGCATCTTCAAAAACTTGTACTGTAGCAGTCAGGCAACTGGACGTGTCCTGCACCCCCAGCTCTCAGGAGGCAGAGGCAGGAGGATTGTGAGTTTATCCACTCTGGGCTGTGCAGTGAGCCCCTGTCTCAAGCCCCCACCCAGCCGTGTGCTGGAGCCTCGCAGGCTGGTGTTTACACAGGAGCTTCCAAATCACAGATCCTCCTCCCTGCAGCTGCTGAGCCCTGCCTCCGAGTCCTGGAAAAGCGCTGTGTATGTGAGCGTAGCGTCCAGCTTCTGGGGATGGGCTTTTTTCACCTGGTGCATTTATTTCCTAGGGAGCTCAGCCATGCTGTCAGTGGTGCAGGTGGTCCACCGCCGTGTGACCCCTCACTCTCCAAGGACATCGGGCTGCTGTGCCCTGAGCAGAGCTGTTGTGAGCGTTTCACTTTTTTGAGATAAATGCCTGGAGGCGTGGCTGGAGCCGAGCCGTTTGCTTAGTTTTCCCTGGCACTGCCCAGCTGCCTTGGAAAAGCTGCACCTTTGCAGAGCACGAGGTCTGCAGATCACCATCAGCCCGGGGCTTGTCTGGTTCTGGAATGAGCCGTGGGGAGCTGGGCAGTGTAGAATGCTTTCAGAAGGCTAGTTTCCCAGGACACTCTGGCCTGGCATTCCTATTCTGGGCAGAATGGAGCATTTATCAGCTTGTACTGTGTCTAGGAATATAGTCAAAGGGGGAGGTAGTAGGACACTGATGGGGCTGACTGCCAGGAGTCGAAGTGCCCTCTGAAAGAAGCATCAGTCAGTGCGCCAGCCAGACGTCTGAGCAGCGTCTTCTAAGAAGGTCCTAGGTTAGATCCCAGGTCTCAAGCCCTGAGCATCTCTCCAGCTGTTACTCAAGCAGCTGAGCAAATGTAAAGCGTTTCACTTACTCCCAGACAGCGTCAGAAAAGCTTGACTGTCCAGCAGGATGACGCAGATGGAGAGGACTTCCCCGTGGGTGTTCCTTAGTGGGCACGAGGTGCGATGCCTCCCGCCCTCCTGGAGGGACTTCGTTCCCTGATTCACTGTGCCCCACAGCAACTCTGCAGAGGTCGGTGGTCTCCAGGCCCTGCCCTATGCAGGCCACTGTGATGTGACTGCCTTGCAGACCCCTTTGAAGAGATCCTTCCCTGGCGTGCTCGGTTCTCTCAGAGAAGCCCAGAAAGTTCTGTGACTGAAACCAGCCTTGTTCTGTAGGTCAGTTTGGCAAGGGCGGTAGAAAACTCGCTGACGCGCGGGTGCAGTCGGCCTCACCACGGCTCTGAGTGATGCAGGTCTGGCTGCCGAGTGCAACAGTTTATGGAACTTCTTGGAATCAAAGATGCTTTTGCTTATCGGGAAGTCAGTGGTGAGCAGCAGAATGCATTTTTGCTTGGATTCTGTGATTAATTTTGTTTGTGTCAAGATGGATTGCCTCTCATGCTTGGTTCTGAGAAACTTTCCTCGAGTGGGTTGGAAGGGCACCTTTCCCGGAGCCCACGGCTGTCTGTTTGCAGGTTGTCTGCTCCTCTTCCCCTCACGGCTCTAGTCATGCGCAGCCAGCAGTTCTGTCCATGTCCTGAACGCTCCTGTGTGTGGCTTTTTCTGGCTTGGAGTGCCTGTGGCTGCCCGGCCACTGACGTTCTCGCAGCATCTGGCCACACCTGCGGTTTGCACTTCCCGGCTGTGCCGGTGGCATCGTGTAGCTCTAGGAAAAGAAGCAAGACCTATTCGTTGCCTTTGCGTCCATCTCCTCTCTGTTGCTGTCCTGGCAGAGGGTCCTACTGCTGGCCATGCTCCACAGCAGCCCTCCCTCCAAGGTCTGCCTACGGCTCCGTGTGCCCTCTGGGTCCCCTCACTCCAGGACTCTAGGGTGAGGTTGCATCGGGCGGGCAAGCTCTCCTCTGCTGGGGTTTGCTACCAGTGCTCCCCACCTCCAGTGCTGCTGCCGGCTTCTCGTCGACTGGAAGAGTCAGCTCTCCCGGTTCTCAGACTGGAGCCTTTCCATGCGTGCGTGTGACGCTCACTCTGTCCCCACACGCAGCTACTCGTCTGCAAATGTCCTTTGCGCAGCCAGTGTTGAGGTGTCAGAACCAGATGTGACCCCAGCCTTCCCTGCGACAGATGACGGTGGCAGGGGACACCTGTCAGAAGGACCACCACATCCCCAGCCAGGAGGCGGGAGACAGGACAAGACCACAGACACACAGTCCCTTGAAGGGCTCGGTGACCTAAGGACCGGGAGACCAGGCACTGCCCCATACCGCACCAGGATGGCCAGGCCTTTGACACGTGGGCCCTTGGTTCCTTCAACGTCCAAACCATAGCAGTGACTGAATTTTCCTTCAAAATCCTGTGTCTGACTGTAGCACAAAGTTTAGTAAAAGTTTAGTTTGAACTTTTAAATGAAGCTGATTTGAAAATCATTTGTAAGGCCCATTGTGGGTGAAACTTTGAAGGGGAGGTGCGTGTGTGTGTGTGTGTGTGTGTGTGTGTGTGTGTGTGTGTGTGTGCGCATTCTTGTGCAGATTATGTCAACGTCTATCAGTTTCAGTACAGGGCCAATTGTGTGGATGGGGCCCCTCCCTGCCCCGTGGTGCTCCTCAGCTGTCCTCCACTCCTCTGCCCCGTGGTGCTCCCTGGCCGTCCTCCACTCCTCTACCCCGTGGTGCTCCCTGGCCGTCCTCCACTCCTCTGCCCCGTGGTGCTCCCTGGCTGTCCTCCACTCCTCTGCCCCGTGGTGCTCCCTGGCTGTCCTCCACTCCTCTGCCCCATGGTGCTCCCTGGCCGTCCTCCACTCCTCTGCCCCGTGGTGCTCCTCAGCTATCCTCCACTCCTCTGCCCCGTGGTGCTCCTCAGCTATCCTCCACTCCTCTGCCCCGTGGTGCTCCCTGGCTGTCCTCCACTCCTCTACCCCGTGGTGCTCCCTGGCTGTCCTCCACTCCTCTGCCCCGTGGTGCTCCCTGGCCGTCCTCCACTCCTCTGCCCCGTGGTGCTCCCTGGCCGTCCTCCACTCCTCTACCCCGTGGTGCTCCCTGGCTGTCCTCCACTCCTCTGCCCCGTGGTGCTCCCTGGCTGTCCTCCACTCCTCTGCCCCGTGGTGCTCCCTGGCCGTCCTCCACTCCTCTGCCCCGTGGTGCTCCTCAGCTATCCTCCACTCCTCTGCCCCGTGGTGCTCCCTGGCTGTCCTCCACTCCTCTACCCCGTGGTGCTCCCTGGCTGTCCTCCACTCCTCTGCCCCATGGTGCTCCCTGGCCGTCCTCCACTCCTCTGCCCCATGGTGCTCCCTGGCCGTCCTCCACTCCTCTACCCCGTGGTGCTCCCTGGCTGTCCTCCACTCCTCTGCCCCGTGGTGCTCCCTGGCTGTCCTCCACTCCTCTGCCCCGTGGTGCTCCCTGGCTGTCCTCCACTCCTCTGCCCCGTGGTGCTCCCTGGCCGTCCTCCACTCCTCTGCCCCGTGGTGCTCCCTGGCTGTCCTCCATTCCTCTGCCCCGTGGTGCTCCCTGGCTGTCCTCCACTCCTCTGCCCCGTGGTGCTCCCTGGCCGTCCTCCACTCCTCTGCCCCGTGGTGCTCCTCAGCTATCCTCCACTCCTCTGCCCTGTGGTGCTCCTCAGCTGTCCTCCACTCTGCCCCGTGGTGCTCCTCAGCTGTCCTCCACTCCTCTACCCCGTGGTGCTCCCTGGCCGTCCTCCACTTCTCTGCCCCGTGGTGCTCCTCAGCCGTCCTCCACTCCTCTGCCCCGTGGTGCTCCCTGGCCGTCCTCCACTCCTCTGCCCCGTGGTGCTCCTCAGCTATCCTCCACTCCTCTGCCCCATGGTGCTCCCTGGCCGTCCTCCACTCCTCTGCCCCGTGGTGCTCCTCAGCCGTCCTCCACTCCTCTACCCCGTGGTGCTCCCTGGCCGTCCTCCACTCCTCTGCCCCGTGGTGCTCCCTGGCCGTCCTCCACTCCTCTGCCCCGTGGTGCTCCCTGGCTGTCCTCCACTCCTCTGCCCCGTGGTGCTCCTCAGCTATCCTCCACTCCTCTGCCCTGTGGTGCTCCTCAGCTGTCCTCCACTCCTCTGCCCTGTGGTGCTCCTCAGCCGTCCTCCACTCCTCTACCCCGTGGTGCTCCCTGGCCCTCCTCCACTCCTCTGCCCCGTGGTGCTCCCTGGCCGTCCTCCACTCCTCTGCCCCGTGGTGCTCCCTGGCTGTCCTCCACTCCTCTGCCCCGTGGTGCTCCCTGGCTGTCCTCCACTTCTCTGCCCTGTGGTGCTCCTCAGCTATCCTCCACTCCTCTGCCCCGTGGTGCTCCCTGGCCGTCCTCCACTCCTCTGCCCTGTGGTGCTCCTCAGCTATCCTCCACTCCTCTGCCCCGTGGTGCTCCTCAGCCGTCCTTCACTCCTCTGCCCCGTGGTGCTCCCTGGCCGTCCTCCACTCCTCTGCCCCTTGGTGCTCCTCAGCTGTCCTCCACTCGTCTGCCCCGTGGTGCTCCCTGGCCCTCCTCCACTCCTCTGCCCCGTGGTGCTCCCTGGCCGTCCTCCACTCCTCTGCCCCGTGGTGCTCCCTGGCTGTCCTCCACTCCTCTGCCCCGTGGTGCTCCCTGGCTGTCCTCCACTCCTCTGCCCCGTGATGCTCCTGGGCCATCTTCACACTTGCTGTCCTCCCACTCAGCTACTCCATAGACTCCAGCCCTACTTGCAAGTGAAGCTTTGCTCTATTCAGATGAGGTGTTGAGGTGCTGGCGAAATGTAGGCGCCTTCACCTACGGATGGGACCAGATAGAATATTCAAAAAGAAAAACATTTGAGGATGTAGAACTCTAAACATCAAGGAGGACCCCAGAGAAAAAGGGCCAGGCCATGGAAACCCCTCTTGTCCATCTCCAGAGTCCGAGCAGAGGCGGCTGTGCCTGGCAGAGGAAGTGTGCCCACGCTGCACTGGTTAAATCCTGCCACGGACCTGATCGGCTCCAGGGTCCAGCTTGGTTGAGTAGTCAATAATCCCCAAAGGATGTTCCTGCGAGCTGTTGGCTTTATCTCCAGGACTCAGAGAAATGGAAAGGAAGCGGTTTGCTATTTCCTGTCTATAATCCGTCTTCCCTTTGGCCCTGCCCTGTGGTAATTTCTCACTGGAATTCCTTCCAGTTGCTCAGGCACTGGGGTGGTGTCTGACATTTCCCATTAAGGCGAGAGTCACTAAGCCTTCATTCTTAATGTTGGCAAAATCCATTCCACTTAGGCTAAGCAGAAAGGATGTGTCCAAGGCTCTTTGGGGGATCCCAGAGCCAGACCCTTAATGACTGACTAGCTTCCAAGGTGATGGGAGAGATTCTAGAAGCTGCACTGTTTGCTGAAGGGTATCGGCTAACTTTTCCCCCAGTTTCACACAGTGACTTTCTGTCATTTCCTCCTGTGTTGCCCACCCTGTCCCCTTCTCTCCCACTGGGAGCTCTTTCCCTCCAGGTCAGCTTCCTGCTCCGTTGTCCTTTCCTGTCCTGTCCTGTGAGTCACTGAGCCCAGCAACACCGAGCCCACAAGGGCCTCCTGCACCAAGGGAGCCGAGGCTTGGGCACGCACAACAGAGGTCCTAGGCCAGGGGCAACACCCCTGCAGCAAGTGGGGGTTCCCCTCTTCCAGGCTGCGTTAACCATCAGTGCGCACTGCGAGGGGCCTGGGCTGCAGGACGTCTTCACTCATCCAAGACTTAGTGTTGATGGGCCTAGTGGATGTAGGTGTATGTCGGTGTTGTGTACGTGTGTGTTGGTGTTGCGTAGATGCATGTATCGGTGTTGTGTAGGTGTGTGGGTGTGGTGTAGGTGTGTGTGTTGGTGTTGTGTAGGTGTGTGTGTCAGTGTCACGTGCGTGTCAGTGTTGATGTAGATGTGAGCAGTGCTGATGTGTGCATTGGTCCCGTCTTCCCATTGCTGAGTGAACACAGCACCTCAGCAGCTTAGAGGAACAAAGGATTTATTTTTGGCTTTCAGTTTCTGCTTAGAGCATTACGAATCAGCAGAGTTTGCCAACCTAGGAGTGGAGGGAACTGGCCGCACCATGGCCACAGAAAGAGCCGAGAGAGGGAAGGACATATTTTACAACTTGCCAGTCTGCTAAGTTGGTTGTCTCTCCATCTTATCCACTTACCCAGGGAACGATTCCACCCGCTATGGCTTGGGTCTTCCAAGTCAATTAGATGATCTCCTGCAATCTCATAGGACTTGCCGTAACTGGATCATGCTTCGCAGGTGTGCCTGAAAGCTCAGTCTTGTGCAAGTAAACACAGTGCAGGAGATGCACACATGCACACTCGTGGAGAAGCCCTTTGCTGTGTGGGGAAGTTGCGTGCTTCCTTCCCAGCCTCTGCCCGCTGCTGCAGCCTAAAGCACTGCCCGTCTTTCACCATATGGGCACCACGTTGTTCTTCGAGGCTCTGACTCGGCAGCTTGCAGACACAGCAACACACCGGAGTCTGTTTGCCAGCCGGTAATGCAACATCCCTCCCTGGAATACCACCTGAGTGCCGTTTGTAACGCTCCCCGGAGTTCCCAAGACAGGGAGGACTGGGGAGATGGCTCATGGGTAAAACCCTTGCTATGTAGCTTGATGGCCTGCCCCAGACACTGCACAAGCTTTGCCCCATGTTGTGCTATGAACATCTTTAACCTTAGTCTGCCTACCAGAAACGAGGAGGAGACCCGAGGACCTCCAGACCTCATAGGCCGGCCTGGTTCACACAACAGTGGCAAAGGGGCTGGTCTCAAAGGTGGAAGGTTGGTCTCTGACGTTTGCACACAGCTTTAGCATGTACTTGTATGTGCACAGGTGTGCACACATGTGCGATGACATATATAGATGAGAACAACTCACCCATCACACACAAATGTACATTACAGCATATAATTGCATGCACTCAAACTTCATACACACACCCCAACATCCATACACAGCACTCACCCATTACATATACACACCATGACATATGCACACATGTACTCTCCCATCTCCCCCACAACATTTATACATATGTATGCACATACACTTATCCATCTCACACATAACACATGTACATATATGCACGCATACACCTGCCCATCACACATACCATGACACAGTCATATATGCAGTCACCCTTTCACACACAAAGTAGTATGAGGTCTAGTGGCTTCCTTTTCGAGCCTTGTCTTGTGTTGTTTGGACTCCGATGCTGACAGTATGCGCCCATGGAGTGTCCTGGTGTTGTGGGGGAAGGTGCACAGCAGCAGTGCACAAGGTTGGCTGGTTTTCTTATTAGGTTTCTCTGCAGGGGCCGAGGAAGATTTGAAAAGCTACATAATAGGAATAGAATTTGGCCTTATGGGGCTGGAGAGGTGGCTCGGGGTTAAGCCTCTGCCTTGCAGGCGGAAGGTCCTGAGTTCAGATCCTAGTCCCCATGTATAGACCCGGGCAGAAGCGGGGGCGGCCTGTGGTTCTGGTCTTGGTAGGGCGGAGCCTGTGAATCCTGGGGCAGAGTAAACAAGGAGGAGGTGGAGGCGTCCATGGTGGTTCCAGAATTCGTCCCTGGTTCTACACACACACACATCCATACACACACGCACGTACACGCATATACACACACAATTAAATAAATAATAAAAAAGAATTTGGCCTTATGCACACAAGCTCATGTACACACATGCACATACATGTGCAACACATACATGTACACATATGTACACATACGCGCGCGCACACACACCTAAATTACGCTTGTGACTTAGACCTACAAACTGAGCTTGTGGATCCCAGACTCTTTCAGTTTCCATCAAAGGATCAGAGAAATAGGGAAAAAATAGGGTTTCTCCCAGACTGCCTTGCTGCTGCTGGCATTGTGGCTGCTGCTGGCATTGTGGCTGCCGCTGGCATGTGGCTGCCGGTGTGGCTGCTGGCTTTGCGGTAGAGGTTTTGGTGGAAGAAATTCAGTTTGATGTGCTCCTTGCCGGGCTTGATTGTCTTTGAGTGGAAGTTGTGGGGGAGGCAGGCTTGGCGTCCTTTCTCCCTTCCCCTCTCCTGTCTTTGCTGCATGTTCTAGTTTCTAACTCTCTTTATAAATTATACATTGCTGTGGCCTCAGTTAGGCTGAGTTTTTCTTGATGCTCCAAATCCTAATGAGGACCCCTGGGAGTGGGCGGTTCTGTCCTCAGACAGGCAAGGAACAGCGTGCGCTGTGACACAGCGGCTTCCTGTCTGTTGCGGGCACACAGGCGTTTCTGTGTGAGCCTCTCTGCGTGTGGCACAGAACACCTTAGCCACCTCAACATGCGCTTCACTTCTTGCTTGGTAGTGACTGGGTGTCACAGCACAGCGCTCTGGCATTTTGTTCAAACCTGGCTGTGCCACTAATCATTTGTGTCTTAAAAATAAATGGTTTCGTTGAGTCAGCTGCGTGAGAAGATCCAGCAAAGGCCTTGTGGTGTGGGATGAGTCTGGATAGCAGCAGACATTGCCACGTTCCTCATGCTGATGTGGCACATGTCTGTGTCCAGTCCCGTGGAGTGGCGCCAGCCCGAGGGGGTCTTCATGAGACAGAAGCTGACTTTGCACATGTTTTCTCAATTCCAGACCCCCTAGGTCTGTCACAGAGGCAGCCTGTCCTTTCCGAGCCCTGAACATTTTGAGTTTCACAGCATGTTGGCAGCAGAGAGCCTTCAGGGGCAGCCACAGGTGTCAGCCACCCAGACCCGGTCCTTCCACAGCGCTGGAGCACGGCCATGCCCTGTGCGTGCTGACGTCAGTGGCTGTTCCGCAGCCTGTTCTTCAGTTTTAGGCGCAGCAAACTTGTTAGCCCTTGCCGTAAAAAGATTCTGCAACCGTGTTATTAAAAATCATTAATCTAGGATTTTTGAAGCAATATTGTCACAGAAATGAAAAGGAAATACCATTAAGACATTTTTGGAGTAGTGAGATCTCCAGCCTGTACATTTGAAATTATACTAGTGTGGTTCACATCTGCAGAGTTGCATGTGATTAGCCTAAACATGTCACGTTTTATAGCATCTCATGTCCAGTTTTGGAACAGGCAACTGGCATTAGATCAGAACGCATGTTTCTAACTTTTTTTTAAATTGTTTTCATTTTAATTTTTTTATTATTTATTATTTATTCAATTGTGTGTGTGTGTGTGTGTGTGTGTGTGTGTGTGTGTGTGTGTGTGTGTAGAACCAGGGACGAATTCTGGAACCACCATGGACGCCTCCACCTCCTCCTTGTTTTCTCTGCCTCGGGATTCACAGGCTCCACCCTACCAGGACCGGAAATGCAGGCCACCCCCGCTTCCGCCCGGCGTCTATACGTGGGGTCTAGGATCCGAACTCAGGACCTTCTGCCCGCAAGGCAGAGGCTTAACCCCTGAGCCACCTCTCCAGCCCCGATGTTTCTAACTTGTTTTTGTTTTTGTTTTTGTTTTTGAGAATTAAGGTAGAGTTTATTAGAAAAGAGAAAGGTTGGAACTCACAGACTCCAGACGTGGAGTGCCATGAGGAGCTAGGGCGCCTCCATGAGAAGCAGAAGTGAAACAGACTCACGGCACTGGAGTGCCATGAGGGGCTAGGGAGCCTCCAAGAGAAGTAGGCAGCTGGAAATGGACTCATGGCACTAAAGGGCCATGAGGGGCTAGATCCCCCGATGTTTCTAACTTGTAAATCAGTGTGTTTTGAGATTTTATCTTGTTTCTTTTTTTTTTAAAATTTTTTATTATTATTATTATTTATTCAACTGTGTGTATGTGCACGCGCGCGTGTGTGTCTGTGTGTGTGTATGTGTGTGTAGAACCACGGATGAATTCGCGAACCACCATGGACGCCTCCACCTCCTTCTGCCCTGGGATTCACAGGCTCCGCCCTACCAGGACCAGAAGCGCAGGCCGCCCCCGCTTCCGCCTGGCGTCTATACGTGGGATCTGGGATCGGAACTCAGGACCTTCTGCCTGCAAGGCAGAGGCTTAACCCCTGAGCCACCTCTCCAGCCCTTTTATCTTGTTTCTGTAGAGAGCGTGGTTAAGGTGTCAGGTTACCTGTGTATAGTGTAGGCCAGGGAACGGGAATGTCAAAGCAGTTGCTTGCATGTCTGATCTGCCGCGTACGTCAGCCCATGCTTCCTGCCTGGCACTGTAGTGCACACTTCCACCTGGACACTGAAGCTCTGCCTGCCTGGCTGGCAGGTCCTGCTGATGCTCGCCTTAGAGCACCAGAGGAGAAGCCGTGCTTGTGAGGGTAGGTGAGCACGGGAAGTGCTTCACAGGACTAAGGGGCTAATTGGGCTTTTTGATGGGACTCATCTTGAAAGAGAGAGTGTGTATATATGTGTGCATGTGCGTGTGTATATGTGTGCATGTGTGTATATATGTGTGTATGTGCATGTGTATGTACACGTACATGTGTGTATATGTATGCATGTGTATATGTGCATGCATGTGTATATGTGTATGTACATGCATGTGTGTATGTGTATGTATGCATGTGTGCATGTGTTTGCATGTGTATATGTGTGTATATACATGTATGTGTGTATATGTGTGTGTATGTGGAGGCCAGAGGTCCATGGGGCTGCTTTCTTCTGTTACTGTCCACCTTATTTATCTATTTGTTTATTTGTTTTGTTTGTTTTTTCTACCTCCTTTTGCAGGCTCCACCTTCCAGAGCTGCAGGCTGCTGCCCTTTCTGTCTGGTGGTTTTACGTGGGTTGGGGATCTTGACGCAGGGTTGGGGATCTTGACACAGTCTTTCTGCTTGTGAGGCAGTCTTAACCCCTGGGGCATCTCTCCTTATTTTTTGAGTTGGGATCTCTCAGTGAGCCCCGAGCTCTCCAGGTCAGCCTGACGAGCTGGCCACGAGCCCCAAGGACCTTGCAGTGGGATCTGCAGCCCTGGGGTCACAGATGTGTGCTACCATGCCCAACTTTCCCGGGATTCTAGGGTCTCACTCAGGCCCTCCCGCCTGCTCAGCAGCATTTGACTGACTGAACCGTCCCCCAGCCCTTGAGAGTTTTTGTTGTTATTGGTAATTAACTTAGGATTTAACTGACTTCCTGAGGACTTAAACTTTTTAATCAGACTGAATACTCCATTAATGCCCTGCTCCCTTCCCCAGGCAGTGTGGAGAAGTGGCTGCACCCAGCAGGGAGCTTGTTATCTGGGGGTCTGGGTAGCCTTGACCTTTGGCTCTCTGGCTGTTCCTCTGTTGGGTGTGAACCCCACCGCCTGGCTCACAGACCTTGCAGCACGAGTGCATGCCACAGGGCACAGGGCACGGTGCTCCTTAGGCTGGTAGTAAAGTGACAGGGTGGACGGGAGCAGGGCCCAGGTAGTAAAGCTAGGGCTGCTGGACTGGAGCAGGGAAATCCAAACCTGGAACTGCCGCGGACCCTGCGGTCACCTCCAGGGGACAGGCAGCGTGTGAGGTCACCTCCAGGGGACGGGCAGCACGGGACCCTGCGGTCACCTCCAGGGGACAGGCAGCATGTGAGGTCACCTCCAGGGGACGGGCAGCATGTGAGGTCACCTCCAGGGGACGGGCAGCGTGTGAGGTCACCTCCAGGGGACGGGCAGCGTGTGAGGTCACCTCCAGGGGACAGGCAGCGTGTGAGGTCACCTCCAGGGGACAGGCAGCGTGTGAGGTCACCTCCAGGGGACGGGCAGCACGGGACCCTGCGGTCACCTCCAGGGGACAGGCAGCGTGTGAGGTCACCTCCAGGGGACGGGCAGCACGGGACCCTGCGGTCACCTCCAGGGGACAGGCAGCGTGTGAGGTCACCTCCAGGGGACGGGCAGCACAGGACCCTGAGGTCACCTCTGGGGACAGGCAGCGTGTGAGGTCACCTCCAGGGGACGGGCAGCACGGGACCCTGAGGTCACCTCCAGGGGACAGGCAGCGTGTGAGGTCACCTCCAGGGGACGGGCAGCACGGGACCCTGAGGTCACCTCCAGGGGACAGGCAGCATGTGAGGTCACCTCCAGGGGACAGGCAGCGTGTGAGGTCACCTCCGGGGGACAGGCAGCGTGTGAGGTCACCTCCGGGGGACAGGCAGCGTGTGAGGTCACCTCCAGGGGACAGGCAGCGTGTGAGGTCACCTCCGGGGGACAGGCAGCGTGTGAGGTCACCTCCGGGGGACAGGCAGCGTGTGAGGTCACCTCCAGGGGACAGGCAGCGTGTGAGGTCACCTCCGGGGGACAGGCAGCGTGTGAGGTCACCTCCGGGGGACAAGCAGCGTGTGAGGTCACCTCGGGGGACGGGCAGCGTGTGAGGTCACCTCTGGGGGGCGGGCAGCGTGTGAGGTCACCTCTGGGGGACGGGCAGCGTGTGAGGTCACCTCTGGGGGACGGGCAGCGTGTGAGGTCACCTCTGGGGGACGGGCAGCGTGTGAGGTCACCTCTGGGGGATGGGCAGCATGCAAGTGTGGCTGTGTTCCCCCAGTGCCAGGTGAAGAGTTCATCACTGGGCTCGGGGTGCAGTGCGCTAGCGCTCACAGGTTGTTTAGATCTGGAACTTTCCATGCACTTTTCTTGGTAGTTCGTTTTAGTTCAGGGGATCTGCTGTCTTGTATTTTGGAAAACTTGAACTTGGGGGCTGCTGCCTGATGGCAAGAGCACGTGGTGACTGGGCGAAGCCAGCTTCCCCAGGAGGAGACTGGAACTGCTCCAGGTTGGCTAGTGTCTGCCGAATCTCATGGCAGAAGAACATTTTTGTCTTAAAGCTGTTACAGCTGGTGCCCATCCGACTGGGAAGACCACAGAGAGTTTGCTGTACCTTTTCGTCCTGGGAGGCTGAGCCTGCGGTAGAACAGCCAATCAGTCCTGGGCTTGTAGACAGTGACCACTTAAGTACTAAGTGACTGGAGCGCAGCCATCTTCATCCCGACAGTGAGTAGAGGAGCAGACGGTCTGTGGAAGCGCAGAAGGAGCAGGCGGTTCTTTCCCCAAACACTTCATGCATGTGTCAAGCACAGAATCTTCTCTTAGAATCTTCACACTTACGGCAGGGCTGGGATGGCTGGGCGAGTAAGGGTCTTGCTGCTCAACTGTGGGACCTGAGTTTGACTTCTTAGCACCTATGTATAGAAGCCAGACCTGACTGTGTATAGAGACAGCAGATCCTGGGAGTTCCCTGGCGGGCCATCCTTACTGAGGGGGTGAACTTCAGGCTCAGTGAGACTATCTCAGGGGAATAGATTGACACATCTGAATCCTCCTGTGATACTGCGCGTGCGCGTGCACGCACACACACACACGCACACGCACGCACGCACGCACACAATGTAAAAGCATCAGCCGCTTTCATTCTTAATGACAGCGTGGGTGGATATGTGTGTGCACTTACTGGGCAGTGGTCACCCAGTGTCCCTGTACAGGAGTAGGCCAGCAAGACACTGTAGCGGGAGCAGAGTGTGCTTGTCCTCTGGGTCCTTGAGGAGGAAACTGTGGGGACCACAGCTTTGTGTGCGTGAGACAACTGTGCGTGGTCTGGGAGAGGAGAGTCTCCTAAGAATGTCACTTGTCAGATATGATTTATTATCAGTGCAGTTTTAATAGAAATCTCAGTAGGCTAAACAGTGGCTAAATGATTAATTTAGAAAAACAGATAAAGGTAAAAGAGCCTAGTGACATTTTAAACAGTTTTTGAGGAAGAAAGTTTTCAGTTGAAGTCTCCATTAGGCAGATGTGATGGCAAATCTTCATTGTCAGTTGGAGCTTTTTAGACGTGACGTGGGAATGACTTCTGTGGATATTTGTGAAAGGTTAAAGACAGGGAAGACCCGGTGCCCTCGCCCCTCATGGTCCACCCTGTCTGAGGTCTGTGAGTCCCATTCTTTCTCTCGTCTAATAAACTTAATCCTCAAGAAAAGAAAAAGGAAAGTGAAGAAAAGGAAAGGAAAGAAGAAAAGGAAAGGAAAGGAAAGGAAAGACTGAAGACCTGTCCATCCCGAATGGACGGGCCCTGGAGGAAGCGAGCTGAGCACCCAGGACCCTTCACTTCCCGACCGTCGATGCCGCAGGAGCAGCCGCCTCTTGCTTCTGGTGCACTGAGGGACCTGTACTCTCAGACCGAAGCCAGAACCAACATCTTCCTTAAAGTGCTTTTGAGATATTTGTCAGAGCAGTGAGAAAAGTAATGGATACACCCACAGGAAGACTGTGCTTACAGCAGTGTGGGCCTCCAGGGTGTTGGTGCTGCTTGGTGGGACGGTCTCTCCAGCTGTGTGTTCCTGGAGGGTGTTGGTGCTGCTCGGTGGGACAGTCTCTCCAGCTGTGTGTTCCTCCAGGGTGTTGGTGCTGCTCGGTGGACGGTCTCTCCAGCTGTGTGTTCCTGGAGGTGTTGGTGCTGCTCGGTGGGACGGTCTCTCCAGCTGTGTGTTCCTGGAGGGTGTTGGTGCTGCTTGGTGGACAGTCTCTCCAGCTGTGTGTTCCTGGAGGGTGTTGGTCTGCTCGGTGGGACGGTCTCTCCAGCTGTGTGTTCCTGGAGGGTGTTGGTCTGCTTGGTGGACAGTCTCTCCAGCTGTGTGTTCCTGGAAGGTGTTGGTGGTGCTTGGTGGACAGTCTCTCCAGCTGTGTGTTCCTCCAGGGTGTTGATCTGCTTGGTGGACAGTCTCTCCAGCTGTGTGTTCCTGGAGGTGTTGGTCTGCTTGGTGGACAGTCTCTCCAGCTGTGTGTTCCTGGAGGTGTTGGTCTGCTTGGTGGACAGTCCTCCAGCTGTGTGTTCCTGGAGGGTGTTGGTGGTGCTCGGTGGACGGTCTCTCCAGCTGTGTGTTCCTGGAGGGTGTTGGTGGTGCTCGGTGGACGGTCTCTCCAGCTGTGTGTTCCTGGAGGGTGTTGGTGCTGCTCGGTGGAATGGTCTCTCCAGCTGTGTGTTCCTGGAGGTGTTGGTCTGCTCGGTGGATGGTCTCTCCAGCTGTGTGTTCCTGGAGGTGTTGGTCTGCTTGGTGGATGGTCTCTCCAGCTGTGTGTTCCTGGAGGGTGTTGGTGCTGCTCGGTGGACGGTCTCTCCAGCTGTGTGTTCCTGGAGGTGTTGGTGCTGCCATGGCCCATCTGTCCCATTCGCGTCCTGTTCTCAGAGGTGTGTCATTCTGGGCTGGGGTCAGTTGTCCTCTGACCCCCCCCCACAAGACAGGGTATGTGTGTGCTCTCTCCTTTCCCACCCCCACCCCCAGACGTTCTGGGAATGGTTGGATTGGCAACTGTGCCCTGGAGTCCATGTTGAGATGTTGTTGTTGTTCTTCCAGATGAAGACAGTCAGCGTGGCCTTGGTCCTGTGCCTGAACGTGGGTGTGGATCCTCCGGATGTGGTGAAGACCACGCCCTGTGCTCGCCTGGAGTGCTGGATCGGTAAGTGCCAATCTCCCCCCCCCTCCCCGCACATGCCATAGAAATTGAGGATTCAATTTTCTTTTAAACGTTTAAATCTTTTTTTTTTTTGTATTGTGTGTGTGTGTGTCTGTGTCTGGGGGTGGGGGTGGGAAAGGAGAGAGCACACACATACCCTGTCTTGTGTGTGTGGAGGTCAGAGGACAACTTTCAAAAGTTAGTTCTCTCCTCTGCCATGTGGGTTCCAGGGATTGAACTCAGGTCTCTAGTTTACCCAGTGGGCCATCCGGCTGGCCCCCCTTTGAGTGATTTTAGATGCATTTACTTTTATTTTGTAGTGCACGGTTTCAAGGAAAATTGAAAAATGACTTACTGGGTTCTATATTTTTTTCCTTTTTAACTTACCTGTCTGTGACCTGCGCCTATCCATGTGCGTAGCAGTAGCTGTGTATGCACTTCGCAAGAGCAGTGACCCGTGTCTGCTGCAGAGGTGTTTGTAGAAAGGGTAGATTGCAGCTTTCCCCCAACGCCACATATGTGGGTGGCAGTAGCGGTGCAAGGGCTCCTAGCACTTCACAGTCAGTGCTGTTCTTTTTTCTGTTTCTTTCTCTCTGTTTTCTTGAGTCCACGGCAGGAGGACAGCAGGCCTGGCAGGAGCTAGAGTGCCACTCGTAACAAAAAGCGAGACTGGTATCAACACTTGTAACTCATGGTTTGCTTCTGTGTGGTGGGTTCATCTTCACGAGACCTGTACAGCTGAGGGGCTCCAGGTGCGAGGTCGGGCCGCGACCTCAGCTGTCCTGTGAGTGTAAGGCCCAAGCATCCAGACCGACATTCTGTTCGCGCATCTTCAGTGGCCTGTCCAGGGTAGGAAGTGCAGTCAGCCTGGGACACCCCAGCCCCCAGGAATCCCCTCACCACTCTGTGCTTCTGCAAGATGTTATTACATGGCCCAGGCCCACCTCAAGCCCGGATCCTCCTGCCTCAGCTCCAGGCCCATGCAGCGACCGTTAGTCACCCAATGGTGCTGAGTTCAGAAGCCTTAGGCTTCTCCCAGGCTGAGACACTTTCTTTTTTTTTCTTTCTTTTTTTTTTTTTTATTATTTATTCAATTGTGTGTGTGTGCATATGTATGTGAGCGTGCGTGTGCGTGTGCGTGTGCGTGTGTGTGTGTGTGTGTGTGTGTAGAACCACGGACGAATTCGGGAACCACCATGGATGCCCCCACCTCTTTCTGCCCCGGGATTCACAGGCTCCACCTACCAGGACCAGAAATGCAGGCCGCCCCCCGCTTCCGCCTGGCGTCTATATGTGGGATCTGGGATCCGAACTCAGGACCTTCCGCCTGCAAGGTGGAGGCTTAACCCCTGAGCCACCTCTCCAGCCCAGGCCGAGACACTTTCATCTGGTCACTGCTGGAGGGGGCGGGCCTGCGCCGGCAGAATGGGACTGGGACAGAGATGTGAGTCATTGGCTCCAGCAAGTTCCTGGCGATCTTGAACATCGACATCTCATTCTGAGAAACTATTTCGAGTCATAAACAGAGCGCTGAGCAGCGAGGTTGTGAGATGCCTTGCTGGGCCTCACCGACCAGGCGTCTCTTCTAACAGCAGCCTCCTGTGCAGGGAGGAGCCTGGCCAGCGCCCCTGGCTTGGACTCAGCTGCAGACCGGGGCTGCATTCTGTAGCGTCCCTGAGGTTCGCATAGGCTTAGCTTGGCCCCGGCTTCGTGTCCAGAGGATTGCAGAGCAGCTCCGTGGGCCTGGCTGACTGTGCTGCTCTCTACTTCAGTCCGGTGTTGTCCTCATTTATCGATCCCATAGTTCTCTGGGCCTGCCAGGGGGGCTGGAGCATCTCTGTGCTGCTCCTCCTTGGGAAGGGGTTTCAGGAGTGGGCAGCCCAGCCGGAGGAAGGTGGGGTACAGTTCTGTGTGTTAGCACTTCTGCAGGCTTCAGAGTGGGCTGCTTCCAGGACCCATTGGGGAGACAGAGCTCTTTGGAGAGGGCCTGCTGAAGACGGGGGACTAGATGCCGGGAGGGGAGCAGAGCTGGGCACAGAGGTGGGTGTGGGACAGAAGGCATCATCATCGCGTCATAGTGTGAAAGGTGTGGTCATGATGGTGGCAGGTTAGCAGCTGGGTCAGGTGGAGCCAGGGACCCGGAGAATGAATGTCCCAGAGCTGTGGGTGTTGAGTGGAGCAGCTCAGGCTTGGCTTGGATGCCTTGTGGAAGCTCACTGTGTGGACTGTGTGGCTGGCCAGCTGCTGCCTGACCTCAGAGGCATGGCAGCTGCCACAAGAAGCCCAGTACAGTCACAGGTCGACAGGGTTCCTTGTCCTCCAGAGAGGGACAGACACGTCACCCACCTCAAGGGCGTGACTGGGATCCTGGACTCAGAGCCAGGCAGACTGGTCCTTGGTGGGACTTCCTTGTCATGCCTGTACTCAGCCCCAGCCCCTCCCAGCTGTCCCAGTCTGTGCTACCATAACAAAACCCAGGAGAATGGGCGATGAGTAAATAGCAGAAGTTTCTGGCTCACAAATGTGCAGACTGGGAATCGTCTGCACATTTGTGGGCCAGGTGCTAGCAGGTTACATATCTGGTTCTTGGGTCTCCAGAACAGTGCCTTGGACACTGTCCTTATATGGTGGGCAGAAAGGGCAGAGCGGCCTTGTTTCCTCCAGCCCTCGGTAAGCCTCTGTCCCAGTCACAGAGCCCTGGCCTTGTGGCTAGTCACTTCCTCCTTCGTCTCAGCACCATCGCACTCGGGGTGTAAGTTCCAGCCTGCTGGGCATTAAATGCCTCCTGCGCCTACCCTCGTGGCTGAAGGCAAGGCGCAGATGCACGCTTCATTAGCTCTGGGACGAAGCGCGCTGGTCTTGTGTATGCTGAGCACTGTGGCTGATGTCTCTTGCAGATGTCTAACAGCGGAACACACGGCGTTCTTGCTGTTTCACAGATCACAGATTTAGGATGCTGGGTAGCTGAGCACACACCTTGTGCTTTGCTGGAAGCCGTGAGCGGGACTGAGGTTTGTGCTGCCAGGAGGCCGAGTGTCTTGTCTGTGCAGGGGTCTGTGTGCAGATCTCAGGGTCCAGGTGTGGGAAGCTTGAAGAAGACCAGGTTCTGTACCCCCCCTCCATCTGTTCTGGTACCTGCACGTGCATCCCTCGAGGGTCCGAAGGTGCCGTGAGGGTGTCAGTGCCTATGAAGGGAAGAGCAAGGAGAAGGCAAAGTGTGTGTGGCTTGCACAGCATGTGTGTGCATGTATGTATACGTATGTGTGTGCAATGCTGTGTGTGTGGTGACTCTTCGCTGCATGCCCCAGACGCTAGGACACAAGCTGGGAATGCAGTGAGTTGGCTCATTGGCAGTCCTGAGAAGGTGGACTGTCCTGGGTCTCTCCCCGGCTCACGCTCCTCCTTCCTCTGCTGCTTCAGGACGCTGCCCCCTTCTGAAAGGTCTCCTCTCTTTTCAGAAAAGGCTGTTCTGGTTATGGCCCCACATGAAATGCCGCAGCAGTGATGCGGAACAGACCACTGACCGTGTGCTCCGTGTTGGGGACTGAGTGTGGCAGCAGAGGGACTGAGACGTTGTCATGTGTGACCCCGTAGTAGTTGTGCCAGCTGAGGCGCGGGCGACACTGTGCCTCTTGCTCCCTATGTAGAACATTTCTGTCCCCTCGATGCATGTGTGGCATTGAGCTTTGCAGGTGACCTGAGGTAGTGATGGCTGCCTCAGCCTGGCTCTGGGGGTTGCCGGGCTCATGTGCTGTTGCGTCTCTGTGGTCACTGTACAGGACACACACCCAAGCAGTACACCCTGCCCGCCAGTGCTTAGAGTGCAGCCAAGGTGATGAGACCAGCACCACGGGGTGATCACTGATGGGCTCTGAGCTGGGGCTGAGAGGTCAGGTGGGTGAGGGAGGCCATGATAGCAGGCCAGTTGGGCTGAGCTTGGAGCTCCAGGTGGACACTCGGTTAGCTATGACCAGTGGTCTTTGGTCACTGGTGTAGCTGTGGGCCTGCAGTTTTAATCTTTGTTTTTGGAGGATTGTAGCTCAAACCCACCCTGTCCTGTTGTGTTGCTGTCCCAAGGTAGCCATTGGTTCCCTTCTGAGGCAGTGTAACCACTCATGTCCTCCTCCCTCCTTTCCCCTGAGGCCTATGTTTTAAATCGGGGTATTCCAACTGTCCCCTCAAAGCTTTTGGAGGTCCTCGTGGCTCCTGGCTCTAGTTGCAACAGTAGATAGCACAGGAACATGGTTTGTTTTGCAGATGGATATGTGGGGGCCTTGTGGGAGGTCAAGGACCCCAGCCACTCCAGGCCGAGTCCAGAGGGGACCTGCCAGATTCCCAGCCACCTCTGGGTCTAGTCTGCGCCCTGGATCTCCTCACTGCGTTCAGCACTAATTATAAAATGCAGAGATGGCATGATGATTGATGGGATACAGTCATTAAAATCCGTTCCTAATTTCAAAGTAGCCCTTTGCTATTATGCATTTTCTCAATCAGAAATTAGTCGCTCAAGGTTATACAACTAATTAATGGCAGAATCCTTGAAAGGCACCTGCTGATTAACACTGCATCCAGTGGGCAGTGCCCAGCTGGTAAGTCAATTAGCAGATATTGAAGTGGTTGGAAGCACAGAGATACTTTGAGCATTAGCTCTGTGTGCTTCTTGGCTCTGTATTTGGGTAGAAGCCACAGCAAAGTGCATCTGGTCTGAGTGCAGCCAGTGGAGTCTCTAGTTGCATCCAGGAACTCCAGACTCAGAACCTGTGGCCCCCAAGTTACCCCTCCCCCAGCCATCTCCTCGGCAGCCGTCCAGAGTGGGGGCACTGATGGCCCCCAAACCACTGCCTCCACCAGCTCCCCCGGCGCCCACCTCCTCGGCAGCCGTCCAGAACAGTGGTATCAGTGTGCCCAGGGTCCCCCCCGTTCCCTAGCAGCCCTTCCTGGTGCCCATCTCCATCAGTGTGCCCAGCGTCCCCCCGTTCCCTAGCAGCCCTTCCTGGTGTCCGTCTCCATCAGTGTGCCCAGCGTCCCCCCTGTTCCCTAGCAGCCCTTCCTGGTGCCTGTCTCCATCAGTGTGCCCAGCGTCCCCCCGTTCCCTAGCAGCCCTTCCTGGTGCCCGTCTCCATCAGTGTGCCCAGCGTCCCCCCGTTCCCTAGCAGCCCTTCCTGGTGCCCGTCTCCATCAGTGTGCCCAGCGTCCCCCCGTTCCCTAGCAGCCCTTCCTGGTGCCTGTCTCCTTAGCAGCCAGTCCTGCTCCTGCCTGCTCCCGCCCGCGAGCGCAGTGTTGGTCTTCACCCGGCCTCTGCTCCTTTCCTGCTGGGCCCGCTTTTGAGGATCAGGGTCAGCTTCGGAGCCCGCCAGGCTGTCAAGGAGTGCACCAGGATGGTGTGCTACTGGTTGGTGGAGTGATGGAGTTCTTTGAAAGGACACCTGACATGGTGACATTAGACTGTGCCTGCTTATGTAAAGGTGACAGCCAGTGGCCACACTGTGGCAGGCCATGTGACCTTGGGCCAGGTCACCTGAAAGTTGGGCTCTCTGTGCAGCTCCTCTGGGCTCAAGGTGGTCCAGAGAGGGTCTTCCAGTCGAAGCTGTAAGTGTGAAATGAGAACCGACTGACTGAAACCGCCAGGGTGTTTTATGTTCATGCCTATCACATGTGCTTCCCCACCCCTGCTCCCCCACCCCACAGATCTTTAGCAATATGCTCAGTGGAAGTTTAGCAGTTCTCCCAGGCTCCCTGCGAAACAGCGTGGAAGCCACAGACACTGCGAGACAGCGTTTGTTAACAGACGGTTACAGCTTCAAGTCTGCTTCATCCACTGCCACCCATGTCGCCAAGGATACCTCCAGGCTTACATACCAGGTGCTCCCCATGTCAGCAGAGGATATCACAGGCTTACATGGCCAAGTACACACCATGTCAGCAGAGGATATCACAGGCTTACATGGCCAAGTACACACCATGTCAGCAGAGGATATCACAGGCTTACATGGCCAAGTACACACCATGTCTGCAGAGGATACCACAGGCTTACATGGCCAAGTACACACCATGTCAGCAGAGGATATCACAGGCTTACATGGCCAAGTACACACCATGTCAGCAGAGGATATCACAGGCTTACATGGCCAAGTACACACCATGTCTGCAGAGGATGTCACAGGCTTACATGGCCAAGTACACACCATGTCTGCAGAGGATACCACAGACTTACATGGCCAAGTACACACCATGTCTGCAGAGGATACCACAGGCTTACATGGCCAAGTACACACCATGTCTGCAGAGGATATCACAGGCTTACATGGCCAAGTACACACCATGTCTGCAGAGGATATCACAGGCTTACATGGCCAAGTACACACCATGTCAGCAGAGGATACCACAGGCTTACATGGCCAAGTACACACCATGTCAGCAGAGGATATCACAGGCTTACATGGCCAAGTACACACCATGTCAGCAGAGGATATCACAGGCTTACATGGCCAAGTACACACCATGTCAGCAGAGGATATCACAGACTTACATGGCCAAGTACACACCATGTCTGCAGAGGATACCACAGGCTTACATAGCGGGTGCACACCGTGTCACAGAGGATACTGCCAGGCATATACAACGGGGTTAATTTCCAAGGGATTCTGATGTCATTTGTCCTCATTCTTCTCTGTCTCCCGCCTGTGATGTTTTTTCCTCTCCCACACACCATCACCCTTGGAGGACCACAGGAACTCCCAGCAGGCTGGAGGTGGTGGCCTCACTTGGTCAGTTCCCCCTGTGAATTAGCAGGTCTTGGGGAGGCCAGGTAATAAAAATGTGGCAGGTGCGGGGCTGCCCTGACTGCAAAGGCCCCAGTGTCTGCTGGGTACTACAAGGGTCACCATAAAGGGTAGTTGCTGCCAGTGTTGAGGAGGGTGACGTGGGGGTGACATTTGGGGGGGTTGACTTCAGTAGACCTTAGAGATTCCCTCCCTCTTTCTCCCTCCCTCCCCCTCTTCTCTCCGTCCTCCCTCCCTCTCCCTCGCTCTCTCCTTCCCTCCTTCTCCCTCTGATGTGGCTCTTTGGAGCCACATGCACTGCTGAGTGAGACCAGACAGATCTGTCTTTCTGGAGAAGAAACACACCCGGCCTACTGCAGCTGCTGTAGCGGTCGGCCTCGCAGGTGCTGAGGTCAGTGTGGCTAACTCGCTGCCCTTCCTTCTGGCCTTGCTGATTGCACGCGGCACTGCCTGCTGTTTGAGCAGATTCTGTTTGCTAAAACTGTTTTCTGCTTCTCATTGTTGTTTGTACATATTTAAATTCTGGGGGCCTGGCTCCGTTGCTCAGTGAGCAGAGTGCTTGCCTAGCATTCGTGAGGCCCTGGGATGATCCCCAGCAACACGTGCCTGTCACCCCAGAACCAAGGGGGTGGAAGGAGGACCAGAAGCTCAAGGTCATTCTGTGTAGGTTCTGGGCCAGCCTCAGACATGTGAGGTCCTGTCTCTGGAAAAAAGAAAGTTCTTCTTTAGCATCGCCATCAGCCCCATCCCGCACAGCCCTGCGCTGCAGCCCGCGGGCTCCCGTTGGGTCCCTAGGTCTGTTTTTCCAGACCTTAGGACTGCACTAAGGGCAGAGGAGACACGCCTATCACCGTCTCATGTCTCGTTGCTGGGGACAGAGCTGCCACGCTCCGGAGCAGCGAGAGCTGTGTCCCGGTCTCGCTCACAGTGCTCTGCAGGCTCTGGGCTCTTCAGAGCTTGCGTTGGATTCTCCTGGCGCCTCTGCTCTGTCGTCGGCAGCTTTGCCACACCAGCAAGTAAGGGTCCCCACCAGTTAGACAGTTCTGCCACTTACTTTATGGTAAACCTTTTTTTAAAAAAAAAAAAAATCAAAATAGTGCGTATACATAGTCAGAAATCCAGATACTAGAAGTCCTGTTTAGAAAAAGCCCTGGCGTCTGTCCCCCCCTCCCCCCCCCGCCTCTGCCTTCTTTTCTTAGAGTGGAGTATTCGGTTGAAGTTACTTCCATGTGGCATTGCTCTGTCTTGTCTGACTTCGGTGTGGTAAGAAACCCAGAGCATTCCTTATTCCCAAGCTGTGGGTATCTGGGCCCTCTGGGGCTTGTCTTGGTTTTACCTTTTAGCCAGGTGATTAGGGTGTGTCTCTTGGGTTTACCTTGTTTGTACTTTTGAACTTCTCAAATCTGAAAGTTTTTGGCTTTTGACAAATTTGGAAAGTTTTCAGCTTCTGTCTCTCACTCTGGCGCTTGGCGACAAGATGATGGAAGTCAGTTTTTTCGTCTTTGCCCACAGGTCCCCGAGGGCTCTTTTCTGGGAACCATTCACTTTCTACAAAGTAGAGTTTTACATTTGGCAGTTGGCAAGGAGAGAGACTAGCTGATGAGAAGGGGCAAAGGAGCAGTATTACTTTGGGGTACTTTGGGGAAATTGTCAGAATCATACTAGGTGCCTGGAGAACTGGGAGACTGGGAGTCAGTAAAGTTCCAGAAAGAGCTCTACAATAAAGATGCTGTGTTTCCAAGGGTAGATTGTAAAGCTCGAGTGCACATAAGATGCATCAAGGAAGTTGTCTGCGGTGACGTCTGACATGGAAGCATCAGGCAGTGCTCATCGGTTGAAAGGAGTCTTCTGGGAGGGTTGATGGGGACAGCTGCCTTTTGTTTTAGAGCCTGTACATGCTCCTGTCTCTCAAAGCTTAGCGCATAACCGTGGGGAGGCTATGATCGAGAGGAGGGTCTAAAGACCTATAAGGTTACATGGCTAGGAGCTGGGGGCTGAGCTGGCACCTTAAGGACATGGTGTCATGTGACACTTTTCCTGGGATCTGTCCACCCAGGTAGACACTTGTGACAGACACAAGTAATGATTGTGCCAAGCAAGGTTCAACTTGATGAACTAAAAAGCTTATTGTGGTTACTTATGGGAGTAGGGGTGAGGGTTATTTATACCAGCCTGGATGCCCCCAAAGTAGTCACACCAGGAAGTCGGAAGTCTCATTCCTAACACCAATGATGGCTTTTCTGTGATTTCATAGATGAAATCCTGACTTCCGTTAACCTTCCTCAGCTTATGTACTCTGATGCCCTTTCCTGAACTCAAGACCCGGAAGGCTCATGGGCAGGCTGTTCTTTCCGCAGGAAGAGGAAGGATAAGGGTCCCTGAGTAGTGGGGTTCTCTGTCTTCCCTGGAAAGGGTGCTTTCTAATTTAAAGTCAGAATCTCCGTGGAAAACCCAGCCATTCTCAAAGTGGGTGTGTGCATGAGGGGAGATCTGCAGGTCCTGTATTCTCAAGAGTGTGTGTGTGCGTGCTTGTGCGTGTGTGTGTGTGTGTGTGCGTGCTTGTGCGTGTGTGTGTGTTTGTAGATCTGGAAGTCCTGTATTCTCAAAGTTCATGTGTGTGCATGAGGGGGGATCTGGAGGTCCTGTATTCTCAAGAGAGAGAGAGTGTGTGTGTGATCTGGAGGTCCTGTATTCTCAAGAGAGATAAAGTGTGTGCGTGCGTGTGTGTGTGTGTGTGAGATCTGGAGGTCCTGTATTCTCAAGAGTGTGTGTGTGTGTGTGTGTGTGTGTGTGTGTGTGATCTGGAGTCCTGTGCCCTTTCTGGGACCTTTGGAGTTGGAAGCGTTTTCATTGTTTTGCAGATCAGGTCTCTGTATTCTGGCTGTTCTCTTGGATCCTTCCTCCTTTGGAGGGTTGTGTTTGCTGATGAGTGAGCATTATCACACCAGGTTTCTGTGGTGCACTTTGGATGAGCACTCTCCCAATGAGCCGCACACCCATCCCGGGGAGGATCTTGGTAAAAGTGTGTGACATTGTTTGTTGCTGCAGAGCACTGTCCCCTGGGCATGGCATGGCTGCTGGCATGTGGTGGCCTGAAGGAATCTGCAGGATTGGCCATCCACTCTCCAGGGTGGGGTGGAGGGGGCTCAGGAGGCCATGCCCCTCCAAGACTTACAGACAGTTAGCAGTTGCTGTGGGGATGGGCTCATTAGGTTGTGTCCCTCCCCAAAGACTTTTCCTTTAGTGGCATGGTTGTTCCCCAGTTACTCACACTTCCTGTAAGTGACCCTAACTCAACTCATGCATTCGCCAGGTTACACGACTCATTTGCTTCTGTCGCTAGTGCCCTCTTTGAAGGGAAGAGACGTGTTCACATCTCCTTAGGAAAAGTTCCTCAGCGTTTGCCTTTCCCCCACCACCATGGAAAGCTGTGTGGGAAGCTGCTGGAGCCCTGCAGTTAGAGGATTATCCTTGAGGTCCAGTTCAGTAGGCCAAGGCACCCGTGCCAACTGTTTGCCGAGTTCCGTTCTCAGAGCCCAGAGACTAGGAGGGAGAGCTGATTCTGAAAGCTGTTCTCTGACCTCCATGCACCGTGATAAAACAGAAACACCTATCAGTTTTGTCAAATTTCAGCCCTCAGAAGAACATTTTTTGGCATTTTGTGTAATGAACTCAGAGGCCTCTGGGAAGTGTGTCCAGTTGGCGAGCTGTGGCCATGGTGGGATAGGACCGAGCTGTGTCGCGCATACCTGCACTCTGCAGAAGAAAGGACGGGGCTTGTTGCTTTTAGGATATCAACTGACAGTGTTTGTTGCTGGTGATAAAATTGGAGATTCCAAATAAAAGATTTGAATTTGGAAACTTGGCTGGCGAGATGGCTCAGGGGTTAAGACTCTACCTTGCAAGTAGAAGGTCCACGTGAAAACACCAATCGGAAATGGCTGCGGCCTGCACCTCTGGCCCTAGTGGGGAGAAGACTGGGAAATCTCAGTAAAGCAAAAAGGAGGTAGAAGCAATTCAGGATGATTCCCAAGTCATCCTTGGTCTCCCACAGGGACACATAGTGCCCTCTGATACACACACACACACACACACACACACACACACTAAATAAAGTTAAAAAAAAAAAAAAGGAGTATGGAAACTTTTGTCTGTCTTTGTGAGTTGTTTCTTGGTGCCTTTTCTGATGAGGTCCTAGTGTGTTAGAGAGAGAAATGCAGAAGGCTGCGTACTGCAGCGAACCAGCATTTTCCAAATGGCCAACCACTCCTGAGACAAAGACCCGCTCAGGTGCACTAGTGTGAGCTGAGACAGGGCACAGTGATCTCAGAAACACAAAGCAGAGGGAAGAGCCCCAGCTAGAAGATGCTGAAGATGCCACTCCTTCCCTGGGGTGAATGCGTGTGCGAGGTGTGTCTTCTTCACGCACGTGGGCTGGAACCATGGAGGCAAGAAGCCAATACAGAACCATGGGAGAGCCTGTTGTCATCCGTCAGGTAGATTCAGGGGAGTTACAGCCACATGCACATGATGTTCTTCTCACTTTTTGCTTTGTTTTTCATTTTCGACTTTTTAAAGATCCCTAGCCCAGGTTGGTCTTAAACTCCAAAGGTAACAAAGGCTGACTGTAGTTCTGACTCTGAGAATTGTCCTCCACCTCCTTAGTGCGGCAAAGGCTCAGCCCTTGAGCTGCCTCCCCAGTCCCTGCTCCTTAAATTCCTTTTTGAGAAACTATATTTATTTTTATCACAGTTGTGTTAAGACAGTGGCTTTATTCTTTTTGAGTGTGACCACAAACACATTGGAATTTCTTATCTGAACCTCGTGCTCTCTTGTGTTTGCTTGTAGTCCAGACTGGCCTAGAACTTGTGACCCTCCTGCCTGGTGCTCATCTTCATTCTAATATGGTGAGAGCCAGTGGACAAGAGCTGTGGTGTCCTCGAAATGCCTAAAGACTGGAAAGGTTTCAGAATACCAAGGTTCAAGATCTGTAGGCTTAGGGTTGTTGATCCTAAAAGGTCTCACGCACAAAGCAAACCCTGGTCATCACAGGAAATGCGTGTAACAGGACTTTCTTTGTATTGCTTCCCTAGATCCTCTGTCAATGGGGCCTCAGAAAGCTCTGGAAACCATCGGTGCAAATTTGCAGAAGCAGTACGAGAACTGGCAGCCAAGGGTAAGCCTGCTTGATTTGCTCTTCCCTGCCGGTAGAGGAACTTTGAACCTAAGCGAGAACCTTCAGTGAGTTCAACCCGTCCAGTCCAGTGCGCATGCGATCCCTGCCCGCTCCCGCTCGTGTGTATCTCTCCAGCAACAGCTCCTGGGTTATTGTGACTTGTGTGTCTGGTCGTCTAATCTTGTGTAATTTCCTCCTCAAAAACTTTTAGAAAACAGAAAGTGTTCTTTACACGACTCTTAGGTTCTGCTTTTTATTTGGCATAGAAAATAACTCTGCCACAACCTCAGCTGGATAGAGTTGTTTCCTTGCCTTCAGTGTTCACACAAGAAGAAAAGTACCCAGTGCTCAAAGGATGACACCTATTATGTGCTTCGTCTTTGATTCAGTAGGCAAGATTCCTTCTAGGGAGCCAGCTGCCAATTAATGTGTCTTTGTGGCATCCATCTTACAGTTTTTATGTTTAAAGACACGCGGCGTAGAATGTAAGAGTGTCACATTACCTCCAAGATCCTAGTGTTTGTCAGCAACCCAAAGACCTATTTCCTTCATCCTTCTCATTAACTGGCTTGAAGATTTAATAACTCCCATAGACGTTAGGCATTTGGAGTGTTGATGGAAGTGCCTTTATGTTCAGCCCAGTGCAAAGCGTGATTCTGGAATCATCTACAGGTGTGTGAGGAGGAAGCAAATAAGCAGGTGGCCCTGACTGTGTTCTTGTGGGACTGACCCACTCTGCTTGGCTGCCTGCCTGGTGGAAGCGAGGGATTTGGTCGCTGAACCCACTTGATGCCTGCCTGCTGGGGTGCTGGCTCATGAGTTTCAAACACAGGCTGGCATGCAGGGAACCTCTGAACATTCTTACACTTCTAAGCGAGAGGCAGCTGGAGACCACGTGCCTCTGCCTCTCAGTGTCGTTAGGTAACGTCTGCTGTAGTTCTGGGCAGGAATGGGACTGTTGGGAAGCGTCTCTGGGCCTTGAGCATTGCGTTGGACCACTGGAAAGCTCCCGGTGGCTATTGCGACATACTGCGATGGCTCTGCACACCTTTAGCAGCATTCTGTAGAATGTAGCGTATTTGGCACTTAGATGAAGAGTTTGGTGGGGAATGTCTTAAAGGTAGCGCTACCCAGGGTTTCAGCACAGAATGGCTTCTGGGGTCTGGGAAAGTGTTCAGAATGCCAGCAGGTGGGCAGCATGGGCCAGGGGCAGCGCTGGCTCCCATGGCCGCAGCCCGTGTGGCGGGAGACATGTCTTTGTAACTCACTGGTTGGCTTTGCTCTTTGCTGGTTTCCACACCGTCCCCCTGGCTGCTCCAGAGGGTCTGCAGTGTTCCAGCAAGTACTCTCTTCTCTTTAAAAAGACAAAAGAGGAGTCCACAGCGAAGGCAGGCTTTCCAGCTGATGTCTGGTTAATGTTTCAGACACTGTGTTTCCTCCATTACTGCCAGCTTTGCTACCGGTAGCTTGGGCAGCAGGTAGGTCGCAGCAGTGGAGTAGGATCTGCCGCTTCTGGTCTGAAGTTCTGAGACAGGCCACACTACGTAAACACAGGTGAGTGGCACACAGACACGTGGTCTCATTGGAGCGAGACAGTGCAGCGGCCACCCTGGTGCATCCTCTGGAAGACTGAAGTTGGGAAAACTGGTTCAAGTCAGCAGGTTTCAGGAATGAGTGTGTAAAACCAGATTTTGTTTACTGAACAAAAGGGATGGATGAGCTGGAAGCCATCTCGAGACACGATTTTTAGAAGATGTCAGTGTAGCAACGCAGGTGGGATTCCATCTGGGTGGGTTTGTAAAAAGGTCTTTGGAGTCAAGTGTCAGCTGCCAAGCAGCAAGTGGCTGTGTGTGCAGACAGTGGGCCTTGCCTGCGCTTAGGAAGCAGATCACAGCTACGAAGGTTGGATGTTTTCTTTTGAATGCTAAGCTGACGCATTCATATTAAGCATGTTAAAAATGTCTCAAGCTTTCCCAACACAAGCCATTAGCAGGATCCCTGCACACCTTGGAGTCTGGGATGACTGATGTTGCAGGAGACCTCTGACTGGCCACAGGGCCGAGCCAGGCCCTCCTCCTCCCATGTCTTCATGTGGGCGGAGGCTGTGGCCAGGAGGCGGGGCTGTGATGGCAGGGCTGCTCTGTGGGGTACAGTTTGCTCAAGATGGAGGCACTTAAGGACGCCGGTGCAGGTTCCTGGCCCCAGCAGTAACCCACGGTCCTTTGAAGCATCGCAAGCTAACCACACCACTTCATTGTGCTCCACAGAGCTCTTGAGCCTCTGCAGGAATAAGAACAGGTGGATGTGCCGTCTGCATCTAGCAGTAGCGTGATGGTAAATTTCCTGGATCTTTGGTGGAGGACCGTGGATCCGGTTTCCTTTGTCTGTAATTTCATTGCAAGACTCGGAGTTGGTGATGTGCAGGGAGGTCATTTTCGTTCACGTCTGCTGACTCAGAGCAGCTTCCATGTTGCGAGGGTGTGTGTCACCTCCACCGCAGCTCCATCCAGAGGGAGCGGAAGCCACAGTCCCCACGGTACTTTGCACACCAACCTCTCCTCCCTGGCACCAAAATTCACACTTTCAAAGCTGCCTCATTCTTTCTAGCTGCGACAGTTCAGGATTAGGTATTCCGTTTACAGGTGGGTTTGGTCAGAAAGGAATTTAGAAGAACCACGTGGTTACATTCATTTCCAGGGCTGCCAGACTTCATCAGGCCTGGATTTCCTTGCCGGCTGGTTGAGCTCTTTTGTAAATAATTTATCAGTTGGCCACCGGTGAAATATTTGCTCTGGTTAAATTTAAGACTTTGCCTTATTTCCTTTAGGTACATAAATTTCTGTTCTGCAGGAAATTGAAGGAAAAACACCAGCCATTGTTTCAGCTGAAAATTCAGCTGAACAGGCAGTAAAACCTCTTTGTTTCATGATGAGCCCCAAGTGAAGGTTTTATTGGGAGCCGGAGCAGGAGCTGTAAAGCTGGGGTGCACAGCCCTTTTAGGGTTCCTAATGGGGGCTCTGGAAGGCTGGCACAGTGTGAGCTGCGGACGTGCTCTCTCACTGGGTTGCTCCCCAGCAAGGAGCAAGAGACCCCCCACTCTGCCAGCGTGGGTTCCCACACCTCTGAGGCTTACAAATTAGCTCGCTGCTGCCATTTCCTGCGGAAGGCGATGAGCTTTGGGATGGCAGGCACTGGTGGCCGGCGCACGTGTCCAAAAGGGGGCGCGCCCTTCTCGGCTTGGCTGCAGGATGCCTGAGCACGAGCCAAGGTCTGTGTGGTGGCCCTGCAGTCTGCGGGGAGCTGAAAGGTCAGTCAGAAGCACCGTGGCCGTGTTTCGGGGTTCCCGCGGGCAGACTTGAAGTCTTAGCTCCCTTTCTTGGATCCGTCACAGTGGATTTGTAGTTAGTGAGTGATTTTTTTCCTAATAGATGAACATGTTTTTGTAGAGTGTCACGCCATACAAAGCAGCAGGCTTTGGGTCTGTCTCCAGTAAAGTGGTATGCAGCTGATCCACCGGCTCCTGGCACCAGCTCCGACCACACTTCCCTCCTGGGTGCAGGTGAGGCAGGAGCTGCCTGCTGGAGCCAGTGAGGAGAGTTAGAAGGCTGTTGAAGGTATTTGCGGGCCTGTCCTGTGGGCTCAAGTCCAGCTCTGTTGAAGCCCAGTGCTTACGGGGTGCAGTTAGGGCTGCTGAGTTCAGGCTTCCTGCTTCTTCCATAAAGTTGACTGGTTGCTAGGCACAGGCTGCCAGGTTGACCATGGGTGGCTGGCTCAGGGGAGGAGTCCTTCAGCGATGCCTGGCCTGTCAGATCCCTGAGGTAGCCCACAGGTCTCAGATTCGGCCTAAGGGAGGTGCAGGGCTGGTGCAGTGGGAGTTGGTTTTACCGGCTCTCCTCACCCGCATCCTGGAGTTACAGGCGGAATTCCTGCCGAGATGTGATGAGTAAGCACATGAGTGGCCTCCGCCTTTGCCCGGGCTCTTCAGAGGCAGACATGGGTATTTGGGAGAGCCGGGACGGTGCTCGGGAGCCTGCGGATGAACCAGGAACAGCCCCTGTGCAAGGACGTTTAGCACGGCGAGCACAGTTGACATTTGTCCCAATCGACAGCACGCTCAGCCAGAATGCGGTCCTGTAGCTGTTGCTGTTGTCCCTGGCATGCTGCCCTGATGCCATCACCATGCCAGCTGTCAGCAGCCCTCCCCCTCTTTGTTCCCATCCCAGTTTGCCTTTCAGTGAGGCCGAAGGTTGGACTTCACCACCTGTTTGTGTCTTTGTGACAATTGCGAGTGAGGACTTGGAGCCAGAGGCAGGGGGACGGCTCACTGCTGGCCTGCCAGGGCAGCATGCACGTCGCCTCTGTCCTCGTTAAGCCTGAGATGTGAGAGGCAGGGGGACGACTCACTGCTGGCCTGCCAGGGCAGCATGCACGTCGCCTCTGTCCTCCTTAAGCCTGAGATGTGTCTTCTGTCTGGGCGTCAGCGGCCGTGCTCTGATGGCTTCTCTGAGCCGTCCTGCCCAGGGCTTAGGGACTGCGCCTGTGACCCGCGCTTCACTCTGGCTTTGTCTGCGCCACAGTGCACCCTTCTCCTCTGCCCCCCTCTTCTGAGTGCGCCCTTCTCCTCTGCCCCCCTCTTCTGAGTGCGCCCTTCTCCTCTGCCCCCCTCTTCTGAGTGCGCCCTTCTCCTCTGCCCCCCTCTTCTGAGTGCCCTTCTCCTCTGCTCCCCCCTTCTGAGTGCGCCCTTCTCTGCTCCCCTCTTCTGAGTGCGCCCTTCTCTGCCCCCCTCTTCTGAGTGCCCTTCTCCTCTGCCCCCCTCTTCTGACAGCTTCTCTATGTACAGTGCTCAGGAGGATTCTGATTTCTTCAGGCTTCCTAGTCAGCCCTGCCCACGCACTTCCTGTCTTGCCCTGTCCCAAAGGCCATAGTCCTGGAAACAGCTTCTTAGACAATGCAGCGCAGAGCTGCCAGCCAGTGCGTTGCAGCCCAGCCCACCTGCCTCTGCAGCTCCTAGAGCACGCCAGTCGTCCTCTGCCACCATTCAGGTGACTTGGCGATGCGACCCACAGGTTCTCTTAAAAGCTCGTGAACATGTGGGACCAAGAGGACCGCGATGGGCACCTGGTGTGTGCTGTGACACATGCTGAGAACATGTGGGGACTCTTGTCCCGTGCTCAGAAGGAGGCGGAGCATCGCCTGTCCCTCTGCTTCCTGGGTTCACATCCGCATCAGGTTCTGAGGATCTGCACTGGGCAGGACAGGGACATGTGGACTCCTGGCTTTGCAGCCTCCTGGAAATAACTTCAGTGTGTCAGCACACCACTCTCAGGAGTGAAATGTGAGGGTGCTAATGGCGAGCAGAGAGCTGACAGCTTTGCAGTCTCGTGGGCTGCAGTGCCCAGCAGATTCCACTGCTAGGTGTGTTGCCGCCATGCTGCCTCTCCAGGACTTCCCACCTCTTTCCTGTTAATTGCTCTACTGGAGACCTAGTGCTTTTAAAGTGCAGCAGGTTTAATTCTGTCCCCAACAAGCCTCTGAGGGACACATCTCTCATCTCCATGCTCCTGTTAGTAAGGGGGTTGATTGAGTATGCAAACTACAAAGAGCTCTCTGGGGGCTGTGCATGTCACATATGGCAGGCTTCTAAAAGGACCGAGGCCATGGTGCAGAGCGTTGGGCAGACAGCCTGATAAGCAGATGCAGAGCACGGTGGGGGCGGGATTCCTGGCGGGAGGCAGCCAGCGGGGGCATTAAGGAAGGGAAGGCTGAGCTGGGGAGGAATTCCTCTGCACCTGGCATGTCTCAGTGAGGAGATGCAAAACACCCCCAGCTTAACGAGAAAGTCGTGTAAGAGTACCTTCCTTCATCTTGGGGGGACCCACGTACCATAGAGGCACCCACGCACCTGGGAGTTCACCACACTGTCTAGATAATTCCCCATGTGTTGGTGGCACAATGAAGAAATTTCATAAAATTGAAATAAAATTTGAGTAGGATAAAATCTACCATTAATTATTATTGTTTTGTGTCTAGCACATTTTTATGTGTATAAATATATGTTCACGTGATTATGGATATATACAGGTCAGAGATTGACCTGGGGTGTCTTCCTGAACTACTTTCCACATTATTATTATTATTATTATTATTATTATTATTATTATTACTGTGACGCAGGGCATCTTTACTCATGTCCATACCTGACCTTTTTTTTTTTAACATTTTTTATTATTATTTCCGCTCATACAAACTTAATAGGTACACCGGTTCCCTCTCTCCCTCCTCCTCCTCCGACCCCCCTGCTCCCCCTCCCCTTATCCCTCCCTCCCTATCCCCCAATGCCTCCCCCCCAATCCCCGGAGAATCCTTTAATGGGAATGCCAGACTCTTCTCTGGGCCCTCCTCATACCTGACCTTTTATGTGCATGCTGGGGATGCAACAGAGCCCACTGAGCCAGCCCCCCACCCCCCGCATCTTCCACTGTGGAGCATACAGCTTTGTGGCTTGTCTGTAATCTGTCATGTGCCCATCACCAGTACCTGATCCCAGAGCATCCGCCCACACGAGCACCCTTCTACTCTCAGTCACCCTCTGTTCCCTTCTCTACAGACTAGGAGTCTGCATGTTCTCGCATTTGCTGTTCAGGACCATCCACGGGTGGAATCACCACGCTTGGCCTTTGTGGCTTCTTTCACTAGGTCCTGTGTTTTTATCTGTGCCAGAACACCTACTAGTGATTCAGTGTCTCGGCCACCCTGTGCTGCTGTGAGACAGAACTCAAAGTCAGGCAGCTGAAGGGAGAAAGATTTATTCAGTTTACGGCTCCAGAGGGAAGTGCAGCCCACGCCAGTGGAAGAGGCAGCTGCAGCTGCAGCCAGAGGAGTCTTAAATCACTGCAGACATCATGCAGACCGAGAGAGCAGAGGCAGGGTGGGACTAACCAACCCCAAGGCCCGCCCTGTGTGTGGCATTGTGCACATGCCTGGGTGAGCAACCGGATGGACAGGAGGGAAGGTGGGTGGGCAGGAGGAAAGACAGACAGTAGGTGCTAGGCAGGCAGGTGTACATGGCTGGATGGCAGGTGGGGGAGAGAGCGGTCATCCACCTCCAGTTAGCCCCTCAGATGCCCCGCAGTAGACTCGTGAGGGGAACTTGAGCCCGCAGTGTCCTGGGCATTCTCAGATCGCCTGTCCCCAGACATTGCTCTGTAAGAGACTTAGTGAGTTAAATCCCTTGGCATCTTCTGTGTTGGCGTCTGAACCTGACTCCTTTGGGGGCAATGGACAAGATTCTCCAAAGGAGATGCTACACAGACCACCACCACAGTGAGTTGGATGAACATTCAGAGCATGGTTTTTATTTTCTGTCTATAACTAGTTTTAAACTCTAACCTACAAGTGCAGTGTGGCTTCTCGCGGAGGCGTGGGCGACCCCAGAGCAACATAATCAGCCTCATCCTCGGCATGGATGACCATAGCTGAGCTCTTCCTTCTGGCCTGTGCAGTTAGGTCAGAAATCCATTGCAGTGGCTGGGAGGGGTGTGAAGGAGCATCCAGACACACCCCCTCCCCATGCACACCTGTTCCCCATGCACCCCCTCCCCATGCACACCCCCTCCCCATGCACACCCCCTCCCCGTGCACAACCCCTCCCCATGCACACCCCCTCCCCGTGCACACCCCCTCCCCATGCACATCCCCTCCCCATACACCCCCTCCCCATGCACCCCCTCCCCATACACCCCCTCCCCATGCACACCCCCTCCCCATGCACACCCCCTCCCCGTGCACCACCTGCTCCCCATGCACCCCCTCCCCATGCACACCCCCTCCCCATGCACACCCCCTCCCCGTGCACCTCCTCTCCATGCACACCCCCTCCCCATGCACACCCCCTCCCCATGCACACCCCCTCCCCATGCACACCCCCTCCCCATATACAACCTCCCCATGCACACCCCCTCCTCATGCACCCCCTCCCCATGCACACCCCCTCCCCATATACAACCTCCCCATGCACCCCCTTCCCATGCACACCCTCCCCATGCACACCCCCTCCCCATGTACCCCCCTCCCCATGCACCCCCTCCCATGCACACCCCCTCCCCATGCACACCCCTCCCCATGCACACCCCCTCCCCATGCACACCCCCTCCCCATGCACACACCCTCCCCATATACACCCTCCCCATACACACACCCCTCCCATGCACACCCCCTCCCCATGCACCCCCTCCCCATATACACCTCCCCATACACACCCCCCTCCCCATGCACCCCCTCCCCGTAGGCACCCCCTCCCCGTGCACCCCCTCCCCGTGCACCCCTCACCCGTGCACACCCTCCCCGTGCACCACCCTCCCCGTGCACACCCTCCCCTTGCACACCCCTCCCCGTGCACACCCTCCCCGTGCACACCCTCCCGTGCACCCCCTCCCCATATACACCCTCCCCATACACACCCCCTCCCCGTGCACCCCCTCCCCGTGCACCCCCCTTCCCCGTGCACCCCCTCCCCGTGCACCCCCTCCCCGTGCACCCCCTCCCCGTGCACCCCCTCCCCGTGCACCCCCTCCCCGTGCACACCCTCCCCGTGCACACCCTCCCCGTGCACACCCTCCCCATATACACCCCCTCCCACCCACTCTGTCTCTGAGAGAACCAAGCACTCACCAGCTCTGGTCTGGATAGTCTCTTGCCAGTATTATAGCTGGTCAGACAAAGATGGAACATGTTATACAGCAGCTTGCCAGGCAGGTGCTTTCCAGGGAAGCAGTAGTTCGAGGTGCATAAGTTGCTGTCTTGGGTGTTTTTTCTGAGTCTAGTGGGACTCCTGGGAGCCTGGGGACCTAGCACCAGTGTCCACATTCCAACAGTGAAGCTTGTCATGGCCCCTCTAGCCATGTCATTCTGACTGTTCCAAGTCACTTTCTACAGAATTTGAATGCTTTTTTTTTTTAGTATGAATATGCCTCAAATTATTTAAAAATTTTTAAAAATACACTTATTTACTGCACATGTGTGTGTGGTGTGGAGGTGCGTTGTGGAGCATGTGTGGAAGTTAGAAGACAGCTCTTTTTCTACTGGGTAGGCTCTAAGGGTCAAAACCAGGTCGTCAGGCTTAATGGCAAGTGCCGTTACCCAGGGAACCAGCTTACAGTCTAAATTACTGACTCTTAAATTGAAGAAGGAAAAGAATGGAGTTGACTGGGGATCCTTACCTGATCCCAACAGACCTTTCTGGAACCTTGGGATGGCTCTAGTGCTCTTTGAGCAGGACTTGTAGACAGTTGAGGGAGGGAGGGGCACGCTGTGCAGCCTTTGAGCATCTGCCTGGGGCGAGAGGGGTGCAGCCCTGGATGGTGTTGGTCCTGCCTTGGCTCTTGGGAGTTGGCTTAACCAGCCACTTGCCTCAGGGGATGCATGGAGGAGACCAGAGCCACACATCGCCACAGGCCGGCCGGCCCGTCCTGGAGCCCCCTTACTGTCTTTGATTGGACCATCCAGTCCATTTCTGTTCAGTCAGTTGCTGATGTGCCTTTTCTTTCTGCTTGTATTAATCAGGTTTAACAATCATTACATTTCCTCCTCTTCAGGGGTCAGTTTCGTTTGTCTGGAAGTGCTTCGCCTCTGTCTAAACTTTGAAGAATATTTCTTGTGCATGGAGAACCTAGTGTCTGTCATCTTTTCACTTCCTAGTGTTTTTGCCTCATCTTAGGTGTCTGTCCTTCCTGGTTAAATGCTGACTGTGGTTTGACTGCTGGTTCTGCAAGGTTCTCTGCTTCTTCACCTTGTTGGGTGTTTCCTTTGGTTTTCATTCTCTACCAAGGTGTTCTTGGGCTTGATTCATCCCCATCCAGCTCTCTGGTGCCCAGAACCCAGAGCTTTGCGTGCCGTCCTGTGCCTTCTCCTTGAGCTTAATTCAGCGCAGTGCTTTCCTCTCTGTTCTGAGACTGCTGTGGTCAGTGGCACTGTGAGCGTCGTGGGCATTCGCCTGCACCCTGTCTTGCCTGACAGCCGAGCGCACCAGGGCCCAGTAGTGCAGCCAGAACACTCCAGTAAGCCCGTTCTGCTCTCTCTCCCATGCTCCACGCCTTTTTACATCTTTTATATTTAGTACATGCCTTTTTATATGCCGCTCTGCATGCTTTTTTCCAAGTAGTTTTTAGATGTCATTTACATGCAGTAAAATGCAGAGTTGGAGTATTTAGCTTGATGAGTTTTGACAATTGTGTACTTATGTTTAACCACCACTGAAAATACTCACAGCCGGAGTGCTTGATCCCACAGCAAGGTCTGCCCTATCTGATCTACCCCCAGCCACATGGGAAGGGAATCCAAGGCCTTGTGCATGCCAGGCAAGCGCCGCGCTTTTGAGTTTATTCAAGCCCCTCTCTGCTCCTTTCTAGCACATGGGTTTGCTTTTGCCTGTTTTTTTTTTTTTTTTTTTTTTTTTTAATATTTATTTCTGAGAGAGGGAGAGAGCTCATGAGCATACATGTGCGCATGCAGGCTTATATACGAGGTTACCGGAAAACCTTTGGAAGTCAGTTCTTTCTACCAGGTGGTGTTCTGGGATTGAACTCAGGTCTCCAGGTTTGCGCATAGGCGCCGCACCCCTGAGCTGGGTCGTGCTTCCTGTTTCCGCTTGTCTTGACTCTTCAGGTGGGCGATGGCTGCTCATGCTGAGTCTTTGCTCAGCGTGTTTCTAGGCCCACGTGCAGCCAGTGTCAGCAGGGACTCGTTCTCTCTGTCGCCGCATGGAGTCTCCTGGGGTGGATGAAGTGGGGTCCTTACTGTCCTGCAGATGTGGATTGCGGCTGGTTCCACTTTGGCCACTCTGAATCCTGCTGCAGAGAGCGTTCGGGCAAGCCTTTGTGTGGGCGTGCAGCGCGCCATTCCTCTGCGTAAACACCTGAGCGTGGTCTCACAGGTCAGGGGTCCTTGAATGTTTTCAATGGCCCTTTCTAAGCAAAGGGAAATCATAAACCCTGGCGATGCCCGCACAGTGGGTCGGCTGTCTGTGAACCAGTTCTTAGGTGGGGAGCACCTCACATCGTGCTTATTCAGCGGTTGGGAGGAACGTGGGGCTGCGCTCATGCTTTGCCTCCACGTCCGTGCATGGAAGTGTGCCAGGGAATCAGATGAACTGCTCTTACCACCCCAGATTCGGGGACTAGAAGCTCGGCTTCCCTTCGGCAGCGCAGGTTCCCCTCGGATGCTTCTGTGCTCTGCCGGGAGTTGCATCAGGGCCCCTTGGGTTCTTCCGTCACGAGCACTGCTTCTGGAACAGTCAAGGTGCAGGATTCCCGCCCCCAGTGCAGCTGCAGGATTTCCTCAGGGCGGCATCTGCAGGCAGTGGGTGGCCTCCTGCCTTCTTGGTGATGAGCAGTGAAAAATGCCCGCACTTCGGGTGCCTAGCACAGGTGCATTAGTGGCTCTTTGTGTTCCTTGTTTGAATAAAAGCCGAGAAAACCATTTTGCCTGGACTCAGTTGTTTCCATGCCAATCTGCTGGAGGTGGGACGGTGGGAGGAGAGAGCTGCTAGGGCAGGTTACTGGTGTCTGAGAGATAAGTTTGAAGGCTTGGGTTTGTGTTAGTGTAAGCAAGGTGTCCTAAGTGGCCGCAGCCTTGCTCAGACATGGGAGGAGCAGACAACGAACACCGGGTCCCCCAGTTTAGCACCGCAAAGTATCGCAGGTTCTATCTGGAATATGACACCTCACCAGTCGCCGTGGACGTGCAAGGAAAAGCTGCTGCTTACTGGCAAAGCACCTGAGCATAATCAGACCGACGCCCTCTGCTCCACTGCTCGGTCACGAAGGGCAGCAGGGTGATGTCTGCCTCCGTGTCTGGCCTCTTCTGCAGTGCCGACTGCCTCTGACCCCAGTACATGTGCTGTGAGGCTTGGATTCCCATTAGGAGTGAGTTCCAGGATGGCAGGAGTGTGTGTGACTGTGCACGTGGGATGTGCACGTGTGCAGTGAGGAATGTGAGTGTGAACTGTGGGTGTGGACTGCAAGTGTGAGTGGTGCGAGGAGTATGAGTGAACTGTAGGTGTGGACTGTGCTTGTGGAGTGTGCACGTGAACCGTGAGGAGTGTGCAGTGTGGGCTGTGCGCGTGGAATGTGTGCGTGGGATGTGGTGTGGTGTATGAGGGTGGATGTGGAGTCCTTGAAGTGTGCATGTGGAGCGCATGTGGTGTATGAGTGTATTGTGGAGTCCATCCATGGAATGTGCACGTGGAGTGTGCATGTGGTGTATGAATATGTATGTGGAGTCCATATGTGGAGTATGTGGTAGAGTGTGCACGTGGAGTGGGCAGCACAGGCAGCAGCTGTGGGTTTCGTGTGCCTCCTCTTCCATCTTGCTCAGTTCTGATCCCTCCTCAGTGTGATCCTCCCAGAGCACTACACCTCCCTTCTCCTTAGGTGGGGGTGTGACACACCTGCTCTCTCTGCTCAGTCTGCTCATTGTCTCCTTCTGGAGCCAGCTGCTGAAAGGGACCACCCTGCTTTGCTGTCCCGTCAGCTCTGCCAATCTGGTCTGTGCCCCCCCCCCCCGCTAGCCTCCTTCCCTGCTCCACAAGGCTCTGGGGCACCTCCTCTTCTGGGACCGCCTGTGCAGGGTAGGACTGGGAAGGGCCTTCTGCTGCCTGATAGTCAGGTTTATGGGTGTGTGGGGGGGTGTTCCTGTCAGGTATCTGATTATTGGTTTCTCCTCTCCTTCCCTGACTGCTGATGAGTCTATTTGACTCTCTGTCAATAGCCTTGAGTAAAGACCCAGCTCCAAGGGATGCTTGCAGTGATTAAATCTGGATTCCTTTGGGAAGAGATTGCAGAAACAGCAGGCAGAGGGTCCTGAGTTGATACGAAGGGATGCTCTGAGACACCCCCAGCCTACCTTTGCAGCTGTCCTGAGCCCTCCCATTGTTTTCCTCTCGTCCTCGGCCTCTGGATGCTGGAATAGGGGGTTCACAGTGGGTGACAGTGCAGGGATGTGCCTGGTGCCCAAAGCTGCTGGTGCTAAGGAAGGAAGCATCTTGCTTAGCCCACAAGCCAGCCCAGTTCCAAGTAGCTGCCGCAATGTTGAGTAGCCCCGCTGGGTCCCATGGTTGTGCCCATCTGAATGTTGGATCCTTCTTTAAAATACAGCTATGGGGGCTGGAGAGATGGCTCAGGGGTTAAGCCTCTGCCTTGCAGGCGGAAGGTCCTGAGTTCGGATCCCAGATCCCACGTATAGACGCCAGGTGGAAGTGGGGGCGACCTGCGTTTCTGGTCCTGGTAGGGCAGAGCCTGTGAATCCGGGGCGGAGGAAGTGGAGGCGTCCATGGTGGTTCCCAAATTCGTCCGTGGTTCTACACACACACAGACACACAGGCGCGCACACATACATATGCACACACAATTGAATAAATAAAAATAAATAAATAAATAAAATAAAATACAGCTATGGGCTGGAGAGATGGCTTATGGGTTAAACCTCTGCTTCACAAGTTCAGATCCCAGGTTCCACGTAAACAAACCAACCAACCAACAACAACAACAACAACAACAAAAACTGTCAGGTGGAAAAGGTGGCTTGTACTTCCTGCCCTAGATGGAATCTGAGAAACCCCAGAGTGAAGCAAAAAGAAGGTAGAAGCAAACCAGGATAATTCTTGAGTCACCCTTGGTCCTCCACAGGGACACACACACACACACACACACACACACACACACACACGAGTAAAAAAAAAATCAGTCATTTGTGACTTGCTTTATCACGGTGTTTTTAAAAGAGCTGCTATTACAGAGTGAGGTTTTTGAGCAGATCCTTACTAATTCAGGAGTCTTTTCACTCATTGTTAGGTGAGGACAAGGTTTGGCCATGTGGCACAGGGCAAAAGTAATAATAGTATTAGTAAAACTAAAGTTTCACTTGCAGCGAAATTTCCACAAGTAATCATGGGGAGATGTTCCCTTGGCGAAGTGATCCTGTGCAGACGTGAGTGCTAAGTTTAGACCCAGCGGGGCTACTCACCATTGCAGCAGCTACTTGGAACTGGGCTGGCTTGTGGGCCAAGCAAGATGCTTCCTTCCTTAGCACCAGCAGCTTTGGGCACCAGGCACATCCCTGCACTGTCACCCTGTGAACCTCCTATTCCAGCATCCAGAGGCCGAGGACCAGAGGAAAAAAAGCCAGCAAGGTAGCATGTGTGCCCCTAACCTTAGCATTGTGGAGGGGGACAATGTAGAGATGTAGAGCCATGGAGCTCTGTGGCCAGCCAGTAGAGCCAATCAGTAAATTCCAGGTTCAGCTGGAAACCCTGTTTCAAAATAAAGTGGAAAGTGTTTGAGGAAGACAGTGTTGTTTGCTGCCCCCTCCCTAGACAGACAGACACACAGATGTCCAGAAGTAGTTTTTTCCAGAGTAACAAGTCAGGTGCTTCAGATAGCAGGTTGCTGGCTTCTACTTTATCTACCATGCTGTCTGTGGATTCCGTTTTGTGGCTTTTTTACTGTCCATGATAGCTGCTAGAGCTTCCGTCATTTGCATACCCTTCATCTTTCAGAAAGGAAGAAGTAAGGGCCCTTCGAATGTCTCCTCAGAGTTACTGTGCACCTTCGCTGTGAGGCAGAGAAGTGTGTGGGTGGCCTGCTATCCACATTTTCAAAAATGAGGATTCCCTTATTCAGGTGCAGGGTGGAGGAATGATGGGTAGAGGCTGCTCAGCCTCGGCATCATCGGCTGCCCGGGATCAGCTAGGGTTGTGCTGCTGCACCCAGTGGAGATTTGCTTGCTTGGGCATTTTCTTCATTCCTGAGTTGGTTCTCAGTGTGAGGCATGCTAGTATGCTCTGACTAGGAGTAAGTATGCGTTACGGGTGTTGGAGTGGGCTCTGCCCTGGGGATGAGCACCACCCTGGGGTGGGGGGAGGTCTCAGAGGCACTCTAGTGCCCCGAGGCGTGCGGGAGACAGGTGATGTTTTCTATAGCTGATGCAGTGGTGGAAGGAGGCAGCCTTTGTTCTTGGCGGGACCAGACCTGACGGTTCTTTTATATCTTCTGATTTATGTCCTCTCAAGTTCCTGCCTGTAGACATTTATATTATATTACAAATTAGAAGCATTGCCTTAGCCTGGACTCGAGCTATTTATTAGCATTTCTGAGATGAATTCAATAGGCAGAGGTTGCTCAGAGGCTCATGGGCTCTTCTAGATTAGATGTGTAGACTCTGGGCTTTCTCAGGTGAATGGTTCTGTCCGCTTCTGAGAGAGCACCGTGGCCCTGAACAGTGCTAGACAGGTTTTCTTGGAATAAAAGAAACTGGTTCTCACTGGGAAAGGGCACCATGCGGGACTGAGCGTGGGCGCAGGATGCCTGCTGCTGGCGACACAGACTTGTGTCTTCCTCACCTCTGTTCTGTCTCTGCAAGAAGGGGACCAGAAGCACTCGCTTGAGAAAGCCGCTGGGAGCGGTGTGGCTGCAGTCAGAGGAACTGCTGTGCCGCTTGCGTTCACCCCGCGCCCTTTGCATGCAAACCCCACTCATCTCCCATGCTTCGTGTGGTTATAGTTAACATTCCTGACGTGCAAAGACTGAACGTATTTACAAGGGACCGTGAAATGTCTGGTGCATGTACACATCGACAGTGTTTTGTGTGTGTGTCTGAGACAGTCCAGGCCTGCACGGACCTTGAGATTCTCTAGCCTCAGCCCCCAGAACTGGGGTCACAGGCCCATATTATCACTTCTGGCTCTGAATACGTTTTGTCAGCATTTATCAGCTGCACAAAGCAAGCAGTTATGATATGTCCATCTATACAGTAGCAAGCACACTTTGATCTCCTCTCATCATTCTTTCATCTTCCCTGTGGAGTCGTGTCACTCCCCCATCCCCGCCTCAGTGCAGGAGATCCCCTTCACCATCACTTCCGAGGCCCCTTTCCCAACTCAGTGTAATGTTTAGTTAGTTATGCATTCATTTACATCGTTATTTATTCATTAATCTTTGAGACGGGGACTTGCCATGTGGCCATGGCTGGCCCAGAACTCTTGGCTCGAGTGTCCTCCTGCTTGAACCTTCTGGGTAGTAAGGACGACTGGCACTCACTGCTCCTAGCATGTGCCCATCACTTGAAACTCCCTCCCTCATCCCTCCCTCCTCCCTCCTCCCTCCCTCCCTCCTCCCTCCCTCCCTTCCTTCCTTCTTTCTCTCTCTCTCTCTCTCTGTCTCCCCCTCCCCCGTGTATGTGTGTGTGTGTGTGTGTCTGTCTGTCTGTCTGTCTGTCTGTCTGTCTGTCTCACAGGGCACTGTGTGTCCTGTGGAGGACCAAAGGTGACTTTGGGAATCATGCTGGATTGCTTCTACCTCCTTCTTGCTTTGTTCTGGGATTTCCCAGGCTTTACCCACCAGGACCGGAGGTTCAGGCCACTACTGTTTCTGCTTGGTGTTTTTATGTTGGTCCTGCCATCTGAACTCAGGACCTTCTGCTTGCGAGGCAGAGTATTAATCCCTGAGCCATCTCTCCAGCCCTGCTTGTGATTTTTGAGATGTGCAGGATGTTGCTTTCTGCATCTGCTCTGCACTGCCGCTCAGTATCTCATCCCAGCTGACTGTAACTTAGCTCTCAGCACCTTCCCCATCGCTCCTTGGTCAGCTTTCTCCAGGGACTCAGAGCTATCCAAAGAGGATCGAAGTGCTTAGTATTCAATACTCTCTATTGCTGCAGCTGTCAAAAAAGAAAGTGGGGGTTGGTCACAATACAGTTTCATATTTGAAATCCTTTCTTTAGATGGGTACTAAATTTCTTTCTGCAATCTGAGGCACATGATCTACCACTACACCGAAATGTCAACCCTGTCAACAGAAATCCAGAAGTTTTGGAAACTTAATTTTTGTAATTTTTCTGTGAAGTTTTTCCACTTGGCATCCAAAGCAACTGCAAGGGGCACAGACTATTTATAGAATTAAAAACAAGAAACCAATGAAGCTGAGAGAAACAGGTGTGATGGTGGTGCCTGTGCTCCTATATAGCCCAGGCTACATAGTGAGATCACTATCTAAAAAAAAGAAATTAAAGAAAAAAAATCTGATGTGCCCATTTACAGATGAAGCATAGAAGCATGTCTGTGTGTGTTGGCCCCCACCTCGCTCTGTAACAGAACAGTCCTGCTGTGGGAACCCGTGGGGCCCCAGGGTGCCCAGGTGGGCTTGCGAGCCCATCCTCGGGAGTCACTTCCTCTCCCAGCTGGGCCGGGGCTTCCGTTCAAGGATTCAGGGCAGGCCAGGTGGCGACTCCGTCTGTAGCGCAGATGCGTGCAGCTGGCAGCACAGACAGCAGCAGCAGGAGGAGGAGGAGAACCCCTCTCTGTTCTGCGTTGTCTGCCTGCTGCAGCCCTTTCGGGGCTGCCGCTGATGTGCCTGCTGGTGCTGGGGCTTGGAGGAGCGATGAGTGGTAACCACGGTTAAGTTCACAAGGCGCTCTGCAGCGTGCGCGTCACCAGTCAGGGGCGGGAGACGGAGGCGTGCGCACCCTCCTGCTCACACTGTGTTGCCAATAAGCTCCAACAGAGAGGGCAGGCTACACCACTAGTGCTCCTGAGAGGCAGGAGGTGCCATCCGCACCCCTCCAGTGGTTCACGCGCACGTCCTTAACAAGAGATAAAGTTCCCAGTATTCACCCCTGTCTGCTGACCGAGGGACACTGCTGCTTCAGTCCTGCCACGACTCCCACCCAACAGACTGTGTCCTCAAGCTGGATGAGAGAGAGGAGAAGAGAGAGGAGAGAGAAGGAAAGGAGAGAGAGGAGAGAAGAGAAGAGAGAGGAGAGAAGAGAGGAGAGAAGAGAGAGAAAAAAGAGAAGAGAGAAGAGAGGGGAGAGAAGAGAGGAGAGAAGAGAGAAGAGAGAAGAGAAGAGAAGAGAGAGAGAGAAAAAAGAAAAAAAAAGGAAGAAGAGAGGAAGGAGAGAAGAGAAGAGAGGAGAGAGGAGAGAGAGAGAGAAAAGAGAGAGAAGAGAGAGAGAGAGAGAGAGAGAGGAGAGAGGAGAGAAGTAGAGAGAAAGAGAGAGAAAAAAGAGAGAGAGAAGAGAGTGGGAGAGAACGCATATAGAGCCGAATAGAAGGCTACAGAGAGAAAGATAGAAAGAGAGAAGCGCGATATCTACAGAGGAGCTGTGAACGAGCCTCGCCCGAGTCGCCCGCGCGTCGCCTCTCGCTGCTCTTCTCCCCCCTGCCGTCTCTCCGCTCGCGCCTCTGCACCTCTCCTCTCTCCCTCGCCCACCCTCCCAGCCCTGACCGTGCTTGCTCCCGTCACATCGCATGTGCTCCGGAGCTACTCAGGAGCTCTGCGTTTCACCTCGTGTAGTTCTTGCTGACTAGGACGCTTGCTCTTACTCTGGGGACGTCATAAGCCTCACTTCAGAGAACTTTGTCCTGCTTAAAGTATCTAAGCAGCTTCCCATTGGTCCAGTGCAAAGTCTCGGCTCTTCAGTGGGCGGAAGCTTGCTTTTGATCCCGTCCCCTCGGCCCCCACAGTCCTCCTGGACTCGGCCCGACTTTGAACTTTTTGGTACTGTGAACCTTTCCTCCAGCTTTGCTGGGCCAGCTCTCCTCTGCCCTCGACCCCGGCTCACATTTCCATCTTCCCTTTGATGGCATTTCCTTTGGAAGCTGTCCCCAAGTCTTTAATCCTGACCACCTTGAAGAAGAATAACATCAAAATCAGCCCCCGGGAAGACGCCGGCCTCTTGGTCCTCCCACACGCTTGCCGCCGACCGTGAGGCCGCAGACGCTGCCTGTTGATCGGATCCGTGCGGCCTCTAGGCTTGGAGGACAGGGCAAGGCTTGAGGTTGTGCGTGGTCCTTCTTCAGGTGCTTCCTACGGAGAGAGCAGGAGACAGGAGAGAGCAGCCTTACGAAGCCCGCGCCCCAGCAGGAGCACCTGGGCGGCTGAGCTCACACAGAAGCAAGTGCCGGACAGTGCTCCCCCAAGCCCCTTCTGCCCTGTACCTGTCACACCAAGGCCTCTGCACAACAGGCATGGGAAACTTCCGGTGACAATCTCAACACCTGAGATCACCACAGTGACGGCAGCAGAGGAGGTGCCCGCAGAGCTAAGGGGGGCCAGGCAGGGTTCAGAGAGGGAATCCAGTCAGAGAGGAACCGTAGGTGGAGAACTGTAGGTGGCAGGAGCGAGGCACCTTTGCACTCAGCAGACAGCGCTGCGCTGCCCGCTGCGGACAGGGCCCCTGCTCGCTCCTGTGGACATGGCCATGGCCATCCCATTTGTCACCCGAGCTGTCGCAGTCACCTCCTAGCGCAGCATGCAATGGTGAGTTGACCTCAAAACGCTGGAACACTCCAGAGCTGGCCTGAAAAGTGACAAGTGAACCTGACAAGTGTGACTGGGCAGCAGAACCCCCCCACGCTTCATGCTGTGTGGGCAGCAGAGACGCCCCCCCCTGCTTCATGCTGCGTGGGCAACAGAGACACTCTGGCTTCATGCTGCGTGGGCAGCATAGACCCCCTGGCTTCATGCTGCGTGGGCAGCAGAGACCCCTGGCTTCATGCTGCGTGGGCAGCAGAGACACTCTGGCTTCATGCTGCGTGGGCAGCATAGACCCCCTGGCTTCATGCTGCGTGGGCAGCAGAGACCCCTGGCTTCATGCCACACGTTACTCCTGTTCTCCTCTGCCAGAGAGGCCAGTGCCATCCAAGCCCAGCTTGGTGAACCAGGGAGTTTGGGGCGGGGAGCGGAGGCGTGACATACAGGAACATGGGTGACTTGGACAGCCGCACCAGGAGAAAGCCCCAGTAGGGGAGACAACCTGCTAAAGCCTTGCCTCTGGATCCCTGCGCAGCTTGTAGGAGCCACTCGGTGCAGGGCCTCCTGAGCTTTGCTAGTGTCTTGTTTCCCCAGTCTACCACCTCCTTCCATAAGAGATATTTCAGTATGAAGGAAATAGTGGTTGTCACAGTTAGGTGCAGGTGACAACTTGATAGTTGGAGGTTTGCGCTCTGGGCACATTTGTAGAGAGTTGATGGTTGAGTTAAGCCAAGAGCAAACCTGCAGGAGATTGCCTAGCTGATGGGGAAGGCCTAGCCCATGGTGGGTGGGATTAGGCCCTGGAATAAAACACAGAGAGCTGGTTGAGAAAGTTGGCCTCCTTGTGTACACTTGGCCAGACATGCTGGTCTGGCAAGTAAGGATCGTCCCTTTCTTATCCGTCACATAGAGATGCTGTGGCCTGTTCCCGTGGCCCTGGTGTTGGTGCATGCTCTCCTGTCAAGCTGCACTGAGCCATGATCAGACGATCATAAGGGAATAAACCCCTTGCTCCCTTAAGCTGTTTGATGGTGACTTATCGGCAACCATGCAGACTGACTGCAACAGTGGTAATATTTCAAATGGACAAAATGACCACTTTGAAGAAAAGATGGGATTTGGGGGCTAAACTCTGAAGTTTCTACAGGAAGACAAACCTGAAGGATGGGCAGGAAACACCAGCGCCCCAGGCGTTGAGTCGGTCACGCGTCGGCTCCTGAGGAGCAGATGGGTCATGGACCCCTTGGATCCTGACACAAAGGCCCAGCACCTGGGATTCACAAAACCGCTGAAGCCATGATAGGACGGATACTCCAGTGGTGGGCAGCACAGCTGGAGGACCACCATTTGCACGAAGAAGCTCAGATGGCCACAGATCACACGCCTGTCCTGTCACTGTGGCAAGAACAGCCCTGACTGTGCGCAGGGACCACACGCTTGACGTGCAGGCATAGGACTCACATCCTCACAGATTCATAGCTGCTGAAAATGGGGTTGAAAAGGCAAGGAAAAAAGATGTCCTCACTCAAAATACAAAAATGGGTCTCAGACGTGAGCCAGGCCCAGGCCCGTGGCCAGAGAAATGCAAAGCAAGACCTGAGGTGCGAGTCATCGCTCACTCATGGGGTGCGGCACATCCCTTGGCAAGGCTGATGGGCTACAGAGGGACCCCCGGCTTCCCTGGGACCCCTTGGTGCTGCAAGAGTACTGATCTGCTGAGATCCTTGAAGGGGCTTCTTCAGATGCAGAAGGACGTGGCACAGGGCTGGGCTGGGCACAGGGCTGGGCTGGAGGCCAGGCAGGAGCGTTGGCAGGCGCTGGAGAAGTAGTCTGGAAGAAAGACAAACAGGATGTTGAATCTTCTTCAAGTTCTCTCCCTAGAAGAAGCTTAGTAAACACAAAGAAGGAAGTGTAGCTTTTTGGTGAAGAAGCCTGGCAGGGTATCAAAACCACGGAATTGGGGAGATCGAAGATGAATACCAGAGACCCAAGTTGAGAGGCAGATCTGAAAGCACTGGCCAGAGCTCTGGACTGGTTCACGACCATGTTCCGCCTTCTCTTTTCCGCTCCTGCGTCCGTTCTGGCTCAGTCCTTGGCTTCCTGCCCTTCCCTGCACTTGGGGCCTCATCTGGTAAGCAGGTTCTGGCTCAGGAACCCCGTGACGGTGCTGCCTGCCAGCGCGAGTCCCCATCCAGCCGCCCACCACCCCAAGTGCTTCCCTGTGCTGGTCTCACAGCAGCATCCTCATCTGTCCCCTCCCCTGGGCACATTGGTGGGTGAGTGTCTACCCTCAGTTGGCTCACGGCGGGCTCAGTTTCTGACGGAGACCCAGTGAAGACAGGCTGTGGGGAGCTCTTGGCGCTGTGGCGACGCTCGGCACGGCTCAGCATCCTCGTCATGAAGCAACAGAGGTTGCTCTACTTACTTACTTTATTGAGTGTTGTGTTGACCAGTTAGATAATGAAAAATGCTCTTTGCCGTTAAGCGAGCCATGCGGAAGACTGACTTCACACAAATGCTGCCAGGGTACTAAAGGGCTATCCTGTGCCAGACCCACCTTATTGGAGGACTGTAGTAGAACACCTGATTGCTCCAAGAAGTGCCCGTCCCCTTCCCTGGGCACGTGAAAGGAGGGATCGGGCGAGGTTCCCGGGGGCTGGCTGGCTCATCTGAGTGGACTCCTGCCACCCCAGTGCAGTGCGTCAGTTTCAGGCCCGACCTTAGCCCATACTTGTTCCTGCGCTGAGCGCAGTAGTCACAAGTCAAGCTCGTCTCCTTCCTTGGCCTCAGAGCCCTGTGTTAACCATTGGCAAGACATACAATGCCAATCTGGGGTGTGTGGGAGGTGAGAGGTCTGAGACAGGCTCTTCCCTGCAGCCCAGGCTGGCCTCAAACTCCCAGCAGGCCCTGGCTCAGTCTGTAGTTGGGGTTGCAGGCGTGAGCCTCCGCTCCTGACCCGCTCATTTTGTGTTCTAGTTTAGAACTCCCTCATTCTCTTCACTTCCAGCGGAATTAATGCTTTCTGCCATGTTGGGGATGGCACCAGAACTTTCTGTCAGAGAGACAAGATCTCTGCCACTGAGCTTTACCCCAGTCCTCATTTTATTTTTTGAATGTAGAAACTGATACGGATCCACAGGTCAAAAGTGCTTGAAAAGCTAACAAACACCCCATGTCCACCTGCCTCAGGAGTGTCAGGTCCTTCAAGCTGATCTTTCCTTTGTTTCTTTAAAACAGTGAGATGCGTGGTTATTTTCTTATTCTGGATCATTTTAAAAAATTGAGAGGGGAACAAAGTGAGAACACACGCATGATGCATGTTACAGAGCATGGAAGAGCTCAGAAGGCAACTTTTGGAAGTCAGTTTTGTCCTTTTACCATGTGGACCTCTGGGAATTGAACTTAGGTCATGAGATTTGTAAACAGGTGCCTTGCCCGCCAAGCCAGCACTCCAGCCCACTCTGGACCATTTTTATGCAAAAGACAGCATAGCACAGCACAGCACAGATATTTCCGCACTAAGGAACCTGACTCACGTTCCTGCGGCTCATGCTCCTGTGGCTCTCGACTTGTCTTTACGGGATCACCAGCGTGCACACGCAGTTCATTTTCGTATCAATAACTGCGTCTCTTGGTCTCCTAGGCTGGAGGCCTGTGAGCTTCTGTGGACAGACATGGTCCAATTTTCCTTCAAAGGGACTCAGACCTCTGTTATCTCCTTGGCCCCTAAACCAACCATTACCACTGTGCCTGAGGCTGCATGTGCCAAAGACACATTCAATATAGCGACCAGGTGGGACTTCCTGCGAGCTAGTGCTGTCTCCTCCTCCAGATGTGGTGCTCCCCATTCGAGGCGCATTAACTGGGAGCATCTTCACAGCCCTGAGGTGGACAAGCCGTGGCTCCCAGTCAGCTGGGCAGGAAAACACACCATCAGCACATGGTCACCTAGGGCAGTGGCCCTGCGAGGGCAACCCTGTGTTTCCTGCAGAGCTGGAAAGACTGGGACTACTGGCCAGTGCCTGCTAAGTAGATCAGTCTCACTTGGTTCTATAGAATCAGAATTGCTAGTGATTGGCTGTGGTTCAGACTTAGGCTAGTCTGCTTTGGATCCTTTAATGTGATTTGTTACGAATCTTGAGTGAAATGTATTGAGCAGGAAGCCCTAAAAGCAAGGGCTGCGAGGGCCAGAACCATAGGGTTGTTGCACCCACCACGTGCAATTCTCCCTGGTGGCCGCTCCTCTGTCTTACAGTCTGGAGAGCGCGGGGTACTGATCAGAAACTCCACAGCTCAGCCTCTCTGGGCAGCAGCTTCACCAAGTGTCCTTCTGCCGTGGATCCTCAGACCAGCCTTCTTTCAGAGTCTCTCCAAAGATATCTGTGTGGTCTCTGGTTCCCTCTTCCCATTTGCTTCTCCTCCCTGCACCCCAGCAACCTCAGCTCCCTAGACTCGTGTCCTTCAGTCTGCAGCTTGTCCTGAGCAGCCGTGTCTCTGAGTTGTTTCCTGCAGAACCCCTAGGGCTCCATGCTGAGCTTCTCTGCAAGTGCATTGTGTATCGGAATGTTGTTACAACATCCAGGGGGCAGAATCCCCATCTCCACTCCCCAGTCCCCCTTAACCTCTGTGCACAGTCGGGGTTGGTGTCTGTTGATGTGTCCAAAGTGACATGCCGCAGTCTCCCTGGCTTGTCCTGGTGTAGAAGAAAGAACATGTGTGCCGTCATGGACTCGGGGCCGCACCCGTTCATGTCATGGACTCGGGGCCGCACCCGTTCATGTTGTCACAGACTTGGGGCTGCACCCGTTCTTGTCCACGTAGAGAGGGACCCTGGAAGCACTGCGGGGCCTAGGACAAAGTGGGCTGCAAGAAAAGCAGGGAAGAGGCCCAGGACTGGGGTTGAGTTTGTCTGGAAAAGAAGCTGGCTGTTGGGAATTCTTCTGCTTGCAGGTAACCAGACTGTGGTCACGTCACCCGCTCATGCAGGTAAGCGTGCCCAGGGCGCTTGGTTCCCGTTGCTCTTGTGCTTTCCTGAGCCGGTTGCACTCTCTTCTCCTTCCCTCCAGCCTCGCGGATGGAGACATAGAGGTGCAGAGAAATTGGTCGTTTACCAAGGCCGTCAAGCTGCCACGTACTGGGGTTTTGCTGGCTCCAAGTTCATGCTCGTGGTCATTCCACCTTCTTTCTTCCACATAACAAGTTAGGAACCATTATGAAGTCTCAGCGTGAATGGTTACAGGTTAGGTTATATAAATGGTTGCCATTTGGGGTTCTGGGTAAGTTCTGGTTCCTTGGCTTTTCTCTCGTGGTGGTGGGATGGCTGCTGTGGCGCCAAACATTACACTGTCACCACTGCTGAGCTGAAGAAGGAGTAGGCACGTGTGTTTTTGTGGGCGAGCGGGGGCTGTGTCTCAGAAGCCTCACCGTGACTCCCTCTGCATCTGTCTGTTCAAATCTGACGTCTGGGGACTTAGCCTCTCTTTGGTAGAGTCAGAGCAGTCCAGGCCGAGTCTCCTTTTTTTTTTTTTTTTTTTTTATTTATTCAACTGTGCGCATGTTTGTGTGCATGTGCGCGCGTGTGTGTGTGTCTGTGTGTGTGTCTGTGTGCCTGTGTATGTGTAGAACCACGGACGAATTCGCGAACCACCATGGACGCCTCCACCTCCTTCTGCCCTGGGATTCACAGGCTCCGCCCTACCAGGACCAGAAACGCAGGCCGCCCCCTGCTTCCGCCTGGCATCTATACGTGGGATCTGGGATCCGAACTCAGGACCTTCTGCCTGCAAGGCGGAGGCTTAACCCCTGAGCCACCTCTCCAGCCCCCCAAGTCTCCTTTTGAGACGGGTTCTTCCTCCAGGGCCGTGGCAAAAATCAAGTCCCCGTGGCCTCTGCCCACGCAGCCCAGTGTGCTGAGGCCACAAGCGATGTTCAGGCACTTTGCCTGTCCTGGTCTGGCGGGCAGTAGGTCTGTCTGGGTAGAGGCAGCGACAGTGTCGTCTTACGCATAAACAGCACTGACCTTTCACAGCTCTGGGGAACCCATGGAAACTGGGCCTTTGGATAAAGGTATATTCCAGCGTTTCCAAGCACCTCTCGAGTGACCCCCGTGTGCTCGGATTGTATCTGAGCATGTCAAGGCGAGTGAGGCCTTTTGAGGTCAGTCAATAGTTGTCTGTCCCCAGAAGCCAGAGGCTGGTCAGGAGATGAGCACATTCACTCTTGTTCCCCCCTGGCAATATTATTATGACTTCTTCACTCACAGGAACATGCATCTTGTGGGGAGAGCTCTGCTCTGGAGCGGAAGTGCTTGATAAGCTCCAGAGATCACCCATTATGTCAGGTGCTGATGGCCGGGTTCTCAGATTTGTCCAGGGGTCAGTTGGGGCGCGAGGGTCCTGGGCATTTTGTTGCTGTTCAGAGAAACCAAAGGCGTTGTGGGCAGCAGCAGGCAGGCTGCCCTTCCAATACCAAAACTCGTATGCACAGTGGGGAGTGTGCGTGCAGTGTTTTCCCAGGCCTGACAGTCCTCACTTACCAGTACATCTGCGTTTCTAAACCACACCAAAGAGTTTTCCTGTGTGAACACCTCCCTAAGCTATGGGCCATGCCCAAGAAAGTGCTTCAAGTGAGAAAATGTAATCCACTTCTATTTTCTTCTGTCCTTACAGTGCTAAGAGCACTTTAGGAAAGTAAGTGGTAAAATAGCCGGGTTGGCGGAGGGGGGGATCTCACATCAGCGAAGCTGTTTTCAATGCTCTCTGATCATTTGTCTCTTTAAAAGCTTTTAGTGGATTTTTCATTTATTTGCCAACTTTTTGCCAGGGGTAATGTCATCTGTTCTTGTCGTCAGTCTTTGGCAGTATCATCTGTATTACCCCTCTCCCGCCATGTTTCCAGACAACATGTAATTTCATGTGTGTTTCTGAAGGTAATGTGGTCTCTATGTCATCTGCTCTATTAATCCGTGGCTTTAATAGTTTGTCCCTAATCCATTGCCAGCTTCTGTGTGTCTAACTCAAAAGCTGAGGTTCACCGATGGATGAAATAGTAGTTTGGTTTGTCCCATGAAATCTGGCGTCCCCTGGCCTTAGTCGATGCCGACCCAGTGGGAAAGTGTTGGCGTCTGTCCCTTGGTTGTCCAGGGTCCAGCTGTGTGGTCCTTCCGCGTGTGGAGCTCCTGGTCATCTCCCTGCGTCCTTCCTTTGGAGAGCTTGAAGCACATCGCGTGGGGGAGCTACATCAGCGCCTACTGTCCTTTACAAAATGAAGGGTGGGCTTCTCGCAGGTGATGGGTGTGTGCAGAAGGCTACTGCTGTCGTCGGGGCGCTTATGAGCTTCACTTCTGGTGGGCTGGGCCTGTTCACATTGGCTCCCTCGTTCTTTTGACGTAGGCCCCAGAGCCTGTGATTGCTTCTCTCTGGATGACAAGACGCTCTGCATTCATTTTGTACATTTTCTGCCTCAGTCCTGAGATCAGCCCATGTCTCACGGGGGTCCCTGTATTTTTTTCTTTAAACAAGAAGTGGTATTTAGAGAGCTTACCCCAGGTCCCAGGGCTTGCACCGTTTAGCACAGCCTTCTTTCTGTGTGCTTCAAACATAAAATCCCCAGCACGCGGGCACCAGCATTCTGCTCCAGCTTTGCCCCCTTTGACTCTACGCAGCAGTTTCAGATGTGACAGTGGCCCATCCAGGGGAGGCCAGGAGCCATCTCTGAAGTGCCTGCCTTTCCCTGGCATTGGGCAGAGGCGTGAGCATCTGCCTGGCATCACGGTCCCTTCTAACTTTTCAGCAGCCACCCATGTACATGGTGAAATTCATTTTTTTAAAATTTTGCTTATAGGGTGTGTGACTATGTTTCGTATGTGTGTATATGTGTGTGCTTGTTCTAAGGCTTCCCGGACTTTGCGTTCCAGGGCCAGGATTACAGACTGCCACCATATTTGCCCCACATTTTTATGTGGGGTCTGGGGATCCGAAGTCTTAGCCTTTTACTTGTGAGGCAAAAGCTTTAAACCCCTGAGCTTCTCTAGCCCTTGTTTATGGCTTTTAAAATGCCTTTGTAAAATGATAATTTTGTCTTGTAGTTGTGCAGAGCATTTCCGGCTGCAGAGCTGGGCGCAGGCGAGCCGTGCGCAGCTTCCGGCTGCGGCCCCCATGCTCCTCTCCTCAGCAGAGCCGCCTGTGCACGTGGACGTTCTGCTCTCACCCGCCTACTTCCTCTCTGAGATCAGTGATGTGTCGGAGTAGAACCACACGTGTCACCAGGACGAAGGCTGCGCTCTTCTCCGAAGCGATTCCTCAGGCCACACTGTTGGCATGCGGGCGCTGACTTGCCGCGGAGGTCTGCATGTCCCTATGTGTGGGGTGAGCTGTAGGTCACTTCGTGGGTCCCCTGACTTGCCCTCAGGTGCTGGTAGATGGACAGCTGAAACAACCAGGCCTGCCTACTGCAGAGCTGCCCCGGAGGACAGCAGCATTTCCTGTGCCCACGAAGGACGGAGTCCATGGCTGGGCTGTCTCCATCGTGGAGCAATGGCTGCTCTGCTCTTCTCTTCTGCCTTAGTGCAGGTGGAGGACGGAGGGCTTGTGGCTGAGTGACGCACGAAGGAGGAGGGAGTGCTGCATAGCTCACGCAAAGCTGCCTTTCTGGGAACACGGAGCTGCCCTGAGCTTGTCTTTCCCTCAGTGTCCGCCTTGTGTCTGCCAGGGCTCAGTCGGCTCAGAGCCCTCCTGTGTGCGTCCTGTGTTCACACAACCTTCTCCTTCCACGTGGTGGGAATCAAGGCTGTACTACTGCATGTCAGCGCAAAGAACCCCAGGCCTTTTGCCAAAACCACCAAGGAATCAAATCAGCATCCCAGAGATGCAGGGGGGCCGGCGAGCTGCAGCGCGGGACACGGGGACTTGAATGCCGCAGGGATCTCTGCTGGTAGGGCTGGAGCAACCGGAGAGCCCCGTGGATCAGCCTCCATGTCTTCTCAGGCCTGGCATTCCTGTGGGCACACACAGAGGGTCAGCATGCTGAAAACGTAACTTTCTTTGAAAGGGAAGTGAGCAAAATCATCTTTGCCAGTGAACATGACTTCTGACCCTTGGGCTGCTCGGCTGCTGCTGCTGCGTCTGCGGACGTCCACAGTTAGCGCTTGGGGTCGCCTGCGATGTGTGGGTGTGAGGGCGGGGCACCACCTCCTCCGGAGCCCTCTGGCTTTCCTGGCATGCTTTCTTTGAGGCTGGAGCCTCCCGTTGGGTGCGGTGCCAGCTGAGGTGCCCATTTCTTACCGGTGCAAGGCCTTGGGTGAGGCATGGCCTCCCTCTTGGCATCTGGTTAGCATTCTAGATGCCGTCTTCTCAGCAGTCTCTTGGCCGCGCTGAGATGGCATGAGCCGTAGCTGAGAGGCGGCCATCTTTGAGTTGTCTGTGAGCCAGGTCAATGGGTCAGGGTGCAGCAGGACGGCTGACCTTACGTCCAGTGAGTGCTGCTGGCCCCGTGTCCAGGGGCAGTCTTTGTACCCCTCCGTTCCACGCGGCTGGAGGCGTCCCTGTGTTCCCTTCTCTTCCTGCCTGGTGGGTTAGCACGCGAGTGTTCATGGGCAGCTGTTGGACAGAGCCCGGTGCAACCACCAGGAAAGGAACAAGGTTGCCCGGGGAGCATGGTCTAGACTAGAAGTCGTGTGGTGGCAGCAGTGGACGGCTGAGGTCGTTGGCACCCGTGAGCTCCTTGAGAGCCTTCCTGTCCTTGGGGGACGTGGCTTCCATGCCTGAAGGCAGACTTTGGGACTTGGGGTGGTGGTGGCCTTGCTTCAGCTGGGGGGATTTGCCTCTGTTGTTCTGGGGCCACCAAGCACAAGGACAGCTGTCATGCAAGTGGCTATACCAGAAACAGGAGGAGCATCAGGCCCCATGTGCCCTGCTTGGCCCTGTTGGCAGGACTGTGCTGAGACTGGAGGGTAGTGAGCAGTGACCTGAAGACTGGGCCTGGCCTTTGTCTTGGAAGTGCGTGCTGCCGTGTGCCAGCTGTGTATTTGGTTCTGTACCTCAGCTTCCGTCTGCTGCAGGTGGTGCTGCTGGCAGTGCCTCCCCGCATGGCAGTGGCAAAGGAAAAATGGTGCTGCCGGCTGCCACCCACCTGTCCAGGCAGCTCTCTGCCTCATATTTCTGCCTGTCGCTCACACGCAGGTGAGCCACGGCTGGTTCTGGTGTTTCAAGGAGGAGAAAGTTGAGGTTTGGTTTGGTTCAGTCCTTCCCAGGTGAATGGCTGGTGCGTTACTGATCTGAGACCCAGCAGAAGCCTTTCATGGAGGCTGGGCAGAGCAACGTGGACTCAGACTGCAGAGGTACCTGGCCAGGGCAGAACAGATGGGAGCCCCGATGGAGGGAAGTGGACCCAGGGCTGCCCAGCTGTATGGTGTGGTGAGCTAGATTCGATTTGTCTGCAGGTGTCTGCAGGGGACACTGATTCCTGCCCACTTAGACGCACAAAATAAGTGATAGTCTTTGTTCTGTTTCATTGTTCTTTGTTTATTAAGCAACTGGGGAGAGACACTGGTCTTGCAGTGATACCATAAGGTCAGAGGTCACAGAACAGCCTCTTACCACGAGACATTTAAGGAGAAACTGAAATGTGCTAATGGAACAGATAGAGTGTCTGTACCACATGACGTGTGCCCTACAGCTTTTCCTGTCAGAGCCTAGCTCACCATCTGTGTGCAGACAGCTGTATGGGGCTGGGCTCTTCTCCATTAATAGGAAGTAGGTATTAAAGTAAACGTGTCCAGACACGGCTTGCCACATGCTTTTCCCGGATGGCACCTATGTCCAGAGACAGGGTGTGAGGACCTATGCAGGGTCTTTTTCCTGACTGTGGCTCCACAGGACTGGACCACCTGTGTGGGAGGATGCGGCACCGCTAAAGTGGGTAGTGGTCACTCTGGTGGTGGTGGTGGTGGTGGTGATGGTGGTGGTGGTGGTCATGATGGTGGTGGTGGTGATGGTGGTGGTGGTGGTGGTCATTGATGGTGGTGGTGGTGGTCATGATGGTGGTGGTGGTCATGATGGTGGTGGTGGTCATGATGGTGGTGGTGGTGATGGTCATGATGGTGGTGGTGGTGGTCATGATGGTGGTGGTGGTGGTCATGATGGTGGTGGTGGTGCTGATGGTGGTGGGGATGCTGATGGTGTGGTGGTGGTGGTCATGATGGTGGTGGTGGTCATGATGGTGGTGGTGGTGGTGGTCATGATGGTGGTGGTGGTGGTCATGATGGTGGTGGTGGTCATGATGGTGGTGGTGGTCATGATGGTGGTGGTGGTGGTGGTCATGATGGTGGTGGTGGTGGTCATGATGGTGGTGGTGGTGGTCATGATGGTGGTGGGTGGTGTCATGATGGTGGTGTGGGGTGGTCATGATGTGGTGGTGGTCATGATGGTGGTGGTGGTGGTCATGATGGTGGTGGTGGTGGTCATGATGGTGGTGTGGTAGTCATGATGGTGGGGTGGTGGTCATGATGGTGGTGGTGGTCATGATGGTGGTGGTGGTGATGGTCATGATGGTGGTGGTGGTGGTCATGATGGTGGTGGTGGTGGTCATGATGGTGGTGGTGGTGCTGATGGTGGTGGTGGTGGTCATGATGGTGGTGGTGGTGGTCATGATGGTGGTGGTGGTGGTCATGATGGTGGTGGTGGTGGTGGTCATGATGGTGGTGGTGGTCATGATGGTGGTGGTGGTGATGGTGGTGGTGGTCGTGGTGGTGGTGGTGGTGGTCATGGCGGTGGTGGCAGTGGAGGCAGTGGTGATGCTGAGGATGGTGAGGATGATTCTGTTGGCAGTAACAATGATAGCAGTGGAGCTGGTGATGAGTTAGGGCAGCAGGGTAAAGGTCTGGAGAGCAGTGACTATCGGAAGGTGTTCATAAACAGAATCTAACATGAGGGAGACACAGGAAGCTTGTTAGAGTTGAGGGCGTGGTAGCCAAAGCAACCATAGTTTAGCCTTAAGTTCAGAGAGCATTTGAACAAAAGAGAGACCTTAAAGTCAGAGAGGAGGGCTGGAGTGATGGCTCAGGGGTTAAGACTCTGCTTCGCAAGCAGAAGGTCCTGAGTTCAGATCCCAGGTCCCATGTAAAAACACCAGGCAGAAATGGCGCGGCCCACACTTCCAGCCCTGGAGGGCAGAGCCTGGGAAATCCCAGAGTGAAGGAGCAAGGAAGTAGAAGAAACCCAGGATGATTCCTGAAGTCACCCTTGGTCCACTACAGGGACACATGTGCCCTCTGATACACACACACACACACACACACACACACACACACAGAGAGTGAATGAATAAAGTTTAAAAAAAAAAAAAGAGAGGAAAGAAGAGAGCCGCCATGACAGAATGATGGGAGGAGGTCTGGAGAGGCCCTGGGTGGGCATCTGTCTTATGTCCTTGCCAGGGAGCTGCTGGGGCAGCTGGGCAAGGGGGTGGGAGGTGAAAGAATGCCAGGGACTTAGGATGGGTCTTCTGCTCCCAGACTCCACATTCCAGCTGGGCGGATGGGGTGTGGTGGCTGTGGGCGGCTGGGGTGCTGACAGTCCTGAGCAGGTCGATGAGCCCAGCGGACGAGAGAGGCGGGCACGAGGATGGCGTGTGGTCACGTGGACGAGTGCAGGGGAGTGCTGGCATTGCAGGCCTATGCTGCAGCAGGGCACTTTTACTTTTGTTCCAACCTGTTTATTTTTTACCTAACACTCCAAGAAGGGAGGGGCAGGCCAGGCTGTAGGAAGTACTGGCCAAGGAGGAGGACTGGTCAGCTGAAAGGTCTCCCTGCTCCGCGTTCCTCACAGGTCCTTGTTTCCAGCCCGGGAGGAAGGGCCTGGGTGGCACTGCCTGAGACCCACACGGATCACACATCCTCCCCAGGCCGTGCAGCTTCAGAGCTCAACCTGACCCAGGTTAATGCTGGCATGATTTGTCCCCAGAGGACTGGTCTTGGGGAGGTAGGAGGCAGGTGGCTCTGGTCGTTTCGTCCCGAGGGGAGACCACCAAGTGGATCCCGACGGCCTTTGCCCTGCTCTCCTTCAGGGGCACTGGTGCGTCCTGAGCTGGCCTCCACTGCCTGCTGCCTACGCCGCCGGAAGCTGAGAGAGAGTCCTCCCACACCCCAGCTGCCCCTCTGGTCAGCAGCGCATCTACTCGGCCAGGACTTGGAGGCCCACCACAGGAGAAGTCACTGGGAGGGGTGCAGGAGCTGTCCGGCTTCCCTGAACCGTTCCCAGTTGCTCATTCTTCCTTTCCCCTCCTCTACCTCAGGCTCCAAAATTCCCCATGTGGATATGTGATCTCGTCTCGAGATGTGGCTGTTCAGGGGTAGCTCTGTGTACACAGGCAGCCGTCAGAGACTTGCTTTGTCATCGCATGCCAGCGAGAATGGCCACAGAGTCCCCAGACTACTGGATGTGTCTGCCTCACACTCTGTGGTTCTGAACAAAGCCTTCCGTGGTGACGTTTAATTTAGTGTCTCTCATTTCAGGCTCTTGAAAAAATATTAATTAACTCCTGCCAGTTCCCAGGAGGCTCATTATTAATACCCGAAGTGCCGTCTTTCATGTTGGCCTGTTAATGTGTCCTCTCAGCATGATCGGTGAGAAAACGAGGCTGGACCCTCTTGTATCCCACAAGACGAGGCCTCGTTGGGGCGGGGTCAGAGGTAGCAAAGCTCCGCTCTCCCTGGCACGCCCGGTGACCACAACCCTGTTGCCTGGGCTGTGCTTCCGGAGAACCACACTCTGAGGCGGTGGAGCTTCTTCAGTGGAGCCGAGACTTCCCAGTCCTGGGCTCCAGCTGTGCTCAGGAGCCCGGCCTGGGGAAAACTGCCTGCCGTGCAGGAAGGAAGTGGGCTAGAGGCCTCCCCGTGCTCCGAGCAAACCCGGAGTAGCCTGGTCTGTTGTGCCCAGGGCGCTGAGGCTGTAGCTCTGAGCTCGTGTTCTTTTGAGTTCCCTCCTTATTTTTGCCTGCTCACATCTTAATCACATCTTAAACTGTGCTTTATTAAGAGTGAAGAGGTGTTTATTTTGATTTACAGAAGGCCAGAGTAAACTATCTGTCAAAGTGGGATGTGGTACGTCTCCCTGCTTGGCCAGAGTAGCATTTAGCAACAACAAGAAGATTTAGAAACAGACAAGGTTGGTTCCTGCAGGTCTCATCAAGTCAGATCGTGGTTATGTCCCTTGTCCCGTTGGGGGCGGTCCACAGGTGGAGGGACCTGTTTTCAGTGCATGTAACGGAAGGCTCCAGGACCCCTCTGTGACCGCCGTTCGCCCTTAGTGTCTCTGGAATGGGCCTGCTCGTGGGCATGTAGTGTTGCAAGCATGACGTCTGAATAAGCTTCCTTTTGAGGATGGGGTGAGCTCAGTGGTGGAGCACTTGGCTAGTATGTTTGGTTTGGTTTTGGTGTTTTGACGTCATGTCATCCCATGTGGCTTAGACTGCTCAGTCTTAGCTGGACCTGTAGCCTCCACATTGCGCGGCAACTACCGTTTCATTAGCCAACTTCTTGTTTTATGGCACTGAGCAGAATCCCAGTATCCAGAGCACTGAAGCAGAGTCTGGTCAGCCTTGCCCAAAGCACAGGTGGACGGTGTGCCAGGGACCATGCATGGGTGGTGATTCTCTCGTCGGTTCGTGAGCTGTCTTTAGGGGCTGGGCTGTGGGTCGATCCACGTGCTCGAGCATGGAAAGCACACGCCCCCCACTCCTAATGTGAAGAGTGAAGCTGGGGTGCTTAGCCCCGAATGCCACCCCAGGCACCACTGTTCCCATGGCAACGCCCAGAGTTGTTGACAGTCATTACATCAACTTTGATGTCACATAGAATTTCATCATTTTGATTAACATGTTCCCTTACTAATCAGTATAATTAATGTCACCAAAGTCTGATTATCACCCAGTAGCTAGTTGCCGATGACTGTGGCGAGGCTGTGGAAGTGCCATGAAAATGTGCCCTGCACGGCGAGTCCTGAGCAGCAACTTGCACGGAGGACACACGGGGGTCCTGAGCAGGGACCTGCACGGAAGACACACGGGGGTCCTGAGCAGGGACCTGCACGGAAGACACACGGGGGTCCTGAGCAGCAACACAGGGGTCCTGAGCAGGGACCTGCACGGAGGACACACGGGGGTCCTGAGCAGGGACCTGCATGGAAGGGCAGTATCAGCTCCACAGATAGAGGCTCAGTGAGCCGCAGAAGCTTCCTCACATCTTCCCTGTGGACGGCCGGGATGGAATCTTATGAAGCTCTGCACTCTGCACAGACTCTTGCAAACATGTGGAGAGATGTGGCTGCACGTCTTGGGCAGTGCTGACCCCCTGCCCAGGTTATGTCAGCACCTTACCCTCCTTCTCTGTGCTTCTCTGAGCACTTACTTTTCTCACAGGGACCTGGCTTTCTGCGGGCCAGCATGGTTCTGGTCGAGCCTCACCCTCTACACGGGCAGTCACCTCACCCTCTACACGGGCAGTCACCTCACCCTCTACACGGGCAGTCACCTCACCCTCTACACGGGCAGTCACCTCACCCCTACACGGGCAGTCACACTGACACGTGTTTACTGTGGTCGCTCATTAGCTCTCTCTCAGGCGCCTGTGCCACTATGTCGTTTTACTTTATGAGACGCGTCTTAACCTGAGCTGGACGCCCCAGAAAGGTCTGCTTTGCGGTGGATCTACGTACACAAGTGCACCTGAGTGTGTGAGCCCACAGGGGCCCAGAGGTGGTATCAAGAATCATCTCCCGTTGATCTTCCACCTCGTTGTTGTGTGCCGGGGCCTCTAACTAACCCTAAAGCACACCATTGTGACTAATCTCGCTAGCCAGCTGTCCTGGGGGTCCCCAAGTCCCATCTTCCAGGCCTGGAATTTGTGGGCTACCACACCTGCCCGGCATTTTACTTGGGATCTGGGGAGCCCAGCTCAGCTCCCTTTACATGTGAGGCAAAGGGTTTAACCACTGAGCCATTTATCTTCCAGCCTCTGGAGAAACGTTTGAAAATCTTTCCCTAAGCTTTCATATTTACTCATGAATTGAAAACCACTTGTCTTCATGTGTGTAATTAGATGGGGCGAGACATGGCTGTCCTCACGGGGCTCCCTTTGTGCCAGAAGCCGAGTGACTTTCAGAACCTGAACAGCCCGCCCAGCCCCTTCTCTGCTTTTGTTTTAAAGCCTTGGCGGTGCTGGCTGACGCGGGTCACAGCGGCTCCTGCCCCACTCGCGACTCTCTCTCTGCTGGTGTTCGATGCTCGAGCCTTCTTCAAGCTTAGTTTGTTTCATTTGAGACGGGGTCTTGAATTCAGGATTCCCTTGCCTCCTCTCCTGAGTCCTGGCATTATGGGGGCTCACTGCTCCCCCGGCTGCATTATTGCGTTTCTTCCTGAAAGTAAATATAAAGAGTTTACTGACCTGCATCACAGGGGAACATGTGCAGTGCTTTAAGGTCACACCACGATGCCCATCATAGGCCATTCACGGTCCTATTGCCCGTGTCCTCTGTGTGGTAAGAGACCTTAGCACTGCCCGTGTCCCCTGCTCTGTGCAGGGGTTGGGGTGAAGGGGTGTCCTCTGCTTACCATGTGCCCCTCCCCCAAGTGCTCTCACGCTCACATGCACTGCCCAGGAGGCTGTCGATTTGTTCCGACTCAGTACCCTTGTGACTGGTCAGCCCGGGGTCTGCCTGGGCCTGCCCTCAAGTCATCACGAGGGAGCTTTAGAGCACAGTGACTGTCCGCTGCTCGCTGGAAGGCCGGCCGTGCGGCTCTTACTCTCACCCAGTCTCTGCAGCACGCCACCTTTCAGCTGAGCTGCAGGGTTTGAGGCCCTCCCCCCACTGTGGGATTTTCTTTCTTGATGTTTCTGTTTTTTTCTGTGAGTCTTTCCCCTTCTCCCCGGGTGGACCTCCACAGCAGCTTGTCTCATTTTGTCAAATAGCCTGTTGGGATGTTTCTTGGGCATGACTCTGGGGAGAGCCGACATCTTCAGAACACTGAGTGTCTGCGAGGCAGGACGTTGGTTCTTCTGTGGTTTTGCATCTCTGTGGAGTGCTGGCAAGTCCCCGTGACGGTGTTTCACACATGTCTTCTGATCCGATTCTTACTTAATCAGTGTCACTTTGTTCCCCGAGATCCGGCCCTGCCCAAGGCGGGCTTTGAGGATCCAGCCTGAGCAATGCACTGGATGCCAAGCAGTTGACTATCTGGCGATGGCAGACACAGGTCTCTGCCTCTGTATGACCCGTCCTTGCGGGTCCTTTGAGGATGTTATCTGTGCTGCATGTTCTAGAAAGGTTCTCCTCAGTCTCCTGCCTTTGAGAAACACAGCACCTGTGTCCCGTCTGTGGCCCCATGTGACAGCCACGCTGCATGGCTACTGTTCATGCTCATTCTCAGTGAAATGTACTGCATGAGTGCACTGCCCACTGCACCAGGATGACCAGTGCTCCCTTCCTCCACGCACGAGTGCACTGCCCACTGCACCGTGATGGCCAGTGCTCCCTTCCTCCACGCACGAGTGCACTGCCCACTGCACCAGGATGGCCAGTGCTCCCTTCCTCCACGCACGAGTGCACTGTCCACTGCACCGTGATGCCCAGTGCTCCCTTCCTCCACGCACGAGTGCACTGCCCACTGCACCGTGATGGCCAGTGCTCCCTTCTCCACGCACGAGTGCACTGCCCACTGCACCAGGATGCCCAGTGCTCCCTTCCTCCACGCACGAGTGCACTGCCCACTGCACCAGGATGCCCAGTGCTCCCTTCCTCCACGCCGAGTGCACTGCCCACTGCACCGTGATGCCCAGTGCTCCCTTCTCCACGCACGAGTGCACTGCCCACTGCACCGTGATGCCCAGTGCTCCCTTCTCCACGCACGAGTGCACTGCCCACTGCACCGTGATGCCCAGTGCTCCCTTCCTCCACGCACGAGTGCACTGCCCACTGCACCGTGATGCCCAGTGCTCCCTTCCTCCACGCCGAGTGCACTGTCCACTGCACCGTGATGCCCAGTGCTCCCTTCCTCCACGCACGAGTGCACTGTCCACTGCACCGTGATGCCCAGTGCTCCCTTCCTCCACGCACGAGTGCACTGCCCACTGCACCGTGATGCCCAGTGCTCCCTTCCTCCACGCACGAGTGCACTGTCCACTGCACCGTGATGGCCAGTGCTCCCTTCCTCCACGCCGAGTGCACTGACCACTGCACCGTGATGGCCAGTGCTCCCTTCCTCCACACACGAGTGCACTGCCCACTGCACCGTGATGGCCAGTGCTCCCTTCCTCCACGCACGAGTGCACTGTCCACTGCACCAGGATGGCCAGTGCTCCCTTCCTCCACGCACGAGTGCACTCTCCACTGCACTAAGATAGTCAATACTCTTCTTTTTACATGCCGTAGTGCACTGTCCATTGTCCACCCTGTGAGATGGTCAGTGTCCCCTTTCTACATGCAGAAGCCTTGGGCTACTTGTGCCAAACCATATGCTGCTCTCCCCAGCCTCGGTGTGCAGGAGGAGACCCCACTGTTCTGAGTGTGTGACAAAGTCTTCTTTCTCCTCACCGCAGGCCCGGTACAAGCAGAGCCTCGACCCCACGGTGGATGAGGTCAAGAAGCTGTGCACATCACTGCGCCGCAACGCTAAGGAGGAGCGGGTCCTCTTCCACTACAACGGCCACGGGGTGCCCAGGCCCACAGTGAACGGCGAGGTCTGGGTCTTCAACAAGGTGGGCCAACTTAAGTGTCAGACGAGGTCTGTAGTTTCCCTGATGCATGCGTGTTTCCTCCATTTAGCGTCTGCAGCAGCGATGCCCGAGCCGCTGGCTGTTCAAGCGTAGGATGACTGGGCAGAACCTCATGGCAGCATGGGTGGGTGGTGTGTCCTTAGAATGAAGGGCACTGTTCAAAGCACAGGGAATTCTCAGGCATCCAGTTGTCTGAGCAGAGGCCAGATTCCTTCAGTTCTTAGTTTTCTTTAGAGAATTAATGGTTTTCCTTGAAAATTAGCTGCCTCCAAAGCACCCTTCCCCCATCCTTCCCGGCTTGCAGCCTGTCTTCAACAGAGACTCCATGAACAAAGGGGAGGGGCCCACTCTGGGCTGAGTGCTGAGCTCCACCCTGTCTTCCCGGGCAAGATCTTTGGTTGCCTCCTGAGCACCCACCACACTGCTCCTGCCACCTTTTGCTCGGCGTGGTGGGCACCTTTGGAGGCACGTGGTGGGCACCCCTGGAGGTGCGTGGCAGGCACCTCTGGAGGTGTGTGGTGGACCCTTGCACACTTGAGTCTTGGCTTGGAGTCCAGCTCAAGGTCTCTGGCATCAGGACAACAGCCTCCCTGGCCTGTTTCTTCACAACAGAGGAGTTCTCGCCTCTCGTGAAAATGAAGACTGCATGGCACAGGTGCCTCGCCAGCCACCCAGTCAGGTGTCGCTCTTGTCCTCTGGCCTGGGCACTGTGGGACCTCGGAATGGGTTTCAGGTCCTTTCCCCGAAGGAATAGCAAGCAGGACGGAGGGCAGGAAGCAGCTCATCCTGCAGGGCAGGGCAGGATGACCAGCCCAGGGTTTTTATTGAGCGGTAAGTAGAGTCAAAGCTGCAGCTATGGGCAAGATGGCTGAGCAGGTGAAGCGCCTAACATCAGACCTGATGACCTGAGTTCCATCCTGGGAACCCACGTGGTGGAGGCCAGAACCCACCACAGGCTGTCATTGGCCCTCCACAGGACTGCTGTGAGGTGTGTGTGTGTGTCTGTGTGTGTCTGTGTGTGTGTGTCCCTTTAGCAATGACAAAGGTCAAATTTAAAGAATGTGGTGTGGCGGCCTTCAGGTATCTATCAACCAGTTCAGAAAGGATTTTTGAGTTCTCAGGTGCCAGTCTAGGACATAAGACTTCACCCCATCTTGTCTTCCTTCCTTTCACACTGCCATGCCAGGGCAGGGAAATTTGAGCTTCTCACCCCCCAGCTGTCCCAAGTCCAGTGGGCTGTTTGGGGTCATTGGTGTTTGGGGTCTTTTTCAGCGTGTGTCACATGCATTTGTGTTGATGTGCGCATGTATGTCGCATACACGTGTCTCTCTGTGTGTCATGTGTCAGAGGTCAGCCTTGGGGGGGTCTTCTGTGGCTTTCCATGTTACTTCTTGAAGCAGTCTCACTGAGTCCTGAGCTCTGTTTCAGCTAGACTGATGGAGCCACCGTGAGCCCTCGCCAGCTCCTGGCTGCTGCTGTCGTTGTGTGTGTGCGTGCGTGCACGTGTGGTATGCCACGTAGTACAGGTGGTCAGACAACAAGCCCGTGGAGTTAGTTTGCTCCTTTGTCTTCTTCAGGAGCTCCAGGATTTGAACTCAGGTCTTCAGGGACAGTGACAAGTGTCCACACGCCCTGAGCCATCGCACCGGCCCCAGCCCGAGACGTCACGTGGGTCCTCAGAGTCTGTCTTGGACAATCATGCTTGTAGAATCATGCTTATATTTTGGCTTGTGGCTTGAGGAGGTATAGTCCATCATGGCAGAAGACATAGTGGCAGGAAGCTCTGTGGTGGCTGGAATGTGTGGCAGCCATCAGTTCTGAGACTGAAGTGTTGCTGAGTTTTGACCCCAGTCTTACTCCCATGACTAATTAGCGCTGGCTCCAGGTCCTGGGCTCTCACAGCCTCTCCAGTCAGTGTCACCAGCTGGGGACCACGTGGCCAAACACATGAGCTGTGGGACACCTCACACTCAAGCCATAGCATTGGTGTAGGGCGGGTTTAGGTGGATAGGTTGGATCATCCTACTGGCGAGGACACACAATCCACGTGATCCCCCTGGGCGCAGGTGTGTCCAGCTGTTTCCTCCTGGCGGGCAGGACCCTTGGGCACAGGTGCCCGTCCGTCTGTTTCTTCCTGGTGGGCAGGACCCTTGGGTTCAGCTGCCCGTCCTGTCCTTCTGTTTCCTCCTGGCGGGCAGGACTCCCTTCCCCTGTCCGCATGCCTTTTGTGGTCTTGTGAAGGTCCGTTGCTCTGTGCTCTGCCACTGGCTGTGTTCTCACTTCACAGCTGCTTGCGGTGCCGTGTTCTGCCTTGTCCCCTTCCCAGCCCCTCCTGTGTGGTGCGTCGCAGGGTCTGTTCATGGCCCATTTTAAATAGCAGCCCTGTGTAGCTGCTCCTGCCCTCACCTGTGTAAATGCCTTGGGTTTGGTTGGGTTTCTCGCTTCCCCCTGGAGAGGCACAGTGTGCTGCTTCTGGTCCCTGGCACCTGTGAATGGCAGTGCCGGTACTTGCTGCTGGCTGCGTTCCCTGCCCAGCTGATGAGTCTTCACTTTGGACAGAGGCTCTTGGTGGTTCTCGTGAATTGTGGTGTCTTCTCTACATTTATGGCTCCCTCTCTGTTTGTGGGGTCCTCTGGCAAGCAAGTGCTGTGAACTTTGAGCAGTCACAGTTGTCCTCCCTCCTTCGTGGGAAAGGCTGCATTCTGCTGAACAAGTACTTTCCATATGTACGTCTTCCTAAAAGCTTGTATTTGACAGTTATAGTTGGGTCTTTTTGAAATGTGTGTGCGTGCATGTGTGCGTGTGTGCGCACACTTGTGGAGGCCCAAGGGTGACTTCCAGATTCATCCTGTATTGTTCTACTCCCTTTTTGCTTTGTCCTGGGATTTCCCAGGCTCTGCCTTCCAGAATGGGAAGTAATTGGTTCTTGCCATTTCCGCTTGATGTTTTTATGTGGGCTGGGGATCTGAATTCAGGTCCTTCTGCTTGTGAGTCCAGCAGTTGGGTCTTTATTGTACCCAGAGCTAGGTGGTCTGTCCAGCTCTGCCAAGCCTTTGCATCTGTTTGGTTTGTTGACATTCCCTGCTCACAGTGCCCTCCTACCTGGTCAGGGCCACGTCACGTCCACTCATGGCACTGAGGGCACCGGCTTCTCTCTTTTCTGACTTGTATGCTCCTTACCAATCTTGTCAGTTCCACTGTGACCAAAAGGTAGCAGACAGCAGCCTGGATACCTCCCTTGAGGACAGCAGATGCCACCACGCACGCTGTGTGGTGTGCAGGTCCCCGGGCACTCGAAACTCTGTCCTAAATGTTGTTCTGCAGAACTGACCCCCAACAGACATAAGCAGAAAAAGGGCCAGTCAAATCTAGAGAAGACGGCCTGGCTTTGTGCAGCTGCATAGTCCTCCAGAGCGTCCACACCCTTCTGGGTCCCCCAGTGCCAGGTCTGAGGGTCCTTTCGGTCCACTTCTCACTGCGTGGCTGGTGGTCACGTGCTGGGTGGCACTTGTTTTGTGAGGGCTGTTGCCGTTTAGTTGCTGGTTCTTTTTCCTTCTTTGGTGGGGACATGAGGCTCGGCAGCCTTTACCTGCTCACTCATGGTCTGTGCGCTCACCTCTTCCGCGCGTCTGCTTGGATCTTGGTGTGAGCCCAGAGCCTGAGTGTGTCAGTAAGTGCTTAGCCCAGGTTCTGTCCCGGGCCCATCTGAAACAGCAAGTGGTTTACTTGGTGGTCACTTCAGAATTCTTTGCGTACCTGTCACAGTCTAGTCCTCTCCCAGGTCTGTGTTCTATGAATACTCTTTGGTAGTCTGTGGCATGACTTCTTTGTTGAATAGACATTGTTTTTATCACGAAAATCTCAGACCAGCGTTTCTCTAGTGCATCCCAAGTTCTAGTTTACCATTTTTGCTTCTTCGTGAGTTTCTGTTAGACAGAATTTGGAAAAGCAAGTTGAGACTTTATGCTGTGCAGAGGTGACTGTAACTCCAGATAAAGTCACTCTGTCATTTCAGAATGACTCCTGAAAAGCTACTGGCAGCATTAACAAAAGGTCGTGGGCCACAGGCCACAGCCACAGTCCACACACGTCGAGATGAAGAGGAGCATCGCTCATGACAGGTGGGACAGCCCGCCCAGATGCAGCCCCCTGTAAGCACTTGCACTGCATTTGGAAAGTCAGCATGGGGAACCCAGGAACTGCAAGAAAACACCTTAGAAAGGGGTGTTAGTGGTGCGGGCATGAGCTGTTCCTGTCGTCTCTACACTGCGCTCTGGAGGCGCCACACAGGGACCCACTGTGGACAGCAAGCAGGTAGGCCTGGCCCGAACAAGCAAAATGGGCCTTGACCACAGACAGGCTGACCACAAAATTACCCAAAACTTGAAGAGCTAGAATTTTAGAATGTTGAGTTATAATCAATCTCACGAGTCCCAAATATTTAGAAACAAAATAGTATATGTACCAAAGAACTCAGAGTTAAAAAATACCTCAAGCAAAAGACGGAAACGTGATGCAAAAAGCAAGTGATGATAGAAACGTGGCATACAACGTAACTTAAGTGGATGCGATGAGGACGGAAGCTTGAGGGACCCCGCAGGAGCGTGGGAAAGGAGGGATGTTATGGCAGATGTGCAACTTTGAACCTTGGAAGGTTTCAAGGCTGAAACTGGTCTTCTGCCTTAGGAACAAGGTGGGGAAGGAAAAGTGAGAGCGCAGAGTGAGAGCTCCCTGTGGCCCCTCAGGCAGCAAAGGAAGGAATTTCACACCAGTGATTGTGCACTAGGAAGATTGACTTTAAAAATGCAGCCCTGCAGAAACTGACCGATGTGAAGTAACAGTTCTGCTTAGCCCTTTGCTAGCCAACGAATGGAGCTCAGATCATTCCGGGCATCTCCCCAGGTCTTTCATTAGCAGCTACAGTCCCAGTCTCTGGCATTGTGTCCGCCCCCCCCCCACGGGCTGGCTGTGGTCACTGATGGGTCTTGGGGTGGATCATTGATCTCATGTCCTGGTGTCAGCCGTGTGCTCTGTCATCTGGGGTCTCTGGGTGAACCACACATCAGCTCCATCTCCTCTGTAATCCTTGGGGAGGACGGGAGGCATCTTCCTCTGAACTGTCCCGTGCTCTGTCTTGATTTTTTCTGGTTCTCCTGGCAGCAAGGTTCTTGTGCTCTGAGCCCCACTATGTCTTGGGTACCCGAGAGGAACATCTGCCATTGTTGCCTCGTGATGAGTCTGTCATTGGGTCATTAAAACAGTGGGTTCATCTCTGACGCATACCTTTGTTTGTCTGGGTATTGTAGTCCCTGTGCTGCCTTGTGACCTGTCTTTAGCAGATCGTCCAGGATCTAAGTAACCACAGAGCCACCGTAATACCATGCAATCCCCTCACTAAGCACGTCTGCCTTAAAACTCATTCCATTTGTCAAAACAAAGCAAGTATGATTTTAAATAACACTGTAGGGAAATGTAAGGTTTAAATGCACTTCAATGAATTAGTCTTAACGGTATTGCAAATTCCACTTCTCTGCCCCCAGCAGTAGACCAAGCTCTGGGTTGGAGCATGTCCTTGGCTCTGCGCCCCTCTCCTGCCCCCCTCTCTGCCCCCTTCTGTCTGCATGTCAGGCAATTAACACCAGCAGCTGTGGCCATTAAGAATTGTGGCAGTACAAACCTTTGTCATCGGAGGAGCATCAGCGCCCTAAGCATGCTCCCAGATAGTCTGTGACCCTCTCCTCCTCCTCCTCCTCCTCATGCAGTGTGTGTGGGTGGGAGGGTCCTTCTTCAGCATGTTTCCCTTGTTCTACACAGGCTATCAGACACAAGCTGTTTTTAGCCTTTTCCTCCTGCACCTAGCACAGATCTGAGGGACTTTCCTATTTGCAAGACTAGAATAGGAGGAGTGTGCCCAACCTGGTTACCTAGAGAGAGACGCTGCGCCTGCTGGCCTAGGAGGGACACACGGAACACGAGAGTGGATTTACATTTTGGTTCTTGTTACCCAGACCTGCCTTCACGCCTGGCAGTGCCTTGGAGCTGGACTTTCAGACAGGTTTACGTAGGTGTCGGCTGCCCTTCTCCTTAGGAAGGATAGGAAAAGACGGCTACACCAGCACTAATGATTGTGTCGTGATGTACCGGCCGACTCACAGGAAGATGAATGGCCCTCCCCAGAGGAGCTGTGCTGGCCCAAGGGGTTCCTGGAAGAAGGGGGCCTGTGGCCGGCACTTGAAGAGAGCAGAGTCGAGTCCTCTGTTGGAACTGGAGGCGCGCGTGTGTGTGTGTGTGTGTGTGTGTGTGTGTGTGTGTGTGCGCGCGTGCGCGCGTGAGGAGGGGCAGCAGCTGCCTCGTTAGGATGTGGAGCTAGGCTATGAGAGGCTGCCTCCAAGCCAGAGGGTAAGTGGACAGAGGGAGGCTGGGTGCCTGGGCAAGCTGGGCACCTCCCAGGCTGCTGAGGGGAGGAACATGGCCAGAAGGCTTCTGGATCCCCTTCCATTGCTGTGCGCATGTGCGTGCGTGCGTGCGTGCGTGCGTGCGTGCGTGCGTGCGTGCGTGCGTGTGTGTGTGTGTGTGTGTATAGTGAGTGTCATGACCACTGGACATTCTGTATTTACAGGGCAATGATGGCATGCCCAGTCCACCCAGCAAGGTGGACCTGAGTGTTAAAGTCAGTGTGGAACTTGGAGTGGACTGCAAGTGTGGCGGAGGATTGGCTGAGACCTGGATTGTAACCAGGAGGAAGCAGCAGGGTTATGGGGTAGTGAGCTGTGGGGACAGGGCTGTGTTGGGGACCCCAGCGCATGTCCATTGTGCTGGAGGAAGCAGAAATATTCAGGACCAGAGAGGAAGGGGAGGTGAGGATGCTGGTCCTGCGTGTCCCCAGATTCATGTGCTAGAAATTTAATCTCTAATTCTTATGCCCATGGGGCCTTGGGCCATAATGGAGCTAAATGCCAGCATAAAGTTGGGGCTCTGTGGTGGTCTTAGTGCCTTGGGGAGAGAGGCCCTAGCCAGCTTGCTTGCAGCCTCCCCATGCCAGACCTTGGTCCCGTCTTGCTGGGGGACGAGGTTCGCCAAGTGCCAGCTCCGTGCGTGGACTTCCAGCCCACAGAATCATGAGAGATAAATTCCTTTTTATACTTTACCCACTCTGTCAGGGCAGCAGAAACACTCCAAGACGGACAGGGAGGCAGACCGGAAGGAGAAGCTTGGAGGAGCCCTGGGGAGGGGCCGCACCGGGTACTCAAGGAGTTTGTTTAGACGCTGGCAGGAAAAGCGCAGGGCTCTTGAAAGTAGCTCCACTCCCGCTTCGGAGAATTCCAAGTGCACATTCTGCTGAAGCCCTGGCAATGTGCGCGAGGTTCTCAGCCTCTCTGAGTGGCAGCTCTCAGGGCTGGTTCGTGCCCCGGCTTCCCCCGCCCCCATCAGCTGCTCTGCACTGTCCACAGTGAGCCTGGGCTGCTGCTGTCTGAGGGGCTTCAGGAGCTGTATCCCTCTTCCGCTGGGTCCTTAGATGTGCTTTGCCACAGCAGGAGGTGACGCTGCCCGCCCTGCTCCTCCCCTGCCCTCTTCCTCCTTCCTCCTCCTCTTCTTCCTCCTCTCCTCCTTTCCTCTTCTCTTCTTTCTATTCCTCTCTCCTTTCTCTCTCTCCTCCTTCTCCCCTCAACTCTCCTTTCTTCCTTTTTCTTCCTCCATCTATCTTTCCTTTCCTATCCTCTCTCGTCTCCCTCTCTCTTCCTTTCTTTTCTTCTCCTCTCCATCTCCCCCCTCTGCTACATGTTCATACCACGCAGGTACACACCACGCAGGTACACACCACGCAGGTGCACACCACGCAGGTGCACACCACGCAGGTGCACACCACGCAGGTGCACACCACGCAGGTGCACACCACGCAGGTGCACACCACGCAGGTACATACACCACGCAGGTGCACACCACGCAGATGCATACACCACGCAGGTACACACCACGCAGGTGCACGTGCTTGCAGTGGTCAGATTTGCAGTGGTCAGAGCAGTGTATCAGGCTTCCTCTGTGGTGGTCCGTCCTGTTTTGTAAGACAGGGTCTCTCCTGAAGCCTGGTGCTCACCACCTGGGCCAGACTGGCTAGCCCGCGAGCTTCTGGAATCTGCCTTCCGATACTGGGTCTGCAGATACCCACAGCTATGCCCGGCTTTTCCATGGGTGCTGGGGATTGACACTCAGTTTCTGATGCTTGGATTGCAAGGTCCACTAACCTGCCAGGCCGTCTCCCCAACGCCTCTTTCCTTTCTTGTAGTTGAATGTCATGTACTTTATGAGAGTTCTTAAAAAAACACAAACAACAAACAAACAAAACTCTACAATGTGCTTTTGACACAACCGTCAGGTGAACAGACCCCACTTCTTCTAGCATGGCATGGTTAATTGCTGCCACCACAGAAAGATATCGTAAAGGTTTCTGAATGTGCACGTCAGGAAAATGTATTTGTGAATTTTAAAAACAAAAGTCCACTCTAGAGCTCATTTATCCCTTGTTAAAACTGACTCATACTTGCCGTGAGACTATTGTGGGCCCAAGAGAATAGGCCTTAGCTTTCCGGTGGGCACAACATCTCTTGTGTTTGCTCAGTGTAGACGCCATCAGCTGGGGTCTAAGGCTGTGGAAGAGCTGGAGAGGTTTTGTTTTATTATTATTTCTCTAATGCTGAAAGATACCAAACCTTAGGCCAGGTCTTAGCTTTTCCAGTGTCCCACCTTGTACATCCTGGCTAGAGTGGTCTCTCTCGGGCTCTCCTGGCCTGGGGGACATTCAAGGAAGAGAGACGCATGCTGGGTGGGATGCAGTATGACGTCAGAACTCTATACACAGAGCGGCACATGTACCCTCCACCAGGGGTCTTCAGGACCCCTGTGCCCGGAAGAACCTCCCGGGCCTGTTGTCCAATGTGCTCGGGTACAAGTGACAAGATGAACCCTAGGAGCAGCAGCAGGGTGTGGGCGGTGCCCTCCAGCCAGTCGGGAGGGCGGTGGGTTTGAGAGGGCCCGGGCCTTGTGGGGACGAGGAGTAGAGCCTAGTGACATGCTGACCCGGGCCTTGTGGGGACAAGGAGTAGAGCCTAGTGACATGTTGGCCCAGGCCGTGTGGGGACGAGGAGTAGAGCATAGTGACATGCTGGCCTTCTGAGCCTTGTCGTCCCAGTGGAAGCGTTAGGGCAGCAAAGAGCATCAATAACACTGGGGTCCCGGCCACTGGGGGCCTTGGGCACTGGGGGCCCTGAGGACTGGGGGCCACAGGGCTGTTGCTGGGAAAGCTGGAAGGGGCAGTGGGTGACCTCAGGAAAAAAATTAAAATGTGACAAGACTTGGTCCTTCCTGCCATGGGTACCTGTGGGCGCACATGGCCCAGGAAGGAGCACAGCAGCTGCAGTGCAGGAAGCCCAGGGAGAAGTACATGCATTTGTGTGTTCAGAAGGCACTTGGGGAAAGGGGTGCAGGTGGGGCTGTTCACTGGGGTGAGCCTTCCTTCCAAGCCCTGTGTGCTCCCCAATGGCAACTTGGTCTTGTCTCATGGGACCTGCAGGAGACTGTCAGAGAAAGGGACTGGCACTGCTCATCCTTGCGGTATGTGGACTCTCGGCCCCTGAGGAAGATCCAGAGCCCTGGCGGCAGGCAGGAGAGTAGATTGATCACGTGACAAGGAGACAGAGGGTAGCAACAGTCCTTTGAGACTCAGCTTACCCCATCCACTTTCTGAATTATTATGTTTAACATTTTCTTCTTTTGAAAATAATTAAATAATATACTAGTTCCCGGGGCTGGAGAGGTGGCTCAGGGGTTAAGCCTCTGCCTTGCAGGCGGAAGGTTCTGAGTTCGGATCCTAGACCCCACGTATAGACGCTGGGCGGAAGCGGGGGCGGCCTGCGTTTCTGGTCCTGGTAGGGCGGAGCCTGTGAATCCCGGGGCAGAGTAATCAAGGAGGAGGTGGAGGCGTCCAGGGTGGTTCTCGAATTCATCCATGGTTCTACACACACACACACACACACACACACACACGCATACACACACAACACGCATACACACACAATTGAATAAATAATAAATAAAAATGTTTTAAAAATTTACTGGTTCTCCCATAAGTACTTAGTGCTCTCTGTAAGTACTAAGTTCCCCCGTAAGTTCTAAGTGCTCCCGTAAGTACTAAGTGCTCTCTGTAAGTACTAAGTTCCCCCGTAAGTTCTAAGTGCTCCCGTAAGTACTAAGTGCTCTCTGTAAGTACTAAGTTCCCCCGTAAGTTCTAAGTGCTCCCGTAAGTACTTAGTGCTCTCTGTAAGTACTAAGTTCCCCCGTAAGTTCTAAGTGCTCCCGTAAGTACTAAGTGCTCTCTGTAAGTACTAAGTCCCCCCGTAAGTTCTAAGTGCTCCCGTAAGTACTTAGTGCTCTCTGTAAGTACTAAGTTCCCCCGTAAGTTCTAAGTGCTCCCGTAAGTACTAAGTGCTCTCTGTAAGTACTAAGTTCCCCCGTAAGTTCTAAGTGCTCCCGTAAGTACTAAGTGCTCTCTGTAAGTACTAAGTTCCCCCGTAAGTTCTAAGTGCTCCCGTAAGTACTTAGTGCTCTCTGTAAGTACTAAGTCCCCCCGTAAGTTCTAAGTGCTCCCGTAAGTACTTAGTGCTCTCTGTAAGTACTGTCCCCCCGTAAGTTCTAAGTGCTCCCGTAAGTACTTAGTGCTCTCTGTAAGTACTAAGTTCCCCCGTAAGTTCTAAGTGCTCCCGTAAGTACTAAGTGCTCTCTGTAAGTACTAAGTTCCCCCGTAAGTTCTAAGTGCTCCCGTAAGTTCTAAGTGCTCCCGTAAGTACTAAGTGCTCTCTGTAATTACTAAGTTCCCCCATAAGTTCTAAGTGCTCCCGTAAGTACTTAGTGCTCTCTGTAAGTACTAAGTTCCCCCGTAAGTTCTAAGTGCTCCCGTAAGTACTTAGTGCTCTCTGTAAGTACTAAGTTCCCCCGTAAGTTCTAAGTGCTCCCGTAAGTACTTAGTGCTCTCTGTAAGTACTAAGTTCCCCCATAAGTTCTAAGTGCTCCCGTAAGTACTAAGTGCTCTCTGTAAGTACTAAGTTCCCCCGTAAGTTCTAAGTGCTCCCGTAAGTACTAAGTGCTCTCTGTAAGTACTAAGTTCCCCCGTAAGTTCTAAGTGCTCCCGTAAGTACTAAGTGCTCCCATAAGTACTAAGTGCCTTCGTAAATACTTGGTGTCCCCATAAGTACTTAGTGTACCCTGTAAATACTTAGTGCCCCATAAACACTAAGCACCCACATAAGTACTTGGGTTGCTTTGCTTTTGCGAATGGTGCTTCAGTAGTCTAGTGCTGCTTTTTGCGCGCCCATTTCAGAGCACCTGAATCTGCCCTATGAGGTTCTGCGAAGTGCCTAGAAATGGTTCATCATGCCACAGATAGTTAAATGCGTCTCTAGGGAGGAGAGGTGTGGTCAAAGTGCTTTCTGTATAAGCAGAAGGGCCTGCGGGCACAGAGCCCATGTGAAATGCTGGGTGGGTGGTGCCACCTGCAATTCCATCCTCAAGAGAATAAGGTGGAGAAACTGTCAAGTACTGTTCTACATGTGAACACGTAACACCTGTGTGTATACACACACAGCATGCAAACATGCAAGTAGAAAAAATGTGAAAAAGACAAGATTCTAGAAAGTCTTCTAAAATGTTATGTTTTCATTGCATACATTTTCATTTACATACATTTGCCTCTGTTCCTGTTGAAATTAGTATGTGACATTGTATATGGTGTCCCTGGCTCTGCTGTCCTTCCTGCAGTGACCCCTCTGCTGTCCCTGGGCTCTGCTGTCCTTCCTGCAGTGACCCCTCTGCTGTCCCTGGCTCTGCTGTCCTTCCTGCAGTGACCCCTCTGCTGTCCTTCCTGCAGTGACCCCTCTGCTGTCCCTGGGCTCTGCTGTCCTTCCTGCAGTGACCCCTCTGCTGTCCCTGGGCTCTGCTGTCCTTCCTGCAGTGACCCCTCTGCTGTCCCTAAGCTCTGCTGTCCTTCCTGCAGTGACCCCTCTGCTGTCCCTAAGCTCTGCTGTCCTTCCTGCAGTGACCCCTCTGCTGTCCTTCCTGCAGTGACCCCTCTGCTGTCCCTGGGCTCTGTTGTCCTTCCTGCAGTGACTCTTCTGGGCATCAGCTCAAGGGGGTCAGTGTAGATCTGTCTTCTGCCCATAATCATCCAGTGATGTTCCAGCTTCAAACGCATTTGCACAGTGTCCTAAGAGGATCTCATGTACCCATATTGACAAACACGGGACCCTCACTTGACCCTTGCTGACTCACAGTTGTATGTCAAACATGCTATATATCAGTTTGAAGTCTTTCCCAGCATGTTATCAGAACTATTGGGTAACCCAGGCCTCCTGAACTCGAGACGCTAGCTACAGAGGACTCACTTCTGACAGGCAGCCATCAGAGAGAGGTTTCCTTCAGGAATAGTTCTACCAACAGTAACAGGGCTAGAAGTAACTTAAAACATCCACAAGATGTTACTAATGCTCACCTACGGCTTCAGATTGCTGTTTAGTGCACTCATGTTGAAGGCCACAAAGCACCCACCATGATCTGTTCTCTCTGACCAGTAAGTGGTTTCCCCCATTTAGAAATAATTGCACGTAATGAGCAGGACTTGGTGGGATTCTGTCCTTTCAAGAAATGTTCCTAGAGCCACTGAAAACTTGCATTTAAAAAATGGTTGCCGCAGTACTCTTCTTGATGATGTGGGCAGGGATCATGGGTGGCTGTGGTGTGAGATTAATCTGGCCTCTGCCTTGCTGCCTCTGGCCAGCTTCTTCTTGGCGTAGCTCCTCGCGCTGCAGTCTTTTGGCTGCGGCCTTGGCTGCTGCTCCCCTTCCCTGTCTTTTGCATCTTACCTTGAAGGTGTGCCCTTTCCCCTCCTCTCCGGCTTCCGCGCACCCCGGCAGGAGTGGGCTTGTCTGATAAACTTGCCTGTGTCCTGGGGACAGTTCCTCCCTGCCCTTCTGGCTCAGCTGACCTTGCCGGGCATCGTGGTCGTGTGCAGTGGCTCCACACCCTTCCCGATTAGGGTTTGTTTTTCTTTCCTTTTAAATGCATGGACTTGCCGTGGGTGTCCCGGGAACTGTTCTTGCCTTTCCTGTTCTGCTCGGGCGTGCAGCCCGCGGTCACGTCCTTGCGGTGAGGAGGGCTGGGCAGCTGACTCTGTGAGGAGCCCTGAAGCGGGGTGTCAGGAAGTTCAGGAGCCGCTGTGTTGTAATCTGTTCCATTGTGCACATCATGTTTAACTGCACATAGCTGTTTCACCATAGATTTGCTGTAGTGTTTGTTGTTCTAGGAATTACAGAATGGCCAGTGGAAACACACCAAGCCAGCAGGAGAAGCAGTGTGCTAGCACTCTTGGTTCAGTGGGAGAGATGGTGAGGTCCACATAGACCCCAGCTGAGCACGTGGGATTCGAGCCATGCGTTCTCGCTGTCTACAGATAGATGTACCTGACACTGGTAGCTGTTGTGACAGATAACTGGGGTCATCAGTGTGAAAGAAAAGGGTTATTTCCGTCAGTTATGGATGTTTGTTCCATGACTCGGTGGCCTTGTTGCTGTGGCCTGCTGGCGGGCTGGGAGGCAGAGGACACTGCTCACCAACGGCAGGAAGGAAAGAGAGGAAGACGGGACTCTCACAGACGCGTGACTAAGATCTCCCCTCACTAAGGACTTTAGCACACGGGCCTCTGGCTGCACCCAGAGCTGTGAGCTCGCAACCCAGCCCCGGAACTTGAAAACTCTTGGTCTTGTCACAGGGACACATTATTCCCTGGGTGGACTTTGCCCCTTGGCATGCCTGATTGGTCTTTTTTTTTTAAATCATCCTTGGTTATGTGTTTGAGATGGGGTCTTGTATTGCCCAGGCTTGTCTCAACTCTGATTTTCCTGCCTTGGCTTCAAGTAAAAAAGTAAGTCTGTGTCACTATACACAGGCACTTTTGCTTGTTTTTGAGTTTCATGTAACTCGTATTAAGCACATCACAGCTAATATTTAAATTCGACTTGTATGTTTGCAATATCGGTCCCTCCTGTGGACAGGACTTTGATCAGTGCCTCCAAGGTCTGTGTCTGACTGGAAGTGCTCTGCAGTGTGCTGCCCCCTTTCCTCTTGGTGGGTGTTGAGGTGGTTTCTAGGTTTATTTCCATTACTAAGAATCTTTTGTGGATATTTTTGTACTGAAACATACATCAAAAAGAGATAAGAGGAAAGGAAGAAGTATTTTCGGACTGTGTCAGCCCATGGCAACAGTGTAGACTGGCTGCCCAGAGTCTCCAGCTCGCTAGACTGTGGCACACTGCTGGCCACAGGCATGTAGTTTGTTAAATAAACCATCTGCAGGCTGCCTCTGCCGGGAGGAGTCTGCTCCCAAGCACACGGACCAAGGCAGGCAGCTCGCAAGTGTGAAGAACGGAAGAAGGAGGTCCAGGTACATGGAGTCTCACACTGCTTGGAAATTGAGTCTTTCCATAGTCTGGGATTTTCCTTATTCACAATTGTGAGCGTAGGACATGTCTTTTCCCGTGGATGCGCCAGTCACGATTCTGGAAGAAGCCTGTGGTCTCAGCCTTACCAGCATATTCAACGGTCCTAGTGTAAATCGTAAGCAAAGGTCGATCAGAGTCCGTGAACGTGCAGACTTGTGTTGATGGAGGAGGGCCTGCCTTTGGTGCCAGATTTGGGCAGTGTGATGACCTCATGGTGGTCCTTGGTCTTGTTTCCTGGGGAATCTCTAGAGGGCAGTTCCTTGTCTTGCCCTACACATGTAGGTATGAGCTCCATCTCTGTCTACACATGTAGGTATGAGCTCCATCTCTGTCTACACATGTAGGTATGAGCTCCATCTCTGTCTACACATGTAGGTATGAGCTCCATCTCTGTCTACACATGTAGGTATGAGCTCCATCTCTGTCTACACATGTAGGTATGAGCTCCATCTCTGTCTACACATGTAGGTATGAGCTCCATCTCTGTCTACACATGTAGGTATGAGCTCCATCTCTGTCTACACATGTAGGTATGAGCTCCATCTCTGTCTACACATGTAGGTATGAGCTCCATCTCTGTCTACACATGTAGGTATGAGCTCCATCTCTGTCTACACATGTAGGTATGAGCTCCATCTCTGTCTACACATGTAGGTATGAGCTCCATCTCTGTCTACACATGTAGGTATGAGCTCCATCTCTGTCTACACATGTAGGTATGAGCTCCATCTCTGTCTACACATGTAGGTATGAGCTCCATCTCTGTCTACACATGTAGGTATGAGCTCCATCTCTGTCTACACATGTCTACACATGTAGGTATGAGCTCCATCTCTGTCTACACATGTAGGTATGAGCTCCATCTCTGTCTACACATGTAGGTATGAGCTCCATCTCTGTCTACACATGTAGGTATGAGCTCCATCTTTACCCTAAATATGTAGGTATGAGCTCCATCTCTGTCTACACATGTAGGTATGAGCTCCATCTTTACCCTAAATATGTAGGTATGAGCTCCATCTCTGTCTACACATGTAGGTATGAGCTCCATCTTTACCCTACACATGTAGGTATGAGCTCCATCTTTACCCTACACATGTAGGTATGAGCTCCATCTCTGTCTACACAAGTAGGTATGTCCAGGTGGTGTTTTCCAGATTGGGACAACCATTCTGCAATTGCTGTAGAACCTCCAACTCTTGGCAATTATTTTATTTGTTTGTTTGTTTGTTTATTCATTTATTTATTTATTCATTTATTCATTTACTAGAGAGCGAGAAAGAGCGCGAGCGCGCGCGCGCGCGAGAGAGAGAGAGAGAGAGAGAGAGAGAGAGAGAGAGAGAGAGAATGCAGACCTGCGTGTGTCATGAGTTAGAGGACATCTGTGGAAATGGGTTCTCCCTTTCCACTTTGCGCACTCCAGGATTTAACTCATGACACGGTTTGAGAGCAGGCACCTTTCCCCATGGAGCAGTCTCTCTGGCCCCTTGAATCTCCAATTCTTAAGTTGTGTTCCTACGTGAGAGTCGCCTGTGGACTAGATGCATATCGTCTGTTCCTGTGTCCCCTGTCAGAGTCCCTGCGGCCCACCAGAATCAAAAATTTGTGTCTCCATGGCTTTGTTCTACTGGAATGGATTGGATGGCTTTAGTGAACAAAGGTGGTATTTAGGGCCTGCAGGAAGTTGTGCAGGAAGCGGTCACCATGATGAGACAGAGAGCCTTTTTTGTGTGCAGCATCTGACTAGTGTCTAGAAGTCACAGAAAGAGGCTCTGGCAGAGACTAAAATGCTGTCATTTGCAGCAGTGTGGGCAGAACTAGAGGACATTTCTGTTGAATGAAGCCAAGCCCAGAAAGATAGGTACTCACTTTCGTACCTACATGTGTAGACAGAGATGGAGCTCCTACCTACATGTGTAGACAGAGATGGAGCTCCTACCTACACGTGAAGGGTAGAGATAGAGCTCACACCTACACGTGTAGGGTAGAGATAGAGCTCACACCTACATGTGTAGGGTAGAGATAGAGCTCACACCTACACGTGTAGACAGAGATAGAGCTCCTACCTACACATGTAGGGCAGAGGTAGAGCTCATACCTACATGTGTAGACAGAGATAGAGCTCCTACCTACACATGTAGGGCAGAGGTAGAGCTCATACCTACATGTGTAGGGTAGAGATAGAGCTCACACCTACATGTGTAGGGTAGAGATAGAGCTCATACCTACATGTGTAGACAGAGATAGAGCTCCTACCTACACATGTAGGGTAGAGATAGAGCTCACACCTACATGTGTAGGGTAGAGATAGAGCTCACACCTACATGTGTAGGGTAGAGATAGAGCTCATACCTACATGTGTAGACAGAGATGGAGCTCCTACCTACACATGTAGGGTAGAGATAGAGCTCACACCTACATGTGTAGGGTAGAGATAGAGCTCACACCTACATGTGTAGGGTAGAGATAGAGCTCATACCTACATGTGTAGACAGAGATAGAGCTCACACCTACACGTGTAGGGTAGAGATAGAGCTCACACCTACACGTGTAGACAGAGATAGAGCTCACACCTACACGTGTAGACAGAGATAGAACTCACACCTACACGTGTAGGGTCGAGGTAGAGCTCATACCTACACGTGTAGGGTAAAGATGGAGCTCATACCGACATGCACAGAGAAAGGGCAGGACTGGTGCTGACATGTGCGTGGTAAAGGCTGTGGTCACCAGAGCGTGGGTGGAGGGAGAGCGGCCGTGGACAGGGCAGCAGGAGAATCCCAGTGCTCTGTGGCTCAGGGCGCCAGTGCTGACAGCAGTCCTCTGAGTCCATCTCGGCAGCTGGAAGCGAGGCTTTGAATGTTTCCAGCACGAAGAGAAGTAATGCCAGAGGTGGCAGATGTGCCAGCTCCCGCTCTGATTGCTACACGCCGCGTACAAGTGCTGAGGAGATGTTACACCGCGTCATGAAACATGCGAGCTGCTGCACGTCACAATGTATATTGGGAAAGACAGAGTGGCGAGCCGTGCTTTGATTGGGTTCTGGTGGCTGCTGCGGTCACCCTGCCCCTGGGCCAGGCGCTGGTGGTGCTGTCTGCAGGCGTTGTGCCATGTGCACCTGCGCCTCACTGAGCAGCGGTCTCCTCGCTCCCCTCTGTCCTCGTGGCGTTGGGACTCCTCCTTTGGAAAGGCTCCTCGCTGCTCTTGTTCGTCTGACCTTTCACAGGGACTCGGGGATGCTAACTTTACCGTGTGTCCCATGACCCGGTGTGACAGTTATTCTGAACTATTGCTGTGAGAGAGCACCCAACCTCAAGCAACTTACAGTTCCCGAGAGGAGATTCAGCTTCTCATGGCGTAGGCAGCACGGCTGGCTGGGCAGAGCTGGAGGAGGCTCTGTCACCGCAAAGGCAGACTTCTCCTGGAGGTAGGTGGGGCTCATCCACCTCAAGGCCCACCCCTTGCGACTGCCTTCCTCCAGCAAGGCTCCACCTCTCAAGGGGCCATGACCTTGCCAAACACACGAGACTGTGGGGGACACATTCAAACCATGATACCCAGTAATATAACTTTTTGGCTGCTTAGATTTTTCAGTCTTGGGCCGCACCAGCTCCCTTGGCTTGACTCTGGTGTCTGGCATAGCTTGTCATAGTCTTTCATTTTCGTCGTAGTTTTAAGGTCATTTGTCTCTTTCTGCTTCTTTACCTGCAAGTCCACATGCCGTGGGCTCCTTCAGGCTCTAGAATCAGCTCTGGCACCAGATGGCCCCACGTGGATTCTCAGGCTCTGACTGTGGCACTGAGGACGAGGGCAGTGGGCGTGCACATGCCCACTGCAGCGCCCGTGCTGCGAGATCCTCTTGAGATGCTCACACATCTGTCTATAGTGGGGATCCAAATTGTAGTGAGCAGATGGGCGGGGGAGGCAAGGGTCCGGACGTTCCTCAGTGGCTCACAACATCTGGTGTGAGGTGATTTTGCAACAGAGGTAGGAAAGAGCCTCTGCTGGAGGTGCTGGGGGTGATGCTTGAAGAGGAGAGGCCTTTGCTGTGCTCTGTGAGGTCAGAGGCTGCGAAGGGGGCGAGCCGTGAAGCAAGGAGGGGGCCGGCTTCACTGTGTGCGCTGCGGTGTAAATCTGTGTCCTGGCAACTTGGAGCAAGGAGGCTTATTCCAGCGTTCACGTCCATCGTGGAGTTCATCCTGCCAGAGAGCAAGGCCTGGCCTCACCCGTCCATGCCAGGGCTGAGGAGGGACAAGGACCAGAGGGCCCATGCTGCTGTCCGCCCCGCCGCATCCCAGCTGGCTTGCTGTCTGCATCGTCCATCCAGGGCAGGGTGCACTGTGGGTTGGATCTTCCCAATCAGTTGTACAATTAAGAGCTTCCTACAGTTTCCAGAGCCCTGCCTTGACTCAGTGGTTCTTCCTAGTTGTGTCCCAAATCACCTCTTTAGAGTCACATTGAAACCAACTGTCACAGGAGGTGCGTGAAAGTGGAGTCCGTGGAGAGTGAGTTGACCTGTTGAACCCGAGGCACACGGGAAGTAAGGGAAGGAAGAAGGAAGAGAGGACGGAAGAGAAGCAGGAAAGGAGGGGAACAGAGTTGCAACTAGTCACATGGGATTTGGCTGCTCTGAGCCCCTTTCCTATCAGAAGCCAGACCTCGTTCAGAGAGACAGGGATGGCTGGGGCGTCACCACACAGCGTTCCTCATAATAGCCATTTGTGTTGAGAGGAAACACCGCACAGGGGGATTAGCAGGTGCTCAGAGCACAGGCGTCTCCTGCGCGTGGTGCTGTCCTGGCCTGGAGAGGCCGGTGCAGCTGTGGTGTCGACATGTGGCCTCTTCTGCACCCCGACAGTCCTGCTCATGCTTGTGGCAATTTGGAGCCTGACAGCAGGTGACTTTCCACCCGGGCAGCAGCGGCCCTGGAAGCTGTGGCCAGTGCGCCCGAGTGCTGGGCACTGCAGTCCCCGAGGCGGGGCCCCTGTGCCTGTGTGTTCAGGGCTGTCTGCCCAGGGGCAGCAGATGGAGGCCACTGTGCTGTCCAACCCTTCCCAGGCCCCTGTCTGTTCCGCAGTCCTGTCTCGGCGCCCTCCATGCCCAGCGGTCCACACAGTTCAGCTTCACTTCAGCGGTCCTGCCCTCTGTGTCCCTTGTGGAAAGATGTCCCCATACATTGGGGGCTGGGCTCTTCCCAGCCAGGGCTGCTGCCGTGGCTGAGGCAGAATGAAGTGATAGTCTGAAGAGGCAAGTGGACTTCCCCTAATGTTTAATATAATCTGACAGAGAAAGTGGATTTTAATGCATAAATTACCTAAGCTACAGTTTTGCTTCTTTGTGTGAGATGAAAACATGGCTTGAGACTTTCTGGAGAGAGGGGCTTTGACTTGGGCTCCCCTGCTCTTCAGCAGGAGCCAGCCCTCGGGGAAACCCAGGCCACCCCTTGGCTTCTGAACCCAGGGCCTGTGCCCCATGGTGCCCACTGCGGAGTGCTCAGATGAGCGCGCTGTTTCTGTGCCTGCTGTTGCTGAGCAGGTGTGCCCAGGGCACATGGCCGTGGCCTTCATGAAGCCCTGCGTAGTGTGCAGGGCCATGATTCTGACCGAGAGCTGACGAATCTTTCTGCGTCTTTCTGAGATGCACATAGAAAGCCATGTGCGCATGCTCCACCTTAGACCAGCTCTCAAAGGTCACGCTCCATTGGGCCCATCGCTGGTTTTCTGCTCCCCAAGGAATACTGACCGCAGCCACCTTGTCAAACAAGACATCTGTGGCTCGTGTTTCTGATGAGGTTGCCTCCCTTCTCCCTCAGGGACACACACCACAGGCCTTTGATGGATCTGGAGACCTTCGATTGTCTGGGTGGTACTCGGCGGCCTCTGCTTCCAGGCACGTCTCCAGTGCTGCCTCCGCCCTGTGCCCATCCATGTGGAGGCATGTCTTTCTGGGTGGCCCCTGAGTGGGTGGGGTGGGCTGAAAGTCCCTTGTAACTCACATCCTAAGGCCGAGACCAGTGTGGAAGTTCTAGGGCTCTTTGCTGTCCTGATCTCTCAGGACTTCTTTGTAATCCGGACTCAGCAGTGATTCACTGCCCAGACATGTGCAGGCAGCTTTTGGTTTGGGCAGAGGTGGACAGCAGACTGGCTTCAGTTTGTGCTTGTTTGCTGTGACTTAGACCTGGAGCGCCGTGCAGACAGCAGCAGCTCTAATTGCAGCAGATGCACAGACTGGTGAGCTGGCCTGGCGTGTGTGGGCAGCACGCAGCACACTGTCTTATAGCCTGCTGCAGTCTCTCCCGACTAGTGTCAGCCTGCCCACACGGACTTCCTCCTGCATCTGCCCAGGGAAACCCGAGAAGGCCTGGTCATGTTCTGACTTGCTTAGTGCAGGGGATCGTCCTAAAAGCACCCATGTGTGCATAAGTGCTCTGCACCTCTGTGTAGAGGACCTTCCTTCCCCTCCCTCCCACTGTCTGTCTGTTTTAAAAAAACAGGGCTCCAATAAAGATTTCTCTAGAGAGACATGAAAGATGTGGTTGTACCGTGCCCTCTAAATCAAGGCCTCCCTGGACCCCCGGCCCTCCACACCAAGGCCTCCCTGAGCCACCAGACCATTGTGTACCATGTGTGTGATCTGCCCTCCCGGCCTGTGTTTTGTGGTGCTGCTTTACTGGCAGGGACGTGGCTTCACAGTCACAGCTTTTCCCCATACAGGCAGGGGTCACATAATATGTGGCACATTTGGAGAGTCATAAGAAGCCCCCCACACCTTCCATCTAAGTGACGACGTGGGGGCACAGTGCTCTGCAGTCTGGACTGATAGACTTTGCTTCTCCTGTTGTTGTTAGGAGCTTTTCTTTGAAATGATCTTGATGTGCTGCCAGCCTGTCTTGGCACCTGGGCTTAAGCGATCTTCATGCCTGTGGGAACACACAGGCTCCTGCCCTGTCCAGCATGCCTGCTGGTTCTTTCCCATGAGTGCTGGTAGCAGGTTAATGCTCTGCATTTAGGGATTTATGAAGTGCAAGTAGCGTCTCAGTTGCCAGCATGTGAACCCTGGGAGCTATTTGGGAGCCTTCTCCTGGCTCTCCTTCCTGACTGTTGTCCTGTTCGTTGCCAGAGACCATGCCACATCTGAGGGTTGTGGGCACTCAGCCTCGGTCATGTGCCCTTGACTCCAGCTAAAGAAAGTGCGCGTGGTCAGTGTGCTAAGAGAGAACAGAGTCCAGGTCTGCAGTGTGCCATGGTGCCATCCCCGTGGGTCTCCGCTTGACTAGTGTGGTCCCTGGGCCCGTGTGCATTAAATAGATGCCATGGTTTCCACAGGGTGGAGATCGTGGCCATCAAAAGCGGGTTAATTTCTCCCAGTGTTGACAACTCACTTTCCACAACAGTAGCATTGAGTATTACATTCAACACATCCTTGTCATATGGGCTGTCGATCCTTTGTGTTTCTTAGCAGTTTGCTGAGAGCAGAAAAAAAAAAAACTGAGTAGTTGGATGGGTGGATGGATAGATAGATATGTGGCAAACAAGTTATAGATAATAGACAATAATAGATGACAGATGGATAGATAGATTAGTAGATGATACGTAGATAGAAAATAGATGATAGGTGAGTGATAGATGATATCAGACATATGGATAGATAAGTAGATGGTAGGTAAATGGAAGATAGATGATGGATGGATAATAGATATGGATGGATAGATAGATAGATGATAGATAGATAGATAGATAGATAGATAGATAGATAGATAGATAGATAGATAGGCAGGCAAATTCTCTCTGTGGTTTGCTTTGCTGTGATCACTCAGGAATTCGGCTCACTTCTCCTAATCGTGGCCGCTTGCCTTTCTTTAGCCTGCATATTTTTGTTGCTAGTTTTCCCTTTGCTGGTCTGTAAGGAGCTTGAACTCAACGCCTTGTAAATGTAGATTTGCTGTCACTTGGGTTGTGCCTTCTTTCTTCTAAAATTGCCAGTCATGAGCATGTTTTCATTTGTCTCTTTCTTCAGGACTTCTAGGTTTTGGGACTATGAAGGCTTTTCTTACAGGAAAATAAATTTTAAAAATGAAAATCTTTTGTATTCTGCTCTTCCCTGCATCTCTAGTCCTCTAGCCTTTTCTGTTGCATTAGAGGTCAGTGACCCCAGCATCGCCCACTGCATTGTTCGGTCTCCTTGTTTCAGATGCCACCTTCATTACAGTTATGCATGTATCTCTATTTCTGGGCCTCCTCTCTGTTGATTTGTTTGTCTCGCCCTCACTAATTCCAGCCTGTAATTACCATAAATTTATAGCCTATTTAATATCTGGTAGTGCGAGTCCCTATTCATTATTCTTTATTAAAGTTCCTCTTTAATCTTGTGTATTTCTCTTCTGCACTCACTGTAGAGTCAGCTCGTCAGATTCCATTAACGGAAAAACCCACGGGCTTCTCAATCAGGCTGGTGGTTCTGGACAGAGCCGCCAGGGAGAGCTGGCATCTGGAGATCCTCAGGGACAGTTTACTTAGGAGAACATTTCCAGGTGTTCTCTCAGAATACAGCGATTGTGAACAACCTGCCAATGAGGACAGCCTGCGAGTGTGGCCTGCAGCGCCTGGCAGCTAGCATGAAGACGGCCGTGCCTCTGCGGGCAGGCCCATGTCTCATTGGGCCTGGCTGCGCGTGTTGTGCCAGCTCCTATTGGGCCTTCTTTCGTGTTATGTATAAACAGCCAGCAGCCAGCCAGAGGCTGCGTGTGCGGCTCAGCTCTGGAGCAGGCTCAGCTCTGCAGCAGGCTCAGCTCTGCAGCAGGCTCAGCTCTGCAGCAGGCTCAGCTCTGCAGCAGGCTCAGCTCTGAGGTCAGGCTCAGCTCTGAGGTCAGGCTCAGCTCTGAGGTCAGGCTCAGCTCTGCAGCAGGCTCAGCTCTGGAGCAGGCTCAGCTCTGAGGTCAGGCTCAGCTCTGCAGCAGGCTCAGCTCTGAGGTCAGGCTCAGCTCTGCAGCAGGCTCAGCTCTGCAGCAGGTTCAGCTCTGCAGCAGGCTCAGCTCTGAGGTCAGGCTCAGCTCTGCAGCAGGCCCAGCTCTGAGGTCAGGCTCAGTTTTTCTCCTAGTGTGTAGTGCTTGATTGCGGCCAAGTTCACCCTGTTCATACACCGTCATGTCCTGGGACGGTGAGAAGCATTGCTTTAAATAGTTGGCTTTAAACGAGGAGTCTAAGTGTTCTAGAACTTTCTCCTCTGCACTGACCAGCACCAGTAGAGTCTTTTCAGATGGATAGAACTGTGTGTCAGGAGAATGTCAGTGTTACCATCAGTGGAGGAAACCGTGCAGGCCAGACCCACTGTCAGCTGTGCATGTCCCATCAGGCAGTGGCAGAGAAGAAATGCAGAGAGGGGTGTGGTGCACCACGGCTGGGGAACGTGGGGACATCCGTGGTGGCCATGAGCTCACCTTCTCCAGAGCACAGGCTGCTGGTGGGCAAGATGCCCCAGGAGCCACAGCTGTGCATAGCCCCCCAGCCAGGCGCTGCTGCCCTCTGCGAGTGCTCGAGACAGGCATAACCTGTGCACCTCTCCTTCCTTTGCAGAACTATACGCAGTACATCCCCTTGTCCATATATGACCTGCAGACATGGATGGGCAGCCCGTCCATCTTCGTCTACGACTGCTCCAACGCCGGCCTCATCGTCAAGTCCTTCAAGCAGTTCGCACTACAGAGGGAGCAGGAGCTAGAGGTGAGCATTTGGGGGTTGTGTGGACCACGTGTGGGGAGTTTGGGGTGCTGAGCCTTCTCTGCATGAGGAAGGGTTCAGCCATCTGGGGCTGAGGTGGGCTGTCTGAGACGGGGAAGGCATTCCACACGAGTGGAAGGTTTCTGTTCATCCCATTTTCTCACTGTCATTTTTAATCCGAGGATCGATTAGGCAATGACATCCGTGGGGGTGGGGGGTTGTGCTTCAGCAGGGTCTACCTGGGAGCTAGCCTTACCTGTGGCAGGCTCGTACTTGCATCTTAGCGGAGATGGTCAGCTTCAGGCACAGAATCTTTGCTGTCTTCCATTCTTTGTTCTCCTGTTTCTCAGCTCAAACCACAAGACCGAATGGTAAAAACCAAAGCAGCTGCTAGTTCATGGAAGGAACTAGAGTTTTGGAGGTGCTTGGTTAATGATGTTTTGTCTGGTTGTTTTAATTAATATTTGATGGTTAAATTAAGCGACGAATTCTAAAGAGAAATTGAAGAGGCCGTTTCAATTAAGAGGCCTCCGTCCCATGGCCTGAGCAGGCTTGTCAGTGGAAGCCGCGGTCAGCCTCCAGGGCCTCATGAATTCTGACGGGTTGCTGTGCAGGGAAATCTCAGTCTCAGAACAAAGTATGGCCTTCAGCGTATCTCCTCAAACCTTTCCGGGGCTGCTCAGGTTTAGTGCGTTTGCTGTTTTTCACATTTCTCCAGGAAAGTGCTGAAGAGTCAGCAGCAGGTTTGAGATTCTAGCTAGTGGAGCTTCCAGCTGACGTGTGTGCTGGCTAATGTTTCATGCCTGTGATTGGTCCTCGTGGAGCACCACAGAGGAGACATAAGCACAGAGGAGACAGAGACAGAGCCTGGTGGTGCTCCCAGCCTCTGTGCGTTGCTGGAGGAGAAGAGGAAGGGGTGCTGTGCGCTGAGTTCTTCCACTGTCAGACCCGGCCGGCTGCTGACCCAGGGCAAGGCTGCTCAGTCAGCACCAAGCCACGGCGGTGCTGAGAGGGTGTTTCTCCCACCTAGCAAGAAGCATTGTAAAAAAGTCCTTTTTTTTTTTTTTTTTTTTTTTTTCCATTTCTAATGTCAGTAAAGTGCTTGCTTTGTCTTACGTGCTCCCCACACTCACTTCTCAACGATCCACGGGTGAAGGAGGGACCAGTCTGTGGGGTTAGCCATCATCTGGGCACAGACCTGTCCCCTTCCAGAAGGGAAGACACGGTCAGGCCCGGTACTTGTCAGGACCGCGTGTGTTCTGTGTGCTGCCAAGATGGATCACCCAGAAACACTGCTCACTTCACCAAGTGCAGCCAAGAACAAACAGCTCGAATGTATCACTTTTGGGGAGGGGGTTTAATTGACTCATTTGTCATGAAGGAAATCAGATGGAGGCGGCATTAGCTGAGGCTGCGTTGGAAGGCCCGGCGTTACGCCATGTGCTTCTTAATTAGCTCAGTGTTTGGTTCGTCCTTTTTGTAATTAGGATGTAGATCCGCCTTGTTTCTTTGTCATGCCCACTACTATTGGCCGTCATTCAGTCCTCTCTTGCATGATGGTGGAAATTACAGTGATAAAATTAGCTCTCAGGCGATACTTGAATGTTCATTTAGTCTTTCTGCAGAGGCCTGTGGGAGCTGTTACCTTATCCTTCCTGAGCCTGGTGTGTCTGAACACGCCTGTAATCCCAGCCAGCCTCGGCCACGCAAGACCCTGCCTTAAAAATAAAGTATTCTTTCCTTCCTGTAGCTGGCCAGTGTCTTTGGAAATCCTTACCATATTTTAACGTTCTCGTGTAATGTGAACTGATGGAGACAGTTGTGTGTCAGGGTTTAGAAAGCAAGAGTCTTGCTGCCATTGTTGGGGGAGGTGCGAGGTAGGGAGAGAAGCATCTTGTGTTTCCTGTGAATGGCGCAGCCAAGACTCAGTGGGGATAAAACCCTGGCATGAAGCAGGGCAGAGATGAGGGCAGAGAGATTGGACGTAGCGCACGTGCGCCACGCTGCAAGGCTGATGATTACCAGCTTCTGCTTTCGAGTGGCCCAGACTGTGCTGGGACCACAGGGCCCAGGTGTAATTGGCGAGTGAAGCAGAAGCAGCTTCATGAAGGCATGGTGTGAGCCACGTGCAGTGCTTCTCAGCGCCGGGCAGCTCAGCTGTCGGTCAGGACGCTTCATTCGGGTCTTGATGGCTTCTGTTTTGTGATTTGAAAATGAAAGATTTGCAAGTCTCTGTTTTCCAATGTGCTGTTCAAGATGAAATCTTTTATTTTTATCAAATTAGTAAATGCCATGGTTTAATTTTTTTAATTTTCTAATTTTTTTTGGTGTGTGTGTATGTGTAACACCAAGGGTGACTTCAGGAACCACCTGGATTGTGCTTCCTCCTCTTTGCTTTTCCTAGCTCCACCTTCCAGACCAGAAGTGCAGGCCAGGTATGTGCACATGTTTGAGAGACCAGAAGCTGACATTGGGTATCTTAGATTGCCTTTCATTTATTTATTTATTTATTCATTCATCCACTTGTTTGTTTTCTATATTTGTGTGTGTGTGTGTGTGTGTGTGTGTGTGTGTGTGTGTGTGTGTCAGAAGGCATTGTATGTGCTTGTGGAAGCCCAAGGGTGACTTCAGGAATCACCCCAGATTGAGCTACCTGCTCTTTGCTTTGCTCTGGAGTTTCCCAGGCTCTGTTTTCCAGGGTCAGAAGTGCAGGCTGTTGCCATTTCCACCTGGTGTTTTTTATGTGGGATCCAAGATCTGAACTCAGGACCTTTGCTTTAGAGGCTTAACCCCTAAGCCATCTCTCCAGCCCAGTGCCATGATATAAGAGAAATGAAAGAGTACAGAGTACTTACCTCAGCATGCCTGAGATAATGTGTGTGACCTGCGTTTAATTCCTCCATTTAGTCATACATGCTGTGATGTAAACCAAGAGCAGGTCCCCTCATCGACACCTTTTTTAGAGCCTCAGGAATCCACAGGGCCAGCTTCTAAGTGAAAAGCAAAGAGAAGGCTGGGCTGGGGCTCAATGGTAGAGCCCTTGGCTAGCACCCGCAAGGTCGTGAGTTCAGTCCCCAAGACACCCCAGGAAGAAAGAATTAGAGGAATTGGACTAGCCATGGTGAGTAGAGGAAAAGGGCTTGTGTTTGGGGCCAGCCAAGTGGTGAGGTGGTACACAGTGGTTTTAAATGTGTCGCCCCTTCCTTTGCCTCTCCTGCCTTTGAGTTCAATGTGCTGTGGTTGGTTTTTCTGTGGTCTGTGTTGATTATGTCCGCGGTGGGTCCACTACCAGAATGGGCAGCAGGAGCAGAAGCTGTCTGTGGCTCAGTCTCTGGGTGCTGATCTTTCCTCTTATCGCCCCAACTCTGTTGCCTGTGTTTCTTTTAGAATTTATCTTGCTGCTGACTGCAAATAAGTGCCCTGTGCTTAGTTATGGAGATGCCAAGGGGACACCCAGGTGTGCCCCTGCCAGGTGTGCCCCTGGTCCTGGCTTGCAGGCGGGTCCTCTTGTGCCAGGCAGGGGCTGCGGTTCCTCGCACATACAGCTGTGCAGCCGCCCCGGATCCACAGTCTCATGGCCACAGGAGTCTTCATGCTCTTCCTTCACACACCGTGCGCCATGCCACATCACTGTGCTGCCGGGTGTCTGCAAGCTGCCTCAGATGCCCCCGCCTCTTTCGCAGCGCCCTGTATTGTTCTGCCAGTACTGCCTGGTACTGACTCCAGAAATTGTGGGATGGCCCAGGACGCCAGCACTTGCATTTGGAAGCCTTCAGCTGGAAGCAGAGAAAACTCACTATTGGCTTTAAGTAGATGGCAGTTTGTCTTTTCACTAATAAGGTCTCTGAGGCTGGTGATTTATCACTTCCGCAGTGCCCATGGGGCTGGGCTACTTCTCCAGTGGTGGACAGGGCAGGGCTACTGTGCCTGCCTCCAGTGAGTGTGGCTTTCTAGATTCCACCCCAGGGACATCCAGGGTGTGGGGAAAAGGAGGAGATAGGATCTCTGTAAAAGCAGAATAAAATGGGCGTGGCCGGTGGATTGTCTGATAGAGAGCAGCACCACACCTTCTATTCTGCATTCTTCTCTCAGTGGATCTTCTCTCAGTGGATGTGGAAACTGTCCTTGAGCAGTGAAACTGTCTTCACTCTTTTAATTTTTTTTCTTTTTACATGAATGTGCACGTGGGTGGGTGTAGAAGAGGGTATAGTGTTTGCCTGTAGAGGCCCAAGAGTGACTTTAAGAATTCATCCTGGATTACTCTACCTCATTTTTATTTTGCTCTTGATTTTCCCAGGCTCCGCCTTCCAGTGTCAGAAGTGCATGCCTACCCTATTTCCACCCAGCATTTTTTTACTTGAGAGCTGGGATTCAAATTTGGGTCCTTTTACTTGCAAGGCAGAGGCTTAACCCCTAAGCCATCTCTCCAGCCCCAAGGTGTCTTCACTGTTAACCTCTTCTTGAAGAGCTGGCCAGCTGGCCACATTGACCATGTCCATGAGCAATCCTGCCAGCATCCAGTCAATACTGGATGCACGATAGTGGAAGAATTACAGTGTATGAAGAAATGCTGTCCCAGTGCACGAGTGTATGAACTAACGGGAAATAGTGTAATGCTTTCCCAACAGCTTGTGGATGCCACGTCCGTGGTCCCCTGCTAGAAAGGATGGCGCATGAACAAGCAGGTTCCTCCCGCAGTGTCATGGCGAGACCCGTGCATTGGGCTCCTCTGGCTCCCTGCAGTGCTCGCTCTGGAGACGCCGCACGGCTGGCACAGCCCTGTGCTGGCTTCTTTTCTCTGCCGGGGGCAGGAGGTCAGTGGTAGAGTATGGGGGTCACCAGTGCTTACTCTGCTGGACTCAACGATCATGCACATGCTGGACGAGGTCAGGACAGTTCCTGGGTGGGGCAGCAGGACGGGACTGTCCCCCGGAGCAGCACACTCGTGCTGGAGGACACACCTCGTACAAATCTGCCTGTGCCCTCACATGCTTCTCAACGCTGACCCTTGCGAATCATGTTCTCACCTGGCATTTGTGGTAAGGGCTGCAGCACTTACCTCCTGGCAGACCCAGGAGGGCCACAGCATTGCTGCGCGCGTGGCCTGCTGGGCTCCCGATGTAAACAGATGTGCGTGGTCCCCTCAAGCATCACCGTGACGGGAGCTCTGACGGAGCCCTGATCAAAGCGTCAGCGTGTCCGCAGCCAGATGTAGGTAAGCTCGCTGTCCAGGGACACACCGTCTTAATAGGTGACGCCTTAAAATCACCTGCAATTTTTTCTCTTTTCTCTCATTTCCTTTCTCTCCCTTCCTTTTCCATTTCTCCTCTCCCTTCTCATTTCTTCTTCTGCCTTCCCTTCCCTGTCGTTGTTTCCCCTTTTCCTTTCTTTTTCTTTTTTTTTTTTTTAATTTTTTTTTTTTTATTCAACTGTGCGCATGTGCGTGTGTATGTGCGCGCGTGTGTGTCTGTGTGTGTGTGTGTGTCTGTGTGTATGTAGAACCACGGACGAATTCGCGAACCACCATGGACGCCTCCACCTCCTTCTGCCCCGGGATTCACAGGCTCCGCCCTACCAGGACCAGAAGCGCAGGCCGCCCCCGCTTCCGCCTGGCGTCTATACGTGGGATCTGGGATCCGAACTCAGGACCTTCCGCCTGCAAGGCGGAGGCTTAACCCCTGAGCCACCTCTCCAGCCCCCCTTTCTTTTTCTTTTTTGAGGCTCTCTCACTGTGTAGCCCAGGTGTCCAGGAACGCACCATGTGTCCCAGGCTGGCCTTGAGCGCACAGTGATCCACCGCTCTCCGTCTGCCACATGTGAGCCGCTCAGCTGTGCCTTCCGTGTGCCATAGCTGTCCTGCGCTAACCTGCCAAAACCTACAGTTCTTTTCTTTTTACGATTTTGTGTGTCTGTACGTGAGGACGTGCTGTTGTAAATGTAGGAACGCGTGTGCCACAGCACACACAGAGTTCAGAAGGCAACCTCAGGCCGGGTCTTAGCCTTCCGCCGTCTCTGAGCCGGTGCTGCACACACCAGGTTAGGTGGCCAGTTTGCAACCACTCAGGCCTTGCTGTCTCCACCTTGCCAGCTGTAATGTTCACATCTTTCCTCCTGGCCACTAGTGTATGATTGTTGTTTGTAGCAGTGGGGAAGCAATGTCTTTTTAAAAAAATTTAAAAATATTTGTGTGTCTGTCTGTCTGTGTCTGTGTCTGTGTTAGAGGGCACTATGTGTGCCTGTGGAGGACCAAGGGTGACTTAGGGAATCATCCTGCATTGTTTCTACCTTGCTTCACTCTGGATTTCCCAGGCTCTGCCCACCAGGGCCTGAAGTGCAGACCACCACTGATTCCGCCTGACATTTTTACGTGGGACCTGGAATCCAAACTCAGGATCTTCTGCTGTGAGACAGAGTCTTAACCACTGAGCCATCTCTTCAGCTCAGGAAGCGAGGTCTTTATAAGTAATATTAGTTTGGGTTTTAAAATGATAGTCTCTACTTTTCTAAGTTATCTGTTTCTTCCTGTATGATTTTTTTTCCCCTTGTGATTCATTTTAATGGTTTTTTGCACACAGTGCACAGTCACTGCTCACAATACACACAGTCAGAAGCACACAGTGCACATGCACACAACATACTTCACACAGTACATACACAGTGCGCAGCACACACACACACACAGTGCGCACTGTATACATGCCCAGAGCACACATGCACACAGTCCACACTCACAACTCACACACACAGAGTGCACATGCACACACACAGTGCACACTCACACAGCTCATAGCACGCACAGTGCACCGCTACAGTCACAAGCACACAGTATACATGCCTAGAGCACACATGCACACATGCACACACACAGTGCACACTCAGCACACAGCACGTGCAGTGCACACTCACACAGCGCACCGCTACAGTCACAAGCACACTCTGCTGCCCATCAGCTGCACTGCCCAGATCCGCTCCTATTCAGGTGGTACTTGTGGGAGCCGGCAGAGAGGAGCAAGGCTGCTTTCTGTGCCTTGTGAGTTGGAAGCACACGCCTTCATGCTCAGCGTCCTCCCTTCAGCTTCCCTGCCCATGAGCTCATAGAACTGAGCCGCCCTCAGCTCCTGTCACCTTCGGAAGGAAGCCGGGACACCATGATGCAGTTCATCAGCCCAACAGGCAGCTCGCGCCCAGGGCGTTAACAGTACTGTGAGCTCCTGAGCTCAGGAAGTAGGCTCTGCTGCCCGGTGCTTGGAACGTTTGACTAGGCAGGAGTGAAGACTTCCCAGGGCTACACTGGTGACAGCGTGTTCATCACATTTCCTGTGGACAGAGAGCACACCGTTGCCTGGGGGCCTGTCCTACCTGAACTAGGAATGTCGGAAGGGCTGCAGGAGCATGTGGGGAGTGGGGCAGGGACAGCTTGAGACTGACGCGCACAAGCACATCCTCCTCGTGCCAGGCCCGTCGGGCCTGTGGCCAGTGCTGTGAACAAGTCCATGGGGCTCGGGCCTTGTGTCAAGCTAGACTCTGCATGTTCTGGCTCTTTGGAGAAGGTGCTTTGTGATTGTAGTTTCGGAATGCTGAGCCTTGCACGGAAGAGACAGCCTCTCACGGCATGGCAAGGCTTGTGAGTCCTGCCCCAGACTTCACCCTCCAGCAGCTTCAAAGTAAGCACCCAGCTAAGGGAGATAGTGGACCTCCCCAGATCTCTCTTCTAAGACAGAGACTTAACCCCTGAGGCCATTCCCCCCACACCCCATTTCTTCAGACGTGCGGGGTTCCAGACTCAAGTGTCTCTTCTGTACTCCAAGGGCAGTTGGCGAGCAGAATTTGCTTATCATTTCTAATGAACCTGTTCACTCCATTGTAGAATGATTTTAGAGCATTTAGGAATGAAACTGCCAGGGTCTAAGTGGCTGTAAAATAACAGACGGTTCATAAACTCAGGGTAATCGGAGCAAACTGCTACTACAAAAGACTCCGCCAAGGAAGCCACCCCTCTGACCTTTGGCCTTAAGTGCCACTGGGTTGAGTTATTATTGAAGATTTGGTGAGTAGAGTTGTGGACGTTACATATTCGAATACCACTTAGTTGGTTTTCTGCTGTGTGGGCTTTGAATGCTAATGAAGGTGGACAGGTAACAGGAGCCTCACTTCACCCATCCAGCTCCGAACTGTAAGCTGTCACTTGTAATGAGGCACTGAGCTGAGAATAAAGGTACTTCTGAGCAGAACTGGCAGTGTGGCCAAGGAGAGTTCAGAACTCCTGGGCTTAGCAGCGCCTCCATTTCGCACAACGCCCCTGTGAGCCTGGTTTGAGATGAAGAGCCCCCGCTGCTGGGCGGCGGAGGCACGTGCCTGGGCCTCAGTCTCACAGGGCCCAGACTTAGAATGTTTTACGGGGCTGGAGAGGTGGCTCAGGAGTTAAGTCTCTGCCTTGCAGGCGGAAGGTCCTGAGTTCAGATCCTAGACCCCACGTATAGACACCAGGCGGAAGCGGGGGCGGCCTGCATTTCTGGCCCTGGTAGGGCGGAGCCTGTGAATCCCAGGGCAGCTTAAACAAGGAGGAGGTGGAGGCGGTCTATGGTGGTTCCCGAATTCGTCCGTGGTTCTACAGACACGCGCACACATACATGCACACACACACAATTTAATAAATAATAAAAATTTAAAAAAAAAAAAGACTTAGAATTTTTTAGAAAATGTCTTGGGGTTTGATGGGCTAAGGCAGTGCTCTCTTCTGTGGGCCTTAAGTGCCTGGGCAGTGGATGGCAGGCTATGTCCAAGGCTAGGCTACCCTGTGCCCTGAACCCAGCCTTGTCTTGCTCCTGGCTGCTGTGCCGGGGCTTCTTTGAGTCTGGGTTCTGGATGGGTGGCGCTCCTTCCTTTTCATTTGTCCTAAGTACTGTCTTGGAGCCAGTGCTCCAGAAGCAGTTAAAACACAGACAGCATACACGCTAGGAGGCTGCCTGGCTCTGCTGGGCTCCTCGGCCTTCCTGGAGCCCACGTAGTCATAGCGCCCATTATCCCCTCTCCTCCCTCCCATCCCCTTTCCACTGGACCAGGTGGCAGAGAACTTCTTCACAGCCCTCGCTGGCCTCTGTGTGACTCAGCGCTGAGGAGCTCGAACCAGATCTGCCCAGACCCGTCATCCCACAGAGTGGGGTTGATGCGACATTCCCAGAACCAGTTTCCTGCCCCGAGCTGTGCTTTGCTGATGTGTCTTAGCTGCACGCAGAGCCTGGGAGATGCTTGTGCAGGGCTCGCTCACTCTGTCCTCTTCCTTAAGGAAACCTACTCCTCAGTGCTACTTGTGCCGCTGAGCGCTGAACTGCATGTCGAAAGCGTTAAGCCAGGGTAGGGAATGGCTCACAGAGCGCTTGCCTGGCACGTGCGGCCTACTCAGCAGTGCAAAAAAATTTCTGTAGAAATAACTGTTTTATGAAATGGTTTATACCGGTTTTGCTATTGCAGAGACCTGATTCTACTTTAAGCTGAATGTTCCTGAAATGGAGTGGTTCTTGGTGAGACGCGCGGTCTGTCTGTCGCTGATCAGCATGCAGCAGCGAAGCAGTCACGCTGTCCTTGCTGCCGTGGGTCCAGGGCCCGCACAAGTCTGCGTGGGGTGGATTGAATAGTTCTTCCTTTCCTCTTTCTCTCGTTTTTTCCTTTCTTCCTTCTTCTTTTTCTCCCTCTCTTTCTCTTCTCCCCTTTTTTTTGAGACAAGGTCTGTGTATCCCAAGCTGATTTCAAGCTTACAGCAATTCTCCTGCCACACTCTACTGAGTCGTAGGATTATAGCAGTCTTTGAAAATGGAATTAAAACGTTCATCAGGAAGATAATGGGCACAGCAATTGAATAGCATGTGAAGGAGTATGTGGTGTGTGTGCATGTCTGCCTGCCTGCCTGCCTACATGTAGTCTATGTTTGAGTACCTGTGTCTTATGCTGAAGCGGCTAATGGAAATGCAGATGTGCTTTCCTGAAGACTTTCTTTGCTTCTCCTGTGGTCTTTCTCCCTCCAGTGCATTGTGCTGCCCTTGAGTCGCCCTGGGGACCTCCCTTCCTCACACACCTGTAAGCAGCTGCTTGCTTGTGGAGCCATTGCACGGGGCTGTTCTGCTTCTCTGGATGAGGCACTTCATTGCAAAACCATTCTGACTGGTGCTCCTCACAAACTGGTCAGGAGCAGGAGGGCAGCGTGCACCCAGCCCTTTCTTCATACTTACCAGCTCTTACTGGCCCAGTGCCAGCAGCCCTTACAAACCTAGTTTCTGAAACTGGTATCGCAGTCTGTGGAGTTCAGACGAGTCTCATGAGTGCACCATGTGATGCAGAGGTCGAGCGCCCCAGGCACACAATGGCGTGGTCGCATGTGTGTGCCGTGCTCCGCGCTTCAGTTCCCTGGCAGTGTGAGGAAACCTGTGGCAGCCGGTCTTGCTGTTTTGCAAATGTCTGAGTATACAGCACAGAAACATTTTCATTTTTGGTTCCTGGGGATGGCGGTTTATCCTTGTAATCAGAATTCAGGAGGGTGAGGCAGGAATTCAGGGCCAGCCTGGGCCAATTAACAAGACCCTGTCTCAGGATGGGTGTGGGGGGGATGGAGGTTGTTAAGGACAGAGCAGCATCTGGCTTGAGGTGAGGAGACAATCCCTTGGGCCTCGAGGTCTTTGGGAGCATCCTCTCCATACCCCTGCTTGGGCCTCGAGGTCTTTGTCTGGGAGCGCATCCTTTCCATACCTCTGCAGGGACCCATTTCCTCCCACTTCAAGCTCAGCTTTCTCGCCAAGTCCGTTGTCTGAGCCACTGTCTTTCTTGTGTTTTCCATAGGTAGCTGCAATTAACCCGAACCACCCCCTTGCCCAGATGCCCTTGCCCCCGTCCATGAAGAATTGCATCCAGCTGGCAGCCTGTGAGGCCAACGAGCTGCTGCCCATGATCCCTGACCTCCCAGCTGACCTGTTCACGTCCTGCCTCACCACCCCCATCAAGATCGCCCTGCGCTGGTAAGTGCCCCGTGCAGTCAGTTCCATTCCACGGGGACCTGTCTCCTGATGCTGTAGGACCCCAGGCAGATGTCCTGGATTTGCTCTGAGGGGAGATGATTCCCCTGGGTCAGGTCACATAGAGTTCAGTCCTCTGTGGCTTCCAAAATCACCTTTGCTCACAGAGGGGGTGTGGCCCAGGCAGGGCTGAGGCCAGACTTCTACAAGCACTTTCATTTGGGAGGAAACTTGCTGTGAAAGAAGTCGCCCCACTCCTTCCTTTTAGGGGTTTTTAGTTTGAAAGTCACTCTAATGTTTTCTAATGAAAACTGAATATCTTCAGAAAATGTACTGAAAAGTTTTTTCAAAAGGTGGGAAGGATCGTCTAAGATCTTGCCTTCCGAAGACGAGGACTGTGTGGACTAAGGTTTACCGACTATTGTTTTCCGTGCTGAAGTGCAGCCTAAACACACAATACCAACCCGTAGAAACCCTTCCCTCCCTTTCCACGTGTCGTGTAGCTCACCTCTGAGGCTTCAGGATGTAGATTCAGATTTGTGAGGCAGGTGAATCAGGAGAAGTAGATCTGCCGCCCGGGTCAGACGTCCTAACTGATGCAGGTGAGGGGCGAGGCCGTGCGCCAGGGAGCAGATGGGCCTATAGGGTGTCGTCTGCGATTCCTGCTTTAAGAGAGAGAGAGAGAGAAGAAAGAACTAGCATGTAGCGTCAGATGACCACCATGTTATCTGCCAGGCAGCAGGTGGCCTAGGAGAGAGTGCTGGGGAAAGATGCCCCCTGCTCGCCGGCTCCTGCTCGCCCCCTCCCTCCGTAGTCTGGAAGCTGCTGGCTGCGAGTAGGCAGCCGGCCTCCCAGGTGCGGACTTGGCGCAGGTCAGCAGGTGGCCGTGTGTCCGAGTTGATGCTGAAGGAGCGTTTGGAAGACGTTGTTCTCTGGGTTTTTTCCTCCCATTTGTGCCTGGGTGTTTTTTATTCTCAGAAACTGATTTCAATAATTTTGAAATGAACTATTTTGTTCTTCTCAATACAAGTGATTTCCTCTCTTGCCATCTAGATCAGCATAGTAAAGAATCCGCAATATTTTTTTCCTTCGGCTGTTTTCTATTTCTTTGATTGAGTGGCATAATACCATTTCAAATTTATTATGGGTTTATTTGTGTACTACTGAAATTACAGCTCAGTGGTGCTTTATTTGCTGTGGGACTGGCTGTAAAGGAGATCGATGCCTATCGCATTGGCGACATGCAGTCGTGTTGTCTGTTAATAAAATATGATGGCCATTATTCTGGATCGGAGAGAGGTCAAGAAACCCATTTCCTCCTTCCACTTACGCTGCGGGGTGTCAGTGTGTGTGCCTGCCGTGGGGGAGGGTTGGCTTTTTCCCTAGCAGGGCATGGGCGTGTGCACGGCCTCCCCCTTTACCCTCCCCTAAGGAGGGACAGTCCAAGCCCTGCCCAACACTTGCCTCATTTCACACTCGCTTGTCAGTTCTATGATTCAGCCGAGAGCCAGCAGCAGAGTGGCTCTGGGCGTAACCTTGCAGTGCTTGGTGGTGAACCATTTGTCTCTCAGGAATCTTTGCTGCTTTGCATAGAACAAACACCCTGTGCATCCATTAACTGCTGTGATCTTGTTTAATTTCTTTGACAAAAAAATCTGAATTCAGCCAGATATGGGGGCTCACAACAAGCAGATGAGAGCTCCGCCAAGGACTCTGAAGCCAGAAGGGTGGCCAGATTTCCACTGGGGATGGGCTAGAGGCAGTTCCTTGGGGCACAAACAGGGGTGACCCAGGGGCCGTCTGACTGAGTATGTGACAGTTCTCTGCCGGCCCTAGAGAGTTTAGCTGCTTTGCTGTGTGTAGCTCAGAAGGAAGACAGAGGAAGGGAAAGGAAGCTGTGCCCCTCTAACATGAAAGAATGGTGACCCCAGGATTAAAGATCCATCCTTGGTGACCACAGAGAATCCTGGAGATGTAAAGAAGACGGGTGCTTCTATCAGCTTGTCAGAAGCTCCCTGATTGAAGCCCCCTGGATACTCATGTGGGTGAGCGTGGAGACATCCAGACTTGGATTGAGAAGCAGCGTGGTGCAGAACTCACCCAGAATCAGAGTGGGGGGAAGGGGAAATCCCACCCAAGGGGATCCGGAGACTAGAAAAAGGCGAGGAGGAAGAGTGTGGTGGTCCTGCATCACCTCGGGGATGCAGTGTCTGCAGGAGACATGACCACCGTGAGGCATAGACAAGAAGGCAGAAGGAAAGGAGCAGTAATGGAAACCGTGATGTCAGATAGGGAGTGAGCTGGACGGAAGTGGGGAGGGGCTGAAAATGAGTCAGACTTACTCCTCAGCGGGCAGAGTCACCAGAATGCCCTCTCTCTGGTCCACAGCACACATTCAAAACAGAAAATTGAAATTACAAGTCAGAGAATATGAAGATAAAGAGCAGCTACCAGAAGTCAGAGTCAAAACAGAACCTCTCAAAATTTCTCAAAGCAACAAAGTTTTCACGTGGAGAAAGCAGAAAGTAATCGGTCATGATCCCCCACAATCTGACCTGGAAGAAGGGACCTAAAGAATATGGGGAGGAGGAAGCAGAAGAGGAGGAGGAGGGGCTGACCGGAGGAAGGGGGGGGGCGCTCAGTGGAGGAAGAGGAGGAAGCGTGCTGTAGCAGGCTTGCCAGCTAGAACTGAATGACACACACAGTTGAGTGTCCAACAGGTCTGGGCCATTTAAAAAGTAGAATGCGCTAGATGGCAATGGAGCACTGACGACTCCAGAGGACCTGGCTTCTTGTCATCTCTGTTATGGGGACACACAGCAGCAAAAGGACAGGGTGAGATGCCTGAGGGAGGCCCATGCTGCAGGGTAGCACTTCCTAAGCACGGACACACACATGCTCACTTCTGAAAACAAAGAGGTTGGATTAAAGAGGAAACTCGATCAGTTTTGATATTGTTTGGTGGTGGGACAGGGTCTCGCTGCCTATGTACTCAGTCTGGTTTTGAACCCACAACCCCCTTCCCTCCCCAGCCTTTCCATTCCCCTACTCCCACCTCCTGATATGCTGGGTTATAGGAATGTGCCAGTACTTAATCTACCTGGGAAATATTTTTAAATAATGCACTTAGGGCTGGAGAGATGACTCAAGGGTTAAAACTCTGCTTGCAAGCAGCAGGTCCTGAGTTCGGATCCCAGGTCCCACATGAAACCGCCAGGTAGAAACAGCAATGGCCTGTACTTCTGGCCATAGTGGGAGGAGCCTGGAAAATCCCAGAGCGAAGTTAGAAGGTAAAAGCAATCTAGGATGATCCTCAAGTCACCCTTGGTACTCCAGAGGGACACACAGTACTCTCTGATACACACACACACATACACACACACACACACGCAATAAATGAAATCTCTTTTAAAAAATGCACTCAGGCTGATTGTCATGAAAGCGGTTGCAACTAAGGTAGGCGGGGGCTTATGCATTTAGTGAGAAAGTGAAGATTCAAACAGTTAGGTGTCGGTACTTACCTTAAATTCAGCACAGCAACCAGAGAAAAATGGAGAGAGGTGCAGCAGGCACAGTGCCTATGGTCCAAGGACTGATTCCCATGAAAGGCGCACACCACCAGTGAGCCCAAGAAGAGGAAGCATTTGGACAGATTAATCTCAAAGACACCCTCATTGATGAATTTAAGAAAGAAAGGAAGCCTCTAGAAACACTTGGGAAAGTGTCAACAGATGGGGGAGGCCCTTGCAGGGCAGGGTGCACAGCGCGATTCAAGAGCATTGTTAGCAGTTCAGACCCGAGCATCTCTAGAAAAGACTGAAAAGCTTAGCCCCTGACGTGGGCAAGCATTCACCTCAGTGACATGCCGGAGACGGCCACCATCACCATCCTGGGCAGCCTCCACCAGAAGGCCAGGCACACACGTTGTCAAAGAGAAGAGCTAGCGGTCTGTCGCAGCAAGGCCTGACGGTCAGTCACTGAGCACCAGGTAAGAACAACGCACGCGGCCTGGGCACGTGACCTGCCTGGCATTGAGGATTAGAGAAGATCAGAAACGGAAAATTTTTGACACCGTGGAAGCTGGAAGAGCTTTGTATTTGTGCGTGAGTGCATGTGTGTGCGGCCGTTGGAGCCAGGGCCTCGCTCTGTGGCCCGTGCTGCCCCTTCGCTTGTGGCAACCCTCCCACCTCTCAAGTGTACCGCTTCATAGAGCCAACTCCATATTTTAAAACGTTAATACTTTCCAACCTGGTCTACAAACTTCTGCTTCCACAGGGATGGACGGGCATGAGCAGGCGAGGGCAGTGGCTTCTTGTCAAGACTCCACAGCTAGAAGAGCCACACAGACCCACAGTTTCCAGCTTAGCTTGGACAAAGATACCTAGATAATTTGGGGGCAACACTTGGTTTTCAACAAATGGTAGTGGAAATCGCATAAGAGGAAAATTGGAAGGAAGAAAAGGAGACTTAACCCTCAGTTATGCCACATAGAAAAATTAACATCAGCTTTGTTACATACATGAAGCGAAAGTGTACAAAGAATGTCCTCAACTCTCAAATGTGACTCTGATAGAACTAGTTAAAACCGGTAGGCAGACTCATCATGCTAGCAGCCTGTCCTCTTAGCAGATATTTGCATGGAGGTGTCATTGGGTCTGTGCTGTGTGATGCCTTGGGAAGACTGACCTTCAACAAGAAGAGCCGAACTGAGGCAGAGTGGGGATTCTGGCTCAGGCACACGTGCGGGCAGACAGCGGGCGGCACGGGTATTGTTGGCCATAGATTCATCCTCTGCAGAGACTGCAGCGGTTACAGAGACAGACGCATTGTTGATCCTGCAAATCCAAGCCTGAAAAACCTGTATTTTATCAGATGCAAATTGCATCTCATTAAAGTTGGTTGAAGTCTTTTAAATGCAGAATGATGAATGAAAAAAGCAAGGAACAGGATTGGATTTATAGCACAATACATTTGTATAAGTTAAAGACGAACATTTAGTACCAGTCTTGTAAGTAGGCACAAGCAGCCCGTGTGCAGCTCTGCCTTCACCAGAACCCTCTCCCCCTATCTGTTAGGATTTTGACCTGAGGCTTCTGACTTCAGAACAGATCAATACAGATGTGCTGGGAGGGTTTAGAGGAGACAGGCATCTCCTGCACAGATTCACTGGGCCTCGAGGTCTCTGAGAAGCCCCGGGTGCAGAATGGGAGACAGACAAGCCTTGTTGAGATGCCTTCTTCACCATTGCTGCCAAGTCAAGTCCTGCCCGTGGGGCTCAGAGCAGTCTGCACTGGTAGGCGCTGGGGAGTGGCTGCTAGGTCGCTTCCTGAGCCCTCTGCACTCAGTGAGCTAGGCACTGCGACCTTTGTAGATCCTACTGACTTTCCTGAGACAGCAGCACATGCACTATTGCTTGGCGCTGTCGGAGCGTATCCGTCTTCTGGCAGTCCTCTGTTGCTCACACACCCCCCCCCATGTAGGTCCTACCAGAGGAGCATGTGGCACCTCTTTTCAGGGGACCCTCAATGGTCAGGTCAGCTCAGGTGTCCTTGCAGGGGATGACTGACTGCACGTACCTGATGTATGTTGGCACTCGAGGGCAACAGGTACACGGAGCACGCTGTCCACCTAGGGAGGGCGTGGCTTGAGGTTGCGCGTCACAGCGCAGTCCAGGAGTCAGCCTTGGAGGAATACTACTCATCAGCTGCTAAGCCCCTCTGCCTTCTCTCTTCCTCCTCATCTTTCTGACTGGCACTGGCTCGGGTGGGAGAGCACGTCTCTCTTAGAGCACCCTCACCTTCTTGCTCAAGCGAGTGCCTGCAGAGCAGCTGAGGGACGCTGCGTACAGAGCCCCAGCTTCTGCGTGTCACTGCAGCGAATGCTTGCCCACCGTCAGGGAAATCTGACCTCTTATCTGGCTCATGTGCGCAGTACACAGCCTACAACCTTAGTAAGTGATGTCACATTTCATAAGAAATGCCCACGGCCCCATATTTAACCGTGGGCCTCCCTGGCCTTCATGTCAGTAGCAAGTGGTCTCTGGATGGGCCCTTTGCCTGCGGTGTGTGTTGCAGACACCGACTCCTGTCTTCGATGCCCACTGTATTATATCATGAGGGGCTCACAGTGCTGCAGAATCACCGCAGTGTTTTAAAGTATTCTGAATTAACCCTGCGGAGAATTAGCCTCTGGTTTCTGACTTCTCGTTACACATTCCCCTGTCATCTGTCTGTTGGATGCGGACCCACAGAACAGATCCACAAGCCGCTGCTGTGCGCCGCGTGACCAGTGTCAGCCCGGGCTTTGGTGTGAGCATCGTCTCCTTCTCCCTTGGAGTAGAGACGAGTGGCTTCTGAGGTGGAGCTGGTGGCTTCCCATGAAGACCTCTGTATTCAGGTAACCTCAGCAGTAGGTAAATAACAAGGATTCCAGAAACCAAGCGACTCCTTGACGAGGTGGGAGACTGGAGCTCATGTTTAGGGATGGAGACAGTCCAGCGGGGGCAGAAATGGTCATCAGGACCCCAGATGAGAGGAAGAAGATGCCTTCCAGAAAGGACGGACGTGAAGATGCTGACAGAAGGACAGAGCAACCGTCCATCTGGCCGGGGCTGTTTGTTACAGCTGCAGCCTCGCTAGGACGCTGAGCCTCTCGAAAGGCCTCAGACTGTCACAATGGGTCTTAGTGCCCCCCACAGGCATGTGCGTATCAGACCACAGTAATCGTGCAACAGATTATGGGGCTGGAGAGGTGGCTCAGGGGTTAAGCCTCCGCCTTGCAGGCGGAAGGTCCTGAGTTCGGATCCTAGACCCCACGTATAGACGCCAGGCAGAAGTGGGGGCGGCCTGTGTTTCTGGTCCTGGTAGGGCGGAGCCTGTGAATCCCGGGGCAGAGTAAACGAGGAGGAGGTGGAGGCGTCCATGGTGGTTCCCGAATTCGCCAGTGGTTCTACATACACACAATTGAATAAATTAAAAAAAATTTTTTTTTAAAAATTAAACCTAACTGAGCCGTCCTGTCTGTTGTCCGGGGTCAGTGAGCCACGGTCTCCTCCAAGGAATGAGTTTGTAAGATGAAGATCAAGCTTTTATTTGCCGCTTTCACGTGAAGATTATTAGTGTGTCGGTTTTGAGTCATTCTGAGTCATGCTCCAGGAAGCCACGATGTGGTGCAGTTGCTCAAACTCCAAGGACCCCTTGCTGCTGGAGAGCTGGAAGCAGCAGAGCCCCTCAGCCCCCGCTTCACAGAGCGAAGCAGAGAGGGCCGTAGGTCACTGCAGCATCGCATGCCGCGTCAAGCAGGAAGGCAGCCTGATGGACTCACCTCAGCTTCCGCCATGTGCTCCTCCACGAAAGAGTTAACACTGAAAAAGAGAAAGAAAAGAAGACAGATGAATTGTAGTAGTTATTTTTCTTTCTGCTGCTGTGAGACTATACTCATACACAACTACTTCAGGGGAGAAAGGATATTTATTTGGTGTACGTTCCAGAAGAGATATAGTTATTGTGGCAGACATTGCATAGCAGAAGGCGTGGCAAAGAAAGCCCCTTTGACATGCATGGCACTACCTCTTAAGACGTCACAGCTTCCCAGACATCAGCATCAAGGGTTCAAATGCATGGGCAGCTCCCGATCGAGCCACAGAGCAAAGTGAAAATAAAGAGAAGAGATGCCCAGAAGTGGGTGATGGGCACAGCAGGCGTAATGTACAGATCATATGCCGTGACTGTCTGGTGAGAACGAGCTCCCAGACCAGCACGAGGGCCCAAGTTCTAATCTCCACAGCCCACGAAGAAGCCAGGTGCGGTCACACCTAACCCCAGCGCTGTGCAGAGCAGAGACAAGACGGCTGCTGGGGCTCCAGCTGGGAGAGACCCTGTCTCAAGGCAACAAGCAGAAAGAGATAGAGCAGGACACTGGGCCTCGTCCTCTGGGCTCTGAGAGGGAGGATGCACTTCCTCTTCAGCAGCGTGGTGGAAGTAGAACCCGAGAGGGCAGCATCGGCTCTTGTAGTCATTGTATGATCTACAGGATGCTTCCATATGGCTTCCCATGTGCTTTTGCTAATAACCAGGACCAGAGCCAACATAGCGCAGTTTGCATGAGTGTGTGACTGATCAGGGACCAGATGCTCAGTGCGCGACTGGCCAGTGTTGCAGCGGAACTCGCAGCCATTCCATTGGGCGTCCAGAGCCATCTGCTTTCCCTCCCTGCGGCCTGCTTCTGCCTGCACAGCCGAGCCCGGCTCCCTGGTGCCACCACAGGCCTCTCGGCACTGGTGGAGGCAGACCTCATGGCTGAGACACAGCACCTGAGGACCCACTGTGGAGCATCCAAGGTGTCCTGGAGACACCTGTCCCTCCCGTCTCCCCTCGCTCTGGGAGACTTTCAGTTAAGTCACCTGAAATGGCTTTCTTTGCCCACACACCTTGGTTCAGGCTGCACCTGTCCTCACTCAGGCTGCCATGTCTGCATCTTCCCTCTCCCGTCGTGCGTCCACAGCATGAGCTGCCTGCAGCAAGCGGGGCCTCTCCGGGGAGCCAGGACCCCAGTGGCCAGGAAGCTTCTCTGACAGAGGAGGGTGCAGAAACAGTAGACTCCTCTCCTCCCAGCTGCACCCCATTCTTCTGTGCTTTGCCCTAGCTTGTTCTTCATTGCCTGTCCTGTGCCTCCACTCGAGGCCCCTTGCGTCTTCCCTCTGAGACCCTCAGGAAGTGCCAAGCCTGCTCTTCCAGCTGAGCAGTGCTGGAGTGTGCACCTGGAGTGCCGCAGACACCTTCCGCGCTTCTCCTGTGCACGACGGACCCAGAGCCGCCTTGCACCCCTTTCTTTTTCCCTTCTCCTTCCCGTTCCCCTTCCCTTTCTCTTTCCCCTTCCACTTCCCTTTCCTTTCCCCTTCCTCTTTCACTTCCCTCTCCCCTTCTCCTCCCCCTTCCCTTTCCCTTTCTGCTAGGACAGGGAGCTAGAGGAGGGACACTGAAAGAGGAGCCCAGAGCCTCCTGTCTTTGCATCTGAATTGGATTCATATACATTCTGTGTTTTGTCTCCAAGGTTTAAAGTTGAAGTGTTATTTCCTGGTACTTTATTTTCAATTTAAAAACGCCATCATCTTGCAGCTGGTGTTACTACTTTAAAGCACTATAAAAATGGTACCAGCTCTGTAAGATTGCTGTATCTGTGGAGGGCGGGGCCCACTCATCTTATTGAGCTCCTCTCTGTCTGGTGTGTTTCCAGGGTAGCCCAAGAGGTCAGACCTCTGCTGCCCAACTGGAAGGTTAGAGTGTGCCAAGTCACGTGAGAGGAAAGTGCCTTTTCCAGCACTCCCTGGACTTTGTACGGAAAGTGTCTGTGACATCACATGTTATAATGCACAGACTACTCTGTGGGTTGTAGGGGCAGGTCTGTGGGCACATGGTGAACGGTTAGGAGGAGAAGGTTCTAGAGACACCAGCAGTGGCCTTTTGGCTGGCGTGTCCCAAGAGCCTGACAGTTTCGCTTGTTGTAATCATGTAGGAAGAAGCATTTCTGAACTGGCAGGCTATACTTCTGTCATAGTTAGACACAGGTGTCAACTTGACAGTTTGAGGGTTTGAGCTCTGGGCACATTTGTAGAGAATTAGTTGAATTAAGCCCAGAGCAAACCTGAAGAAGATTGCCTAGCTAATGGGGAAGGCCCAGCCCATGATGGGTGGGGATTAGGCCCTGGAGTAAAATACAGAGAGCTGGTTGAGAGAGTTGGCATCCTTGTGTCCACTCGGCCAGACATGCTGGTCTGGCAAGGAAGGATTGTCCCTCTCTCAGCCATTATGTGGTGATGATGTGGCCAGTTCCCTTGGCCCTGGTGTTGGTGTGAGCTCTCCCGTCAAGCTGGACTGAGCTGCAATCAGACTATCACAAGAGAATTAAACCCCTTGTTCCCTTAATCCATTTGATGGTGATTTATCAGCAACCACGCAGGCAAAGTGCAACTGCTTCATACTGGCATGCGTGTCAGTTTCATCTTCCTTCCAGATTGAGGTGATCTTTGCTACTGTGTGGCAGAGCTCTGCCAAAAGCTGGAGCAACCAGGACGGAACTGGGGCAGGCCTGTAACGTGGCGATTCTCCCTATCCTGCCGTGCTGCTCTGTGGGTTTGCTTTGTATGTCCTTCCTGGGCAGTGACCGTGGACTTCTTCACATGTGCCACTTGGCCGCATGCGTGTCCCCCGTCCTTTCCCGTGTGTAAGCGTGTTATCATATGCGTGTCCCCCCCCCCCCGTCCTTTCCCGTGTGTAAGCGTGTTATAGCGTGTTATCAGTGTTTACTTGCTGGCTTGAGGCCTGACCATTCACGTGACTTGCAAGTGTTGTCCCTCTTTTGCAGCTGTCTTCCCATTTCCTTCACGATGGTCTTGGGTGCAGAAAGCATGTAATTAGGTAAAAATTACCTGGTTTTTCTTTCACTGCTTTTGTACTTTTAGTGGCATGTTTAGAAAACTGTGATGTGATCCAGGGTCACAAAATTGTAACTTCATATCTCCACTTGAGAATTTTATAGCTTTAGCAGTTGCACATAGGTCTTCTGATTATTTTGATCTAATTTTTATGAATGGTGTAATGATGTCTTACATAAGCATACATTGATTGGGGCTTTGGGTCTGTTTTTACTTTGAGGCTGTCTCCAGTGAATGACATGTAAATGCAATGCAGACTGGCTTTGGAACTGTGGGAAAGAAAGATGACAACTAGGCATGGCTCACAAAAACAGAATCACAAGAAAAGGGACAGGGGAGACTAGGAAGGGAGAGCCACCCGTGTCAAGGAAGCCGCCTTTCCATAGACTGTGACTGGAATGACTTTATAAAACTTTGAATATTGTGTGAATATTGAATATTGTCTTACTATGAGACTTAGGAGTTCAGAGGAGACAAATGAGACTACTCGTGTCTGCTCCACAGATGCGTGTGACTCTGACAGAATGATCATATAACAATTCTGAACAATATTTTGCCTCCTATGAATTAATCAGACTACCCACGAAAGCTTTATGCTGAGTACTGGAGGGAATCCAGGGCTTCATGAGCCCCATGTGGAGTCGCCCACAGCATGCCTTCTGTGCCCCTAGGCATCAGCTGCCACTCCCCTAGGTCCGCCTCTTAATGGCAAGTGAGAATTGGTGTCAGAGAGAAAATGGATCTAATCTGGGTGTGTGAAACTGAATCTCCTGTCATATGGTCATCTTGAGAGTCGGGTTGTGAGCAATGCCCGAGAGGAAGGGAAAACTCGGTTTCTCAGTCCTGCGCCCCAAGTCTTGCAGCAGTGACTTCCTGTCTCCATGGGGAACAGAGCAGTCATTGTTTCATGGCTTTTCTATCTTTTACAGTAGGGTTGTGGTGGTAAAAATCACGAGGCTCTGAGAAAAGACAAAGCACAGAGCCCAGCCCACAGCTGTGCACGAGGCTTTGTCAGATCCAGCCATGCGGGCTGCATCGATGCAGGCTGCAGCGCCATGGCCGTCAGCTATGCAAGAGCACAGGGAGGCTCCCTGACATCTGTTCCAAGCCTCGTCCCAGCTCCCCAGCAAAGGGCTTTCACGAGACCAGTCACGGGAGGCTGAGTTCTGTGTGTGCGTCCAATGCCACATCACTGACTTGCACATGGACGTGCTCCTCTGCCCACAGCAACCCAAACATGTATAAAAGTGCCCATAAAGTGCCCAGGCACCGCGGCCACCCTGCAGATGTCTGGTTCCTCCCTGAGGGATCCCACATGCGCAAGGGACAGTGCTTCCAGGACCTGTGACAGGATGTACATGCAGGATCTGTTTGGACCTGAAGAGAGTCTCGCTCAATGGATGAAGCATTAGATTTGCTCATTCTGCTGCAACCTAATATTTCTTACACAAGAAAATTAAATTTCAGTGCAACCAGGGTTTTCCTATGTGAGCAAAGAAGCTTCGCATCCCAGACCTCTCAGGTCGCCCCTCTAGCAGTGTGCTCACCCGCTCCAGAAGCCTTAGCAGTCAGACCTGGGAGGAGCTTGCAGAGAAGCCTCCTGCTGAAGCCACAGAGGACAAAAGCCACATGGGAGGCAGGAATCTCACAGCCTCCCCACTGCAAGACAAGGACAGCGGCTGCTAGACTTGGTGGGAAACCTTTGACCCTCTCTGCCCAGGGCAGGCTGTCACATGCTTCCTCTTCTCCTTCCCGGGTGGGCCAGTGGTTCTGCTGTGATGGGAGGGAGAACGCAGACCCCTTGTGCCACAGCTGCAGCCACAGCCATGAGGAAGCCTGCTTTCTGGAACCATCTGGCTGGTGGACGTCTGTGAAATCTAAAGCAGCCATGTTAATTGCCGCACCCATCACTTCTCACAGTCTGAAGTCTCCAGAACGCCTGGCACCTGCATCTTCATAACTGATGAGTGGTACAGTCGCAGAAGGTAAAGGCAGGCTAGACCATTCATGTCCAGCTCTGCTACCGCTGCGTTTGCTTCAGCATGACTGAACCTTCGTGTAGAGAATGTAGGTGCTAGAGGAGAAGCAGTGTGACTTGTGTGAGTCCAAGGGGCTCTCTCACTCAGGCCCTCTCCTAGCCTTCCCTGGGCCTTTTAGGACCCTTATGCACCTCTGCTTTCTCTTTGGAGGAGGGGAGACTGTGTTGTGTCCCTGATCAGAATCTTCCTGGGGTCTTTAGAGATGGACACTGGAGAAGGGGTGTGCCTCAGGGGGAGGGGTGTGGCTCCTGAGGAGGGGAGTCAAAGGCACTGTGCTCGGGCAGACCACCCAACTACTGTCCCTATGCGTCAGAAGTGTCCTGGTAGATGAGGCCTATTGGCCAGGAACCGGGAGGCCCGAGTTACCTCGCCTCCCCCACCTGTGCATGCCGCACTGCCCTCCTCCGTGGGGAAGGAGCTGCTTCTGCTGAACTCCTTTGGTCCCCAGGTTTGCTTGAAATTCCTCCCAGCCAACCTCCTCTCTCACTTGGATGAGAGTCAGGCTTGGCTCTGGCCAGCCGTCCTGTAGCCGTCTGAGCTTTGCGGCGATATCAGCCTGGCTCCTGTAATAGGACCCACTGGTTCTGAGATGACCCCTGTGGCCTTGCACCTCCAGGGTACCATGCCCCAAGAGACAGCCTCTCTGTCTTTAGGGTTGGCTGCCCTAAGTGTTTGCCCAGACAGTATCTGCCCTCCCGCTGCCGGCCCTGCCAGCGTGTGATACACGGGAGGGGCAGCGCTGAGCGGACGTTGGTGCAAGGCAAGGTTGGGAGCTCTCACTACAGAAAGAGCAAAGACCGCTGGTTACAAGTCTGGCACAAGGTTGTGGTTGAATGTCCTTGTTAACAAGCGGAGCTTTAAGGTCTGCCGTCAGGCCAGCCTGCCTCCCACACAGGAAGGCTGCGGTCCACACCCACATGTGCAAGCAGTGAGATTGTTATTCACGGGGTCTGTGGCCTTTCACTCTGGGAAGTTTTCTCTCTCGTGTGGTGCCTTGGTTCCCAGGACTCACAGCTGTAGTCCCCCTTCTCCCCACCACACACAGCTGTTGCGGCACTATATAACGTCATGAAGCACCTTAAATCAGAAGCTGTGGTCGGGCTTCTACAGCGCTTTGGGGAAGGGGTAGAGTTCTGCCTAGGGACCTCGGCACCCTCGTGCTGCTCTGCTGGCGTCCTGCAGACGGCTTGGGACTGTCCCAGCAGCGTCTGTGGGCAGTGCAAGTACGTTCCCTGCTCTTCGAGCCAGCCAGGCGAGGAGTGTGGCGAATCCCAGGCTTCCCAGACAGGCGGTCGTCACCACGTCTTCTGCACCATGTGGGAGTGGGCAGGGAGTGCTCTGCTGTGAGTTCACAGTCCCCCACAGAAGGGTGCTGTTCCCAAGAAGGACCCCCAGTTCCTGCCAGTCTGGTGGGACCCCTTGAGACTCGTCTTCAGGCGCAAGTCTTGCAGGGCCTCGTGTGTGGGCCTCAAAGGTCAGGTGCTGTGCTGACTGCTCCCCCTTGGTCCTGACCCGCCTTTCATTTTATTATGGGGTAGCCGTCAGCTACTTTAAACAAGAGAATAATAAGTGATTCTCACATGCTCTGGCTTTCTGTGGGTAGTTTTAGTAAACTCAACAGTAGAGATAACAGCTTCTTAACTCCACATATGTAAATGTCTATTAAAAAATAAGGCATCTTCCTCGTGAGCTCACTTGTCTGAGCAGTACAGCCGGCAGGAGCCTGGCTGCAGTCCAGGGCAGGATGGAGAGGTTGGTTCTTTGTTGCCTGCTGCTTGGCCGCTCCTCCCGCTTCTCTCAGCCTTCTGGAAGACGGGTTGTCCTGTGGCTCCACGGCTCCAGGGCAGAGACAGGACGGTCTGCCATATCGCATCCTGTCTGGGCCTAGCTGCTGCCAGAGTCGCTGCTCTTTGTGTTGAGAGGTGGTTAGCTGAGGTGTATAAATAGTGCCTGAGGGCACGATTGCAGCGGCCTAGAGACCTCGGTTGGGTGTTCGAGATGTCTACTCCAGCCCAGCCTGGCCGGTCCCTGCTGTGTGCCCAACTGGCATTGACCCAGCAGACATCCACCTGCCTTGGTCTCTCAAGAATTAGAGGTGCGAAGAACCATGCACGGCTAGTTGACTTTACTTTTTTATTCTAGAATTGGGCAACTCTTCATTCTATACAGTAGAGTAAGCATTGCATTGATCCGAGGGGAGGTTTAGTAGAGAACTGCTACAAAGAACAAAAGTGAATTAATCACTCAGAAGCCTTTGTGAGGAAGGAATAGGAAAGAGAAAATTTAAAAATAATTGGTTGACCTTAGGTCTTCTTGCTCTGTAGGGATTTGCAGGAGCTTCACTGTCAGCGGGTTGCAGCTGGCCTGCAGGGGCGCAGCACCCTCCTGCGGGTTGCAGCTGGCCTGCAGGGGCGCAGCGTCCTCCCCTGGGTTCCTGGGGGTCAGGGAAACAGCCCTGTTGGCAGTCGGTAGTGAGCGTTTGATGCTTGCGCTGGCCCTGGGGCCCGGCGGGAAGACTTAATCCCAGCAGAGACTTCCCGCAGCGTTCAGGGAGCTTAGGAGCGTCTTTCTCTTCCTCTGGTAATACCAAAGGCATATTTTCAATGTGGGCACAGTGCCAGCTGATTAACACATTGTTGCCATGTGGATCTTTTTATTTTCTTTGAGTGTTTTTGTTTTTACTTCTTACAGCTACTGGATTAGAGAGGTAAAAGAATCTGCTTGTTTTCATTTCAATAGTGCTTTTACTGTGGGACTCAAGAAGGTATTTAAAGTGCAGCCTCTTTTGTAACTTGACTTAGATTCAGAACGACTAGGTTAACGTGACTGGCTGCAGAAGCCTCGGTGACACGATCCCCATGAGGAGCCTCCAGAACCCTCGAGCACCGACCAGTGGGACTTAGCTTTCTGAAACCTCTGTCCCCTGAGCTCGTCGTCCTGAGAGATCTGCCCAGGACCCCCAGCCCTGCCTGCAAACCAAGTGGGTAGCACGATTGGAGGTGAAGAGGTCCCCACATCCTCGTCCTCACCCTTGCACTACATCGTGGGGTGATCAGGAGCCAAGGAGGAATCCTGCCCCTTGGAAAGAGCAGCGCGGGCTCTGTGTTCTGTACACTCCTGCTCACCTTCCTTCCAACCTAGAGCTCAGGAATTTCCTCGTTTGAAAATGTTTCCTGACCTCAGTCTGAACCCATGCACTCCTCTCCTGCTTCCAGGCAGCGTGTGGTCCCCTTTGCATGTGCCGCAGCTTTCTAACAATGCCGACATCCTGCAGCCCCTCAGAACTCTTCAGAGCCGCCTGGGTGGCATGACTTCAGGTGAGGCCTGGGGACTTGAGGTCATTGAGCAGATGCACTGTGATTCGTAGGTGTCATGTGCCAGAAACCAGAGGAAAGCACACATCGCACTCCTTACACCACCACAGGGCAAAGGAAACTGGTTATAGTGAGGCGGTTTTCTTGGAATGCAAGCATAGTTCACCATTCAGAAGCAGTCCACGCGCATTCACCTCATCAACACATGGAAGAGACATCAGTACGCCCAGAGGACACAATTCAACACACATCTTCATTCAACCTCAGCAAACCAGGAGAGCGAAGGAATGTCTCAGCCCTGGCCAGCCGGTATGAAAACAGCCTCGGTGAGCAGGAAGCGGCAAGGTCTGAGTCAGGGCCCGCAACTGTCCTCCACTGTTCTGCTGCTGTCCAGCTTGGTGTGCCAAGTCGTTCCTGTCCACAGAGGCAAGGGCAACATAAAGCCCTGTGTTCCCGGGAGCAAGGGCTATCTGTTTAGAATGTGCCTAGTGGAAATCCAGGGCGGGAGCTGGAGACACGGCTCAGAAAGCAAAACACACGCCCTGCAAGCTTGTGACCTGAACTTGATCCCAAGAACCCACCTGGAAAGAAGCCAGGTGAGGTGATGCGCACTTCCACTGCAGCACTGGGGAGGGAGACACAGATGGACCGTCGGGGTTCACTGACCAGCCGGCATAGTCTACTGGCATGGTCCAAGCCAGTGAGAGCCTGTTTTAAGATGCAGCTGGCCAGGCCCTGAGGAAGAGCCCCTGAGGTTGTCCTTTGGCCTCTGTGTGTACATACACTGCATGCACACATTTTAAAAAACGAAAGAAAGTCAAATGGAATCTTTAAAAGCAACCTTAGAACTGGTGACTGTAGCAAGTTTATGTCTGGAAAGACCAGTAAACAGATCAATAATGTTCTGTACATAAGAAACCCATTTTGTGTGGTTTATGAAACAAGATGTCAGGTAGCCCAGGTTAGTCTTGAACTTTTATAGTAGAGGATGACCTTGAACTCCTGCTTTTCCGTGTCCATGCAGGGAATACAAATGTGCACCACCATACCAGCTCCAGAACCCAGATTTTAAAGCAGGGTCGTCTGTTACCATGGATCTACCAGGCCGTTTGCTTCCCCAGTCCTGGTGCTACTACTTTTCAGTCACTCTGCATGTTGATGATAAATTCACAATATAATGGCTGATGGGAACTAGGGATTCTATTCTGGTTTACACTTGTGGAGTTCCGTTTCCTAATCCCGCCTGGCAGGAACGCTCATGCCAATACCAGGAACTGAGGGAACTGGCCACACCCTATCCACAGGACTGCTGAGAGGGGGCAAAGCTCACTTACAAAACAGCACTGAATCACCCGGGAATGGTGCCCTCCGCACAGGCAGCTCTTCCTTAGCTAGAAATCTCCTTCAGGCTTAACTCGACCTCTGGTTCTTTACACATGTGCCCAGAGCTGAGTCTTCAGTTGTCAGGTTGACACCTGTAGTTTTTCCAAGAGAGGCTGGTCCTTTTGTCCTCTGATCAAATGCGAAGACAAGGAAGGCAGCGCCTGCTTCGGGATGAATCGTTCTGCCGCAACGCACAGGAACAGGGCAGCCAGAGTAAGAGGAGAAGCGTGGGGCAGGCAAAGGTTCTCATGCACCACACGAGCCGCGGGTGGAGCCTGCGCAGGGCCCGTCCTCGCACAGTGGCCCACATGCGGATCCATAGTGTCGCTGAGCTGGTAATAAAGTCAAAGCAGGACCAGCCCTCAGAAGCCCCTGTGCCTTTTGGGTGTGTTGGGCCCCAGCAGGAATCCTTAGGTCCCCATGCTTGTAGCTCCCAGGTGCCAAGTTTGGGAGGAAGGTCCAGGACCCCCGAGTGTCATATGCATGTCAGTGCAGCTGTGAGTGTGACTGTCCCCAGCCACTTGGCTCTGCTGCAACGTTTTTGGAGAGCACTCTGTAGACATGTACTGCCAAAACACACCGCTGCTAAACACTGTTAAAGCAGCACTGTGCATAGGCCCCAAGAGGCGCAGCATTGCAGAGCATGCCAGCAGCACCCTTACAACACAGAGAGCCCATCTAATGAGATAGGAGGGAGGGCTCTGTCACAGAGCCACAAAGCGCAGAGGAAATGAAATCTGCAAATGCCTAAGTTCATGGAAAAATGGTCTGAGAATTGGAAGACTCATTACCACTAAGTCGGCAGTTTTCACCAAATTGCTCCATGGGTTCAATCCATTAAAATCCCAGCAGGCTTTAAATAATCCGTTGATTTTGGAATTTATAGGGCAAGGAAAACAAATTAGTTCACTGAAGTAACTTTGGAGGAGAATAAAGCCTGGATATTTAGGCAATCCAACCTCAAGACTCACGATGCATTTGGACAGTTCAATCAGTGAACTGGACATAGTCCAGAGCCAGTGCAGTAGATACTGTCAGCCAGTTTAAGGCAAACTGCAGACCCAGCTCAGCAAAGGACGAGTACTTTCAGCAAGGTTTAGAGTAACTGGACATTCACATGCAGTAGCTTACTCCTTACACAGAACTTAGGCAAATGACACGTCTTAGAGAGAGACTTTGGTTTGGTTTGGGAGAGGAAGCACATGCAAGGAAACCTTCGTATTCAGATTTCCTGCTGGGACCAGAAGCAGATTTCACGGAATGCAGAGATAATGAATTGGGCTGGGCCACAGCCTTCTGCATGGTCATCCTGGGGAAGAACACAGCAAGTCAGGACAAAGCGTCAGACGCGAGGCCAGAGAGCTGCTCAGTGCGCACCTGCTGCGCCATCCAAAGGCCTGAGTTCAATCCTGGAGCCCCCATGACACAAGAACTGCTCCTGAGTTGTCATCTGAGCACCAAACATCTGTCTGGCATGTGTGCACATGCACAATGGATAGATGGATGGACCAGTGGATGGGCAGACAGAGAGACAGAGAGTTGGATTTTTTTTTTCAAAATCCTTATACTGGAGTCTATGAAGAACCTTCCCAACTCAACAGTGAGAAAACAGAAATCCAAAAGATTTAAGCAGACACTGACAGGAGATTCACAGATGGCAGATGAACTCCGAAGACACTCAGCTCTGTGCAGTGACCTGCTGGGCCACTTATAGAAAATGCTTTCTTCCCAGTACTGGGGATGGAGCCAGGTCCTCAGAGTGTCAGGAAGTGCCCTGCGATCAGACCATACCCAGGGATCAGTTTCTTAACAAATCTGGCAGTAGCAGGTGCAGATGGAAGAGTGGAGCTTCCTTGTCCTGGGTCATGCTGTCCACTCTTTGACCTGTGTATAGAAGAAACGTCAGCGCTCAGCAGAGGCCGCACACACACCCTCGCCGTCGCTCTCGGGCTCACCTGGAGATGAGCTGTGCTAGTGCCCCGAACCCCTGAGACGTGTGGCTTTGTGGTCTGCAGTGGCAGGGCAACACCATCTCGCTTCGTAAACCCTCAAGCCCACGGGTCTGTGGACAGTGCCCCTCACAGCGAGAGTTCTCACGGCTTTGCCAGCCTCTCTGCCCGCACAGACCTGTTTCTAGCGGTCTGGAACGCAGGAGAGAGCGAGTGGTGGTCACAGCGTGGCTGACAACAGAGGTGGAGCCTGAGAGCCGCCTGTCGTCAGCCCACGGCCGGGCGCGAGCGTGAATCCTGACTCCTGCCTTGTCGCGCTGGTCGGCTTTGAGTGCGATGTGCATGTTCTGTCACATCCTCTGCAGCGTCATTATGCCCCCCACTTCCTACCCTAAACCTAGACCGAGACAGTGACCCACCCATTCATATCCATCTAGCCTCAGCCTGCCCCACTGAAGGGCCTGCTCCCCCCTCCACACACACAGCTACCACCCATCTCTCCCTGGGACTTTTGCAGGCTGTGAAGTTCTGAGAGGCTACACCGCTGAAAAAGATTTGGGGGACACCTTGTACTGAGGGTCTTGCTGCCCAGAGCCTCCTCATGAACACCTGCCTCATCCTGCTGGGTCCCACTGGCCTGTGTCTGCCCCTGTGGACGCCTGAGCCTCGGGGGCTTCCCACGGGCTTGCTTTGCATCCGTGTCCTGTTCCCTGTCGCGGTGCTAAGCAGCATCCTCGACGTTCTCGTCCTCCTGTCCTGCTGACGTGTGCAGCATTTCACACAGCTGGAGAAGGGTGTGGGTCACGCTTAGGCCATGTCCCAATTCAGAGGCCACAGAATGTTTTCAGTATCGGAACATCACATCCTGCGGCATGGTCAAGACTCCTTGTCCTCTCGCCTCAGGCCGTGCTCCTCTTGCTCACAGAGTTCACTGGTGTCTCTGTCCATGCGCCTCATGGCCGAGGTGTTGTCCATGTGTCGTGTGTCTCACGGCCGAGGTGCTGTCCATGTGTCGTGTGTCTCACGGCCGAGATGCTGTCCATGTGTTGTATGTCTCACAGCCGAGGTGCTGTCCATGTCCATGTGTCGTGTGTCTCATGGCCGAGGTGCTGTCCATGTGTCGTGTCGTGTGTCTCACGGCCGAGGCGCTGTCCATGTCCGTGTCGTGTGTCTCACGGCCGAGGTGCTGTCCATGTGTCGTGTGTCTCACGGCCGAGGTGCTGTCCGTGTGTCGTGTGTCTCATGGCCGAGGTGCTGTCCATGTGTCGTGTGTCTCATGGCCGAGGCGCTGTGCTCTTCATGTCCTGTTGGAGTCTCAGCAGCAGTGTCAGTCCATCCTTAGGTCACTCAAGGTTTTTTTGCTGTGGCCATTTTGTTTGAGCTTTTCCTCTCTTCCTCTGTCTCTTCTTTCTTCCCTTCCTTCCTCCCTCTCTCCTTTCTTCCCTCTCTTCTCTCCTTCCCTCTTTTTCCTTCCTTTTTTCCTTCCTCCCTTTTTTCCTTCTGTCCTTCAATCCCTCCATTCATCTCTCCCTCCTTTTTTTTCATGTATATGAGAGAGAGAGAGAGAGAGAAAGAGAGAGAGAGAGAGAGCTGCGTGTATGCTATGTACACCACAGCACACGTGTGGCAATCAGTTTGAGATCTGTCCTCAACTTCATCTTGCTTCAGGTAGTTACTTGCCACTGTGTGTCCTGTGCTGTCCTGGGTGCTGCCTGTCCTGTCCTGTCCTGTCCTGTCCTGTGCTGTCCTGGGTGCTGCCTGTCCTGTCCTGTCCTGTCCTGGGTGCTGCCTGTCCTGTCCTGTCCTGTCCTGTCCTGTCCTGGGTGCTGCCTGTTCTGTCCTGGGTGCTGCCTGTCCTGTCCTGTCCTGTCCTGTCCTGTCCTAGGTGCTATCTGTCCTGTCCTGTCCTGTCCTGTCCTGGGTGCTGCCTGTCCTGTCCCGTCCTGTTCTAGGTGCTGCCTGTCCTGTCCTGTCCTGTCCTGTCCTGTCCTGGGTGCTGCCTGTTCCTGTCCTGTCCTATCCTGTCCTGTCCTGTCCTGGGTGCTGCCTGTTCCTGTCCTATCCTGTCCTGTCCTGTCCTGTCCTGTCCTGTCCTGGGTGCTGCCTGTCCTGTCTTGGGTGCGCCTGTCCGGTGTAGTCAGGCAGTCTGCCGGCATCCAGGGGATTCTTCTGTCTTCCCATCTCTCCGTGGAAATACTGGCATTGCAGAGGCCTCTGTGCTTAGCTCTGTGGGCTCTAGGAACTCAAACTTCTCTCTTCACACAAGTGCTTTCCCCCCTGAAGTGCTTTTCCCCCTGAGCCCTCCTCACAGCCCCTATTTTTCTTTGAAGACCACAAGCGGAGCTAAGGCTCATGTCATAATTTCTTCATGTCTCGACATCTCAGATCTGTGAGCAGGGTCGCCCTCAGCCGTTTTCCACACGTTCCTCTGCGGTGATGTGTGCCTGAGTCAGCTGTCCTGCTGGCTTTCAAGCCGAGGGTCCGTTGATTGGCTAAAGAAGAGCCCCCCGGTTCTGAAGTCTGTCTGCGCTGACTCTTGCTGCACTGTGTTCTGCCCAGTTTTTCGAGCCGCGGAGACCCACACCTCTCACCTTGCCCTGCGCAGTGGACAGCTGCGGACAGTGAGCGGGGGTCTGCATGCCGACGGCCTGGTCCTCGGCTTTGTTGTGTTGCGAGGTGCCGCCCTTGCCCTGGAACTGAGGCGGGTCCCTCTGGGTGTCCTCGGGTAGCCCAGAGTCAGGCCCTCTCCTCAGGGCCCTCATGTGGCGTGATGTGACCTTGCTCCCTGCTCCTCCGTGGCAAGGGATGTGGAAATCTCCACTTAGCATTTTTAGCCTGGCACTCCTGCGGGGGCCTTGCGGTCACGTCCTGTGTGCTCCGTGAGTCAGCCAGGAGGAGGGTTTGCACGCATGGTCTGGCTCCCTCCCTTCTAGGTCATTCCTTGCAGTTTCCTGGCAGACTTCAGTGCTGATCTCTGATCGTCCGCCCTGGGAGACTGCTGCCTCTGAGCTGTGCGAAGGTGAGCCTAGCGCGGTGATTCATCCGCTGCGTGGCTCCTGTGCCCTTACTCGGGCCCTTCTGGTTTCTGCCCACGTTTGTTTGCTCTTTGGAATCATCACATGGCTGTTGTTTTGGTATTTGGCCTGGAGTCTATTATTGCTATTGGCAAAAGAATTAGTCTGATACAAATGATTCTGTCAGGACTGGACTCCCAAAATCCCAGGCAGCATGTCCATTGTGGAGAAGACAAACACCAGGAGAGGGTGCACAGGACGCAGATGCCAGGGACAAAGGTGGGCTCCCGGTGGCCGGAGCTGTGCAGTGCTGCCTGTGTATGCAGGGCGTTCAAATTGAGCTCCCTTCATCCAGCAGGAGCTGCTCTCACACAGCTGTAACTTGTCTGGATGAGGCGTTGAGCCTGGCGTACTCCCCCTGAAAGACAGGGACCCTCGTCCCGGGCTTACTTCCTCCGCTCTGAGAGCAGTGCATGCTGCTGCTGCTGCCGCTGCCGCCACAACCAGAACCGCTCTTTCCTTCCTGCGGGCAGAGCCAAGCCTGCCTGGGCAGTCAGCCCCACCTGCCAGGGAAGGAGCCACTCACCTGCCCCACGCTGTCGGTCACCATCATCTTTGTGGTTCTGGATCTGTCTGTTCCTCCTTGTCTCTCTTGCCCTGACCCTGCTTTTGTATGCTCTCTGCCCACCCGTCGTAATAAGGGGTCACTTCTGATTCTTCCAGCTCTAGCTGGTCTTGTACTGGTCCCCTCTCCCGACCACAGCACGCATCAGTGGCATGTGGAAATACACTGGTATTGTCCTGGTGAGCCTGTCATTGAGATCGTAACATCACCAGTGAACGATGCTTACACGCTGCGACCCTCCTGGTGGGGGCAGGCAGAGCCGTGGCCATCGCTGTCTGTTATCATGCGAGAATGCTGAGCAGTCCGTGGGCCAGGAGATCAGTGCTCAGAGCAGGTTCCTAGCAGATGCACGCAGAGTTGAAGAATGGCGCCGTCGAGCCGCCACACGTTGGAGCCCATCTGCATTTGCTGTGTGCCTGCTGCTGTGTTGAAGGGGCTGCTCGTTCTTAATTTTAAACGTAGATGAATCGAGCATTGTGCATCTCTCCCACTAGAACCATTAAGCTGCCTTTCGCTCGACAGTGCCATTGACCCTGCCTGCTATGCGCCAATATCTCGATGGGAGAAAAGAAAGATGGCTTCCTGTCCTCTCTCAGTGCTTCCACCTGTTCTTGGGGACGGGTTTGTCTGCACATGGCAAGCCTCGCCTCTGCCCCCCATGACTTCATGATGGTAGATGGCCTTCCTGAAGGCATACCTGTGCTCTACGGGCTCTCCCGGCTACGTTTTAAGGAGCAGGAAGAAAAGTCCATTGCAGGCCTTCCTGGCAGCTCTTAGCCCAGAGCTGGCTCTGTGTGACACGTCAGCACCTGTCCAGTGGGAGGCTCCTTGTTTGTTGCAGCTCTACAGCTGGCACCTCCCATGGCTGGCAGTGCTGCTTTCTGTGGCCTAAAATCTGCCAGGACTATGGACACCCAGTCAGTTGGGGGTCATTGGTCCCCAGTTCCATCTTGACGGGCGATTCTCATGTTTGGTGCTTATTCATTCTATTCACGTTCTCTCTTCTCTCGGCAGGTTTTGCATGCAGAAGTGTGTTAGTCTGGTACCAGGAGTCACGCTGGATTTGATAGAAAAGTAAGTAAGATTTCATTCAGCGCATCTGCCTTTGTGGATCTGTATCTCTGTATCTCAGAACCGCCTCCTAGAGTCGGGGTGTTTGGGACCCTATGGTGGCTCACAGTCACAGCCACTCTTCTAACGCCATGAGACGACACTCCGCCCTTTCAGCAGAAAGGGCGATTTACTTGACTTACACTCTCCATCTGGCAGAATCCATAGTGGAAGGCGTGGCTAGAGGAGGAGTCGGAAGCTGGTTTAGGTCACTGCAGCCATCATGGAGGCAGGAGACCAAAAAGCAAACTGCAAAGGAGAACTGAGCCCTCCCCCAAACCTCAAGGCGTGCCCATGAGAGGCGCCCTCCCCCAAACCTCAAGGCGTGCCCGTGAGAGGCGCCCTCCCCCAAACCTCAAGGCATGCCCGTGAGAGGCGCCCTCCCCCAAACCTCAAGGCGTGCCCACGAGAGGCGCCCTCCCCCAAACCTCAAGGCGTGCCCACGAGAGGCGCCCTCCCCCAAACCTCAAGGCATGCCCACGAGAGGCGCCCTCCCCCAAACCTCAAGGCATGCCCACGAGAGGCGCCTTCCTCCAGCAGGGCTCCACCTTCCAAAGGGAACATGACTTTCTAAACACTAGCGTTAGCTGAGATGCAAACATGACCCTGCAGGAGGCAAACGCACGCGCAAACCACTCACATCCCTGGACCCGACTGACGGTCGCTCGAGTCTCGTGAGTGCCTTGTGTCGCCATGACACTCCCTGTCATGCGGCCTCGAGACCAGGCCCCAGACCAGGTGGAGCCAGAACACACGCAACTCTCTAGGCCGAGTGAATTCTGAGCCCATTTATTGAAACTTTCAACACAGCTTTTATACAGAAAATCTTGGGGTAAAGAATGTTGCACCTAAAATAGAGATATAATTTTCTAATCAGCAAAACTCACTTTCAGGGTGGACATTTTTTCAAGAACCTAACCCATTGCTTGAGGGTAAAGGCACTTAACAGAAACATTCTCCCAGTATTTCCAAACTTAGCTAATCTCTAATGCTTCACCGGATAGCCATGGGGCTGAGCCTACATAGTTGACATTTTTAACAGAGACTGCATTTTTTAAAATACATAGATAGAGGAGGAATGATCTCCTTTTGATTTCAATAATTAACTATAGGAGTCCCCAACACCCCATAAGTCCCAGCATGAGCTTTTGCTGTTGTCCTCTCCAGGTTGATCCTTTCAGTCAGGCAGGTTGTTATTTTGAGAATTTATGGAAAAACCTTTAAGAACGTAATAATATTTTTGTTGTATTCCTATTAAAAATCCAAACCAAGCAATAAACTTTTATGAAAGAAAACGTAAATTATTTAAAGTATTTAAGTAAAGGCCTTAGATGTTATTAAAATTATTTGTTCTTATTTTTAAGTATGCATACATGTATTTAAAAAATGGCATGCCAAAATTCTAATATTAGTGTGCAATAGAAATGAAAAGAAAAATTGAAGTGACCACATTTGTTTTACATAGAAACATAAGACACACAACATGTAAACACAGGACATACAAACATATAAACACATCAATAACATACAATTCACCGATAACAGCCTTGAAATCACCTTTGAAAACATCATCAAAAGCAGATCAACATTTATAAAAACCTTATTTTTGAAAACAAAAATCTCATTAGTTAAGTCCAACAGTTTAGCTTACTTATGAAACATATCAAAAGCAGATTAAACTTTAAAATTTAGTACAAAAACGAACTTACTATTTATGAAACTTTATATTTAGTAGATGAATATATTTGTCTAATTTTTCTTTTTCTGAAAATTTGTAAGCATTTCCCAAAATATCATTTGCATCTTTAAAGGCCAAAATATTTATATATACTTTTTCAAGCTGAGATCCTCCTGCCACAGCCTATAAAAGCGGCACCTTTGTGTGGTTAAAGCTGTTTGAGATGGTGTAACAGGGGCAGGTAACATGGAGACACATGATTCTTTGGAACGTTCAAACATCCTGCAGACCGAGTGCACCTGGCCAGATCATAGCTCTGCTTCAGCCTCTCCTTAAACTTGCCCTTCAATATTCTGTGTTCGCCCCCCACCCCCCAGTCCTTCTGTTGTTCAGAAGCAGAGCCAGGGCAAGCGGTCAGAGCGCTCCCTGCACCCGAAGCCCCCCGTCTTGTCATCTCTGCTTCTGAGACAGTGCCTCCCGCCTCTAACCCTGGCCTGTATTTGTTCTTGGGAGCTTTGGACTCCTCAGCTCACCCTGACTCACACCCGTAGCGTGGAACACTAGGCATTTTATGAAGCTTTACGCTCTGAACGCTACATCTTCCACACTTACCTGCCAGATGGTTGTTTTCTAAGTTGTGATGCAGAGTGCCTGTGAAAAAAGCCACAACCTCAGTGGAATAAATTAGACAACTCCAGGGACTGGAGAGATGGCTCAGGGGTTAAGACTCCGCCTGGCAAGCAGAAGGTCCTGAATTTGGGTCTCAAGTCCCATGTAAAAATGTCAGGCAGAATCAGTGGCGTCTGCATTTCTAGCCTTGGTGGATGAAGCCTGGGAGATCCCAGAGCGAAGCAAGGAAGTAGAAGCAATCCAGGATGATCCCAAAGTCACCCTTGGTCCTCCACAGGAACACATGTGCCCTCTGATACACACACACACACACACACACACACACACACACACACACACACAAAAGTCACAAAAATATTTTTAAAAAATTAGACAACTCCATCCACCCTCCAGAGACAAGTGCTTCCTTGTGCGAGGGACGAACTACTCAAGCCCACTGTGACCTTTCCGAGCGTGCATGCTCCAGCATGCTCCAGGCCAGCCGTAGACAGCACAGGCTAGCCGTGTTGATGAGCACCCACCACACATTGTTAGCAAGAAGGGCACAGGGCAGGATTTGGGTCCAACACTCACAGACTTCATGTGTTTAAATGCCATGAGCCAGCACACGAGGGCCAGTGCCATGCACAGCTGCGTCCTGTAGCGAAAGCAAAGTTGTCCTCTGACCGCCACACCTTCCCTGAGACACAGGCGCCTCTCCTTGCTCTGTCTGCTTCTCTCAAATAAAAAATATTGTCAAATAAATAAATTTAAAAAGCGTGATGGGACGTCCACAGGGCTGGTGTGTGGGTCAGTTGCACAGTAGATAACTAGCTTGTGCAGCTCAAGTCACTGCAACGGAAGAAAAAGACACACATAACTTGCTGTGCACACAGTGAGGCTGGAAGGACAGAGGACAGCATTGGGGAACACTTTTCCTATCTGTGTTTCACACAAAAGTGTGATATGTAAAATGTATACACACTTCAGTCTAGAGTCAGCAGAATGTAAAGAGGACCCTTGGCCTTGGTTCTCTGAATTTATGTTTCCTGTTTGATTCCAAATCGCCATCTAAGAGGACGTGGTCGGCCTCTGCTTGTGTGCATCGAGGTGTCCAGTTCCCAAGCACAGTGGGTGATGTAAGACTCGTGGTGCCGCGTTGCTGAGTGCCCGCGGAGCAGGTACCAGCAGCACAGTGGCTCTGAGTCTTCCTGAGGAAGATGGGGTCTAGCGCGCATGTGAGGCGCGGAGTCTAGCGCGCAGGTGGGGCGCGGAGTCTAGCGCATAGACGGGGAGCTGGGCAGGTGCTGCCTCAGAGCCATTGGCAAAGCTGCGGTCAGAAGCTCAGTGAGCTGCTCTCAGCAGACGCAGAGGCCAGCAGTGCCCCCAGTACCCCGCACCTGTCAGCGTGTGTGAGCATGTATGTATGGCTCACGGTGCTTCCTTGACCGATTGCATTGTGAGCGTGTGAGCCGGGGGCACATCTGCCGTTCCTCCGCAGATCATGAGTGTGTGACCTAGGAGCTGCTGTTTCTCTGCAGATGATGAGTGGTGAAAGGGCCTGTGGATAGGTGTTGACACGTGGTCACGTGACTTGTTCCTCCCGCTCACATGTCATTAGGAATCAGAAGACAGTGCTGTTGGGAAGAGGGGTCACTGCAGCAGACAAGGGTCAGGCAGTGTTGTTCACATTGTTAATGTGTTCCCCTCAGTCTCCCTGCTGAACCTCTTCTGGAGCTCTGAGCTCCACGACATGGACACTGCAGGAAGGGTATGCCAGGGCCTCCAACGATCTAAGCAAGCAGGAACTCCTTGGGAAGCAGTAGGCGGAAAGAAGGAGACCAGTAAGAAAACGCTTGTAGTGTGGCATTGTATGGCAGTCACTTGTTACCAGGGCTCTGTGGGCACTTGCTTTTCCAGCACTGGACCAGTAGGATCCATTGTCTGCCACTGCATATGCGGACTTGTGGATGTTTTGACCCCTCACTTCTTAGCTGCAGTTTGTCCATAAGCCATGCCCATTAAAATTCCAATCAAGTTAGGTTTTGCTGTGCAGGGTTTCTGCCTTCGTCTGTGCCAACGGCCCTTGGTTGGAGTTTTTCTTGAGTGTTCTGTTTCTGTCTCTGGATACTTCCAGAGCTTCTTGCACGCTGTCATGTTGCTGTTTCCCCATCCCCGTGCTCATACCTGGTCCATGTGCAGCCCAGATGTGCCGTCCTCGTCAGCCCTTGCAGGCTCAGACACAGAACACTGCATGGTCCCAGGCTACAGCAACAGCTTCCTAGTGATTTTCTTTCTAATTGTGTGGGGATATGTTTGATGGTAGGACTGAGCTAAGGGCCTCACGTGTACTAAGAGCATGCTTAGTCATTGAACTACATCCCAGCCCCTACCAAAGAATTGATTCTTAAAGCGTTTAGTGAAACCCTGTGGGTGGGCCTAGTTTCCAGACGGCATTTTCTACTACGTGCCCACAGGGCTGGTCTTGGGACAACCAGCTCCTGCCCCATTCATTTCCAAGCTTCTAAGAATATGGCATCTAAAATTTGACCCATACAAGGAAAGCTAGTTGTTCTTCATTCAGATCTGAGATGTTTGTTGTTTAAACTCTACTTCAGATAAACTGTAAAGATGAGTTGCAGCCACAGAACAAATATTTGCAAGTTGCAGGTCTGACAAAACACAACGTATCTGTAATACATAATGCTAACCCAAAACTCAAAAGCTAAAACCCAGTTCAAAGTGGAAAGGAACTTCGCCAACAGGGGCAGGTGACTGGGAAGTGCAAGGAGGGGCACTTCGCATCATTTTCCACCCAGCCTGGCTGCCGTGAGAGACTGAGAGCCAGGCGCTATCGCCCAGGCTGCGGGGAGTTACACGGCGGGCTGCACGCAAGTCTAGCTTCACCTAAGACGAGTGACCTGCCAGCACTTCAGACCCTGGCACCCACACACACAGCAACGTGGGTAGTCCAGAACCTTTTTCAAAGTTAAAAGACGTTATTGTAGTGAGCTGCTCCCATGAAGTAGACAGGTTCAGAGCACCCCTCGGGAAGAGCCATGTGATGATTCCTGCACTCTGACCTCCTCCCTGCCACGCCTGTCCCTACCCCACGACTTGATGGAGATTGAGCGCGACCCTAAATGCTCACGTCGCAGCCTGGCCTCCTTTGTGCTGCAGGTCCTCCCCACAGACATGCCACCCCTGCATGTCCCAGAGCAAGTGGCATGCGCCGATGCTGCCTCGGGCACCTCTGCATTCACCGTCCTCGAAGGCTGCCCAGCAGCAGCTGCCAGGCGCCCCAGATCTGGTTGAGAGGTTTCATGAAAAGCAGAGCTCCTGGCTTTGGCAGAGGGGAGGTTTGCGTGTAGGGAGACTTGTCAAGAGGGGTCCAGCAAGTCCCAGTGGACGCCGCGGTCTCCTGCGCAGCTCACCAGTGATTGCTGCCGAGTCTGGGGCTCGGCCCTGTACATCAGCAGACATCAGGCTTTTCAAGTAATTCTTGCAGCTCGGCAAGGGTAGGCCAGACCTGCGTGGTGCGCTAAAACAAGCTGCAGACGCAGGAATCATAGCCTCGTTTCTAAGAGAAATGCAGGTGCAGGCTTGGGACCCCCCCCAGATGCTGAATTCCCATGCGGATAGGCAGTTTTCACCTTTGCAGCTTGCTGGACGGATGTCACCATGTGAAAGAAGTACTATTATATTTCTCCAAAATTTAGACTTTTCCTAGTTACCCATGCAGTCCCATAAGATTAGGTTGCAGTCGGGAGGGTGGGCAGCACGCACAGCACCACGATGGGGGGCCTGACTGGCTGCTGGTTTGTCCCTGGAGGGACAGCTCATCAGCATCATGATGGCTACCTGCTTATCTTCTCAGGACACATTCATCTAGGTTCTGGAGAGTTCCATGGCTTGCAGTCTGCTGGGAAAATCACGCAGCAGCCTCGGCGCTGCCCGGATGCCATCTGCCGTCAGGGTACCACTGGGACATGTGCAGGCACCCCCACTGGAGAGTCATGTCGTGACTCAGAGCGTGGCTGCGGCTGCATTCCCAGGGACCGCGAGCCACTCCACGTAGTGAGGCCTCTTGTGTCAGCAATGCACCCTCATGGCCAACACCCCACTATCTGTTTGTGCATTTATGAGGGAAGGAGAGGAGCATGAGCACACAGGTGCGAGCTGTGCACGAGGGGAGGTCAGAGGACTTTCGGAAGTCAGTTCTCTCCTTCCACCATGACGATTCTGGGGATCGAACTCAGGTCACCAGGTCTGTGAGCTGACGCCTTACCCACTGCGCCGTCCCCAGCGCTGGACCAGCACTTTCATGAGGCGCCTGCCAAGCATCTGTCCCTCACCTCTGCACACCACCGTCCTCATGCTTTCTCCTTACAGCACGGGCGGGGGGGCGGGGGGTCCGCATCACCGTCGTTTCGGCTGCCGTGGCTGTGCAGCCAGATCAGACCTAGGCTTTGCTTTTTCTGTCTTTGTGTTTGGATTGGCATCGCCTGGTGCCACAGGAGCTGCAGGGGCCGCCAGCAGCCATGCTCATACCTGTCATGCATGAGGCTCTGAGTTCATCCCAGCACATTCCCAGTGCCACAGACTGGGCAGGTTGTAAAAAAGGAAAACAGTTTCTGTTGGTCTGTCATTCTGGAAGTGCAAGATCATAGGGCCTCGTAGTGGCAGAGTCCTCAGGTGGTTCTGGCTGTCATGTGCATCTTGGGTCACCAGGATTCAGTTATCCCCCCCCCCACCTCTTCTCATGCTGTTCCCTCCCACAGGCCCACCACAGACACTGAGCTAGATTACGTTTTCATTCTCTTCTTACCTGGAAGTGGGGATGCATTTCCACCCTTGAAGCTTTGGGGATACCCTCAAGCCAGAGCCAAACCATAGTTTTTCCTTCCGTTATCTGTGAAAGATTCAAGAGAAACACTGTCAGATTCTAGAGATGTGGAGACGTGGAGCCCCCAGGACACGGTGCCGGAGGGGCTGCGCCCTCCTGCTGCGGCTGGGCGTGTGCCTTGGTATTGGTTCTGTTCACGACAGCCCGCTGAGTCCCCCTGCAGTGCCTCCCTGCTTCTCCTGCCTGTCTCTGTGTACCAGGTACAGAGACAGAAATGGACATCCCTGGGCTGCGGGCGCATGTCCCCAGCACTCAAGGTGCTCTTGTCACCAGGGCGTCAGTGGGCAGCTCTCTTCCATTCCAGTGCCGAGCACAGGGGGGAAGTTCCCCCAGCAGCCCCTGCCCTTGCCCAGCCCCCACAGAAGGTGACCCAGTCAGTGTCCCACGTGCCACAGCTCAGTGCAGTTGGGCCAATCAGGCTTCTAAGGCCACAAACGTCCTGAAATGATCCCAGTGTGGTCATGTGGTTCTCTCGTATGGTAGTTCACATTGACTCCTCCTCCTGGTCTCGGGTGCCTGGTGGCGTTCCTCACCGCGCCACGCCTCCCAGGTGGGGTCACAGGTCGTGTCTGCACAAGAGCCCCCTGCTTGGCTGTGGCCAGAACTCCAAGGAGCAGAGGGCCAGCCTCCCTTCCCAGGCAGCACGAGGGTTCTTTTTAAAGTTTTATAAGTAGCCGATGGCTTAAGAACCACAGAATATTTCAAAATATATAAATTTTTGAGTAGTTGAGATTTTTAATAAAAGTATTTGTCAGGACAGTGGCTGAGTGGTGATTGGCCGGGGATGCAGCGCTGCTCTCTGTGACTGGCTTCCTTCCAGAGAGGTGAGTTTGATTTGCCGCTGACAGATACTGACTGATCACCTTGACACCACAGCCTGAGTTAACCCTGGGGGTGTGGGGCTGCCCTTTTCACCACGTGTCTCCATGATGCGTTCATGCATGGAAGCCAGGTGGGCTCCCCGAGAGGCACAGGCCGTGCCCCCCAAGAGGCACAGGGTGTGCCGGCTGCAGCCTGCGGACCCCGGGTTCCTGTTGGCTGGTGGGATGAACTGTTTCCATTGTGGTCTGGGCCGAGCCCAGGTGGGCCCTCAGCCCTAGGTCTCGTTCCATTTGCTCTTTGTTCTGAACAAAACCCTGAGCTCTGCCAGTCCAGTGAGCTGGGAGGAGACCCCAAGCCACAGCCCCTTGGGAAGCCTTGAGTGAGACGTGAGACGCAAGGATGAGGGTCTGAAGTGAGGAAGGGCTCATGAGTCGGCACATGCGAGGAAACGTCTTGAGAACACAGCACGCGAGCCCCCTCTGCCTTGATCGCGCGTGGTGTTTTCACTGTTGCTAAAGGTTCTGAGCCCTGACTTGTGTGTAGTTGTATTTCAGCTCGTCACTTGTAAGTCTCTGTCCATGAAAACACACGTCACACATTGGCGACTGCTTGTGTGCTTGCTGGGCGAGTCCACTCGAGGGAGCGTGGCCTCCACCGTCACACCTTCTCTGGGCTGCAGGCTGACTGCAGGCCGCTGGGCCGCAGTGCACACAGGTCTTCTGTCCACACACTCTTGCCTGCCACTCCAGCGGTCCCATACCAGCCACCTTGGCATGCTGAGGACTCCGAGGCCAGTGCTTCAGGGCGGCGCCGGCTGTCAGGGCAGAGTGTGCGGCACTGGATCTCGCTGTATCTCTGCCCCAGGTGTGGCCCTGCACCTGGCTTCCTCTCCACCTTCACGACACTTGGGGCCACGCCACCTCTTCTGCCCCGTCAGTCAGAAGTTCATGCTGAGCCGTATCAGCATCCCTGCACACATGTGTCACGCGTGCCAGACTCACTGTGGGGAGACAGGTGACCGTGCCCAGCTCCAGCAGTGGTCCACTGGGTGCACCACACTATTGAGCCCACCCCAGCCTTTGCCGTTGCCGTTGGCGATAGGCAGGAGGGGCTGTTTAAGCAGTAGATGTCCTGGTGTGGGGGTGAGCCTAGGGGTGTTTGTTGGCATGGAGGGGTGTGTGTTGTGGGGGGGGCTCAAAGCTAGGAAGGCATCTGTTTTACCACTAAGCCGCTATGTCTGGTAGTTAGAACGACCTCCTCAGCCTCCCAGCTTCCCGTTCGAATTATCTGCATGCACCTCCCTCCTGATGAGCGAGCCTACTGCTGCAGCAGCGCGTATTTACATTCGGGATCCTTCGAGAGAATGGCAATCAGATCTGCGCTTGGAAATTAAGGGACATTTTTCAGCCCTGAAACAAAGTAATGAAACGCTTAAACAGTGCTAGAAATATTAGGGTACTCAGAAAGCTCCAGGGGATCCAGCGGTCCAAGCCTGTTCTGTGAGGCTGTCAGTATTCCAGTCACTCGAGGCACAAGGCGTACAAAAAATTATTTGTGATTAACATTGATTGTGTGAACACATTCTAAAGAGTTTGGCTGCCACTGCCACCCCGACCACATTAGAGGCCCTGGGTCCTTTCAGTGTCCAGCACCTACACCCTGAGGTAGACTTGCTTCTGGCTCAAGGTTTTACAGCATTTTTAAAAAGCACATTCAGCGAGCACCTACCATGCGCACAGTCCCATGTTAAGGACTTTCTGTGATCACTCTTTTAACAGCTTTCCAGCCTGGTACCGTCCTCATCTACTTTCTAAAAGCCCAAGAAAACGCGGCACGGAGCGATGAATCACCTGTCCAATCAACAGAACAGGGTGTGCCGGACAGCCCGCCGCAGTGGGCAGCCTGCCGTGCCCGCCTTAGCGTGCTGTGGGAAGGCAGCCAGTCTCCCCAGCTCGGCACGGCACCGTGGCTAATTTATTCTGCTGTCCAGGGAGCTATCGCATGGGCTAGGAATGAAAGGGAGCCATTGACTCATACAGTCTTGAGTCAAAAAGCACACTTTTTCCCAACGTATATCTTACACCTGATGCTCAAAGGCAAAAAATCAATAATTTTTATACTGATTATAGTGTGCTGGGATTTCTGAGTCACAGTGCGCTGGAAGCTAATCTAGAGACAGAATGAGAAAACAAACACCCCGAGACGGACTGTGGTGGGGAGGACACCAGGGGCTGCAGGGGATGTGGGGAGGCTGTGACCTAGTAGCGCCCTCCCTCCTCTCCCCACCAGGAGTTCTCATGTATCAAGTCACCTGTGCACCCCCTGGGTGCTGCGGTGTGAGGTAGACAGCCTGCTGTGGAACCTCAACTTTTTGTAAAGCCAGAGAGCAGGCGAGAGACACAGGTCACCCTGTGCCTGGCCCCCAGCACTTGTGGGCTTCACGGGTGCCCTGGGAGGCTTATGCAGGAGACCCAGCACTGGCTGGCATCACAGACGACTGGGGGGGCGCGACTCTGAGGCTGCTCTGGAATCTGCACACGGTCCGCAGTTTCCATTTTCTTCACAGTGGTACCAAAATGCCAGCTTTTGTCATCAAAGCAAAGACTGGCACAGTGCAGCATAGTGCGTGCCAGCCTGTAGGGCACCAGTAACATCTCCGCCCAGCTTGCAGCCTTGATCCTTCTCACTTCCTAGGGACAGCAAGCGTGCCTGGCACGGCGGAGCCCTGTGGGTTTGCAGGTCCTGTTCCTAGCTGTAGGGCTGTGGGAGAACGAGAGGCCACGGGGCGAGCTCTCCATGCTCGAGACTTCTGTGTAGTCTGGAGTCACCCTCAGTGCTGCCCCTGCGAGCATCAGTGGCTGCGGTCACCGCGTGCTCTGTGCACATGGACAAAGGTGCATCTCTCTTCTTCCAAGTTCTGTCTTCCCCATAAGCCAATGTGGGCCCCTGGGCTGGCACTGTCTCTTGGGGTGTGAAGACACCGGGACACTGAGGGGCACCACTCAAGCATTGGTTCCTGCACAGCATGGTGCCTTACCACCGCTCCCACCACGTGGCCAGTGGCTTCACTTGCCCCCTGTGCGCACCCATGAGCCCGGTGGGGAGCTTCTCCACTGCACTTCTGGACACAAGGCACCTCCAGGTCACACTAAGGATTCCTGGTCTCTCATAAGCAGCTGAGTCTACTTTTTGCTTCAGGACCTCTTGAAATAAGAGCTGCCCTTTTGTCATCTTCCGATCACAAAACCACGAAGGCACAAACTTGTAGTGGAATGGTTTTGTTACTGACGTGGCTGCAACAGTGTATCTGACAAGAAGCCGACTTTAGGGAAGAAAGGATGGGAGTGGCTCAGGTCCGGCACAGCCGTGGGAGCGTGAAGCGGCGCAGCCGGTCAGCAGGACAGAAGGATGGGAGTGGTGCTGGCCGGTGCTCAGCTCTCGCGCTTGCACAGTTCAGGACCCCTGCTTAGCGAATAGTCCCATGCACATGCAGGCCTTCCCGCCTCAGTGAAAGCGGTCAAGATCTCCTATAGATGCACAGAGACCTTTTCCCCAGATGACTCTAAAGATTCTGTCGGGTTGTCAGCTGAGACCAGCCATCACAGGGAACATTAATGTTCTGAATTAAATGTTCTTACTCTGTGTTTGTGTCGTGGACTGCAGTGGTTCAGCTGGTGTTGGTTGGGACCTGCTGCGTTCCAGATTTTGTGCGAGCCCTGGTTGGGAGCACGACTCCATGTCTGCGTCCATTGGCGTGCGTCCCGTCAGAGGACAGTAGCATCCTTGCGCATGTAAGAAGTATGCAGACTTGATGGGGAGGCGGGGGGATTGTGTGTGACATGAAGTGGTGGCTGGGTGCTTCTTGGATGGAAGAGTCCAGCCGAAAAGGCCTCTCTGAAGGTGAGGCTTACCTGACGTCAGCTGACCAGAGACTGCAGCTCCAGAGATCCTACGTCTGGGCTGGGTTTCGAGTGCAGCAGCAGTCTGGAGAGGGTGGGGACGCAGGTGCGGGAGCTGAGCTGACTGGGCTCCCGCAGACCGCAGGGCGGATGCACAGCCTCTCTTGGCCTGCATCGGCCATTGCATTCGAAAGGGAAATGGAGGCATTGCTTAATTGTAGGTGTTTCTCTAGGCTCTGCAGACATTAACTCTGACAGCCACGCAGGAAGGGCGGTAACCAACTAGACTCAGTTTCCGAGGGCAAGTGGGGGTATCAGGGCTGCTTGCCGTGGCTGTAAAAGTGATCAGGTGGATGACAGAGTTTTAGAGTCTGCAGGTTTATTCCATGATGATTACCCAAGCACCTGGGTACTCGGGTCGTGGTGTCCCTGCCAACATCATGGGACACTAGGCTGTGCTGCCCCACAATAGGAAGGGCTGCCGATGTGGAAAGCAGGGTAGGGCTTTGTAAGAAGGAGGCCCCTGCCCTGTTGGTCAGGAAGAGCAGAGTGGAGCCACTGAGCAGCCTGGGCTCTGGCGGAGACACGGGGAGGAAGCAGACCATTTGCAGGTGTCCCCTTTCCCCACGTGAGCCAGAAACTCACCATCCCTCTCCTGTCTCCTTGCTTCTTTGAAAATTCTGCAGTTTGCCAAAGATGCTTAGACACTGGAATTCCATGTGTATTCCCTGGTGTCTCCAGGGTGCCTTCCAAACACAGGTTGTTAATGAGCTTCTGTTCTTTTCTTGCTGACCTCACTTTTGTGACAGATCCATTGCTCTGGGAAGCTGGGGGGTTACGTGATTTACGCATCTCTCACCACCAACACAGCCACCTTCATGCCCATTCCTTGCCAACCCCTTTCCCAGCAGCAGCTCTAGGCACCATGAACTCCGTTCCTGCTTTGTGGCTTTGCACCATCCAGCGCTCCTGTCTGCAGCTGTTCCTTACCCCCTGCCATCACCTGCATCTCTCCCGATCTCCCTGGGCTGCAGTGTGGCGGGTGTGACCTCCCTGGGGCTGCAGTGTGGTGTGCAGATCTCCCTGGGGCTGCAGGGTGGGGTGCAGATCTCCCTGGGGCTGCAGGTTGGGGTGCAGATCTCCCTGGGCTGCAGTGTGGTGTGCAGATCTCCCTGGGCTGCAGTGTGGTGTGTAGATCTCCCTACGGCTGCAGTGTGGTGTGCAGATCTCCCCCTGGGCTGCAGTGTGGTGTGTAGATCTCCCTACGGCTGCAGTGTGGTGTGCAGATCTCCCCCTGGGCTGCAGTGTGGTGTGTAGATCTCCCTACGGCTGCAGTGTGGTGTGCAGATCTCCCTACGGCTGCAGTGTGGTGTGCAGATCTCCCTATGGCTGCAGTGTGGTGTGCAGATCTCCCTGGGCTGCAGTGTGGTGTGTAGATCTCCCTACGGCTGCAGTGTGGTGTGTGCAGATCTCCCTGGGCTGCAGTGTGGGCTGCTAATGTCTGTTGCTTTCCAGCAGCCTCTTGCATCTGCGCTTGCTGGACCTGCATTGCCCATGATAAAGCTTCTGTTCAAGCCCACTGCTGTTCTTTGAGTTGGTGTCTTACTGACTTGTCAGTGTTCTTTACATATTTTTATTTTCTTGACATATTTTGAATTTTTTATCAGATAAATGATTTACAAATATTTTCAAGTTCCTTTTTAGGTTAAAAACATGGAAATGTGCTACATTTGGCTTAAAGTGTTTGTGAGATCATTGTATTTACAAGATTTAGGAGTTTCTGATTCAGTTCACCTTGAAATCTGGGAAGTGTTTGACTACACACACTGTGCCTTCGCTGTGACCAGGCTCTGCTCAGGTCCGCGTGACTGTCCTTGGGGAAGAGATATCCCTCCATCCATCTGGGTGGGAAGCCTGGGAAAGAGTAGTGGAAAGGGGCTCACAGAGAGGGACTTGATCCTTGTGCTCCAGATGTCTGATCGCAAAGGGCAGGCTCAGCATGGGCATGGACGGGACAAGGGAGGGGTGCGGTTCACCAAGTGCTGATACGCAGTCACCAGGACGACAGAGGAGCGTCACCGTGGAGTGACGGACCGTGGAACCTCACTTCTGTGAGGCCTGAGCACAGCCCTGGCTAGAGAGACCATGAGAGGAAGATGCTGGCCTGGCATCGTTTCTGGGGTCTGGGTGGGTTGTCTGGAGGCGAGAAGCTGAGGTACCAGGGTCCAGCTGTGAGGAGAAAGTGCCCCAACCCCCACCTGCCTTTGGTTTAGAACTTGTTTCCGGGGGCTGGAGAGGTGACTCAGGGGTTAAGCCTCTGCCTTGCAGGCAGAAGGTCCTGAGTTCGGATCCTAGACCCCACGTATAGATGCCGGGCGGAAGCGGGGGAGGCCTGCGCTTCTGGTCCTGGTAGGGCGGAGCCTGTGAATCCCGGGGCAGAGTAAACAAGGAGGAGGTGAAGGCGTCCATGGTGGTTCCTGAATTCATCCGTGGTTCTACACACGCACACATACATGCACACACGCACACACCATACATGCACAATTGAATAAATAATTAAAACAAAAACATTTTAAAAAAAAAGAACTTGTTTCCGAAGGCGTCGGACTTCTTAGAAGTAGCTGGAAGAGATTGCTTTCCACATGCTGCTGTTCAGCCTAGACAGAGGAAATCCTGGTTGGCAGTCAATCTTCAGAAATCATGGGGGGCCAGGGGCTGGAGAGGTGGCTCAGGGGTTAAGCCTCCGCCTTGCAGGCGGAAGGTCCTGAGTTCGGATCCTAGACCCCACGTATAGATGCCGGTCGGAAGCAGGGGCGGCCTGCGCTTCTGGTCCTGGTAGGGCGGAGCCTGTGAATCCCGGGGCAGAGTAAACGAGGGTGTGGAGGTGTCCATGATGGTTCCCGAATTCACCCGTGGTTCTACACACACACACACACACACACACACACACACACACACACACGCATATACCCACAATTGAATAAATAATAATAAAAAAATTAAAAAAAAGAAATCATCGGGGGCCGAGTGCTTGCTAAAAAGGGTCTCCTCTGACGGGGCACACCTGGCAAGCAAGTGGCAAGCTGTGCCTGCCCGTCCGACCCTGGCCTCCTTTTGGTCTTGTTTGATGCTCCAGTAGGACCTTGTCCGTAGCTTTGGCTGCCTGACTTCTCCCATCTCAACCCTTCTTGCTCTCCAGAGCCCAGCAGACCCCGTGGGGCGCGTGCCTCTGTTTCTAAGTGCAGACCCCGTGGGGCGCGTGCCTCTGTTTCTAAGTGCAGACCCCGTGGGGCGCGTGCCTCTGTTTCTAAGTGCAGACCCCTTGGGGCGCGTGCCTCTGTTTCTAAGTGCAGACCCCGTGGGGCGCGTGCCTCTGTTTCTTGTAGATTTTCTTGTAGAGTTTCCGCCATTTGCTCGTGCTTCTGCACTTTGAGCCCTGTCCCTTGTCCTCACAACCACAGAGTTTTCTCATCTGTGACGGACCTTCCAGTGAGCTGGTGGAGCCCTTGTCATGAGACCTGGCGCTGCGATGCTTCAAAGTCTTCTGCCATGGGAGCTGCTGTCTTGGGGAGGGGGGTGCAAAATGCATCCTTTCCGTTCTCTGTGCATCGAGGGTGCATTATTGTTTAGCAACACATATTCAGTTGTTTGGTTTTGTTTTTAAAAATTTGCTGAATGTTGGTCTTTTTTTTAATATTTTATTTATTCAATTGTGCATGTATGCATGTGTGCGCGTGTGTGTATGTTGTGTGTGTAGAACCATGGACAAATTCGGAAACCACCATGGACACCTCCACCTCCTCCTTGTTTACGCTGCCCTGGGATTCACAGGCTCCGCCCTACCAGGACCAGAAGCGCAGGCCGCCCCCGCTTCCGCCCAGCGTCTATACGTGGGGTCCAGGATCTGAATTCAGGACCTTCCGCCTGCAAGGCAGAGGCTTAACCCCTGAGCCACCTCTCCAGTCCCTGAATGTTGGCGTTAATTGAATATTTAGTCTGTTTATGCTTAGTGTAATATTAGACTTCAGGTTTGGTAAATGTTTTTCTGTTGACTTCTTTTTCTGTTTTTTTTTTTGTTTTTTTTTTTGTTTTACATAATGTAAGCACACTATTTTATTTCTTGCCATTTTAAGTTGATTTAATAATTTTACCACTCCTTTCACTCCTTCTTGCTAACTTTTTAATATACTTCAGACAAAGCAACATTTTTTTCTATTATTGCCTGTCATCCCTACAGTCCAAAAGCTTTCCAAAGCACGTTAGATCTCAACTCACAGTCTAACTTTTTTTCTTGAAGATTTTCCCTTGTTTTCTTCTAACTCTAAGAATGCCACAGCTGTTCTTAGCCTATGAATCTTATTTTTGGTGAACATGCTGCTGGCTATGTGTGGCTGTGTGGTTCTCTGTCTTAGAAACTGGCCTGTGCCTCCCCTCAGGCAGCACCGGGAAGGTCTCCCGCAGGCAGCACCGGGAGGGTCAGACCTGCCCAGGCAATCAAGGCCCTTTGGACCCCAATTCCATGGCTTGCGCCCTGACTGTGCATTTTCTCGGGCCTTTAGGGCCATGCTTCGCGTTCTCTTGCTGTACCGAGTCAGTGCTTGTTTACCGTACCATACACTTGCATCTTTTGTTACTCCTGCCTCCCCAGTTCCCCTCTAAAGTTGTTTTTCTTCACCTTTCCTGCAGATCTGCTGGAGAGGAAATTTGTTTTGTTTTAAAATGCCCTAAGTTCCCTTTACTTGTTTTTGCTTTTAAGTCATTATTGAGAGACACTCAATAAAGCATCCTGCTTAGCTGAATGGTCTGCTGATCTTAACACAAGTTCACAATCTCAGACCTGTCCCTGGCCTCCGGGAGTGTCTGCTGTGTTCTTGGTTCCCTTCCTCTTCCTCCTCTTCCTTGCCTCCAGGCCCAGGCCCCCACAGACCTGCCACTCTCACTGTGTGCTGGAGTTGGCTTTTCTAGCATGCCACACAAGTCCGATACTCCTTTGCTGAGAGGTTTCCCAGGCCAGTCTTCTGTCCCTCCTGTCCCAAGTCACTCTCTGTGCCCCATGTCACAGTCTTTTCCCCTGCTGATGGACACTTGTGTCATTTGGCTGTTAGGAATGAGTCTGGGGCAGACGGTCATGTATAGGTCTTTGTATAAATATGTGTGCTTCGTCGGGTAAATAGCTGTGTATGGAGTGGCTGACCCATGTCATGGATGTACATGCAGCTTTATAAGATGTACATGCAGCTTTATAAAATCAGTTGGCCAGCTGTTTTCCAAAGTGGTGACTATCTCATGTTCTTTCTCGAGTATGTGTACCAATGTGTACCATTGCTCTGAATCCATGTCGCCTCTTGGGGTTGTGCCTTTTTTTTTCTTTTTCATATTTTTGTTCTTTGACAATTTTGTGTCTAATATGTCTCAGTCATGTCCATTCCCTGTGGGCCTCTTCTAGCACATTCCCCACACACACACACACACACCTCCTTTTTATTTTACTAACATGCAGAGTCCCGCTAGTTCTACACACATGCGCATCCACTGGAGTATGGGCAACCTGCCAGTAGCCACACTTCTGAAGAAAAAGAGATCTCCCTTCCCCAGCAGCCACCAACGGTCACTGACTCCTTGGGTTGAAAGAGGTGTCCCATTTAGCATTCAGTGATCACTTAATCTCAGCACTTTGACCAGGTATGAGTTTCTGTGTTAATCATTGCCCACTGCAGACAGACATTTCTGACCAGCATTGAGAGCAATACTAAATCTATGAGTGTAAACACAAGCATGTAGAGTCGGTGTGACAACATGGACCCCAGGGCCTAAGATGTCTCCAGCTTCAGGTTTCTTGACAGGTTTGAAGTTCCAGGTATGAATTCCTGCTGGGAGCAGGCCTTAAGTCCTAAAAATGGCTAGTGCCAGTATAGCATATCGTGCTGGGCATATCATGCTGGTAGGCAGTATTTTAGCATGTGGAGTTCAGCACTGTGTCAGACCATTGATGTCTCTTCTCTCTAGCACCCTGCACAGAACCTTCTGGCACTATGAAATCTAGCCAGTAAGGAGGAATTTTCCTGGTGAGTGCCAGCTGATTTCTCTGTAGCCCCCAACCAAAGTGTGTGGTGTCTTCCAAAGTCTGGTCTAGTTATGATGAATAGTCAGAAGTCATACATAGCAATGTGTTATTGTAGAGCCACCGGAGTCCCTGACGAATTGTTGTCCCAGCCTGGCTCTGAGACCTGCACTGACATTCCAGCTTCGACACACAAACCTCGGGTTCAGCATGTAAAGAACACGCAGCATTTGTATTTCCAAAACATGTTTTCCGTTACATCAATTTTCCTGCAGATGTCATTTCTCTGTATTAAATTCCATTGTGCACACTTTTATTATCCACTTATCAGTTGATGGACTGTGTTGATTCCATTTCCTGTCTGCAGTGAGCAGTGCAGGTGAACATGGATATATGTATATCCCTGTGTGTGATACAGAGCCTTTGGGTATATGCCCAGGCCTGGTATAGCTAGGCCATATGGTAGTTCTATTTTTAACTTTCTGAGGAACTTTCACACTGATTTTGATATTGGCTATACCAGTTTACACTCCCACCAGCAGTGAATAAGTGTTCCTCTTCCCCCTCCCCCCCCCCGTTTTTTTTTTTAACTCGAATTTGATTATTCAGGATCTTTTGTACTTCCCAATGCATTTTAAGATTCTTTTTCTATTTCTGTGAAGAATGTTACCGGAACTTCAGTGGGGATTGCCTTGTAAAAGTAGATTGCTTTGGTAAGATAGCCATGTTCACATATACACACTTCCAGTCCATGGGCATGGGAGGTGTTTCCATCTTATAGGGTCTCCTTTCATTTCTTTTCCTCAGTGTTTTGAGGTTTCCGTTATACTTACCATTTCTCACATCCTCGGCTTATTGCAGTAATTTTTTTGAGGCTGTTGTGAATGGGATTGTTTCCTTTTTCTTTACTGGGTTAGTGCATAGGAAGACTACTAATTTGCACATTAACTTTGCATCCTTCACTGTGGGAATAGCTGTCAATTCTGAAAGTTCCCTGGTGACATCTTTGGGGTCTCGTGTATGTTGATCATGTCATCTGCACATAGAGATGCTTCCCCTTCTTTCTTTTCTGTCCTTTTATTTCCATCTCTTACGTTGGTCTAGCTGAGACTTTCGGTGCTCTGAGTAGAGAGTGTGGACACCTTGGTCATGTTCTTGATTTTACTGCAATGCTTTTAAGCTTCTCCCCATTGCTACTGCTGCTGCTGCCTGTGTGTCTGTCGTATGTTGCCTCTATTATGTTGTAATGCATTCCTCTCTTCTGAGTTTCATTGGAACTTTAATATGAAGGGTTGTTAGATTTTTGTCAAAGCCTTTTCTGCTTCTGTCAAGATGACCATGTGGTTTTTTCTCCTTGAGTTCATGTATGTAATTCACAAGTGTAGTGATTTACATATGTTGAACCTCCCTACATAAAGCCCACTTGATCGTGGTGAATCTTTTTGATGTGTTCTTGCATTCTATTTACATGTGTTCTGCTGAGAAGTTTTGCATTTATGTTCATTCAGGAGCTTGGCCTGTACTTTTTTGTTTGTTTCATCTTTATCTGGTTTTGATATCAGGGTAACATGAGCTTCATAAAGACTTTGATGATATTCCTTCTTTCTCTGTTCTATAGAACAGTTTGAGGAGTGCTGAACAGTTCTTTGAAAGTCTGGTAAAATTCACCAGTGAGTCCATCTAGACCTGGACTTTTTTAGTTTGGCGATGTTTATCATCAGTCTCACTGCTTGTTAGATCTATGTGAGTTCCTTGTCTCATCTTTGTTTAACTTCGGTAAGTTGTATACATCTACAAATGCATCCATTTCATTTAGATTTTCCACCTCAGTGTACTAACATCTTTTTTTTAGGTAAGACCTAATGTTTTTCTGAGTTGCATTAATATCTCTTCTGATGATTCCCTTTTCATCTCTAATTTGCTAAAGTTGGATCTTCTCTCTCTTTCTTTTGGTTAGTTTGCTTAAGGAATTTTCTATTTTGTTTTTCTTTTCAAAGAACCAATCTTTGTTTCATTGGTTCTTTAATGACATGGAAACAAACAAAAATATAATTTCTGTCCTTACCTTGATTTCTTTTCAGCTGTTGACCTGGGGTTTGGTTATTCTCTTTGCAGGGCCCTAAGTTATGCACTGGAGCACTCGGATTTCTTAGTGTAGGCACTTAACAGCTGTAACCTTCCCGCTAGCACTGATTTCATTGTGCCCCACAGGTTTTGGTATGTTGTGTTTTCATTTCCATTTGATTCCAGGAGTTTCTTTTATTTCTTTCTTGATCTCTGCAAAGACCTACCCACCGTTCAGGAGTGTGCGGTCTCAGCTCCATGAGTCTGTGGACACTCTCCTCTCCTCTTGCCTCACTTCGTGTGATCAGATAGAATACAAGCGCTATTTCACTTTTCCTAGATTTTTTATGACTTTGCTTTGCGTGTGTTCTAATACATGATCTACTTGTTTTTTGATTTTGCATGTGTGGGTGTAGACGTGGGTGTATGTATATGTAGGGTGTGTATAGGTGCGTGTGAATATAGAAACAGGTACTCTGTGCGCCTATGGAGGCCCAAGGGCGACAGGAATCACCCTGCATTGTTCCGCCTCCTTACTACTTTGCTCGGGGTTTCCCAGGCTCTGACTTCCAGAGCCAGAAGTGCAAGCCACTGCCATTTCCACCTGACATTTTATGTGAGATTTGGGATCTGAACTCAGGTCCTTTTGCTTATGAGGCAAAGTCTTAACCACTAAGCCATCTTCCCAGCCCTCCATGAGCTGTTGAGGACAGTGTTTGTTCTGCAGGTGTCTGCCAAGTCCATTTGGTCTACAAGGTCATTTAATTCAGATGTTTCTCAGTTTTTTGTTAGAAAGACCTTTCAGTTGATTAGCGTGGGATATTGATGCCGCCGCTCCTGCTGTGCGGGGCTACGCGGTGGCTTTACATCTAGCAGTGTTTGTCTTCTGAAGTCCCGTGCACCGCATGGGCATATGTCTTGCTGGGGCGTCCTCCCATGGGCTGTTCTTTATCAGTGTGAAGGAACCGTCCTCATCTTTTCTCTCTAGTTTTTGGAGTCTATGTGGTCAGACGTTAAGCAGCATCTGTTTCCCTTTGTTTGGAAAACATTTTTCGCCCAAAGGTCGTGCCTGTCTGTCGCGGTGGGGTGCATTTCTTGGAGGCAACACGGTCTCCTGATCCTTCTTTTGAATGAGAATTGAGATCAGTGATATCCAGTTATTATTCATAAGTGAGTGTTGCTATCTGCAGTTTTTTGATTTTGTAGCGTGTGATTTTTCTCCTCTTCCTCTCTTGCTGAACTGTTATTCTGACATTGTCAAATCTTTGCTGTGGCCTCATGGATGAACCTGTCTTTCTCTTCAGACCCAAGGATCCTTTCAAGTATCTTCTGTAGAACTGGCTTATTGGTCATGAATTCCTTTAGTCTATTTTTATTGTGGAAAATTTTTAATTTTCCTTTAATTATGATAGATCTTTGCCAGGTGTACTGATGGGGTTGACTGTCATCTTTGAGAGTTTGGAACCTGTCTTTTCAAGCCTCTGGCTCTTAGGGTTCGAGGTAACAAGGCTGCTGTTGCTCTGGCGAGCCTGCCTTTGCGTGACTTGTGTTTCTTCCTTGCCACTTTCAATACTCTTTCTTGGCTCTGAGGATTCGATGTTTTAATTATGGTGTGGCGAAGGAAGCACTTTCCTGACCTTGCCTGGCATCCTAAATGCTTCCTCGGTCTGTGCTGGTATTCTGTGTCTAGACTGGGGAGTTTTGTGTCATGATTCTTTAGAAAAATGTTTCCCGTGCCAGTTAGATTTGGTCTTTTCAGGGTGCTTCATGTCTTGGAATTCTCACTGGGGCCCTCATTATTTTGTCACTGTCCTTGTTGTTTTCCAGATCCTCAGCAGTCTTCAAGCTCAGACGCTGCTCCAGCCATCCTGTTTTGAGGCTTTTCATAGATGTTTGTTTGTCTTACTGTATTTTTTTATATCCAGCATTTCAGATTGGGTTTTCTTCAGCATTTCTGTCTCTTGGCTGAATTCCTCTCTTGTATCACGTGTCACCTTCTTTATCTCGTTCAATGGTGTGTGTTCTCATTCGTAATCATTTTTCAAGTTCTCCGTTGAGTTTCCAGCTCTCTCTCACTTGACGCCACTGCCATGGGGTTAATCCTCTTTGTAGGAGTTGTTATCTTGAGTCTTGGGTTTCAGTGTTACTGGGTTAGGATTTACCCATCAGGTGTTACTTCTTTGCCTGCTTTATTTATCAACAGTTTCATTTCATTTGAAGCTTTTGTGTTGGTCAAGTGGGCTTGGGATGTGGTAGAGCTGAAGTGTATAGTTCAGAAAGCAGTTCCTCAGCTGGGCGCTCAGGCCTCTTCATGCAAAGTGCAGGGGTGACCGTCGCTCCAGCACGTCGTCACCGTGCAGATGCTGTACTGGCCAGTTGGCAACAGAGGGCTGTGGGGCACACCCGGACTTTAGTTAATAAGATTAGATGTGGGAGGGAGTGTGGTGGGCGAGGATAAGTATTAGATCAGTTCCAAAAAGAAAAAAAAATCCAGCTGTTTAAAGTAGCAGGGAGGGGAGGGTGAGGACGTTGTTAGGGGCTGCAGATTTAGAGCTTACTGAAGCTGTGGAAGGAGTAACAAGTAATAAGGTAAGGGTGAGAGAAAGAGGAAAAGACAGGTAATCAGAGGGCAGAGGGAGGTGCAACCAGGGAGTCGGACAGAACGCTGCACCGAAACGGGACGGAGCTGCCGCGAGGGTGTCGGGACAGTGTGCCTCGGGCCACCTCAGTGGAGACACGTAGCAGCCCTAAAATCTATAGAACAATATGCACACAAGCCAGACATGTCATGAGACACGCGTGCAAGACTGGAAGTGAAATGTAGAAGACAAGACACCAGTACCCACGAGCAAACAGCCGGCACAGCCAAGTCGGGTAGAAGGTGCCGCTCTCAGAGCCCTGTGGCTCTCACCATTCCACACAGTAATGTTGGGGGGACGGGCAAGTGGCAGCCATTGGTCTCTTTAGCCTCCATGTTCCGTGAGGTTCAGGGAGGGGAGGAGGGTGATCGTAAGTCCTTTCCTGGTAGTTCTCTGACCTCCACCTTGGCCTCTTCGGCTCCCACAGGTACAGCATACGTGAGACGCCCTCCTTTGTGGTCTCTGGGCAGCCGACAAAGGGCTTCCGGTTAGACTCAGCTTCCTAGCCCCCCGCCTGCTTCCTTGTGGAGGTCTCTGTAGCTCGTCCTTTGCACGGCACACGCCAGCTGTTCCTTTTCTTCACCGTTGTCTTTCAGCGGTGAGACGGTGAGTGCGCCATCCTGCCTAGAGTGCGTTTCTATCCTGCCGTGTCCAGGGTCTGCTTTGCTTCCGCCCCAAGGTTCTTTGCTGAGCCCTCTTCACGTGCAGCGACCCCTTAGTTTGTGTTCTGTAATGAACCGGTGTTCAGGTCTCTTGTCAGTGGTTAAATTATGTCTGACTTTAACGGTCCCCAAGTATTTTGGACACCAGTCTTAGATGTTGCGGACATTTTTGTTCTGCCTATACCTTTGTTTCCTTTTCAGGACTTGTACTGGACTAAGTCTATGGCTGCTTTGCATGTTTTTCTTCCTGTCTTTGAGATTCTCTTCCTGACCGTTAGCAGTCTTGCCTATGTGGGCGTGCCCTGGGTTCAGTCACCTCCTGATGACATTGTCCCTATTTGTTGAGGAGAATAAAAGTTGTTTCAGTGTGGCTAACATTGACGTTTTCTTGAACATGATGGGCTTCTGCTGGATATCTTGTCAGCACATCGTGTTAGGCATGTTAAATACAAAATGGCTCAAGCTGCCCCCTCTATCTGCCTCCAGTGTACGTTTCCAGACAAAGAGCCTTACAGCTCCAGCCTACAGCTTGAGACAAAATAATACACTGTCCCGAGGACTTCTTCATAGCCCCCAACCTGTCTGCAGCTAAGATAAGTTGCCACATTCTCCCAAGGACTTTTCACCCACTCTGGGGCAAACCCCCTTTCCCATTCCAGTACTTCTCCAATCATATGCCCTTGCCTTATTTAAAAAAAAAAAAAAAAAAAAAAGTTCGATTTTGCTGCTTCTTCTGTCCGATTCAGAAGCAGCCATCCTTGCTTGCTGATAAATCTCCTATGTGCATTACTTGTTGGTTTGGGTGTGTCTTTGCATCCCCAGTCAGTCCAAGGTATAGGGGCTTCTCTGGAGCCTCGTACGCATAGCATTTTGACCCGTCTTAGGGACTAATGCCAGGCCCACCAGACACACATGCGCACCTGGGAGTGCTCAGCCTGAGACAGCCCAGCAGAGAGCTCAGTCCCGCCCCCAGAAAGCACGGAGTGCTGCTGAAGACAGCCTGCCTAGCAGTGGTGTTGAGACAACGAAAGCCCTGGCTACTTGCTGGGCGAGGGACAGGAACGTGGAAAGACGCAGCCTAAGCTTCGTGGATACAGACTCACTCCTGTCTTAAGCCAGGAAGCCAAAAAGACTTGTGCATGCACACAAGAGTGCAGGGAAGGTCTTGCGCGTGCACCAGGAGTGCAGGGGAGGACTGCGTGCACCAGGAGTGCAGGGAAGGACTGCGCGTGCACCAGGAGTGCAGGGAAGGACTGCGCGTGCACCAGGAGTGCAGGGAAGGACTTGCGCGTGCACCAGGATTGCAAGGGTGCAGGACGGACTGCGCGTGCACCAGGAGTGCAGGGAAGGACTGCGCGTGCACCAGGAGTGCAGGGGAGGACTGCGCGTGCACCAGGAGTGCAGGGGAGGACTGTGCGTGCACCAGGAGTGCAGGGGAGGACTTGCGCGTGACTTGCTTGTGCACCAGGAGTGCAGGGAAGGACTGCGCTTGCACCAGGAGTGCAGGGAAGGACTGCGCATGCACCAGGAGTGCAGGGGTGCTGGTGTGACTGCACGAACCCCAATGCGCCCAGGGAGACAAGCACACACAGTCGCCCCTGCACTTGCTGCTCCTAAAGCACACGGCACAGGGCAGAGGTAACTTACCGAGCAGTAATGCCCCTCGGGTCCAGGAGGGGAGCTGGGGTCCATGGAGACCTCGCCCACCCTGGGTAAACCTAGGCAGTGCACCCCGCTCCTGGGATGGGTCCAGGTCTTGTTCCTCTACTTTGCTCAACCAGAAGGAACTTCTGGGGTGAGAAGAGGGAATTCTCCTCAACCAAGAGCCGAGACAGGCCTGGACTCGCACAGTTGGGGACGGCACTTGACCCACTCCATGTCCCTGTCTTCCCTTCCATAAAGACCTGGAGTTCTCTGCTGGGTGACAGGAGTCTTGGGCATGAGTGGGAGCAGCTGTCTGCAGGTAGCAGTGCCGTGACTCAGGCTGTGGGCCGTGGAGATTATGCAGTGTGCTTAGCACTCTGCCAGAAACTGTAAGGAGATTGATACCTATCGAGGAAAAAAGTCGTTGCCCGTAGGAATTTATTATCTAGTTACACAGAAAATTAGCATAGAGAGCAGCGGTGAATAATAAAAGAACTCGAGTCAGGGCTTGGAGGGCGGCTGCCGTGCAGAGGCGGATGTGGGGCATCGATCTAGCTGCTTACGTAGGAGCTCAGCTACGCTGCCGGGTCAGAACGTCTGTCGCTCCTGGGGCAGATGGGGCTGGCTTCCACGGCGAATGGAACTGGCCCCAGGGGAGCCGGCAGCCGACTCAGGAAGGGACACGGGCAAAAGAAGCAAACAAATAAACGGATCCAAATTCAACATTTCCGGTGCTGTCTGACGTGGCATTGGGCCCAGCTAGAGAACTCGAGAAGCAGGAGATTGGGAGCCAATTTCACAAGCTTAGCCTTGGGCAGTTGTCAACAGCTTTGAGGCCACAAGGGAAATTTATGGTTGAATGCATTGACAGAAACCTTCATCCTTCCCTCAGAGACCATCGCGTGCTGGAGCGTCCCCCGGGGAGCGCACCCCAACAGCTAGGAAGTGCTCGGCCCACTCTTTGCAGCCACGGCCACCTGCTGCTCTCGGCTGGGTGAGGCTGTAAGAGGAGAGCCCGAGGTTGCGCGGGGGAGGACCCTGCAGAGCTCTGAGCAAATGAGATGTTTGAGCAGAGGACCCGCTTGGTGGACACGTCCCCACAGCAGAGCAGAATGTTACAGAAGCTGTGAACAGCACTGTATTGCGACTAGAGAGCCCCTAAATGAGGGGTCTGTGAGGACTGAGAAGAGAGGGTCCCAGAGGCTCGTGGAGCGGGGCCTTGCTAGGAGGCGGGAGTGCTGATGCTGAACCCGACATTACTCGTGGTAAAATCTGAGAAAGATAACGAAGGGTGAGGAACAGGCCCCACGCGTGTGGGAGGGGCAGTGCACAGCTGGCCTGAAGCCAAGCGGGTGCCTCCATGGCGTGTGCCCAGGCGGCAGAGCAGGGCACAAGGGCTGGAATCGAACTTTGCAGGGGCTGGCACAGGGAGTGAGGGTTCAGCCAGTCAGGAGAGAGAGGAGGAGCTTGCCCTGTGATTGGCCACATCTGGTGGGAGAGGAGCATTGTGGGAGCACAGAGGGACCTGCGGTGTCAAAGATCAGGGTGTTCTGCCAAGCCCTGGGCCCTAAGCACCAGCAGGGCCCGCAGCACCTTCCTGCAGTCCCCACGCTACCTGCCCGGACTGTCCTGTTCACCACTTGTCCCCAGTCCCGAGGGCACCCCGTGCAGTCTCGGGTCCCAGTGTGTTAGTGGGGATGAAGTAGGTGCCTTCCTGGGAGGAAGTGTTGTAGATGAGGGCGGCCATGCGCAGCGTCAGGAGGCAGAAGCCCGCAGGAAGTGCTGAAGAGAACCAGGCCTCAACCCGAGGCCATAGGATGGTCACTGGGCAGATTCAAGCCCACATCTGTTTGGCATCAAAGTTCAGGCTGGACCTGTACCCTGGTCAGCCTCAAAGTTACACATCATTTCATAAAGACCCTTCATGACCAAGGCCCGACTGGTGAGCGTGCTCTTCCCGCCAGCCAGGAACAGGATCTGGCTGGACAGTGCAGCTTTCAGAGAAGCTGACTCACACAGGCCGGGCATGGGGAGCACGCGGCCAGGCAGGTGCTTGTGAGACAGGTGGACAGGAAGCTCATGATACTGAGTCTATAGGGAGATGGAAATGACAGGCATCAAACCCTGAACAGACACTTAGAAAATGTCTCCTCTTTGGGGTCCTGGTGCTTGTGAGACAAGAGGTGGACAGAGCCTGCTGGCAGACCACAGAGGTGTGGCAGAGCATCGAGGAACATTGGGGAAGAGGAGGGGACCAGGAGGAAGGGCCAGGTGAGCATCCTGCACTATGCAGGCACTCTGAGGTCACCACGCAGAGAGGCACGCGGATGCCTAGAGCTGGTGCCAAGATGGCCGGGTGATGAAGTCAGGCAAGATGAGTTCTGGCAGGAAGCAGAGCGCGACGTCCGGGGAAGACGGGAATGAGCCCTCGTGCGGGGCGGCGGGAGGAGAGCCAAGGAGGCCGTGCGCCCTGCCGAGGAGGCGGCCGGCTGCTGCTCTGCAGCGCGCCCTGCTTTATTTCAGGCCTGCGCCGCACATAAGGTTCGCCTCTGTGACTCAGTCCACACAGGATGCAGAAGTCGTCAAGCCCAGAACAGCTGGGCCCGGAGTCGGCTCCTCTCAGTCTCCGGATCTGTTCTCATCTCCAGCTCCTCACACTTCTCACTTCAAGTTGGAACTGAATTAGCCTTGGGGAGTTAAATTTAGAAGTGCCACAGTGCCTGGGATGGAATGCCTCCGGGCTGGAGAAGCTACAGATGGGGCTGGGTCCCAGGTCTGAGGTTGTAGCTGCTGGCTCCTTTGGATCCTGCTGTCACCCAGCAGAATCTAGATGGCCTGCCAGCTTCCCAATCCCACACAGAGGTGGGTCCGAAACTGCTTCTGCAGAGTTCGTGCTGTGTGACAGGAAAGTGAGGGCCACAGGCTTGCTGCCACCTTTGACACCCCAAGAAGGACCTGCCTGCAAGAGAGCCAGAAGCCACCCCAGTCCTGACTCATGGACAGCTGGCCGATCGATCAGTCGGTGAGAGTGATTTGTAGATCCATCTGGAACCGTTGGCAGAGCCTGCAATGGGCTCAGGTAGGAGGTGGATTTTCAGGACATGGCATGGAGTCCAGCTCTGGTTGCTGCACATACAGCTCAGTCGGTTTGCCCAGGCTGTAACCAGCCTCTGTTTTCTGTGGCCGTCCAGTGGCAGCTGGGGGGTAGGCTACCGTGGGCAGCTCCTCGCTGCTCTGCTCAACACAAGGAAGCAGATTGGGCCGTGGTGGCCTCGCTTGACTCAAGAGACGTGGGCTCTTGTCCGTGACTGCACAGATTTGGAAGCAGTCACACGGGCTCTTTCTGGTTCTCACAGGCCCCACACTGGGCTGCACTGTGGGGGCTCAGTCACCGCGGCCTGTCTCCTGGTACACCAAGCATTAGAATGAACAGGCAAGGAAGTTGGGGTTCCCTGTGGCTTGGAAGGCGTACTCTCATGGTGCACATAGACTCCGTACAATAGAAACAGGAAGTGTCTCCAGCCTTCACTTGACCGCTTTTCCTCTCGTGGCTTGCCGTCCGCGATTCCTGTGATCCCCACAGCCCCGTATTTAACCTGCTTCTTTGCACAGGGTAACGACGCATGTGTTTCCCTATTTTGTTGGCATATCCATCCACAGACAGTCACTAAGCAGCTTGTAGCCATTTCCTTGTGGTGGTCATTCCCTTCTCTCCCTGTTCCCCTCTCTCGTATCATCATAGCCCACAGCTATGATGACACTTCACAGCATGTCTTTGTGTGTCCAGAGTCTCCTCAGCAAGTCTCTGGGTTGGGATCTACTGATGGAAGGTGATGCATTGAAGTAGCCGACGCTCTCCCAACAGGCATGGCCGCAGTTGGTGGGCAGTGTGGTCAGGGCTTCTTTCACATACCTCTTTTTTCTTATTGGGGGAGAATGACTGTTATTATTAACCCTTATTGGAGGGACGCTCAGCAGTTATTACCTCTGATTTTTGCTTGTCCAGCAAGAGGCTCTCAGTCCTTCTGGCCTGCGCCCAGGATGTGTGTAAGTTGAAGGCCTGAGACCTAGAAGGTGCTTTGCTGCTGATTCAGCTACTCTGTGTGGGGAAGGATTGGAGTCTGACCTCAGCAGACAGGACGTGGCCACTCCAGGAGACCAGCCTGAGGCCCAGTGTGGGTGCCCCAAGGCACAGGTGGCGCTGGGTTGACAGCGCATCCCACCAGGGTGTGGTGTGGCGTGTCCAGTGCTTTCCTGGACATGGCCTCGACTGACCTGGCCCCTTCTCTGTAGTGAGCGGTCACCCAGAGGAAACCAATTCCTGTGAATCCTGTCGAGCTGCAGAAATGTGGGTGCCCTGGGACCCCACACTCAGGAGTCGTGTCAGCAGAGACACTGACTGGTCAAGATGGCATTTCCCATCCCCGCCCCTCAACTCGCCGAGCTGATTCAAGCCCAGCGTTGGCTGGTGAGAAGCGGCCGCCCAGCTCAGCCGTGGTGAGCCTGGGATTCGTTGGCTGCAAAGGTTTTCTGCACGATTCTCCCAAGCAGAAGCAACACAAGCCAAAGTCTCCAGGCTCCATGTCACCTGGGCACCCCACACCTTCCTGTGAATTTCCCAGCAACACGCTGCTTAGCAGCAGCCGCGCAATGTGACGTGACCCGCAGGGCCCACCATGAGCACTGTGGTAAAGCGCCTTGCGGGGGGTTGTTTATGGTCATGAAGAAGTGCCGCCTTGGGGAAGCACCATAATTCCAGGGGAGGGGTGCTCCGGGAACAGTGGGCACGCCGCTCCCACCCTCACCATCCTTGCTGAGAGCCCGTGGCACGGCTCCGCCCCATACGGCGGCCCTCTGGCACGCTCCATACTGAAGAAGGAAAAGGTAGGAGAAAGACGCACTACCGCTCAGGGTGAAGCGCTCCGAGCGTCCATCTCTGTAGTGACAGTGCGCGCCCAGCCAGGCCCAGACTCCTGCAGCCCCCAGCTGGTCCCCTTGCATTTGGGAAGCTCTTTCTGTTTTGTTTTGTTGATATGTCAGCATCGAGCGAGCGGTGGTCGTCTTCAGAGAATTATGCTGAATTTCTTGCTGTCGTTTTTCTTGTCCTATCACTAAGCCCCTTTAAGATGGGCACATGCTCCTGAGAGCACCTGTTTGTTGGGAGGCCCTCCATTGCGAGGCCCGGCCTCCTTGAGTGTTACTCATACAGACAGAGCCATCAAACGGGTGGCTGTGATGGGAATTATTAATCTGTTCATTTATAAATAGCAGGAGTCACACTCTAATGTCTAAACCAAATTACTGTGAACACTTTCCTTCTGGGAGAAAAAAAAGTTTCTAGTCGGATATAATTAAACTTGCTACCTACTGGATAAAATTAAGTTTGTTGAGCACAAAGCACGCCCACACATCAGGGCTTTGAACTAGCTGCCTGGGCCTGACTCACCCTTTGTGCAGAAGTCACTGGCAAGCGGGTCCTTATGGCCCCACGCTTGGGGCATGGAGAGTACCTGTTCGCTTGGCATCTGTCTTCCCCTACATGGCGCTCTCCGGCGCGATGAGCTGCTAATCCTGTGTCTGCTCCGAGGCTCAGGACGGCTGTTAGTGACCGCGAGGTCGGCAGGACGCAGTGGGTAGAGCTTCTTTCCTTGGCGTGTCCGCAAGGTAGCACCCAAGGAGGGCTGCAAAGGAGGACTGTGGAGTGTGGTGCAGACCCTCGCCAGCAAGTGACCAGCTGTCCTCAAGGTCCATCTGTGTCCACTGCCCGTTGCTCCACAGGCCCTGTGGAGCCCAGAGCACCTGTAGACACGGCAGGGAAAGCGGAGTTGAAGCCTAGCCTCTGAGGTGCGCCGGGGCTCCCTTTCTCTGGAAGTGTCGGGCTCCAGGGGGCCCTCGCCTGCAAGCCCAGCCCAGCTCCTGGGGCTCCGGGGCCCGAGGCGTTCCTCTCCCCGCCGCCTGGCCCGCATCTCCTCACTGCCTGTTGCAGAGCTGCGGATCCCTAATGAAAACCCTGTTGTGTCCAGGATTCCCGGCCGGCTGAACGACAGGAGGACCCCTCTGGGCGAGCTGAACTGGATCTTCACGGCCATCACAGACACCATCGCATGGAACGTGCTCCCTCGGGGTAAGGCCCCGACTGCCGAGGGGGGCCGGAGTTCTGACCCAAGAGAAGCCAGGCAGGGCCGGTCTCTCCACCGGGGAGACTAACGGGAAGAGGGAATATAAAGAAGGCAAAAACCTAAGGGGGGCTGGGCGTTTGGCCTGGGTGAAATGAGTGCTTGGCACTGTGGCTATCCGCAAACGCTGTGTCGGCCCTGCCGTGTCCACGAGCATGCGCTGTGTCGGCCCGCCTCTCTCCTCAAGCATACTCTTGAAGCCAGAACTTCAAATGTTGTTTATTAGTTGGTTGGAATTTTGGTGTTTGTTCATATGTATGCTTATATGTATATTGTGTGTGCTTGTATCTATGTGTGTACGTTACCAATGGGAAAGTGCATGTCTCAACTTGTTTGTAATAATTTTTGATTCAAGTAGCTGTGTATGTGGCTTCAAATGTTGGGCTCAAGTCACTGATGATTCCTTCTTATCCTCTCTTTCTCAGATCTCTTCCAAAAACTCTTCCGACAGGACCTGCTGGTAGCGAGTCTATTTCGCAATTTTTTATTGGCAGAAAGAATCATGAGGTCATATAACTGCACCCCCGTCAGCAGCCCACGACTCCCGCCGACATACATGCACGCCATGTGGTAAGTTTCTGTCTGACGGCGCTATCATGGTTGGGATCCCCGAGGCCACAGCAGTGTGGGCTTCACAGAACCCTAAGAATTCTCTGGTAAGGGGCGGCACCAGGCTGGTATCAGAGAGAGACAGACAGACTGCGGATGGCCCACAGGTTCATGTGCTTGACCACTTGGGCCCCAACGTGGCTGCTGTTTTGGAAATTGTGAAACTCTTAGGAGGTGGAGCCTTGGTAGAGGAACAGGTGATTGTGGGATGGGCCTTGAGGTTTTGTAGCCCGAGCTCACGTCCTGTCCACCCGCTGCTTCCTGACTGTGGACACATTGTGGCCAGCTGCCTGGTGCTTCTGCTGCTGTCTTCCCACCGTGTTGGACGGTGTCCTCATTCCTCCCTGCGTTGCTTCTTGTTGGGTGTTTGGTCACAGAATGAGAAAAGTAACTAATAGGTACCATTCCAGAGAGGCCTCTGAGTTTACCAAGTACATCCAAGGCTGCTGTGAAGGTGGAGCCCATTGAGCTCCTGACTGGTTCATGTTTGCTTCTCTCGCTCGCTCTCTCTTTCTCTCTCACTCGCTCTCTCTCTCTATCGCACACACACACAGTTCATCTTCCATCCGTCTTGGTATAATCTCCCCACAGTGGCTGCTACTTATGTTAGTAACTCAGCACGAACAGCAGTGCTTTGGTCTTCATCTGAGTGTACTGGAGACAGCTTTCCATTTTCATAACAAAGCAACAGATAATGAGCCTGTGAGGAAGCAAGTCTTGGGGCCCATGATCAGGGTCCCACCTGTGCTCTCTTGCCGGCCTGGCCCGTGGCTTGGAGGCAGTACTGTGCGGCAGGAGCGCCTGCAGGAGTTGCTTCATGGTGACCTACGAGAGAGAGGAAAGGGCCCTCGTCGTGCGATGACACCTCCTGTGCAGACGCCACACAAGAACTCACCACAAATAGGAATCCAGGGACAGAAACCTGGCCCTAGAGCCAATGAGTTCATTGTGTTCTTACAGGAGCGTTACTTAGAGCACTCAAAGGCAAGATGACATCACCCGAAAGCCCATCATCCACGGAAGCTGTCACTCTAGCACCCTCTGCTGCAAGACTTACCTCCTAGAGAGTCTCCTCCAGACTGCAGGACTGCTCAGAGTCTCCTTCAGGTGCCTAGATAGCCAGCGAGTCTCCTCGCCAGCAGCTATGTACAGCTGTCTTCACCTTTGGGAGAGCCAGACCTCTACCCCACCCCTTTCCTGAGACTGAGGAGTCATTCACTTGCTGAGCCTTCCTGCAGGAGGAAATGCTCCCAAGTGCTACACTTTAGCTAGACTGTGGGCAGCATTCAAGATGATATTAAGATATGCCCAAATGCCACACACCACTCCAGGGGCATTCCCCGCTGAGCTGCCTTCCCTTGCTGGGCACCCGCTCCCACCGAGCTAGCTTCCCTCGCTGGGCACCGGCTCCCAGAGGCTCCACTGCCCCAGCAGTGTGAAGGGCTTGCAACAAGTACTTGTCTTGTCAAGGCGAAGACCCAGCAACCAGGACACTTTGTGGACACTCCAAACCCAGCTGCAGTCACTTGTCCTGGATAAGTGGAGTTGGGCAATTTCTGAAAAGGGATGCAAAGAAAAAAGATGTCTTAGTTCAGTCTGCAAGTCAGAAAAACGTATGTTTAACCTTGTAAACCATCTGTGATGTGTTTTCACAGTCAGGTTTTTAATACACACATCAACTTTCATCCACCACCAGAGCCCAGAGAAGGAAGACGTTTGTAAACTCCCCGCCTGTTATCCACAGTTAGAGAGTGTTATTTAAGTGAGAGAAACCTGAATGCACTGCCCAGCACTCAAAACAGCAGGACTACAAACAGCGAAAGTTGAAACACACGTAGCCCGTGTCCTCTTAGGGTGACTGGGAGAAATGGAGAACCAAGCAGCGAAGTGAACTGTGAGAAAGGCAGCCGCCAGCCACTCAGCTCCCCACAGCACGGGAGTGCCGCCGGCGGCGTCAGCGAGTGTTCAGATGATGGGCTGAGAGGAGGCAGAAGAGGTGGTGGGCCCACGCACAGCCACGGCTCGTGGAAAGAAAGCAGCACACGCCACCACGTGCCCTCCTGTGTCCACCAGAAGAAGCACCTTGCCAGGATGGCGTTGCGCAGCTGTAGAGCTGGGGATGCCCTGCTGAGGCTGCCTGGCAGGGCCACCAGGAGGCAGCGTGTTCACCCCGAGCAGGAGGCTGTCCAAGGCCTTAGGCTTCTTTTCAGGGTCCCCCCCCTCCCGACCCCGCTAGTTCAGAGCCCCACATTCTCCCTCTCATCCGTGCCGCACTTCTGAACTGTTGGCTGGGACCTTGCCGCTCAGGCTCCTGGTTCTGACCACCATGAGCAGTCCACTCCTGCGCCCGTGCTTGGCTGCCGGCTGCTGCGTCCCTCTGCAGCCCCTTCTGCCTCTGCACCTAGGCCACCTTCCTCCTTGTCCCCTTCAAGCACTCCTAGCAAACGCGCACATGGAGAGCAGCCCCGCCCGCTGGAGGGGCCGACCCCACTGCTGCTCGATGCTGTAAGGGTGCACGGCGCATATGTGCTCTGTGCAGCAGCCCTTACACGCAGAAAAGGACCAGGCAGGGTCATAGCCAGTGTCGCAGGACTGCTGGGGTGACTCTGTCTTAAAAGCAATTGAGGGCTGGGGAGAAGCCCCGTGGGAAAAGTACTTGTCTTGTCACACAAGCCTAGCACCTGAGTTCAGAGCCTCGGAACCCATTAAAGCCGGGCGCATAGCACAAGCACCTGTCTTCCCGTGTTTCTGCAGGTGACAGGAGGCAGGGATGTCCCTGGGGCTCACGGGCTGGCCGGCCTGCCTTCTGCTCACACGAGGTAGAAAGGCGAGGACCGACAGCCACAGCCCAGTCTCTGGCTTCCAAAACTGCATCACAGTGTGCACCTGTTGATTTCAAACTTGTCTAGGGATTTCCTAATCCTTTGAAAACAGTAAAAGCTATTTTTTTTAATTGAATCAGTATGGTGAAGGTATTGTTTGTCATAAATACAGAACTGAAAACAAACTGGAGAAATAATTGAGCATTTCTGTACATGATAAAAATTTTTTTTAAAAAGCATAACCAGCAGAATTCCCTAAGGTTTATACCTGGACTTGATCTCATTTGCTATTTTTTAATGCTGTAGAAAGAGCTTGTTAAAATCCTGAGTTGAAATTAGTTCCATTATTCTGAGTTTCGGACCCAATGGGGTGCTGAAACCCCCGTCACTGGGATTTCATTGACGGTAGCTGTGCGCCCACCACACTTGAGGCACTGGGCTGAGTGGGCTCATAACGAGCGTGCGAAGGCTGCTTGCTAGAGCTGTTGAGTGGGGACTGTGACCTCAGCCCTCGCAGGTGGCCTCGGCTGAGGCGCGCTCTGGCCAAGAGCCTGTGGCCTGGCCGCCCTGCTGCCCTGTCCCGCCCCGCACCTGCCACCATGTCTTGCAGAGCCTGGTGACTTCTGCTGCCGGGCAGGGTCAGGCATCCCAGGGCTTGCTGCAGCGCCGCTGGGTGGCTCGCTCTGCCCTCCCTCTGCTGGGCATCGAGTGGCTAGTGCCAGCAATAGCCCACTGAAGAGCAGTCGGGGGACCTTGGGTGAAGCCAGTGGACGTTGGAAGCTGGGTCTGTGGCAGGAGGAACCAGAATAAGGTCTTGGAACTGTTGTCTGACGAGCGGTACCTGGCTGCACTTCACTGTCCATGGAGTCCAGCATTCACGGTCTCAGCATATTCATGGTTTCAGCACTCCTCACCACACTTGCTGGCACGCGTCATTTTTTTAACTGTGGATGTAGGGAGTGTGGTCGGAAGTGACTTACGACAGGCACCCAGTGACCTGTAGGCTAATCTGGGTGGTTATGAAGAGAAGAGTCCCTGCCCACGCTCACTGCTTCTCTCAAGTCCCTGGAGCCAAATGGGAGTCCAGGACCACAGGCGGCCGGACCCCAGCACAGCAGCCCTTCCTGCACACGCAGTGGCCATTTCCAGTGGGGCCTTGTGCCCCTGTTGCTGGGCCGTGAAGGCTGTGCCCCTGGCTGCTGGGCACACTCAGTGTTGTATCACTGGAGAGTACAAGTACGTACCACCGAAGGGTCCTTGCAGAAATCAGCGAGGTGAGATTTCGGGAGAGTTAGATGCCTTGACACGGCCCTCTCTGGGGACTTGCAGTAGCAACTGCCGACACAAGTGGAGCTGGAAATTACATGGTGAAGCCACTTTGACCAGACGCCAGTGTAGATTGACTCTAGACTCCAGGAGAGACCCTGACAGACACCAAAATGCACTCCAGCCATGTTCAGGGGGCTCTTCCGGGTTTCTCAAGGCAGGGCAGCTCCTTGCGGGTCTTGAGGCGCAAGCCTGACATCAGCCTTGCCGGTCTCTTTGGTGCAGGGCTCGCCCCCAAGCTCTCTAGAGGTCTGCAGCCACCAAAACACTGTGGTGCCAGGATCCCCCTGTGGTGCCAGGATCCCCTGTGGTGCCAGGATCCCCCTGTGGTGCCAGGATCCCCCTGTGGTGCCAGGATCCCCCTGTGGTGCCAGGATCCCCCTGTGGTGCCAGGATCCCCCTGTGGTGCCAGGATCCCCCGTAGTTCAGGGAAACTCCCTGATGGTAAGTGGCTGAGTTATCACTGGTTTTTCAAGTGCTCCTGAATTCTCTAGCAGGTGCTGAAATACTGTCTCCCGACCCGCTGGCTCCTGGTCAGCAGGGGTGATGGCAGCAGGCTTGGGGTGCCAGACGTAACGAGCACTGTTTCAGAGAAGCCCTTTGCTCCCTCTGGGCATCCACAGATTCGGTGTTGCCCCTCAATAAAGGGGTTGATGGGGACAGAGAGGCAGGATGGCGGGTGAGCCTCGCTGGAAGGAAGGCCCGACTCCTTCCTGGGCCTAGGGTTCTACTTGCGTGTGTATTTCCTGCACTGCTGAGACCTTGCTACTTGTGGCACTTGGTGGTGGGTTTCTCTGGAACCTTCCTGCACTCTGAGCTGGGAGCTTCGTGTACCAGTGCAGTTCCCAGCAAGCACTGTCGCAGAAGTCCTCACTGGAAGCGAGAACCTTCTGGAAAACTAGGGAACCTGTGGTAACACAGTGCATGCAAAGGAGGTTCCCCACTCAAGCTGTGTGGTCTCAGGACCTAAGTGCACTGCCCAGAAAGACAGACCTTCTCTACACTCTGCCGCATGTAGACAAAACTGAAGGCCCCACGCAGTAGACCAGAAAGCAAGAAAGCATGCGGGGTCAGCGCTGCGGCGCTTGTGGGGAGTCATCCACGTGTCTGTCCTTCGGAAGAGGAGGGCACATCCTAGGCCACGTCCCTTCACCCTCCAGATGAGCATGCTCAGTCCAGCCACTCCAAGAGGCCCTTGGTTGGTGGAAACGGTCTGCCAGATGTGTTGCTGTCCGTCAGGAGTCTGTGGCTTCACCGAGTCGCGGCTGGCCGGCCAGCGTTGGGAGCCTCTGTCCTGTCCCATCTGAGCGCCAGGGAATAGAGCGGTTGGTCCCATAACTGCAGAAGGTCTGTGGGCCACCACCCGTCCCTTGGTGACACTTCCTGTGGGGGCAGCCCTCAGGCTGGGCATGTGTCCCAAATCCTGCTACGTAAAAGAGGGAGGGAAAGAAAGGTGGGGGTGTCAGCTCTACCTGAGGTCAGGGCCTCCCCAGGGCCCAGACGCTCTACTTCACCCGGGAGACAGAACTCTTGCAACAGTGCCCAGGGCTCCCGAGCCCTCTTCCTAAAGAGGCCGTGGCTCCCGTCCCCTGGGAGCACACAGGAACGGTAGGCAGGAAAGAGCCTTTGGAATAAATAATTTAAACCCTGGTTATTATATCCTTGGGTGGTGATGGAGTGGCTGGGGCTGAGCGGGAAGGGAACCGAGCGCGACAAAAACGGAGGCTAAAGCGTAAGTAATGCACATTTACACTTCGCTCCAGGCGGGGGAGGCGATGATGAAATACTCCGCACCGTTTCCTGTTTAATTTTTGATGCAAAGCCATCAGGGAGTCGTTCTCCTTCACTCTCAATTTCAGGGGTCCTGAAACCTTGCCTTTCTCTGTGGTAATAACCTGAGCTTTCCGCTCTGACTGATCGGTGCGCGCGGCCTCGGAAGGCCTTCCTCCAGCCCTGCCGGGGCGCCTGCCCTCCCCGCCAGCTTCCTGCAACCCAGGCTCACCCTGGCGGCGACTCAGCTGCAGCTCCCCGTTGCCGAGGGATCCAGATCGTGGGGGTTCAGCTCATCCTGTCCTCCGACCCACCCAGAACACCCTAGCCCAGCCTTTCCCACACAGAGTGCCCCGGGGAGTGATCCTCTGAACTTCTGCAGGGCTGGCACCGTGGTCACCACGTTTTTATAGAGTTGCTTTCCCACGTGTCCATAGCAGAGAATCCCAAATTTATGCTACAAGTTTAATTGGATTTACTTTATCTGAGGAAGGGCAGCCATCTTTAACCATGTGGTGCTGTGTTCATCTGAGAGATCTGTTGTTCGGCTGAAGTTAGGTCATTGCGCGATTTTAGCTTGACTGGGCACACTAAGGTCCTGTGATCCGGCCCGAAAAGATTGCACAACTCTCCCAGCATGCTCTGCACCCTCCATCTCTGCCGCAGGGCTGAGGCACCACTCTTCCAGGAGCTGCCGCACCCCGTTTTCCAGGAGCCGAGGAGATGATCTTGGCCTTCCTTCTCCTTGCACTTGACCTCCGCTGTCCCTGTCCTGGCCACAGCTGCCTCCCGTCGTCTCACTGCAGCCCTTTCAGCCATTTCCGGCAAGCTTTCTGCACAAAGAAAGTAACACCATCTGGAGCTGCATTCTGGCACAAGCAATGTGGAGCAGGGCTGCAGCCCTGCAGAAGCAGGCCTGCCGTTAAGCCAGGCGGCATGTTTGAGATCTAGCACCTCATTAGTGGGTTAGTGCGTTGATCTGAATGGTAGAGAGGAGTTTCGACCCCAAGCCACGGGAGGGAGGGAGTCCCACCTTTATGCATAGGTCCTGGGCCTTCTGACTGGAGATCAATCACGTGGCTCAGTCTGGTCGTCTCAACCCACTGTGGACACACTCTCCCCACTTCCTGTCTCAACCTCCACATGATACACACACTTCTTCCAATGCCCGCAATTGAGTTTTCATCGGATTGACTTGCAGGCAACTTTGTAGGTTTCAACTGCAGTGAGGGGGCGTCTCCTGACTCTGCCACCCTGACCGCCTGCAGTGGGGGTTTAGTGAGCATATGGGAGCTATTCATTGCCTGAACTCCCAGCCACTTTTGATTATCTCTTGATTGCCTCTTAATTCTGTCTGCAGGGTGGGGCCTATGGGAAGGAAGAGACCTGAGTGCAGGGGTCAGTCTGGGGTGGGCAAGAGGAGTGACTTTGCCCATTTAAGTCTTTATTTTCCTCCTGGACTTTGAATTTTTCATTTTTGTCTTGGCCCTTTATTAAGACATAGAGAAAATGAGCCCTTTTCCCTGCCAGCACGCAGTCTCATTAGTCTAAATAAAAATAACAAGAATCCTGAGTCTCTCAGGAAATTACCAGAGAGAAGAAATTGCTATTCCAGAAAAAATCCGCTGTTCTGATCATCGTTTTATTTCCACGGGAGCATGGGAGGGAGGGTGCAGAGAGGACTGCATGGGAGGGGCGGGCGCTTCCACATTGCGGCCATGTGAGATGCTCAGCCGGGAGTTAATGCCAGTCTCTGACTAGCCCTCGCTCTGTATCTACCACCTGGTCAGGGCTTCTTAGGGCCTCGTAGGGACCCCACGAGGGAGGTTGCAGAGCTGGTCCTGGAGAGATGGGGCCACAAGCCTTCAGAACTTTTGTGCAACTAAAGAGCCTCAGCCACTCCTTGCCCCGCCCAGGCTTGCCTGAAGCCCGTCTGGCACCCTGCCGCCACCACAGGACTGGGGGTCCGGGCCGTCACTCACCACTGGTCATGGCGTGCGGTCATGGTGTGCCGGCTCCATTTGTCCTCCTCTCACGTCTCTGACCCCCAGGCTACCTGAGCCGGGACAGTGTCCAGCTCTAGGCCTGTCTAGGCTGTGGCCCACCCATCCCCTGAACCTCACCGGACACAGGAACCAGGTGACCCCAGCCACATCACACCAGGAACTTTGACTCATCCCCGTAGCTTGTGGGAAGCCTTTGGAAAGTAGCTTCAGGTTAAAAACTATTAAAAAATTGGGGCTGGAGAGGCGGCTCAAGGATTAAGCCTCTGCCTTGCAGGTGGAAGGTCCTGAGTTCGGATCCTAGACCCCATGTATAGACTCTGGGTGGAAGTGGGGGCGGCCTGCGTTTCTGGTCCTGCTGGGGCGGAGCCTGTGAATCCCCTGGCAGAGTAAAGGAGGTGGAGGCATCCATGGTGGTTCTACACACACATACACTCGCATAATTGAATAAATAATAAATAAATAAATTTTTTAAAAAATCTACGCAATTACAGGGCTGAAGAAATGGCTCAATGAATAAGGAAGTTTCCCTGCAAGCATGAGGGCCAGAGTTCAGATCCCCAGAACCCACATTAAAACTCAGAAAGCGAGGATAGGGAACCCCAGGGCAAACTGGCTTGATCGTCTTAGCTGATCAGTGAACGCTGAGTTCAATCGAGAAACTCTGCCTTAATAATAAAAGTGAACAGCAAGCAAAGAAGACAGCAATGCCAACTTCAGACCTCCCACATTCATGCACGATGTGCATATGCATTGTGTACACGCCATCACGTATACATACACGTATAAAAAAGAAAGATCAATAAAACTACATGCAAATTATCTATCCAGACCAAAATCAAAGCCCTGCCTTTGAACTGAGTTCTAGCAGTGTGGCCCCCGCCTCAGCCTCCAGCTCTATCCTGTACTCAGGCCTTCAGGAAAAGGTTGGGGGGAGGGGCGCCTGGCAAAGAGCCTTATGTAAGAACAGCCAGGCTGCTCCCAGACACCGAGTCCCCGTGTCCCCCTGTTATGTAAGAGGATGTGTTTATGAGGATGCATAAGTCTTCCTACAGCACCCGAGCGTCTCTGCCACAGACCTGGAACACAGAGCAGAGGAATGTTTGGAAGCTGGAGCTGTCTGCCTGCGGGGTCGCAGGTAGCAGTCCCAGCTGACTGCTGAGGATGTGTGACAGGTTGCCCATGAGAGACCGCCAGAAGGCCTGGCCATCTTGGGGGCACAGTGGGGGCTTGGTAACATCACCTGGCCTTCTGGGGCAAGAGGGCCTCGGCCAGGCTATTCACCCCAGCCCTGTTCCTGACAATACTTCAGCCTGTCCTGAGCCATCCCAGGCTCCAGGTTCTCAGAGCAGGACCCCACATACCAGAGAGCATCTCCTCCACAGGCCGGAGATTCTTACCTTTTTTGTTCATTCCAAAGAGAACAAGTGTCATATCCAGCGGCTATCACGAGCTACGGTGTCCCCCCCCCCCACTGCTCCTCAGGCTTCCTGGGCAATCCTGAAGCCGGGTCAGCTCCAAGGACCACGAGTGTCCTCCCCGGCTCCAGAAGCGTCCACTCGGCCTCTCCAAGGCTGCTCGCTAACACTGTGGCTGCCCTCTGTTCTCTCCAGGCAGGCCTGGGACCTCGCCGTGGACATCTGCCTCTCTCAGCTGCCAACCATCATCGAGGAGGGCACTGCCTTCAGGGTAAGTCCTCCCTGCAGGACGAGTCCTCCTTAGGGACTCTGGCTCCGCCACAGACACTGGTCTGCGAAGCCCCTGTCTCAGTATGGGAGGGGTTTTGTTTACCCACCTAGAACAAACACAGCTAACCAGTCTGCAAACAAGGCTAACCAGGGGCTCACGCTAGACTGCTGTGATTGACCTTTAAATGCCGTCCGACCCTCAGTGTGTGGCTCTCATAAGTCAGGTTTCCTTATTCGGCCTCCTTCCCGCCTTAGGGGCGATTATGTCTCGTACTCTAATTTCTGCAGGGGATGGCCTGCAGGTTTACTGAAGCCTGGGGACAGTGACCTGCAGGTGGCAAACGCTGGAAGCTCCATCGGAGCGCGGGGGTGTGGCGGGCTGCAGGCCCTGTGTCGGGCAGCAGGAGTGGAGGGCTGCCTGAACTGCGACCCACTCTGCTCATGGCGCCCACAGGTGAGGTTGGTGCTGCCCGGAGTCTTCCCAGCAACGTCCCAGAGTCCCCTTTGGCTCTTCATTTGTGACGCATTGGCAGAGCCACAGTAAGAACCCAAGGTGCAGAGGTGCAGGATCCGGTGACCTGGTGGTCACCTCAGGCTTGGTGCTGGGGGCGTCGGAGACACCTGTGAGGCTAAGATGACAAAAGCCGATGTCAGCATCGCGTTTGCCTCACCCACGAGCCCACCAGGCTTCGGGGCCAGGAGCCAGGCTGGGCGTCTGAGGGCCAGTGCGACGGCCTTCCTGAGCCCCAGTTCCTCCATTTTGAAGGGTCCTCAGGGAAATCACTTCAAGGCGCTGCTGTGATGGCCAAGTGAGTCGCATACCTAGACCACTTAGGACAGAGCATACACGTGACCTCCCCAGTTCATTCACAGATCCCGGCCGAGAGAAAACAGCCACTAGCGCAGGTGTGCGGGGCCCAGCTAGACCCGGACCAGCCAGACCCTGGCCCGGGGCAGGAAGGGCTCTCTCACCACCTGGACACGTTCACCTTCAGTGCGCATCACAGCTGCACACACCAGCATGGAGCACCCTTCTGTGTGGGGCCGTGGTCGGTCCCCGATGACTGTGGTGTGCCCTTCCGTCAGGACACTAGAGCAGAGGGTCTTTCATGAGGACACCCCCCCATCCCTCTTACATTGCCCACTTTTATTGTGTTTTGTGAAGGGGGAACATTTTATTATGAAAATTTAAGCCAAAGCAAGGTTAGAAGGACTCGGAGTCCACAGACATGCTTCCACCACTGAGTTCTGCCATCAGCTTTATGCACATCCGGTAGTGGGTTTTTTTAAATATTTTTTTACTTATTGGGGGCGGGGTGGGCACTGTGTGTCCCTGTGGAGGACCAAGGGTGACTTTGGGAATTGTCCTGGATTGCTTCTACCTCCTCCTGCTTTGCTCTGGGATCTGAACCGAAGACCTTCTGCTTGGAGGCAGAGTCTTTTTTTTTTTTTATTCAATTGTGCGTGTGTGCGTATTTATGTGCGCGTGTGCATGCGTGTGAGAGTGTGTGTGTGTGTGTGTGTGTGTGTGTAACCACGGACGAATTCAGGAACCACCATGGACGCCTCCACCTCCTTCTGCCCGGGATTCACAGGCTCCGCCCTACCAGGACCAGAAACGCAGGCCGCCCCCGCTTCCGCCTGGGGTCTATACATGGGGTCTGGGATCCGAACTCAGGACCTTCCTCCTGCAAGGCAGAGACTTAACCCCTGAGCCGCCTCTCCAGCCCCCATGGCCGTGATTTCTTGTGCGTGACAGGCTGCTTCAGTGTCCGTGTCCTGAAAGGCCAGCGTGACGTTCCCCCAGAGCGCTGCTAGGCAGAGACCCACTGCCCGCCTTCCTTAGCTACTGCAGGGAAGGGTCTCCTTCAGAGCCGCAGGCTCGGTGCAGAATGACGCATGGCCTGCGACAAGCCAAGCAGTTGCTGCCACCTCCGGTTTGCACTCTCCACGCCGAGCTGAGTGGCCCTGGAGACTGCAACACGTGTTGGGAATCCCCTAAGACTTTGGCTTCTTGTCCTCTGAGCTGGTTTCAGTCGGTTTAAATCAAAACTCTCCTTTTCCCAGGGTAATGTGCTTTCTGTTTGTGCTCCTTTCAGACCGAGGGCTTCTGTTTCAATGCCAAGGTCCCAGGACCCAGGGTCCTCCGTCATTTCTAACCTGCTGAAGTTAGAATGCTGAACCTGCATTCTGTGTCTGTGGGACTTTGGGGTGTCAGGGCTGGGAGAAGCAGCTGGTATAGAACATGAATTCGCTTCAAATATTGGCTGTGTGGTGTGTGTGTGTGTGTGTGTGTGTGTGTGTGTGTGTAGAACCACAGACGAATTTGGGAACCACCGTGGACTGCCTCCACCTCCTCCTTGTTTACTCTGCCCTACCAGGACCAGAAATGCAAGCCACCCTCCCTTCCTCCTCACGTCTATACGTGAGGTCTAGGATCCAAACTCAGGACCTTCTGCCTGCAAGGCAGAGGCTTAACCCCTGAGCCACCTCTCCAGCCCGGCTGTCCACTTTTTTGGAAGCATAATGTCCATGTGGGAAGCTGTATGTATTGTAATCATCGCTGGTTGAGTTTTTGCTCATGGACGTCACATGATCAGCCCCTAAAGGGTGCCGCGAACACAGCAGGCTCTTCCCTCAGGGCACCTGCCTGCCTGCTCACTCGGATGCATTGACCTGCTGGTAGCATGGTTTTGTACATGTCTGCTTCCACCCGGCAGTATGTGCACAGTGTGCTTGCCACGTGTCCTGTGGCCCTTCTACTGAGGACAGGACCAGTGTGATTTTTCTGTTCTGCAGTGTGGTTTTGCGTTTCAACTTTCCTCGCTGCTGCCTTGCCCTCCCCTAGAACCAAGTGCAGTTCACGGTCCTCGTGATTAGCACGGGTCAGTCCAAGGACTTTGCCGCTTAGGGCAAAAGGGAGAAAACATTCAATACTGGTCCCTGTGTCAAACGTTCCTATTTTGCTGATTGTGAGGCTTGCAAGAAAGGAAGAAAGTGTCCAATTGGAGGTCAGGGCAGTTTTCAGAAGCCAGTTCTCTCCTTCCACCAGGTGGCTTCTGGAGCTCGCTGAGATCTCCAGGGTTGTGAGCAGGCGCCTTACCTACTTGGTTGTCTTGCGGGCTCTGCATTACACTTTAATTTTCTAAGTGTTGTGACACTTCACTTCTGGATACTTTGGGCACCGTCACCCCATGCTGCAGGTCATTGCCCACCGTGTCCTGGGCGCTGCTGACGCTGGCATGCGCTTAGGGAGCACGGAGCACGTTGTTGGGGGTGTGGCTAGGAGGACATCAGGCTGCCTTCGGGTCCAGCAGGTGCTGCCACACCACTGCCCACGGGGGTCTGGCTCACAGCTCTCCTGTGCTAACCTGGCTTGGTGCAAACAGGTGTCCCTGGAGGTGGCACCATGTGTCTTGATGCTTCCAGAAGAGAGTCTCGCTTGTCTGGCGGCTGTCCTCGCGCATCCCGTCCTCTCGCTGGCTGTTCTCGCAAGCCTGTGGCCATCTTTCTTTTGCACGTCTTTCTTACTGAGCGGTTCTGTCTTTATTCTGAATACAAAGTCTTTGTCTCTTGTCGTGAATACCTTTCATTCTGCACGCTTCATTTTCACACTTTTACCTTTTACCTTGATGAAAGAAATCCGTTGTTTTAACAGAAACCAGTTTGTCGGCCTTTTTCTTTATGTTGGGATCTGTGCTGCCTGTTTTGTGCTCTCTTGACTTTCCTGAGACTAGCGCCCCTAAAGAGAGCTTTCATGTTCTGCCTCACGCAGAGCCCCGTCCTGCAGACTCCCCACATGTAGGTATGAGGAAGACCAAGGCGTGGTCACTTGTTATGTGGTATCCAGCTGACCAGCTCTGTGGTGGCATGCCCTGGACCTGGAACCATCTGTGTGGGCTGCTCCTAGGCTCTGCTCTGATCGTTGGGCTGCTCCTAGACTCTGCTGTGACCACTGTCACTTTGCCCCTAGGCTCTGCTCTGACCACTGTCACTTGCCCCTAGGCTCTGCTGTGACCACTGTCACTTGCCCCTAGGCTCTGCTGTGACCACTGTCACTTTGCCCCTAGACTCTGCTGTGATCACTGTCACTTTGCCCCTAGACTCTGCTGTGATCACTGTCACTTTGCTCCTAGGCTCTGCTCTGATCGTTGGGCTGCTCCTAGACTCTGCTCTGACCACTGTCACTTTGCCCTAGACTCTGTTCTGACCACCGTCACTTTGCCCCTAGACTCTGCTCTGACCACTGTCACTTTGCCCCTAGACTCTGCTCTGACCACTGGTCACTTGCCCCTAGACTCTGCTCTGACCACTGGTCACTTGCCCCTAGACTCTGCTGTGACCACTGTCACTTTGCCCCTAGACTCTGCTCTGACCACTGTCACTTGCCCCTAGACTCTGCTCTGACCACTGTCACTTTGCCCCTAGACTCTGCTCTGACCACTGTCACTTTGCCCCTAGACTCTGCTCTGACCACTGTCACTTTGCCCCTAGACTCTGCTCTGACCACTGTCACTTTGCCTCAGAACTACAGTCTCAGTCCTGAGCACTGATTGCTGGGCTGATTGGCCTTGTTCTTCCAAGGCTGCTTTGGTTGCTTTTGAACCATTTTGAATGTTTCTGCTTGAATGTTAAGATCCATTTGTTAAGTTCCACAGACAACTTCCGGGATTGTGACTGAGTTTACGGTAAATCATGTTTTGGGCTGGGAGATACTGACCGCCGTGCAATATTGGATCTTCTGGCTGCTGAATCAACACAGCTGGAATTTCGTTTTCTGCTTTTTCTTGTCGATAGATTTACAGGTGATTTTTGTTAGCAACTTTACTAAATTCACTTCTTTGTTCTGATACTTCGCCTATGACTCCCTGGCGTCTTCTTAGAACCTCATTTTCAGACATACTCAGAGTGTATATATCACTCTTCCAATCCACACTAGGAAGTAACAGATTTTAAGTAATGAGAACATAGAACCCCATGCAGACTGGTGTCTGTCAAGACAGCAAGGGGCCAGGAGGAAGGTTCCCAGACATCAGGAAGCTGGAGGCATTCCGCAGGCCGCGTGGTCTTCCTGGAGGCGTTCCACAGGCCGTGTGGTCTTCCTGGAGGCGTTCCACAGGCCGCGTGGTCTTCCTGGAGGCGTTCCGCAGGCCGCGTGGTCTTCCTGGAGGCATTCCACAGGCCGCGTGGTCTTCCTGGAGGCGTTCCACAGGCCGCGTGGTCTTCCTGGAGGCATTCCGCAGGCCACGTGGTCTTCCTGGAGGCGTTCCGCACGCCGCGTGGTCTTCCTGGAGGCGTTCCGCACGCCGCGTGGTCTTACTGGTGGGTGGCGTAAATACCCTTGGCCACTGGACATCACTGCCCAGCTCAGTAGGTCAGCTCAGAGACAGCAGGAAGAACACTGACTGGCCAGCGCTGTGACACTGCCAGTGGCAGAAGTCTAGCTAGATGACACCCACCGTTGAGCGGGACCCTGGGGCTCCTGCTCAGCCTGTGGGTTTCAATCCCTCGTACCTGGGCAGTGGGTGTCCCACCAATGGCCTTGCTCTTGCACTGACAGCTGAGCACCTGACGTCAGAACATGCAGTTACCTGCTCGTGCCTCAGACCCTGGAGCCTGAGATTCATCTGTGTGTGGCCATCATCCTAAATGTCCCAGCTGAGCAGGTCACTGGAGGCTCACCCAGATACAGGCTCTGAGTCCTGGAAGCCCGTGAGCAGCTTCTGGGGTATGACTTCAAACCCCAAGTCTCAGCTCCCCTCCAGGGTAGGACACTTGGCCATCTCGAAGCTCACCAGCTAACACAGGTGTGTTTTTCCTTCACGGTCAGGTTCAGATGGAAAGCTCAGGGTGGGTTGGTGCTGCTGCAGCGAGACAGCGCTCACACAGCATCGAGGACAAAGAGTTCCCAAGGGGAGCTGGTCTTGTGGTGGGAAAGGCTGGCTGGGCAGCAGAAGCTGAAGACAGCCTGCATCACAGCAGACATCAGGAAGGCAGAGAGAGCAAGTGGAAACCCAAGACCCACCCCCTATTACGCGACTTCCTCCAGCAAGGCTCCACCTCCCAAAGATACCAGGACCTTCCCAAACATTAATAATTAAGGAGGCAACACATGAGCCTGAGGGACAGTTCACATTCAGACCTAACAATTGGTTAGCTGGAGACAGGGCTTGGCAGCGTAGCCCTAGCTGACCTCCAACTGACCTCAGACTTGGGGTGATCCTCCTGCCTCTGCCTCCTAAATACTAAGGTGGCCACCACACTGGGATAGATCTGGAAGTTCTGTCTGTTTGGAGTAAAGTGCTCTAGCACTGTCAGGTGATGAAACATCAATCAGCAAAATCTAATTGCAAAGAGATGAGGAATGGGACAGGGAGGGGAGGCGCTGAGGGAGACCTTTCAGATACCTTTTATATACGAGGGCACGTGTACGTAGCATGTGTATGTGTGAACAGGCACACTTGTGTGCAGGGGTGTGAGTGTGCATGCGTGCACGCGTGCAAGTGGACGCCTCAGTTAATATAAGGACCCATCCTCGGTCGCTCTTCCACCTTACTACATCTTCTACTTGCTTGAGCCTGGGTCTGGAAGTAAACAGCACTGAGCAGGCCCTTCCTGCTTGCAAGCACTCCTGACGTGTGCCACCACCTCCGTGGGAAGAAAAGATGGCGTGTGGGCCAAGACACTGATGGACCTGACGCTCTGTCTGGGGGCCGAAGAGGGCAGCCCCGTGTCCACCACAGCCCCGTGTCCACCACACAGCCCCGTGTCCACACGCAGCCCCGTGTCCACCACAGCAGCCCCGTGTCCACCACAGCCCCGTGTCCACACGCAACCCCGTGTCCACCACAGCAGCCCTGTGTCCACACGCAACCCCGTGTCCACACGCAGCCCCGTGTCCACACGCAGCCCCGTGTCCACCACGCAGCCCCGTGTCCACCACGCAGCCCCGTGTCCACCACAGCAGCCCCGTGTCCACCACACAGCCCCGTGTCCACCACAGCAGCCCCATGTCCACACACAGCCCTGTGTCCACATGCAGCCCTGTGTCCACCACGGCAGCCCTGAATCTCTGAAGGTGGCCCTGCATCTGTGGAGGAGTCTGTAGAATGGGAAACCTCAGGCAGCCCCTTGGTTTCCAGTATGCTTCAACCATGTCATGTGAGGTTACGACAGCTGGCCTCGGTCTTGCGGCTGGACCTCATGCTCATCTGCTGAGCAGGTTGCTCTCTGCTTCAGGGATCTCTGTGGTCCTGCTTTCCCTCCAAGGCCACGTCCCTCACAGTCTCCTGCAGTGTCTACCCTGTCAGTCCCTTGTTTGTGGCTCACCTTCAGAGTCTTCAGCCATGTGTGGGGGACACACCTGTAACCCAGCAGTTTGGAGGCCAAGGCAGAACAATACTGAATTCAAGGCCAGTCTGGGCTATACAGGTCAAAAAGGGTGGGGGGAGAAGAAATGAAGTCTGGAAGTAACTAGTGGTTCATGTCTGTGGCCCAGAGTCAAATGCCCATGTGTCTAGTCCATGCCCGTGGACACACAGATGTAACGTGTTCATGTCTTCAGTCCCAGTGTCCACCCAAGCTTCCTCTCAACCCTTCTCTTGCTGGCAGTGACGCATTCTCCGAGTGCTCAGAATTCAGTCCCTGTGCGAGGCAGCTGCTGGCAACCCAGCTGCTGGCAGTCCTGCTCCTGGCAGTCCAGCTGCTGGCAGTCCTGCTCCTGGCAGTCCAGCTCCTGGCAGTCCTGCTCCTGGCAGTCCAGCTGCTGGCAGTCCTGCTCCTGGCAGTCCAGCTGCTGGCAGTCCTGCTCCTGGCAGTCCAGCTGCTGGCAGTCCAGCTCCTGGCAGTCCTGCTGCTGGCAGTCCTGCTGCTGGCAGTCCTGCTGCTGGCAGTCCAGCTCCTGGCAGTCCATGCTGTTGGCAGTCCAGCTCCTGGCAGTCCTGCTGCTGGCAGTCCTGCTCCTGGCAGTCCAGCTGCTCACAGTCCAGCTGTGCACAGTCCAGGTTGTTGGCAGTCTACCTGTTCACAGTCCAGGTGTTGGCAGTACAGCTGTGTACAGTCCAGTGTTGGTGGTCCAGCCATAGATGGCCCAGGTTGTTGGTGGTCCAGCTGTGGACAAAACCTGCATGTAGCTTTCCCCTTGCCTCAGGGCTAGACAAGCCCGGGCAGCCACGAAGCTGCCCTGCTGACCAGCTCTTCTGCTTCTTCCACAGCACAGCCCATTCTTTGCTGAGCAGCTGACGGCATTCCAGGTGTGGCTCACCATGGGCGTGGAGAACAGGAGCCCCCCTGAGCAGCTTCCCATTGTCTTACAGGTCAGTTATCTCCCGCGGTCCCATGGAAACAGGGCGCAGCGAGCGCCCTCGGGTGCCAAGTCTCTCTTGGTGGCTGTGTTCTAGGCAGGAGCTTCATAAGCCACACATTCCATCTGAAATTGGAAGCTGCTGGCTAATTTATTCTCAGCGGATTTCCTTCCTCCTCCTCCAGTTCATGCACATTTGGGCACCACGCCACCCTCTCCACCCCTGTCACAACCTTGGCACTTAGGCCATTAGTGAAAAGCTACTGCAAGGGCTTCACTGCCAGGCAGGCTCTTGATACCGCACCTCCTGTGTTTTAGGAGGACACGAGATGTAAGTTCATTTTGTGAGGAAAGGCCAGGACCACCAGAGTGGTCTAACTGACACAGGGCCTCCTGACCTGCATCAAAGCAGCAGATAGGCCAGGCAGCACTTGACGCTGGATGACAAGTCACCTTCCCGTAAGAACCACCTGCCTTTCCCACGGCCTGCATCTCGAGTCCAGTCTTGTCCTGCCGTGATGTCTTCTGAAGCTGCAGGAGCGGCTACAGACACGAGTTCGTCACAGGTGCGGACCTGTCTGTCAGACTAGTGTTCCGGTGAATGTTTTTGCAGGGGAATTGGTACCCTGGACTGGATAAGACAAGCTGCTTGCTCTGAGCCAGTGCCTAAGGTCTCTTGCATCTCTGCCAGTGGACAGGCAAAGGACTTGCATCTTCGGGCAGGCAGTCGAGCCCGGGGAGCTGTGCAGTCTTAGGGAGGAGAGGACAGCCCCCCTCCACATGGGCTAGCAGCAGGATCTCCATGCCCGAAGCACTGACCAGGTCATTCTGCCTCGGTGGAGTGGGGCCTTGAGTCTCATCGTCCACCTGCCTGAGGATGTCGGCCTCACCGCCTCCAGGAAGGGCTCTCGCTTCTTGTGGAGGTGCTAACCATGCTGTGATGGCCGGCGCCGTGCATCCTTGCTGGGCCTAGTGCTCAGGGCGGCTGAAGCTCAAAACCATCCTCTGAGCATAAGCACAGTGACCTCCAATTGCCAGTTTCTCACACAGGTCAGCTGGCCTCATATGTGGTAGGCAAGTCACATACCCAGAGATCAGGCTTCTCCCCAGTTAGGACTTCACCCCAAAAATGCCAACTGGAGAGGTGGCTCAGGGGTTAAGACTCTGTCTAGCAAGCAGAAGGTCCGGAGTTTAGATCCCAGATCCTACCTACAAATGCCAGGCAGAAATGGTGGCGGCCTGCACTTCTGCCCCTGCTTGGGCAGAGCATGGGAATCTCAGAGTGAAGCAAGGAGGTAGAAGCCATCCGGGATGATGCCTGAAGTCACTCTTGGTCCTCCACAGGGACACACAGTGCCCTCTGATACACTCACACACACACACACACACACACACACACACACACAATTTTAAAAAGGGGGTGGGGGGAGAAGGAAGGGTACATGTAAAAGCTGTGAAAGGTACCAGCCCTGCCACAGCTCGTCACTCCACCCATTGTGTTTCCAGCACTTTCTCTGTTTTCAGTGCTTCTTTTCCTACTTTGTGAAGAGTGTGCAAACATAGTTAGTGTCCCTCTCAGATGTTTCCCGACCACCCGAAGACACGTGGGATTGCCAGAGGATGATGAGCAAGTAAGCAACCAAGTTTTCAAAACAATGCAGAGGAGCAAGAATAATAGAGACAGCAGAAGCTGCAGAGGTCCTCCCTCCCGAGAGGCGGGTCCTCCCTCCCGAGAGGCGGGTCCTCCCTCCCGAGAGGCGGGTCCTCCCTCCCGAGAGGCGGGTCCTCCCTCCCGAGAGGCGGGTCCTCCCTCCCGAGAGGCGGGTCCTCCACAGGGGAAATAGTGGTGCTCCTCTCTGGCTGAGAGCTCTTCCCCAGCCTCTGCAGCAGCTGGGGCACCATGCCAGCATATTGATCAGTTCTCTTGGGTTGGCAGAGAGTCCTGTAAATGGCTTTTATTGACTTGATTTTCCATTTACAACCCACGACTCCTCTCGAACCAGCCTGATGGTAGAAGCAGGAGAAAGAGCTACAAAGAGAAAATGGGGCATTTTGTGTGATATTCTAGGGTAAACAGCAGCCCTCTGTCACCGAAGAGGGCTGTCTCCTAGACCATGCCAGCCAAGATTGAGGGGCAAACCTGCCTGGCAGAGCTGGGGAAGTCAGAATGCAAAGGGCCTTCATCTGCAGGGTCCGCCCTGGCCTCCCATCATGACGAGGGTCAAGAGGCTTTATCGCTGCCGAGCCCGGACCCTGGAGCACAGGCACGCTGCACTGTCCTGTGTCTAGGCTGGTCCAGCAGCAGGAAAGACAGCAGCGCTCTGCCACGCCCTCTCCCGGAGCCGCTGCACACTCTCGCCATGCACAGGCTGAGGATCCGTGCGGGCCATTGAGAGAGTCAGACCCAGTTGACCTGCGGCCTTCCAGTAAACGGCAATGAAGAGATGCACATTTCTCAACCAGGCTCCGGTTCTTTTTGCCTCTTCAAAATGGAATCAACATGAGTAATTAGAAGAAAGATAGAATGATTTTTTTTAATTTTTTTGTATTATTTATTATTTATTCAGTACACGTGTGCGCGTATGTATGTGTGTGTGTGTGTAGAACCACGAGCAAATTCGGGAACCACCATGGACCGCCTCACCTCCTCCTTGTTTACTCTGCCCTGGGACTCCCAGGCTCCGCCCTACCAGGACCAGAAGCGCAGGCCGCCCCCGCTTCCGCCTGGCGTCTACACATGGGATCTGGGATCCGAACTCAGGACCTTCCGCCTGCAAGGCAGAGGCTTAACCCCTGAGCCACCTCTCCAGCCCCCGGGAAAGATAGAATGATTTTCTAATGGCTCTTTTCCCCAGTTCGTCATCGTTGACGTCTGTGGCCTCCATCCACCTTCAAGAACCGTCCTGAGTCTCGGGCCCTCCTGCCTGGGTCTGCTGTGTCTGCCTTCTCCTCGGCTAGAGGGTGAGCAGAAACACCCAGGGAAACAAACAAGAAGGTGAATGGTTTCCAAGGGTGAGACCGAGCGCTTAACCCACGTGCTGCAAGTGAACAGGAGCGTTTCATCTTGAACCTGTGCTTCTAGAGCAGCATAGTTACAAGAGCCAATGCACTGCCCGTGCGTGCATACAGGAGAGCACACATGCACGCGTGTGTACGTGTGTGTGTGCACACAGTCCAAATACACCCGTGCATCTCCAGTGCATACAACTGTCACAGGCAGTGGTATCAGCTACCTCTCAGAGACTGACGTCCCGCCAGGTCCTGATTCTGTGCCTCAGAAATCCATGAAGAAGCAGCTAGAAACTCAGCTAGAACCCTAGGGTCATCTACACCAAGAGCCTGAGCGCCATCAACCAGGAAGTGGACTCAGAGTGCTTTGTTTAGCAAGACCAGTGCTAACTGGAGTTAGTGCACCATTCAGTCTTTAGTTTGACTCTCCCCAAAACAGAGGAACTCCGGGAACTTGCTCAGTTGGCTGTCATTTGACTGTAATTTCCATATGTTTTAGTGTAGTCTAAAACCAGAATTTGGTTTTTGATCGCCTGCTTTTTTAATTTTTTTTTAAAGTACAAGTATACAATCTAAAAGGGCAGTCCACATTCTTAAAAGAATTTGAATTCATATTGGACCTTGGCTTTCTAAAAATAGGAATTAGGAGCACCTGCCCCCCCCCCCATGGTGCTCCATGTCTGGAGTCCATGAGTTCTCCAGGGCACCATAGCCCCTCATGTTTCTCCACTTCTAGAGTCTATGAGTTCCGTTCTTTCTCTCCTCTAATAAACTCTATCTTAATCCTCAAAAAAATAGGAATCAGCAATAGAAATAGAAAATATGTGCTATTTCAAAAACAAAACAGTATATAAAATTATTCCCAAACTCCTTTTCAACAAGGTGTGTTTTCAGTTGAAACATTGATAATGGTCTTGTGTTGTCCCAGGAGTGTTTAATTGTTACCTGATTTCATCGGAGCCCTGTCTGGAGGGCTGTGTGGTCCTTGCTTAGGCATTAATGAATTCACTCCAGAGATGTCAAGGAACCTGCCCAATGAGTGGGCAGAGCTTCTTGTTAAAAGGGTGGGTTGGTTTGATTTCACCTCTTAGATTTACTAGAGAGAAAAATCACACAAATCTGCAAAGACGTGCTTGCTGTCACATTTGCTGCATCATTGTTTGTCATGGTGGATCTTTATAATACCTTAAATGTCTAGCAGCGAGAAACCATTTATACAGGTGACACCCATCTGCAGAGATGAGGCACTCAGCTGCCTTTGGGAGTGACGGTCAGGACACATCCAGAGACACCTGTCCTCTCCACATCCCTCGGTTTAAGGAGACAAACGTGAGCCCGGCCTAGAGTCATCCAGAAGTGTGTACGTAGAGCAGCGTCTAGAGTCACACACGACGCCACCCGCGCATCATCTTGAACACAGCGACGCTTCGGGCTCTGGTGCTGTGTTCACAGTGCATGTGCTCTGCCGCGTAATGGAGAAACGAAGTGGCTTTAGTCTTCAGCCTGTCTCAAAGCACGGCCTGTAGAAGCCGCAGCTGGCCGAGGAAAGCCCTGCAGAGCCACCAGCCCGTGCCGGAGCGACCCCAAGAGGGCAGCTCGCTTCGCTCCCGTCGTGGCTCAGCCCCCTTGTCTTCCAGGTGCTGCTGAGCCAGGTGCACCGGCTGAGGGCCTTGGACCTGCTGGGACGCTTTTTGGACTTGGGTCCCTGGGCAGTGAGCCTGGTAGGTGCCTCCGGCTTTACCTGGGAGGGCGGAGGGAGGCGGAGATTAGACTCGGGATGAGGTGTCAAGGCCACCACAGCCAGCCACAGCCCTGAGCCAGGGGCTCCCACTGCACTGCGGAACATAGAGTGCCCTGGCGCGCTCCGTGGGGCTCGCTGAACAGGGCACAGGGCTCAACAGGGCACAACAGGGCACAGCGCTCAACAGGGCACAACAGGGCACAGCGCTCAACAGGGCACAACAGGGCACAGCGCTCAACAGGGCACAACAGGGCACAGTGTTCAACAGGGCACAACAGGGCACAGTGCTCTGGACTCTCCACGTTGTTTCTGCCCGTGCGTGTTAGACCCCTGCCACCCTGGGGACATTTCCCCAGGAATCTCGAATCCACATCGTCCTTGCACCGTGGTTTCAGGCTCAGTTCTAAAACACTCTTCCATTTTGTCACTCTATAGAGAGTAGACAAATGCCACTTAACACAGAAAAGAACAAATACAATCAAGCAGTCATCCATCTTATAACAACTTAGTAACCAGGAAAATTAAGAGGTTGAAGAGAGCCTGTAGATTAAGGGGGCATTCAGAGACCTTGTCCACTCAGTATGTGGAGCTGGGGCGCAGTCGGGAAGGTGCCTGCTGCCCAGGATGAGAACCTTAATTCAGATCTCCTGCACCCACGGAAAAGCCAAGTGTGGTGGCGTCTGTCCCCAAATCGATGGGCTCCAGGTTCCATGAGAGACCTGATCTCAAAAAATGACTTAAAAGTGATCAAAGAAGACACCTGAAGTTGACCTTGGCCTGTACGTGCACGTATGCACGCGCATACGCACACACACACACACACACACACACACACACACACACAGCGTACAAATTACCATCCATGGAATAATTAGAAATTTCACTCCGTGGATACAGCACATTCCTAAGGAGCAAGCGTCCTTGTGATCGGTGCAGCTTCGGACGTCAGGTCTGCAGTGGACTCTGTGGGACAGGCAGGAGGCGAGGAAAGGTCAGGACTGGGGTTGCAGCTGCCGTGAGGCTGGTCCCGGCGCATGCCCCGCAGGAGGCGGCTGCGCTGACACTGCCCTTGCTCCACAGGCCCTGTCTGTTGGCATCTTCCCCTACGTGCTGAAGCTGCTCCAGAGCTCGGCCCGAGAGCTGCGGCCGCTGCTCGTCTTCATCTGGGCCAAGATCCTCGCCGTGGACAGTGTGAGTGACGCGCCTGTGGACTCTGGGCTGGCCACCCCCAGGTCCTCTTGTCTTGTGTCTTCCTCGTCCATGTCCACCTCTCTGTTGGAACTGAGTAAACGTTCCCTGACGCCACCTCTGCTGACCAGCCCCTCTGGTCCCTGTTGTACTGGCGGTCAGCACCTGTCTCTCTGTCCTCTGCTCTTTCTGCCCTCAGTGTCCTTGAGCCCGTTCTCCCTGCTCCTGACCCAGCGGTCAGCGATCCCTCCCTGGCTAGTTTCTCAGGTGGACAGATGCACGTCTGTTCCATGTGCTCCCCTTCCTCGTGGCCATGCGGCTCCTGACCTGTTGGCACCACAGGGCTCCCTCCCCTCCACACGGCCTGCCGTCCTGGAGGCCTCCCCAGACCACCCTGCGCCCCACCCCTGCAGGGGTGACAGCTCTGCTGCTGCCTGTCGGGACTCTTGCTCTGCTGCTCCAGCTCTCCTGAGCACTCCCCACCTGCCCCGGGTTCTCGCTGGCTGTGACTGCTGGGCAGACACGTGCCCGGCCCAGCAGATCGGCCAGCAGGCAGGCTGAGAAGGGCTTCCTTGTGAGGTTCAAGCCCAGGGCCCCGGCACAGAAACCATTTTCTGAACTGCAGTGTAGCATGGCCCTCTGGGAGTCCCTCGCTGAGGCTGCGTCCATCTTCCTTTCTGCCTCACCGACACGTGTTCTTGCTAAGGGAAGCTTGATTTTGTGGCTGGGGATCTGTGCTGTGGTCATTTACCTGGATTCACAGTCACTGAAGGGCCAAGTGCAGAACAAAAGGCTTTTCTCAGGAAGCATTTGAAGCTGTTTCTCTTTGCCTGGTTTGTCCTGTGGTCTGAGGAGGCAAGTCTTGGCATTGTTGGCCCCATCATTTGGTACCTGGCTCTGGAACCGTGTAGGTAGGCTCCTGGGCATCAGGCACGGAGACAAACCCAAAGGGTCGGGCATGGAAGGTCACAGAATCGTCCGAGTGCCCATGAGTTGGGATGCCAAGCTGTGGGTCCATGATTCAGGAGGCTGAATGTAGGTCTGTGATTCAGGACTAAGCCGTGGGTCTGTGATTCAGGACTAAGCTGTGTGTCTGGGATTGGGGTCTCCTGACTTGCTTCCCCCAAGCCCTGCCCACTCCCGCCATTACTGCATGAACATTTTTAAGCCAGCAGCTGTCATGTCGTCAGTCTGTTCTGTGATTTTAGTACCGAGAGGGAGGTCGTATCTTCTTTGCGGTCTTAGAAGGAGCTGCAGAAAGCAGTCGTGTCTTCCCGTGCCTCACCCCAGTATCACTGCGTGTACTGCAGGGTCGGGGCCTAAGCAGTCGTGTCTTCCCGTGCCTCACCCCAGTATCACTGCGTGTACTGCAGGGTCGGGGCCTAAGCAGTCATGTCTTCCCGTGCCTCACCCCAGTATCACTGTGTGTACTGCAGGGTCGGGGCCTAAGCAGTCGTGTCTTCCCGTGCCTCACCCCAGTATTACTGCGTGTACTGCAGGGTCGGGGCCTAAGCAGTCGTGTCTTCCCGTGCCTCACCCCAGTATCACTGCGTGTACTGCAGGGTCGGGGCCTAAGCAGTCGTGTCTTCCCGTGCCTCACCCCAGTATTACTGCGTGTACTGCAGGGTTGAGGCCTGGTGTTTTCCTGCCCCCCCCCCACTCCTTATCTCCACGGCTCTTGTGCTGTGCTGAGGCCTCCAGAGAGAGAGGAAGAGAGAAAGAGAGAAAGAGGGAGAGAGCAAGGGCGAGGGAGAGAAACGAGGCCGCAGGAGCTGTTCCTTGGCCGCTGGAAGAAGTACCCTTGCGTGAGCCCATCTTGTCAATGCCCGCAGGCGCCAGGGACCCTCCTGCGACTAATTTCCTCAGCAGCTTGTGGCACCTGCTTGTTTAACAGCAGTCATCCCGCTGAGGAACATTATGGAATGTTTCCGCTTGAAACCAAGCCTCATCTCCTCATCCTTCCTTCTCATAACGACCTGGCTGTGGTTCTGAGACACAATCCATGTGCGTCCGAGTAGTCCTCCCTGCCGCCTCGCAGCTGGCCTCACTGGCCGGCTAGCTCGCCCCCCAGCCCCTGCTCAAAGTAGCCCGTGCCCCCGTCGAGCTCAGACTCAGGTGGCCCCTGCGAGGGTCTGTAACGGGTTACTGCGCTGCCCCCAGGGCAGACAGACGTGCCCTAGTGCTCCAGCTCCTGTGCTCGCTCCAGCCCGTCTCGCACATCCGCTGGGGTGGGCTCAGTCTGCGCGCTGTGGAGGTGCATTGGTGCCTTTCTTTCCCAGACATCTGTGATGTGCTGCTGTGTAGAAGGGTCTTGGAGCAACCAGGAATCTTCATGTCCTCGAGAAGGTGGACTTCGGTGTGGGAGGAAGAAAGGGAGATTTGGGGAAGAGATGCATGCAGGTTCATGTGCCCCCTGACAGGGTGGCTTATGACGAGGGGACGCCGGTGTGAGAGACAGCCTGGCTAAGACAGAGCTGCTCAGAGACCTCGGGGCGTCCAGAGGCGCAGCCTGGCCATGACCTTCCACCCTCAAATGACCCGGCAGGTGAGGAGCCAGGAGATAACACGGTAGTGAGAAGACAAGACAACTCCCGGACCTGTGAGAGCCGCCGCCAACCACCTGGCAGAAGACGCTGACGCGCTCTGTGTTCACAGGGGTGAAAGAGAAACGACCTGTGCGTGAGACGGGAGAACACTGCAGAGGAGCCCAGTGAGGAGGGAACCTTCTGGAAGACACGGAGTGTCACGTGCAGCTCCCGGGGTTTCACGAGGGGCCCAAAGAGAAATGTTTGAAGAAGTAACAACTAAAATTTTTTCAGATTTGATGAATATAGTAGTCTTGGGTCAAGGAAGCTCAGCAGACTCCCCTGGGTGCAGCACAACCAGCTGCTGAAGATGGGGCGGGGGACCCCAGGAGCAGCCGCTTCACACACACACCACGACCGAGTCCTGGCAAGTCACGCGCAGGAGCAGCAGCCCGTGGGCAGCATCCCGTGGGCAGCATCCCTGGCGCAGCATCCTCTGGAGCCAGCCTGCAGCCTTCCAAGATGGAGGCAGAAGAGAGGCTTGCAGAGAGAAGGTGACAGCAGTCAGTCCTCCTGCGCAGAGCGCCTGCGCCGGTTCACTGACGCCAGAGACGCCCCTGGGCGAGCACCAGGTGTGTGAAAGTGTGACTTTTCCCTGCTAGTCAAGCCTCTTTGAAGAAGGTACCTGCTGGACTGAGCCGTGACAGCCTTGGACTGCGCACGGCAGGCAGGACGCCCGCAGCCGACTGGAGAGCGCACACTGTCCCACGGCTCTCACTGAAGTGCTCCGTCACCTGCACGTGAACCACCAAAGCCAGTCCTGGGCTGGGGTGCAGAGCTTGCTAGCATGTCGAGACCCTGGGTTCCATCTCTGGCACCCCAGAAAGTAAGTAGAAGTGGATGTGACCCAAAAATAGCCCTCAGCCCCTCTTAGAATTAAAGAGCTAGCCAGTGGAACCAGCGTGATGTCACTGAGGGTGCACATCCCGCCAGGAGAGGGGAGGGGAGGTGGTGGCCGCGAGTCAGCCCAGCAGCAGCCGCACAACGCTCTCTGCCAAGTGAGCTGGGTGTGGCCGGGTGCTCTGATCAGAGTCACAGGAACTAAGAGGGCTTCAAGTGCCCCAGAAAGGATTAGCTGAGGGGAGAAAGGTACCCTTAATATGAGCACAGCGTGTTCTGGTGTGGAGTCCAGACTGAAGGGACTCGGGAAGCTAGCTCTCGCCTGTTCCTGTCCCCGCTGCACCCCATGAGAGCAGGTGGCATCTGGCTCTGTGCGGCGCACCCCACCACCATGGACTGCAGGCTCATGACAGCTTCTTCCTCCCTTAAGTCACTCCCGGTCAGGGATCAGTCAGAGCATGAGGAGAGTAATGCAGGAGGGTGTCAGACAGTGAAAAGCAGGAAAATACTCTATCCCCCCCGTAAAAAATACACTTTCAATAGAAAGCTCAATAATGCTGAAACGAACGCCAGGACAAGGCGTAGGCGCCGCAGAGCACGGGACGGCAGTTGTGGTGCTGAAGGAGCCTGGGAGAGGGGCAGGGGGAAGCTCTTGACTACAGAAGGGCCGCGAGGACAGACAGGTAAATCCAAAATGACAGGTGGAGATTCAGAGCAAGACGGTGGAGGTCTCCACCCTGTCCGGTAACAACCAGAGTGAAGAGAGACATGAGCAGAAGAGCTCGCACTGTGCGCAGCTGAGCCCGTCCGCAGCCCGTGTGTCCTTTCGCACACTGCGACCAGTTGAATTAGACAACTACCTGCGCCTCAGTACCGGTGGGAAGCCTGTGAACAGTTAGCAATGCACGTGCTGTCAAGCGAAGAACTCGTGCGCATGTGTGGGTCGTGCGGGTCCCCAAAGGCAGAGGTGATGTCGGGTGTTTCCCTCAATTGCTCTCTTACCGAACCTGCAGCTCACGAGTTGGGTAACCCAGTGCCTAGCAACCCTGGGATTCTCTTGCCTCTGCCCCCCCAACCCAGTGCTTAAGTGCTGGGGGCTTGGACCCACATCCTTACACCTCTGCAGCAACCGCTTTATTGACTGAGCCATCTCCCCAGTTCCCATGTTTCTTAACATTTTTACATTATAGATAAACTTTAAGTATAAAAATATAGAAATGTAAAACATAATCAGGGCATTTATCTAAACTATATATTATAAACATGCTTAATGTAGTACATACGTAGCTCTAAGTATACAAACTGCTATATTAAAATGTAAAATACAATTTTAATATCCTTTCCAAAGAGGAAGTCTTATTCTCCGTGACTGAAAACAAGTGGACACTGACTACGGAGAGAGGGAAGCTCAGCGCTGTGCTCCGTGTGCATCTAAGACCTTAGCAAAAGACGGTGTTGCAAACCCAAAGCAGGAGAGAAAGAGGAGGAGCAGGGCCACTACCAAAGAAGACAGCGCATGAAACCCCGCGTAAAATAAAAACACTGGGCCGATAAGGAAAGAAACACGGATTGCTGGAGTGGGAGCATTGGCGGCCACAGCGCCAACAGGCTACCAAGCATCAGTTCACAGGACTGGAGAGACAGACACTCCAAGTAGCCTGCGCCTGCACAGCACACCCCAAGTTCAGATGGCTTCACTGCACCCCTCCCAGCTGTTCAGGAGAGGGGTGCGGCGGCGTCACAGCCCTAGGATCCTGCGTTGCTGCATGAGGCAGAAGTCACTGGTGCAAACAAAAGCCAGGCAAAAACGTCACCAGAAGCTACAGCCGCGTGAGCACAGACGCACGCGTCCTCCGTAGGGACTTTCACAAACCAAATCAATCTGTGAGAACAGTGGTTTCGGGGGCTGGGCAGATGCTCAGTCAGTAACGTTCCTACCACACAGCATGAAGACTTGACTCGGATCCCAGCACCTGCATTAAAAACCAGCTGCATCTGCAACCCTAGTTCCAGGGGAAATGGAGCAGAGACTAGTGAGCTCCAAGGTCAGGGAGAGCCTGTCTCCAAAAGTAAGATGAAGGGCTAGAGAAATGTCTCAGGGGTTCAGACCCTGCCTCAAAAACAGAAGGTCTTGAGTTCAAATCCCATGTCTCATGTAAAAACACCAGGCAGAAATGGTGGGAGCCTGGGAAATCCAGAGTGAAGCAAGGTAGAAGCAATCTAGGATGATTCCCGAAGTCAGCCTTGGTCCTCCACAGGGACACACAGTGCCTTCTGATGCACATGCGCACACACACACACACACACACAAATAAATAAATTTAAAAGGGGAACTGAGGAAGACTCTGACTTTCACACACACAGGTACATTCTCACATATGCATACACATACCCACATGCACCATCATATACATGTACATAAACCCGCACATATGTGTACACGCATGCATACATGCTGACACATGCATAGACACACTGTTTCAGAAGTTTGTAGGTTTGTTTTATTTTATTGTGTTTTTGTTTTGTCTGTGTGGGGTCACACTTGCCACGGCACACAGGTGGGAGTCAGAAGACAGCTTTCAGAAGTCAGTTCTCGCTACCATAGGGCTTCTGGGGATTGCCAGGTCTGACTTCAGGCACGCACCTTATCCTCTGACCTGTCTCACCAGCCTCTGAGAGACAGTTTTAGGTACCAACAGTAACTAGGCTGGAGAGAGCAGGCAGAGCACCCGCCCTTGGGACAGGGCAGAAGTGGGCACGGGGCCCGCTGACGGAAGTTCAGAAGGTGCTTCTAGACCACTGTCACTTCTCCATCAGGCAGTGTTGATGCTTTAATGAGCTCCAGAGTTATTGCTGTCATTTGTTTCTGCTAATTAGCAAGGGGGAGAAGGGAGCAGCTAATTAAGGACGGGTATGAACCAGGTTCCAGTTAATTGAGGGGTTTTTCATAGATAATTAATATGCAATTCAGGCAGACTTTCCAAATTACAGTTAATAAAGTTTTATTTATAGTGCTGCTTGGGGACACCAAGGGCACAGTGTCGAGGCATGCAGAAATATTCTGAGTTGGTATTTTTGGAATAAACCCAAAGCTTAGGACACACAGAGGCAGGGCTGGTGTGCTAGCTGCCTAGCACCCACCCAGAACCGCTCCATGGGCAGGTGGGCAGAGCACGGGGCTTGCTGGGGCCTGCACCTCCGTGCTCGGGTGGGCTTGCTGGGGCCTGCACCTCCGTGCTCGGGTGGGCTTGCTGGGGCCTGCACCTCCGTGCTCGGGTGGGCTTGGTGGGGCCTGCACCTCAGTAGATTTCCTCAGCGCCTCACCACCTTCCCTTCCTCATTCCTCACAGCACATCTTGGCCAAAGCAGGGTCTGTTGGCACCTTGTGTCTGCTGCACGGAAGCCACAGAGCATCCCAAGCTGTGGTCCTGGTGGTCCTCAGCAGACACAGCCCCCCAGCTGATCTCTTATTCATCTGGTCACGTGCAGAACTCCTGTGGCTTCTGCCTCAGGAGCCGTGGTTTTAGGAATGGCTCTAGACGCAGAGAATGGGAAGATGGTAATTGGAGTTTGCATAAACCCAATTTGTATCGGGCACCAATGGAACGATAGTGTCATCTGCTTTTCCATCTAGACTCAGGCCTCTCTGTCCAGAACCTGTGCCCGACTCACACAGCCTTCCATCTGCCGTCTCCCCACTGGGCACGATTCAGCTGGGTGTTGGATCTGAGAGGAGGAAACCTCATATGACTCCAGAGGCGTGGCCAGCAAGGTGCCTTGCTGTTTCTCCCTATCTCAGCCTTGCTGTGTTCTTGGAGTTGTGGGGTGCACTGGGGTCTTTGCCATACACACCGCTCTTCTGCCTGGGCTTTATTTCCTTGCAGTTTTATTCTTTTTAGATCCAAATGTGGGTTTTGCTTGTTTTCATTGTTGGTTTAGAGTTGTGAGTTTCTGTATCGGGGTGGCTTCAGTGTTTCTGGTTCTTCCTCCCATGAAGGAGCCAGGAGCCAGACGTCCAGTCATTCCATGATTCCGAGTGCTGCTGTTTCTCCTCAGCGCAGATGTACGTTCTCTCAGCACACGTGCGCCCAGGGTGCCGCATGGTGCGGGGAACCCTGTTTTCACACTGAGACTGCAGCCAAGAAGGCAGGAAATACAAATGGCACCCCCCTCCCCAGTCTGCTCCGTCTGTCAGATCCCCTCCCTATCTGCTCCCCAAGGAAGAAGGGAAGGCTTAAAACAAAGAGAAATTTCTGAATTCCTTTTGGAATGTTAGTTTGTTTTGGGGTTAGTTGTTTATTTGCTTGCTTTTTTGGGAGGTGTCTGTTTTTGAGGCAGGCACTCAAGTAACTCCTGACCCTTCTGCCTCTCTCTCCAAGTCCTGAGATTATCCCAGCTCTAAATTCCTGTAGTGAGAGAAACACACCATTGACACCAGCCTGCATCCATAGCCACCTGGAAAAGACAGCTTTCTGCACGCGTCTTACAGCCTCCTGAAGGAGTGGAAGCAGTAGCCAGTGCTGGCAGATGAGTGCGTGCCCGGCGGGTTCCTCCAGGGATCCAAGACAGCTCCAAGCTGCATATTAGCAGGCGGGGTCGTCTCAGACACAGGGTCAGGCAACACTCCCACCAGACAGCCAACCCAGATGTACCTGTTACCGATGGCCGTGCGGTTAGGCTAGAGAAAGAAAGAAAAGGCATAAACCCGAAAGATACAGCTATTTCCACTCGCAGCAGCTTGCATATGCCTAGAAACCCAAAGGGATAGATTAGGACTGATATGGGACTTAGTGGGGCAGCAGGCTCGAAATTAATATGCAGAAACCAGAAATAATGACCAGTTAGGCGATTAAGCAGCGAAGTACGCCCCATAGACGGCAGAGTCATAAATTCAGGAATAATCTAACCTGAGACAGGAAAAGCTGCCAGGAAGACCCCTTAAAATCAACTTGAGCAAATAAACACGCCCTGTTCTCTCACAGAAGATTTGGTGCCATAAACATGTCAGCTTTCCCCGGTTAATTTATAACTTTAATATAATCCAGATCAAATTACCAACTGACTTTTTTTCTAGAACTAGACAAGCATATTCTTAGCTGAACATGGAGAAGTAGGGAGAGGCAGGGAAGTCCTGAATGGGAGGAAGAGGATGGAGAACCATTTACCCACAAAGCCTTGGGAGTGAAGGTTGCTGTGCCTGTCACCTCGACACAGCCCAGTGAGCGTCCCAGAAGCAGGTCCCAGAAGATCCGTGTCTGACAATGACAGCCTCACAGATTGGCGGGGAAGTGATGGAATCTTCAGTTTGTGGTGGTCAGACAGCCAGGAGGCCGCGCCACTGGACCAAGGGTTCAAAGGCCACATGGCAAAGTCTTGGCCCCAGCAAGGAGCTGTAGAAGGTGGAGGAAACTTTAAAAGGCTCATGTGAGTGTCACGCCGCACTGACCCGCACTCGTGTGAGTGTCAGGCCGCACTGACCCGCGCTCGTGTGAGTGTCACGCCGCACTGACCCGCGCTCGTGTGAGTGTCAGGCCGCACTGACCCGCGCTCGTGTGAGTGTCACGCCGCACTGACCCGCGCTCGTGTGAGTGTCGGCTCTATAGTGACCTGTGCTCATGTGAGTGTCGGCCCTATAGTGACCCGCGCTCATGTGAGTGTCACGCTGCACTGACCCGTGCTCATGTGAGTGTCACGCTGCACTGACCCGTGCTCATGTGAGTGTCACGCTGCACTGACCCGCACTCACGTGAGTGTCACGCTGCACTGACCCACACTCACGTGAGTGTCACGCTGCACTGACCCAGGCTCGTGTGAGTGTCACGCCGCACTGACCCGCGCTCGTGTGAGTGTCACGCCGCACTGACCCGTGCTCGTGTGAGTGTCACGCTGCACTGACCCGCGCTCGTGTGAGTGTCACGCTGCACTGACCTGCGCTCACGTGAGTGTCAGCTCTATAGTGACCTGTGCTCATGTGAGTGTCGGCCCTATAGTGACCCGCGCTCACTTGAGTGTCACGCCGCACTGACCCGCGCTCACGTGAGTGTCACGCCGCACTGACCCGCGCTCACGTGAGTGTCACGCCGCACTGACCCGCGCTCACGTGAGTGTCACGCCGCACTGACCCGCGCTCACGTGAGTGTCACGCCGCACTGACCCGCGCTCACGTGAGTGTCACGCTGCACTGACCCAGGCTCACGCTCATTACCTGCAGTGAACTGTGCCTGTGTGAATGTCCTGATTTGGTAGAGCACAACTTGGTGCTATGCTGACCCTGAGGAATATGACTCGGTGCCATGCTGACCCAGTGCAGCGTGGCCGACGCTGTGCTGACTTGGAGGAGTATGACCGCTGCTGCGCTGATACTCTCATCTGAAGCGTTTCCATTGTCTCCATGTGAGCAGCCTTCTGTCATTCATCTGGAATTCTCCACGTTCCTTTTCCTTGCTATGTCCCATTCACTTTCTGTGTTTTTCTGTGCCACTTTATGAATCAATCAAAATTCTTACAAAGATAAAATAGTAAAGCAAGATACTGAGCCATTGGCGTATGGGATGTTCTGTCTGGGAAAGACTGGCCAAACATGTGTCTGCTCGTGCTTGTGACAGACAGAGGGACTGGAAGTGGCAGCGGTGAAGGGAGGGAGCTTCTGTCGTCTGTACCTTTCTGTAACAGTCTGGTTTCCAAACCTGGAAGTCACTGTGGACCTTTAAAGTGATGACCATAGTTTATTTCATCCATGTGCATGTGTCGCTAGCAGTGTGGGGTAGAGGAGCAGGGACACGCAGGTTGGTGCACCACGGGGAACTCCTGGTCACAGGCAAGCTAGTGTGTGTGTAAGCGTGGCTCTGCCCTTGTCTCCTGGCAGACTCCTGGAGCTCCCTTGTGCCACACTAGTCACCCTCCCAGGCCACCTCTGGAACATTCTTACGTTCCAGCAGCACCTGCCGCACCTGCTCCTGCAGGTCTAGAGTCGCAAGTGCTCACGTGCAACAGGGAGGCAGGAGCTTCCCCCATCTGGTAGCTGAGTCGCTCGCTCCTTGGAGCGATGGGGTGTCTCCCAGAACACCTTTCAGCAGAGCATTATGGAGGCGGGAAGCTTGTCCCAGCTCGCAGCGGCCCCCCAAGCCGACCCTCACCTGCTTCTGCTCTGCTCCTTTGGCCCCTCTGTTTGGAAACCTCCCAGCCACAGCCCATGTGCTTGCAGCCTGCAGAGCCCCCTTTCCCAGGCTGGTTTCCTGAAAGCCCTAGGCAAGGGTCTGGGACCTGAGAATGCCGTTCATTTCCCTGCTTTCCCTCATCAGCCTCCACCACTGTGTGCTTGATCTGGAGAGGCGCAGACACACCACAGAGCCCTCTGGAAGCTGCTGCTTGGCTCAGCGCCACTCAGCCAGGGCCCAGAGTCCCCTCCACTGAGCCTGCGGCCCGACGGTCGTCCCGACCCTCTCTTGCTCTTGTGATCTGTCATCTAGCTGGGGGAGGAGCAGGCTGGAGGCAGCGGAAACACATAGAAAGGACCCCGTGCTCCCTAGAAGTGAAGGCAGCCATCACCGCTGCCCCGCACCATGACAGCCTTATCAAAACATCTTTAATATGTGCCTCATGTCGCCAGCCTCCCATTTTGAAAGCGAATCAGCTTTATCGTTTCAGATCCTCTGACTTAGGAGGCTCATTCAGAATTACCAGGATATGAGCTAATGGCACTTTATTACTCTCTGATGAGACGTGTTTAAGGAGCTTCCCCGCAAACGTGTGGGCTTTGACTTGACTCGTCAAAGCTCTGGCTGAAAACAAAGAAAGCTGCCTTTCCTGTGAGAATGCTGCTGCTGCTGCAGGGCTGCTACGACTGTGCCTCCCAGCGCCGTCTTGCCTGGTGGGCTCATCTTCATGTAGTGCACAGGTCCATTCCTCGGTAAAGCAGGGACCCTGTGAGGTGGGTGGGCTTAGGGGTTTCTGGCACCTCAAAGGGTGCAGCCCGTGCGGCCCTCTGTGGTGCTTCAGCAGAGCAGCCCAGGAACCTCAGCTCCCGCACCCCAGGAGGGGAGGGCTGCGCCGAGTCCCCACTAACCAGCCAGCTTGTACAGGTCCACTGAGTCTTGGAGAGGGGCTCCTAGGCCCCAGCGGCCATGGAGAGGGGTGGCCCCAAAGCCAGATAGCATCTCCCTTGTTCGGTCCCTGATCCAGTTCTTGGGGAGCCTCCGTAGTCTACAGCAGAGCTTGTCGGAGCTGGAGCCAGGAAACGGCTCTACTGCGACCGCAGAGTGGTGACCCAGAAGCCCAGTGCCTGTCACAGAGGCTCTGGGAGCGTCTCTGAGAATGGCGAAGCACAAGGCCCTGAATCTTCCCTGGCGTAGGCAGGCAGGAGGGAGGACGTGACCTGTGTCTTTAGCCGCGCGCTCTTCTCAGCTCTTCTCCGTCTGCCCTAACCCCAGCCCCCCCCCCCCCGGGCGAGGCACGCTCTTCTCTTTCCCATGAAGGGCCTCAGCTCCCACAGGCAATGACGCTTTGCACCACGGGACCCTTATCCTCTGGAGCACTTGTCCCCCCAGGCCTGTCCTGGCCTCCTCCTGCGCGCCACACTCACCTCCTGGGTCTCTGGTGCCGCGGGTACCTGGTGGCTTGTTCTGATCTGGCTTCTGACTTCAGGTCTGTGTCACTGTCCCCTGCGTGGCTCGCCTGTGCCCACAGACATGTCAGGTGCCTGTGTTCCCCCATGCCTGTCTGAGTGACGCACGGCTCGGTCGGCAGCCAGTGCGCCTCACTGCCCTCGTTCCTTGCACAGAATCCCTGACTAAGTGAGAGGAGGAGGGAGGGAAAGAGGAGGCTGCGTGGACGGGTGGGTTTGTGGCAGCAGGAGCGACGGGCAGCTGGTCACATCCACGGTCAGGAAGCAGAGCCGCACATGATGCTCGGCTCCGTCCTCAGTGTGCAGGGCTCTGCGGCCCACCGGGGACCAGCTGCACTGCCCTAGCTCGCAGCCTCTGCTTCCTCTTCTGTGCCTGCTGGCACCTGCTCGCTCATCCCGCTTCACATCCTAAGACGCAGCCTCCCCTCCCTCCCTTCAATCCCCCCATCTTTCCCTCCCTCCCAGCCCTGCCTCATTTCTTCAGATCACACACCCTCCATCTTCCAGCTGCCATGACTTTCCGTGGCACACACAAAGCTGTCCAGTGTGGCCTCAGCAACTGCGAGCAGGCCTACCCAAGTCTGTCTCTCACTGTCCCGTGTGGCAGGAGAGTGACCACACAGGCACCTTACGTTTACAAGGAACAGTTGCTCGAGTGGAAGGAGCTGCCGCCCGCCCGGTGGCTCTTTAGCGCCATCTTGAGCTCTGCTGCAGGGTAGGAACTGGGGTGCCCAGGAACTGGGGTCCCTAGAAAGTGCCTGTTAAACTCCAGTGTGGGCTGCAGCAGAGACACTGTTCAGGGTTGGATGTATAAGGCTGAGGAAGAAAAAGGGGAGCTGGGGGAAATGGGTGGAGCCTAAGAGGAAGGAAGGAGTCTGAGGGGAAGTGGGGGAAGCCTATGAGGAAGTAGGAGGAGTCTGTGAGGAAAGGAGGAGGAGCCTGCAGGGAAGTGGGAGGAGCCTGGGAGGAGGAAGGAGGAGTCTGCAGGGAAGTGGGAGGAGCCTGAGAGGAGGAAGGAGGAGTCTGGGGGATGTGGGAGGAGCCTGAGGGGAGGGAGGAGGAGTCTGCGGGGAAGTGGGAGGAGCTGAGAAGAGGGAGGAGGAGTCTGCAGGGAAGTGGGAGGAGCTGAGAAGAGGGTGTCTGGCCCGGGCATGAGAGAAAGGAAGGGAAGAGGCAAGAGTAGATAGATGTGTGGCTTCTAAAGCAGCAACAGTGCACCAGGGTGTCTTTCATGGTCGTATGCCTTTCTTCTGGGATGTGCCAGCCTCCAGCCTTTCCCCTGTGAACGATATTCCCAGACACAAAGTGACTTGAGGAAGAAATGTCAGGCATGATGTTCTCAGGTATCCCCCACTGTGTCTCATCAGAAGCCATGGAGCCCATTGGGTACCTGCACTCATGATCTCTCTCCTGTGTCTCCTTTCTTCTCCAGTCATGCCAGGCTGACCTCGTAAAGGACAACGGTCACAAGTACTTCCTGTCCGTCTTGGCAGACCCGTATATGCCAGTAAGGATCGACTGCGCTTCCCTAAGCCCTGGATTGTGTCCAGCTCTGTCGCACATTGGGGCTGGTCATTCCTTTCTGAGGCTCTTAGCAGCAAAGTGGCTTCAACACGCCAGCAGGTCAGGGGCCGTCTGAGTCACGTGGGTGGCCACCTCAGTGCCACACTGCATGCTGCTTCCCGCCCTCTCGTGGGGTCACCACGTTTCTCTGGCCGACCTATGCCTACCAGTCAGCTTGGCCTGGTTCATACCTATCAGCTCCATTGCACAGCTCTGCCCCTTGGGGCTTCTTCAGTACCAGCATGGGCCCCTTGGGCAGATTGCTGTCTGGACAGGCACAGCATGGGCTCAGTACTGTGCCCCAGGTGCCCCCCCTGGTCTGCACAAATACAGTGTTGACACGACTTCAGCAGATGAGAAGAGAAAGAGCTGGCCTCTTACGTTTTACATATTTCTAAATTGTGTGTGTGTGTGTGTGTGCGTGTGTGCGTGTGCGTGTGTGTATCAGAGGGCACTTTGTGCCCTCGTGGAAGACCAAGGATGACTTCAGGAGTCACCCTGGATTGCTTCTGCCTCCTTCTTGCTTTACTCTGGGATTTCCCAGGCTCCACTCACAGTGGCCAGAAGTGCGCACTGCCATTTCTGCCTGGTGTTTTTTTTATGGGATCTGGGATCTGAACTCAGGACTTGCTGCTTGCTAGGCAGAATCCTAACCCCTGAGCCATCTCTCCAGCCCCTAGCTTTACACATTTCTATTGCATTAAATTATTCAAACATTAGATATCTACAATTGGGCACATAGTCATTTTATTATCTTTTTCCTTTGTCTTTGTCTCCAGCTAGCACAGTGTTGAGGAAAAAGCAGCTGTATTAGGCTACCCTTTAGTCAAACTTAACCTTACCGGAGTGCTTAAATATTGCAAGACACTCACAGTTTGGGGTCTGTATGGAAACTGTTGTATTTAATTTCTCCCTCTAATTGTTTTTCTACGCTCAATGAAATAATTTTTTAAAAGAAAGAAAAAGCAAAGCTGGCAGTGGCAGTCTAGACAGGACCATTTGGGAAGGTGCAGCTGCACCCAAGTGGCGGCACTTTATCATGGGCAGCGGAAGTTTACACTTCCATACGAGTTTCGGAAATTGAGCTTTCCCTGCTCTTCAGGGATGAGTATAACCCAAACTAGTGAGAAAGAGTTCTAATCTAGTCCCAGCTTAGCTGCCCCCACAGAGGGACATCGCCACGCCGTGCTGGCCCCGAGCAGGACGGAAGTCCTCAGCTCACACCAGACACCCGAGGACACAAAGCACAAGCACCACCAGCCTCAGAAGCTGACCGCTGACTCGCAGAGAAAGCATGGGCTGCCAAGAGGAAGCAGAAGCCAAGCCGCAGGCCTGCTCTGTTTATGGGGCGGGATCCAGCTTGCCCTGCCCATGAGCGTGAGACACATGGAGACGCCAAGAACCTCGTCCAGCTCTCTGAGGTCCGTGGACTGCACGCAAAGTCTTCCCCCAGGGGACCTGCACCTCTGGGGCCCAGAACAGAAGCCCTGAAGACGTGTGATAAGTCAAAGTAAGAATGTTTAGATGCGCGAGTGAACACAGTAACCGCATTCTTCAGAAGTGGTTTTGTGCTGCAGGAACAATATACTCTGTGCTTTTTGCCTGTTCTCACTGGTGATTCATGTTCTTAAATAAGTAGACAAATCTGGAGGAGACAGGAAGATCGAGCCCCATTATTGAAAACCCAGCAAACAAAGCCCTGGTGAGGAGGCATGGCCAGTAGGAGAGTCAGCAAAGACAGGGAAAATGACACGGGCCTCGGTGAGGAGGGTCACTGCCACTAAGGGACGTAGAGGGGCAACATCTGTGTAGAGTGGCCGAGAACTCTGCAGAGGGAAGCTTTCAGTTTTAAGACACGGCGAATCTTGAGACGGCCACATCAAAGCACACACACAGACTCAGAGGAGTGGAAATGGCAACCCCAGAGGCATGAAGAAGAGGCTGTCAGCCACTGCAGCGATGGCTGCGGGCGCAGCTGCCTAGCGACACTCCGCGGAAGGACAGGAGGCTGGACCTGCCTGCTGACTGTGGTCAGGACAGGAGGCTGAGCGGCTCCAGTCAGAAGAGTGGAGGACAGACCCTTTGAAACCAAGACTGGTTGGCTCAGCTACTCCAGTGTGCCCGGAGGCAGTGACCAGAACTGTGCTGTGAGCAACAGCAGACACGGAGACGTGGTCACAGGAAGCAGCAAAGGCAGGGCGTGGCAGCATGCTGGCGGCATGCGTCGGCAGTGCCGCACACAGATATTAATAACCACAGACTAAAAGGGCGAGAGGTGAGTGAAGGCTCCCGAAGAGCCAGGCAGCCGTCCAAGGAGACCGAGGAGTAAGAGTGTGTGTGCATGTGTGCGCGTGCCGTCACCCAGACACCATAGCTCACACATGCATACAGGAGAAGTAAGGCACGTGCATGCATGCAAACACTCCCCTGCATACGCTGCACACATGCAGAAGAGGTAAAACACGCCCCCCACACATGTGAACACACACTGCACACATGCAGAAGAGGTAAGGCATGTGCATACATGCAAATGCCCATATACATAGCACCACATACACGTGCAGAAGAGGTAAACCGTGGATACACACATGTGAACACGCACTCCACACACACAGAGAGGCTCCATGAAGAAGTTGAAACGGACATTTGGATTTCCAGGCGCACAACAAAGAATGAAAACTAGGTGCCCAGGGGAAGAGCAGGGATGAAGCAGATGGACAGCTCAGCGTTCATTCCGCTCCTGACGCGTGGGACTGGGGTGCTTAGAGGGGAAGGCCCGACTCTCCAGACACCGCCGGCCATCTCGTCCTCCGTGCAGAAGGTGGCTTCTGCTGTGAAGCCGCATGAGCACAGCAGGACGGCCGGTCCTGGCTCCGGCTGTCCCCGAAGCATGTGGTGAAGGCTTGAAAGGCAGCTGCTGTGCGAGGTGCGAGGCGGAGCTCCGCTGGGGGCTGCTCAGCCATCGTGCGTTTTGTTTTCCAGGCCGAGCACAGGACCATGACGGCCTTCATTCTCGCGGTGATTGTCAACAGCTACACGACGGGGCAGGTGAGTGTCCGGTAGCTGCAGCCTTCCAGGTCCCTGCGGCTCGGTGGGGAGCGTGTGGAAGAGCAGGGGCACTGCCCGGCCCGCAGCGCTCCCAGGAGACAGTGGGCAGTGCTCCCAGGAGACAGTGGGCAGTGCTCCCAGCAGACAGTGGGCAGTGGGCAGTGCTCCCAGGAGACAGTGGGCAGTGCTCCCAGCAGACAGTGGGCAGTGCTCCCAGCAGACAGTGGGCAGTGGGCAGTGCTCCCAGCAGACAGTGGGCAGTGCTCCCAGCAGACAGTGGGCAGTGCTCCCAGGAGACAGTGGGCAGTGCTCCCAGCAGACAGTGGGCAGTGGGCAGTGCTCCCAGCAGACAGTGGGCAGTGCTCCCAGCAGACAGTGGGCAGTGGGCAGCGCTCCCAGCAGACAGTGGGCAGTGGGCAGTGCTCCCAGCAGACAGTGGGCAGTGGGCAGTGCTCCCAGCAGACAGTGGGCAGTGCTCCCAGCAGACAGTGGGCAGTGGGCAGTGCTCCCAGCAGACAGTGGGCAGTGGGCAGCGCTCCCAGCAGACAGTGGGCAGTGGGCAGCGCTCCCAGCAGACAGTGGGAAGTGGGCAGTGCTCCCAGCAGACAGTGGGCAGTGCTCCCAGCAGAGTGGGCAGTGCTCCCGCAGGACAGTGGGCAGTGGGCAGTGCTCCCAGCAGACAGTGGGCAGTGGGCAGCGCTCCCAGAGGACAGTGCGGCGGTGCTCCCAGGAGACAGTGGGCAGTGCTCCCGAGACAGTGGGGCAGTGGGCAGTGCTCCAGGAGAACAGTGGCAGTGCTCCCAGCAGACACGTGGCAGAAGTGGGCAGTGCTCCCAGGAGACAGTGGGCAGTGCTCCCAGCAGACAGTGGCGGTGCTCCCAGCAGAAAGTGGGCAGTGGGCAGTGCTCCCAGCAGACAGTGGGCAGTGCTCCCAGCAGACAGTTGGTAGTGCTCCCAGCAGACAATGGGCAGTGCTCCCAGCAGACAGTGGGCAGTGGGCAGCGCTCCCAGCAGACAGTGGGCAGTGGGCAGCGCTCCCAGCAGACAGTGGGCAGTGGGCAGCGCTCCCAGCAGACAGTGGGCAGTGGGCAGCGCTCCCAGCAGACAGTGGGCAGTGGGCAGTGCTCCCAGCAGACAGTGGGCAGTGGGCAGCGCTCCCAGCAGACAGTGGGCAGTGGGCAGCGCTCCCGGCAGAGGCCTCTCCCTTCGTTAGCCCACACTGCAGGGCGAGTCTGAACCGGAAGGATTCTCAATGAGAAGAGCAGAGCAGGGCTTCCCAGGAAACACTGGCAGCAGTCGCCCCAGCCAGACCCTCCCATTCGTCACCCCCAGCCAGCGCCCCGCCCCCACCCTCTGGCGCAAGCTCAGAGATCACCTGCCTGTGTCCTACCCACCCAGGAAGCCTGCCTACAGGGGAACCTGATTGCCATCTGCCTGGAGCAGCTCAGTGACCCGCACCCCCTGCTGCGCCAGTGGGTGGCCATCTGCCTAGGGAGGATCTGGCAGAACTTCGACTCCGCAAGATGGTGTGGGGTGAGGGACAGCGCCCACGAAAAGCTCTACAGCCTCCTCTCCGACCCCATCCCTGAGGTGAGTTGTCCTCACAGAGGGGCTTTCAGCTAGGTCGGGAAGCCAGTGGGTGTTTGGTGCCAGTTGTGATCGGTGCCAGTCACGCTCGGTGCCACTGGCGCTGTTAGAGAGAACAAGCTCAGCAGCCTGTGCACACAGCGTGACCAGACCAGAGGACGGCAGTACCAGGTCACTCAGACTCAGCTCCAGCTGCAGCAGGAAGGGTTGAAGGGCAGCGAGGGCCAGGCCGGTGATGTCCCTTGGGACCCAAGGCCAGCAGGACCAGGACAGTGATGACCGTGGAGTCGTTTCGTGTCTCCTTGTGGCCAGCAAACGAGGTGTCCCCAGACCTGTGGTGCCCAGAGTCCTTGAGATAATCAAGGACCCTGCAAGAAGAGAAAGTCTTACCTCAGGCTCAGACCCGATGCCCACTGGAGATGGTACTGTGTACCACCTGTTCTTGTAGGGCTCCAACAGCCAGCCAGAGGATGGCAGCTTCATTCCTCAGTTAGCTGAAGGACTAGTGGGTCATCCAGTAGTGTCCCACCTGCCTCCCCCTTGTCTGAAGCCCCCAGGCAGCGGTGTCTGAGCCCCGGCAAGGAGTGGCTCCGGCTGCCTCAGGCTTGGCACGTTGGGAGCAGGGTTCGACACTGGCAGTCCAGGGCCAGCAGGGTCACTCATCCCCCTGCCTCTAGGAAGCAGGACTCCATGTCTCAAGCCCTTCTGCAAGCGTGTGCTTCCCAAGTTGTTCGCTCTCAAAGAGCGTAAGACATCTGTCAGAATACAGAGGATGACGTTGTGTTGGGAAAGTGAGCGAGGAAGGGTTGAAGGGCAGCAAGGGCCAGGCCGGTGATGTCCCTTGGGACCCAAGGCCAGCAGGACCAGGACAGTGATGACCGTGGAGGTGTTTCGTGTGTCCTGTGGCCAGCAAACGAGGTGTCCCCAGACCTGTGGTCCCCAGAGTCCTTGAGATAGTCAAGGCGCAGTCAGAGATGCAGATGGCTGTCACACCAGCCACACGTGTGCCTGTGACTGTGTCCCCTGCTTTGCAGGTGCGATGTGCAGCTGTCTTTGCCCTCGGCACCTTTGTGGGGAACTCTGCTGAGCGGACAGACCACTCCACCACTATCGACCACAATGTGGCCATGATGTTGGCTCAGTTGATCAACGACGGGAGCCCCATGGTGCGGAAGGTATGCGGGCGCTGGCCCAGCAAGGTCCGGGGTCCCGTAGCTCATCCCTGAGTAGCCTGGAGCTCGACCAGTTATGTAGCAGGTCCTCACGTCCCACCTGTGTGCTGCCTGAGTGCAGATCGCAGGTGCCTGTGTGGCTTTCCAGGGTGACCTCCGTGAGACACCCCTGTCTGTTCACAGGCGCACTCAGTGGACTCCTCCCACCCACTCACAGACACCCTGCACTGGCTCCAGGGAACAGTGGCCCCAGGGCACGGCAGATTCTTGCAGGTTGTCCCCCTCCTCCACCTTGCACACACTTGCCACTGTCTGACTGTTCAGTTGCCAACGGTTGCCTGTCCTCCCCAGCGTAAGGGACACACTCTGCTTTGCTGCCGGTTTCTGGCAGAGTCTTGACACCTGCTCTTGGAACAGATGGGCAGAAAAGCAGGCGACCACAGACTCTTACACTATCACCAAGAGTTGGTGGGCTTTCTTCTCAGCATTTCTGAGCTTTGTGTGCAGCTCCCTTATAATCCATGGGAGAAAGGGTATGACTCTGGGTTTTCTGTCTGGAGAGCAGGTAGGTATGTGGGTGGGCTAACGGGACGAGGTCTAAACGTCTTTGCCTCACCTAGACTAAGATGTGGGGTTATATTGCTGGGTCCTCTAAAGCTGAGCTGAGTCACTCAAGTGCCATATCTAACGAGATCCTGCAGCCGTGCAGGGGTCTCCAGGGGCCTTGCCACTGGTTCTGTTAGCATCCCATTGTCATGATCAACAGCGCTTCTTTGTTAGAATTCTTTTCAAGGTATGAAAAGCTTTCATCCACCTTTCCCAAAATAACTTACGAGTAGAAGGAATGTTCACTGAAAGCTTTCCCCTCCCCCACCTCATGCCATGTTGGCAGGAGCATGTCCTGAGAGTCCCAGTGTGACTCCGTGTTTTCTGCTGGAGCTCCCAGGCTGTCTCCTTGAGGACTCGGGTCCTAAACTTTGGAAGGTTCCACATCTCAGGTTGGTGCACACTGGCCTGCAGTGCTGAGCAAGAGCCCACCCTCCAGAAGCACATGGTCTGCCAGACATGCAGACAAGTCAGTTAGGGGAAAGCACTTGTAAGTAAACAGTACCTCAAAGGAGGCCGAGAGCCCCCACCTGGTGCAGCAACTGGGTCAGCCAGGGGCTGCTCAGGCCTGGGTAGTAGGGACCGAACGGCAAGTGACCAGGCAGGAACACAGAAGCCCAGGGTCGGGGCTCACGATGTGCTTGAGTCGAGCAGCCGAGCAGGCTGGCAGTGGGCTGGACAGGAAGGGGTAGGGCTCCTTCTGGCAGCACGCAGTTGCAGGCCTGCACATTGAGCATGCCTCCTGAGGAAGCCCGTAAGTTCTTGCAAATCTGCTGTGGCGGTCCATTCCTCCGACAGATATTCTCAGGGTTCTGCACGTGTCACATTCTACCTCAGACCCTTGGGTGTGTCTCCCCTGAGGAATTAGTGTCCTGAAGGGAGATGGGTGGCACTGGATATGTCAGCCCATCAGCCTCTGGTCATGGGCAGCTGCCTGGGCCTCTGCTGCATGCCGGCCCCTCATTCCCAGCTCATGGGCTGAAAGTTGCCCAGGGCTGTACAGATGCAGTGGGTGCCAAGCCTCTGGCCTGAGCAGCCGCTCACCACGGCACAGGGAGGGCTCGGGATCAGTGAGTGGACTGAACTGTGGGAAGTCTGGCTGGAGCCCGAGAAACGGAGGGCACCTCCAAAATGTGATGGGGGAGCCAAAGAGCATGCAGTCGAGGTGGGCATGAGCCGTGAAGGTGAGGTGAGGAGGAGGCCAGTGGCAGCCCCTCTGCAGCCCTAGGGGGAGGGCTCCCTGAAGCAAGTGACAGTCTTCCTCTGAGACCTTGGTTTTTTGCAACTGTTTTTCAATTTATAGAAGCGGGAGGAAGGGTGCGGTTAAGTTGTGGAGGCTTTTGGATGGCAGGGGGCAGCGTCTACTTCCCAAGCTTCCATTTTGTCCCCAGGCACTTGTGTCATATGTCCAACTGTCCTAAAAATGTGTGAATCGTGTTCTTCGGTGAGGCAGTGGGGTCTGGCTGCCCCCTTCCTTCTTAGGGACCAGAGCCTGCTCCAGCTGCGGGAGTTGCTCACTTCCTGTGGAGAGCCTGCTCCAGCTTGTCCTATGCGATCCAAAGGCACTCTGGCCACGGTCAGGCACTAATCATAAACCCTGCAGAAATGCGTCATCCCATCCAGATTTCAGGGAGCTTCAGGCGGCGTCTTCGCCACCTGTCCGTAGAAAGCAGATTGGGCGAGCACAGGGCACCTGTCCTGCTGTCCGCTGTCATACCCACTCCCTCTGGGGCTTCTTCTGCCCTTGGTCTCGGTGTCGTCGGCGCCGGCCCCACACGCTGCTCACCCCGTCCCCCGTCAGCGTCGGCGTCTCTTCTCCAACAGGAGCTGGTGGTGGCGCTCAGTCACCTGGTGGTTCAGTATGAGAGCAATTTCTGCACCGTGGCCCTGCAGTTCATGGAAGAGGAGAAGAGCTACCCCTTGCCTTCTCCGGCGGCCGCAGGTACAGCAGCTCCAGCGCCCCTGCCGCCTCTGGTTCTGTCGTCTGCTTTGGGGTCCCTGTCCCTCCGCCCTTCGGAAGAACAGGAAGCACAGGCAGAGGACCACGTGACCCTCTTTCTCTTTCCCTTCTTGGAAATCAAGTTTGTGGGCCTCGTGAAGGGTGGCGGTAGGGCTCGCCGGGAAGAACATTAGCCGCTTCCAGGGATGAGTAATTCGATGACATTGTTGTCAGCGTCATGTTTCCATGAGTCATGTTAGGAAGCGCTGCTTCTCACACTTGTCCTTTTCGCTGGAGAGTACAGTCATCTTTTACATTTATATTTCATCACCCCTCCCTCCAGATCTCAATAAAGAGCTTGTGATCCATACAAAGCTTTCCTCCTTCAGTCAGGTGGGGAAGAAAAGGAAGACAGAGTGTGGGTGAAAACAGGCAGGAAGGTAGAGCCACCATCGGCCCAGGTTCTGCCCTGGCCCAGTGCACTGGGCACCGCTCAACTGACTGCCAGCGCAGCAGCCGAGGCCTGTACCGCTGTGCCCTGTATGGCCTCGCTGAGAGCAGAGCTGCCCTCTGGTCCACACTGGCCTTTGTTATTAGAACCCAGCAGCAGCCGTCGCCCAGAGTCCCCTCCTTGCATCAGGGTCTTACTGAGCTGAAAGGCCCTTTCACGTTCATGTCCCATCCTGAAGTCCAGCACCAACAGTTTCCCTTCTCCCTCTGTCCTAGAGGGCGGCAGTTTGACCCCAGTGCGCGACAGCCCGTGTACCCCCAGACTGCGTTCAGTGAGCTCTTATGGAAACATCCGAGCCGTTACCACAGCTAGGAACCTGAACAAGTCTTTGCAGAATCTGAGCTTGACAGAAGAATGTAAGTGCTGGCACTGGACGTGGTGGAGGGTGGAGGGCCCCGAGCGAGGCTTTTATCAGTAAGTGCCACTGGCGTCTGTCTGCCAGCCTGGTGACCAGCCGGCTGTTCTGGAGTCTAGACCCTGCCTCAGCGCAGCCCCAGAGCAGCCAGGGGCCACCACAGACCTCCACTGTTGGGAGAGTTTTGTTCCAGAGGATTTGGGGGTGGGCACACTAATGCGTGTACACGTGTATCCACGGTGTACATGATGCATGTCCGTATTGCACACGTGCACACGTCCATATGAACAGTGTATGCAGATGGCTGTGCGTCTGTGCGTGCATGCGTGTCAGTATTGTGCACGTGTGTCCACTGTGGACACGGTCAGTCAGGCTTGAACTGTGAGACCCTGACCTCCTACGTGTCCGGCCAGCGGGCGGTGCGGTGGCCTTCTCTCCAGGGACCCTCAGCACCAGCAGCAGTGCCAGCAGCACCCTGGGCAGCCCCGAGAACGAGGAGTACATCCTGTCCTTTGAGACCATCGACAAGATGCGCCGCGTGAGCTCCTATTCAGCCCTCAACTCTCTCATAGGTGAGTCGTCCACCTTCACCTTCCTTCTGCTTCACCAACAGTGTGTTCCGCCCAGAGCAGCAGCGTTGGCTGGGCTAGACCTGCTCTGCTAAACCAGATAAGTGTGCAGAACTCTCGGCTGCATGGGGAAGCGTAGGCATGAACTTGAACGTGGACACGTGAGGAGAGCATGTTATGTGGGATGTGGCAACTGCAGACAGCATTGCATGGGCCGATCCAAGGCTGTGCAAGCCTGTGGACTCCGTCCTGCAGGAAGGCTGCCAGGCAAGGCCATCTGTTCTGTGTTCCTCACGCGTGCTAAGCCCTGGCAGTGCAAGCAGTAGCCGTCAGCCAAGACGTGCCGGTGGCTGTGACCAGGAGGAAGTAGGGCTTGCTGGTTCTAGGAAGGCCGGGGCCACGGCGCAGTGTCCTAGGTGCCCAGGTGAGTCCCTCAGTCAGCTGTGGGAGGCAGAGTCCACTGTCTCCCTGAAGGGCCTTCAGTGTCCGCTTAGTGACCCTCCGCCCACCCCAGCAGTGTCGTCCTTCGGTGCCTGGAGGACCAGATTTTCCTCCTGGTCTGCCACGAGTGGTCCCTCCTGGACCCTGCTCGTCTCTTACCACATGACTCTGTCTTCAAGTCGACTGGCGTCTGGGCCCCACGCGCACAGGGAGCTCACGAACAGGAGAGGAGCGGCTGACTCTTCCCGCTCTTAGCACCAGGGTGGTTGCTGACAGGCCTCACTGGGTTCTTAGATGAATCTCTTACATGTGTTTATCGTGGTACATGTGCGCGTATGTGCAATGGCACACGTGTGGAGTGAGGGGCAGTTTGGAGGAGTTGGTTCTCTCCTTCCATCTGTGGTTTCACAAGAACACCTGTGCTTGATGTGCTCCCGGCTTGTGCCCCCGCAGCTTCTCATCTCCTTCCCTCCGTCAGTCCCCGAGCCCCTGTAGATACCCCATGCCCTTCTAGAGACTTCCAGCTTCCCCTGAATGCTGGCATAGGACACGTGGTCTCAGCCTGTTTCTGTCACTGCACATTAGCATTTGTGTCGTGTTTATCTTTAGGGTCATGTCACTTTTCTTCATTCACCTCTGCAATCTGCCACAGCTTAATTAACTGCCATCCTGTTGAAAGACAGTGAGCCTAGTTCTAAGGCCAGTTTTTTGGTTTTTTTTCTCCCCTTTGTTGTATACAAACTTGGGACTTCCCCCACCAACACCTCAGAGCCCCCTGTCCCCAGAGCACACACCCTAGCTCTGCTGGGCCCCACTCTACTTGCAGACCTTGGCACTCAAGGAAACAGGCACCCAGGTGCAGCCTGTGCCTTGGGAACTCGGCGCGCTGGTCAGGAGGTTCCCGCGCGGCCCCCACTGACGTAGACTGCTGCTTTTCTTCAGGACCTTTTGCCACCACACATAGTGGGCTTACTGTCCATCCACCTGTTCTGCCCACAGACACTCGCCACACCTCTCAGGTTCATCACAGGAAGGGCTGGACTGGTGGGTTGAGAGGGCCACAGGGGTGTCTCTGCTTGGCCTTTGGAGGTTTCCAGGGAGAATTCAGGGTCCTTTCCCATTACAGCAAGCCAGCTCTCTCATGGACGGATCGTCACATCCCCAGTTGCAGCGAGCACCAACTTCAATCTGCTAGATGCCTTCATATTTCATCCTTGCTCTTGTCTCCTCCTGTAATCTGCAGGCCGGAGCACACTCAGCCTCAGCACTGACTCGCTTCCTCTCCTCCTCTGCCTTGGGCACCACACGATTTACAGCCTGTACCCTCGTGTCAAAACTCTTCCCTTGGTACTTTCTCTTGTAGTGCAGGGGGCATGACATGATGTAGCTAGCCCTCGCTGGCTGACCTCGCTGTGCTCAGGCTAGCCCGGAACTTAGTCCTGCATCTCCCGCGGAGAGCTGGGCTTCAGGCGTGCACCACCACGTACTGCCGTGCCTGGTCGCCCCGCGTCTCAGCGATGGCATCCATGTTTTCTTCTGAAAGTTTAAGTTTTCTTCTGTGCTCACTTATGTCTTAGGCATTTTAGTACAGATGCCAAAAAGTGCAGTAAGCGTTGATTCTGACCGTCTTTCACATCTTGAATCAGGTCTTGTCTGCAAGTGAAAACGTGCCTCGTCAGCAGGTGCCACCGTCCTGTCCTTGGCATCCTTGTCCAGAGGTCAGTGTCACCTGCCCGCCAGGCTCCCCATAGTGTGTGCAGGCCCCGTTCTGCAGCAGCCGACACCCCCACAATGTATACAGGCCCCGTTCTGCAGCAGCCGACACCCCCACAATGTATACAGGCCCCGTTCTGCAGCAGCAGACACCCCCACAATGTATACAGGCCCCGTTCTGCAGCAACAGGCACCCCTCACTCATTGGTGTGTGCAGGGTCTCATTCTGCTTCAGAAGCACCCCCCAGGTGTGCACTGGGCCCCCAGAAGCTGAAAGCACGTGGCACCCATCCACTTACACGCTTGTCAATCTCACGCATCCCCGCCGTGAGCCTGGCCACGTGGTGCCCTTCCTGTCCTTCGGGGCAGCTCCACATTCCACAAATATTTGCAAGTAACCCAGTGTACACACTCGGTACAGAGACACTGAGCCCCAAACTAATGCCAGAAGCACCCCACAGGACTTCCCTATCCCCCCAGACTGTGTTCCAAGGCAGCGACAGCACCACAGTGCTGGGTAACTGCTGTCCCTGTGCTAAGTTGGACCGACCCTCCTCCCCATCACCTGCCTGCGTCCTCCGCACGGCCGCTGTCCACCTCCTGCTCCTGCTGAGCAGCCCCCAGCCGTGCCCCTGTCTCCACGTCGCCTCCCTGGGTGTCTTAAGGCAGCTGAACGTGCCTGCGAGCGCAGGGATGCCGACTCGTTCATAAGCCACAGCCCAGCCGAGGTGCTACAAGTGTGGTTGTCTCAGGACCACTGAGGAGTCGTCAGAGACCCCAGGTTCCTGCAGCCCCACTCCCTCTGGGTCTCTAGACGGCTGGCGGGTGGGCTGCTGACGCGGATGGGAGCTGCAGGAGACTGGGGCCTTTAAGTCCCCAGTGGTTTTGCTCCGTGACACCGTGTGACATGTGTGGATGCACCAGGTGTTTGCAGAGGCTGGAGATCGGGGGACAGGGCTGCAAACAGGAAGCTCTTGCTCCGCTGAGTGCAGGCCAGCTTTGTCCTCGATGGGGCGCTGGAGGTGGAAGGGTTAAGGAACCCCATTTTGTCAGGGGTCACAGCGGTGGAAACCTAAGTGACCTATGTCTGCTTTTCGCTCCTCTGCTTTCCCTGGGGAGTTGGGACCTGTGGGCACCACACAGTCAGGCTCACGGCAACAACACCAGAGACCGACAGCGTGTGAGTGAATGGGGTGCCCCTGATCTCACACCGATTCCTGGGCTTGCCCCCCTCTGCGTGAAAACCCAGGTTTTATCTGTAGATCATTAGAATAGTTTCAGAGGGAGGATAGGTTTTCTTTTTATTTTGTTCGTTTCGTTTTGTTTTGTTTTTCATGCTTGTTTGTGTGTACCAGAGGGCACTTAACTGTGGAAGTCCAAGAATACTATCGGGAATCCCTGATTGCTTTGCTGTGGGGTTTCCCAGACTCCGCCTTCCAGGGCCACAATTACAGGCTGCATGGGATCTGGGGATCAGAACTCGGGTCCTTTGCGAGAGGCAAAGGCTCTAACTCCTGAGCATCTCCTGGGAGTTTGGGAAGGAAAAGAAAACTAAGCTTGTCTCCTGCGTCCTGGATCCTCCTCAGGGAGGCGGCACTGTACAGCGCTGGTTAAATTCACGGGGTTAAATTCACGGTTCACCACCTGCCTCCCTGCAGTCAGCCTCTCTTTTCACCTCAGCCGAGGACAGCAGTCTCTTCAGCCCTCTTCGAATACTTCAAATAAGGTTTTCACAGCCCCACGAAACACCTCCCTGTGAGAAGTTCTACTCTGGTCCCCTCCTGCCTCTGTTTCCCCAGACTGCTCCCTCTCTCTCCGTCTCTGCAGTCACCAGCACACAGTAGGGCTTGGCCCAGAGCGGAGCGTTAAATGGGAACTGGAGCTGGTCCTGCCCCTCACGTGAGGAGGGTCTGTTCTCTTAGTCACAGCCTCACCCCCACGAGACCCCTAACCAGTGTGTCCGCTCTGTGGGCCTTCCTCTCCATATGCTAGGCTCCCTGTTGATCTCACTGTGCCTGTCCTGCCGGTGAGGCTGTACTTCTTGGGAAGTCCACCCCAGAGCTGACTCGAGTCTTCCCTGTGTACGTGAATGCCAGCTTCCCTTTCTTCCTTGTGCCTTCCGCACTGCCCACACTCCAAGTAGGCACTCTTGTGGCTCTTGCCGGTCAGGGTCTTGCTCGTGCATTCAGTGACCACCTGTCCTGTCCCTCCACTTCACCCCAATCCTCCTCCCTGTGCTCCGGACCCCCACTCATGGGAGTGGGGGTGCACAAGGGGGACAGAAGCTGGAGAGGGTCTGCTGGCTAGTGTCCAGGCGATAGAGGGCTCAGCACCTTCCTGCCTGCAGGCCAGTGTCCACCGTGCACACAGCCCCGCTGCACTGGGATGCCATCTGCAGGTCTGCAAAGCCTGTGCCCAGTGCTGCCTCTGTGGGCAACTGTCTTCCTGTCTGTCACAGGACTGCACCTGTGTCCGGGGACTTGAGCGAGATATGGGGCCCACAGGAGTCCAAACCAGACTGGTTTTCACATCTCTGCTCAGCAGTGACATTTCTAGCATTTTGAAAATGTGTCGCCATGGTAACAAGTCCGAGGTAGAGCGGATGCTGACAGGGGAGGGCAGAAGCATGGCAGCAGCCCCAAGGCTGACCTCGCCCTTGTCCTCAGTGCCAGGTGAAACTCCTGAAGACCCCAGACCCTTGCAACTGCTGGTCATCAGCTTCAAGGTGACAGCTCTGAGCGGCCTTCCAAGCCCATGTCGCTGTGAAGCACAGCCGTGATCTGTTGGTCCCAGTCTGCGTCGCAGGATAGAGGGTGCATCGTGCCTGCCCTGGCTGAGCAAAGCCTGGCACGAGATCTGCCCAAGAACCCAAGCAGACTGGGATGGAGCTCAGCATTGGGTGTTTGTCTAGCATACTCGAGGTCCTGGCTTTGGGCCCCAGCACTGAAGCAAAAGGAAAGTGGGGGGCAGGGAGGGGGCCAAGGGAGCTGCACACAACCCACAAGGAGGTCCTTCGAGCTACGGACCTGGCTCTTCTTGCAGGCGCAGCAGTGACACAATGCACAGCCTGTGCTCTTAGAGCCCAAGCCCACGCCAAGGCCCCAGCTCAGCAGGCTGCACAGGGACGCAGGGGCGTGTGTGGGGAAGGCTATGCAGGTGTTCCAGCAGCTGGGCTATGCAGGTGTTCCAGCAGCTCGAGTCCACCAGAGTCCAGAGTTGCAGCCTACATGGAAGGAGGGAGGCTGGAGGGATGGGTCAGCCATGCCCATTCCCATGGGAGGTCAGAGAATGTGGCCCTTCTCTACCAGCTTCTGAGCCCTAGGGGCAGGCAGCAGCAAGACAGGTTCAGGCCCAGCTGCAGAGCTCTGGGAATTGGCCTTCCATCACCCGCTCTCCGGAGAGCTGTGGCCAGCTCCGCAAAGCCAGGCTTCCAGCGTGTGTCCCGCTCCTTTATTACTTCTAGTCTAGACATGAAATAGGTCCTTAGCATCTGCAGAGCTCAGCGAGCAGCAGGCTGAGGACCAGGACCAGCTCCTGCTCTACACTGGGGCAGGACCCAGCCTCCCAGCCTGGTCCAGGGAGGGGGTGTCCCTTGGGTGGGGCAGTGCGTTTTCGGATAGCAGATGTGACAGACAGGTCAGCCCATGTGGCTGGGAGGCTGGGACAGCATGTGAGTGTCAGACCAAGGAGATGCCTGTGGGGAGAGCAGCTTGTCTCATGTCCTGTCTGTTAGCGCCAGAGACTGGTAAAGCTTAGAGGCTTTTTATTCCCTGTTGAGTCATGAATAGTATTATGTCAAAGTCCGAAAGCTACAAAAGCAACAGAATAATGAAAGTAAAGGTTTTTAAACTAGACGATAAAGTCTGCAGGTGTCGCCCTTTCTCTGTGTCTCACCATGCCATATGGACCCTGACCCAGAAGAATCTACCCCCCTTCTTCCTGCCTCACGCATGGCTCTGAGGGTGCGGCTGTGACCCTGCCTATTCCCTGCCCCGTGTTTGTGCCCAAGGCACCTGTTGGGTTTGGGAGCTCGGACAGTGTCTACACATTGGAGCAGCTGGCCAAAAGGTGGAGCAAAGAAGGCTTCCTCACACGCCCGCTCCTGCGCCCTCCCTGGAGGGTGCTGCTGCTCCTGTCCCCTTCTCTGGCCAGGGGTTCACGTCTGATCACACCAGAGTTCACTGTAAGCGACACAATGCCTTCATAGCTCCGAGTCACCAGCTTCATAGGAAGATGCATCATGACCTGCCTGGGGACACAGCCACTGTGAAAGGGTGGGAGGCCAGGAGCGTGCCGAGGGGCATCTCCGCGGTGCGCCCATCCATGGGGTCTGTCTGTCTGGCCTATGGGTAGAACTCACGGCACCTTCTCTTGTTTCTTGAGCAGCCAGTGAGCCTGACGCAAGCGTGCATTGGGAGCCACACTCCTGCCTCCTCCCAGCCCCTGCAGGTGCTGCAGCGGCTGCTGTTTCACTGGCCCCATAACCGGCAGCAGCTAGAGCCGGAAAGTAGATCTGAGGAAATTGCTCCAGAGATTCTGGGCTGATTTTCCCATTTTTCTCAGACTTTTCTTATAAATCTGGCCCACTGTTTTAGAGCTGTGGCTTTCGACTCAAATGGGTCTCAGCCATGTGGGAGAAATGGAGGCGCAGCTGGGAGCAGCCCCTGGCGTGGGTTTGCTCGTCAGTGCTATGTGAGTGTAGGTCTGCCGCACACCCTCTGCCGTCGGGCACCCTCTGCCGTCGGGCACCCTCTGCCGTCGGGCAGGGACCTCGAGAGGCTGAGTTCTCATGCTCTGCACACGTCCTCTTCCAGGGCCGCCTCGTTCACTCTGCCTCCCCCACCCTGCGTGGTGCAGCCCCCAGGTCCCCAGCCCACCACTCCCAGTACTCACTTGTGTTTGGCGGTCCTGCCTTCTGTGCTGCTGCTTTCTGACCAGGTTGCCCCTCTCTTGGCTCTTGGGTTTCCTTCTGTGTTTCCATCACCCCCGAGTCTTAGATGTGCTTTGTGCTGCCACGGATTTTCTACCCTTCTTTGCTGCCAGAACATCCCTGGCCCCTGAACAGCCTCCGTCATCGTGCATCTGCCTAGGGTAGCACTGGCTGGACGTGCTGGGTCTCCAAGCTCCAGCAGTCGCTCACTGGGCTGCTCATCATCCCCTCCATACTAGGGATAAGTCCTGCCTTTAAGATTTCAGGGAATGAGGGGCTGGAGAGATGGCTCAGTGGTTAAGACTCTGTCCCGCAAATAGAAAGTCCTGAGTTCAGATCCCAAGTCCCATGTAAAAATGCCAAGCGGAAATGGCAGTTTGCACTGCCACCCCTGGTGGGCAGAGCCTGGGAAACCCCAGAGTGAAGCAAGAAGGAGGTAGAAGCAATCCAGGATGACTCCCGAAGTCACCCTTAGTCCTCCACAGGGACACAGTTCCCTCTCTCTCTCTCTCTCTCTCTCTCTCTCTCTCTCTCGCTCTCTTTCTCTCTCTCTCTCTTTCACACACACACACACAGAGGAAATAATTTAAAAAATTTTTTAAAAAGATTTCAGGGTTGGAGCTGGAGAGGTGGCTCAGGGATTAAGCCTCCTCCTTGCAGGCAGAAGGTCCTGAGTTCGGATCCTAGACCCCACATATAGACGCCAGGCGGAAGCGGGGGTGCCCTGTGGTTCTGGTCCTGGTAGGACGGAACCTGTGAATCCTGGGGCAGAGTAAACAAGGAGGAGGTGGAGGTGGTCCATGGTGGTTCCTGAATTAGCCCGTGGTTCTACACACACACATGCACAATTGAATAAATAATAATAAAAATTTTTAAAAAAAGATTTCAGGGAATTCAATAGGATGGAGCTGTCTTCACAGTGCTTGGTCAAGTGTGCCTTTTCCTTCCCCGAGCCCGCAGTCTCTGGGGCCCTGTCTTCCCTGTCCTCGTATCTGAGCGTGCAGCATGAGACAGTTGCGTATTTATTGGGGGAGCTGAACGATCCTAGGGGGGATCGTGATTTTCTGAGAAGGTACCAGTGTGTGCGGTGGACCAGACCCCAGCAAGCCACACACCGCACAGCAAGTGGACCGCTGACAGGCTTCACTCACGTATGTGTGTCACGTACGTGTGCTACAGGCACAGCAGCTCCTGAGGATCTAGAACGTGAGCTGCTTGGAGTCTGGGTCTCCAGCCAGCAGGGGATTCCAGAAGCAAACCCTGCCCATTTCTGACCATTTTCCTTTCAGAAAGATCCATTCAGCCTCCATCAGATGAGACCACCGTGATCAAGCCAACTTCCTGCTGCAATGGGCGCTCTGGGCCTGTTGACCGCGACCAGCCTCGGGAGCACCCTGCAACTCCAGCTCCCCGAAACTGCCTTGCCTAGGTTTTCAGAAAATGAAACCAAAGCAAGCACAGTATGTATTGCTCATTGATGAAACATCTGTTTTGTTCTTTCTAGGTGTTTCTTTTAATAGCGTTTATACTCAGATTTGGAGAGTCTTACTGCATCTGGCTGCTGACCCCTATCCAGATGTGTCTGATTTGGCCATGAAAGTCCTCAACAGCATCGCCTACAAGGTATGTGTGACGAGAGGTTGTCGTGTTTTGGTTTTCAGTTAGATATTCGAGCAGCACACAGTAAGACCCACACCATAGTTAAAAAAACAAATAAGTAGATACCATGAACTTTAAATGCACGTGATGAATTGCCCTGAGCGGTGCTAATGCAAGCTGCGGCTGGGGCCGCAGGGCTCTCTCGTGACCTTGCGTCCGTGTGGTCTGTAGTGATGCCCCCGCCCCCACTGAGCCCTTTCACGGCTCCTCTTGTGGCCGTTGCTGCTGATGGAGGCTCAGCTCGACTTTTGGATTCAGGTTCATTGTCTCCCCGCCCCCACTGCATTTCCCTTTCATTCACAGCTGCTCTTGTTTTTCCCTTCTTTTCTTCTGCTTCTCATCCTAGTTTTGTAAGCACTAGTGCCTGATTTTAGTCCTTTCTTCCCAGTTCTTCTCCAGTTCGGCCTAATGCTTCCCCATGTCCTTTTGCAGCTTCCCACCATGAGGAAAGGTATCAGTCAAAGTCCATGGAGTCTCTCCTGCTAATCCGAGCCCTCCTCCTCACCTTAGAGCCCTGGCCTCCACCTGGTCCCCTTCTCTACACTGCTAAGTCCAATGCAGGCCACGTTTCCCAGGGACTCCCAGGCCACCGTACTCCCTGTATGCAGCATCTGAGATCAGAAGTTTCCTGGGCTTTTGCTGGCTTAAGTTGGGCAGTTCCGCTGTCATTAGTGATATGAACTAGACATTATTTTTAAAACTTACACCTTTTCCAACAAAATTTCAAGCATACAGAAAATGCAAGAGTAGGGGATGCTCACTGCAATGGCCTGGGGTCTCCTCGGCCAGCCAGTCACATCTTCCAGTCCAAGTCCATCACATTCCCAGCGAGTTGGAGAGTCCCATGCTCATTCATCTGCTAGCCTGGCGCCCACTCAGGAAGGTCTGTCCCAGACGTGACTTGTCCCTGATGGCACCTGTTTGCCCGCTGCTCAGTGCCTCCCTGTGCCCGTCCTTCCCCTGACTGCAGGTACTGCTGCCTCAGCTCTTGGTCACGTACACATGACGATAACCAAGACTCGTCCCGTCCCGGGTCCTCAAAGACTGTAGTATCCACGCCATCCTTCTGTCTAAGCAGCACTGAGACAGTCAGCTCTGGTTGTAAGCTCAGGCTGTCACACGTGTGGCACGGTGTCCTAGGAGCAGACCTGCTGGTCCCCTGCGCTTCTGCCTGTCGTGGCACAGTGTGGCACATTGCTGCTGGCAAGCCCGGGAGAGCCTGGCTCACTCCCTCCTGCCACAGGGCCTTCTGCAGATCCCAAGCTCCCCAAGCCATGGGTTGGTCAGGCTCCTCACACATGGGCACTCTCCCACTCACACTGGTTTCAGGGTCTTTGCACGACCCCCTTCAGTGGGGTCATTCTAAAGCTCTGTAGACCTGCAGGTGTGGCCAGCAACACTGGCCAGCCCTCCTCCTTGAAGGCCTCTAGCACACACGTCTGCGGCCTCTCCTTGCTCTTGGGGTCCCCAAGCGTTCCCCTAACCACCTTCCCTCACACTACCCTGCAGCACAGCTCATGGCCCACACCGGAGTCGCTCTCCCCAGTTCATTAGCTTCTTGAGTGTTTCGGTCCCAGCAAATCAGGATGTAGTCCATTTAAGTTTATCTTTCAATAGCTTCTCTGTATTTACCCTTAAAAATACTCTGCTTGAATTATTTAACACTGTAATCTTGGTGCCTGATATTGAATTTCCCAACTGTAAGTTCATTGCTGCCCATACAACCTCAGAGTGTATAGTAGTTCTCGGAACCTCTGCAGCATGGAGCCCAGAATCCACTTCCCCTTGCCCTTCAGGAGAAGCGCAGCCTGGCCGTGCCGGCCACTCCCACTCCCTCGAGAAGCCAGCTTCCTGTGTCACCAACCACAGTAGCATGTTACAGACGCAGTAAAGGTAGCCTGCCGCCTTGTTAGCACAGTGCACTGGCGGAGCCCCCACCCCAGCAACACCCCCACAGGTGGCATTTGGCCTATTTCTGCTCTACTACCTTGACTGACCCCAGTGTGTGCCACCAGTCAGAGGCACACCGCAGGGATGGGACCAGGCGGGTGTGCATGTGTGTGTTGTATTTGAGTTGTGCATGTGTGTGCGTGTGTATGTGTATGTTTAAGGCTATAGTTACTGAAATATTGGGGACATAAACATTCAGGAGTCTTTTTTCTTGTCCTCATTTTCATTTCAAGAGCAGCCTGCCTTTTTGCTCCAGGAACAGGGTATTATGTTTCATCTTCTAGAGAAATGAGTCTATTTTGCATTATTTAACTCGAAGCCAAATTTTTGTTTAGCAGAGTGAAAACAGCATTATTACTGTGGCATGCCCTGTCAAATTCTCCATTCAGCTGTAGTGTTGCTATGCACTGTGTATGAAAGAACCCACGTAACTCAAAGTATGGCTCCGCTCGCACCTCTGTGCCCCCATTCGCAGGCCTGGGGCTTGAGTTCTCGGTTTAGTTTTATTAGAGGAGCCCCCAAACCACAACAGACGTAGACAGAAGAAATAATGACATCAGTTCTTCCCTTTGGCTCCTTCTGTGCCAAAGCTGAAGGAGAACAGAAATAAGACGCCACACACAGCACAGACATCTAAATATGGTGCCATGCCCTCTGGGTCCTTTCAGACCAGTCAAAATGGAAGTTTAGACACGAATCTAACCAGGGGTGAAATATCGCGGACACCAACGACATGAAGACCAAGCTTCTCGGGAGCATCTTCAAACATTCTGCTACAGTCCTGCTGGCGTGTGGCTCAGTCGGGAGCACGTTTGCCTGGCGTACACGAAGCGCCCCTAAAGGTGGGAGTGGGGCTGCACCAAGGAGATCATCCTGCAACATTTGTGACGCTGTCAGAAAACCCCTTTAGGTGAACTTACATCACTTACGGTGTGGGGGCCTCAAAAAGAAAAGATCTGTTCTTACTACCCAGCTTCCCACCACCACATCCTGTGTGGTGTTGCCTGGTGGTCCACAAAGAGGCCTGGGTCACCTGAGAGCCCACTCCTACCTGGCGCAGGTCTGAACATGATGTGTAGAGCCAGGGGACAGCGGCGGGCATGGAGGCCACATTGTGTTGTCGGCAGCTGCTACAGCAAGCTGAGTGAAAGTTGATCTCCCACCTCTTGGTTCCTTTCCAGTAGCTTCCAGAAGGGAGGTAACCTCGTAGAGATCACCCGGGCCTTGTGTCTGCGGGCCGCGTTGGTTGTGCCTTCTTTTACAGGGCTGCAGAAGGAAGTGCACTGAGCCTGAAAACAGCCAGTCATGTCCACCTTAGATGGTGTGCAGGGTGCTACTCAAGACTCCAAGCAGGGCTGGAGAGGTGATTCAAGGGTTAAGACTCTTGTCTCAAGCAGAAGGTCCTAAGTTCAGATCCCAGGTCCCATGTAAAAACACCAGGCAGAAACTGTGACGGCCTGCATTTCTGGGCACGGAGCCTGGGAAATCCCAGAGTAAAGCAAGGAGGTAGAAATAATCCAGGATGATTCCCGAAGTTAGCCTTGGTCCTCCACAGGGACACACAGTGCCCTCTGATACATACAACACACACACACACACACACACACACACACACACACACACACACACAGTAAACAAATAAAATACTTAAACAAAAAAAAAGACTCCAGGCGATGCCAATCTGCCCTTTTCCCTAGTTACCCCTTTAGGACCCATAGGGTGTGATTTCCAAAGGACTCAAAGAGCAACATTTCATTCAGGTCGCCTTCGGGGATGTTCCCTCCAGGACTTTGCTGACACCTGAGATTTCCACTGCCAAAGCAGCCGCCACCCGGCTCTACCACCCGGACAGAGTGTCACCTCTGACCTCTCGCGTCCCCTGTCCTCTGTTCTAGGCCACAGTGAACGCCCGTCCTCAGCGGATCCTCGACACCTCCTCCCTCACGCAGTCAGCGCCCGCCAGCCCGACCAACAAAGGCATGCACATCCACCAGGTGGGGTAAGTGCCCACAGCAGTGTCCCGCTGTCTGCAGCTGGGCCAGCGTCCCCGCTCTCTCCTCTCTCTACACACACATATGCAAATGCACGCACGTGCGCACACTTCTCTACTCTGAGTCCTCCCTAGAATTCATTTGCCTATAGCATGAAACGCTTGGTTTCCATGGCCCAGGGAGTCTTTTCAGACTATAGTTACACCCTGTGCCCTGTGAGCTGTAGGGTGGACTCTGGGTTGGAATCAGTGTCCTTCAGGATGCAGCACGACAAGCCCTGCTGTGAGTGGGCACAGGCACCTGCCCTCTTCCTACCACACTTGCTCTGCCTTGGTTAACCCGTCCTCGCTGGGGTGCTTTAGTGTCCAGTGAAGGACGGATCCCAGCACTGTCGGGGATGTCCACTGAAGACAGCCCTCGCTCCACCGCGGCATGTCAAGCGGTGGAGGACATTCTTGGCTCATCAGTGTCTGGCAGGGATGGGCCGGGTCTCCCCTCCCGTCGTGGAGTACAGCTTGCTTCTGCTCTTTTCCCAACCACAGAGGTTCCCCACCGGCCTCCAGCACCAGCAGCTGCAGCCTAACCAATGACGTGGCCAAACAGCCAGGCAGCCGTGACCTGCCCTCCAGCCGCCCCGGCACCACAGGCCCTGCGGGAGCACAGTACACCCCCCATTCCCACCAGTTCCCCCGGACACGCAAGATGTTTGACAAAGGCCCCGATCAGGTACAAAGGCAAGGGTTGTTTTGCAGCCCCCTCCCCTTGACTTTAAGAACTCACTACGAGTAGTGGAAGCACTCAGCATCAGCACTGGGAGCACTCGGCATTAGTACTGGGGGCACTCAGCATCAGCACTGGGAGCACTCAGCATCAGCACTGGGAGCACTCGGCATCAGCACTGGGAGCACTCAGCATCAGCACTGGGAGCACCCAGTGGTAGTGCTGAGAACTTTGCTTTTCTGACCAACAGTGTGAGATGTTGGTTTGGGATCATTTTATCCTCATCCCGTTGCCACCGTCTGCTCTGGAGGTGTGGTAATGCCCAGGCTCAGCACCCCTCTCTGCCTGCAGACCTGGTCTTCCCACACTGCCTGTCTCTAGGTGGGTGGGTTTGGGCAACTCCATGAGACAAAATAAGTATCCGCAGTTGATTTGTCTTTTTCTTTCTGGCAAGCAGCTGCTCGCAGCACGTATTGGGACTGGCTTGTCTTTCTGTAAATCTCAACTACACACACAGGCAGTGTCTTTGCCTTTAACTGAGTCGGAAAGGAGATTTCAGGGAAGAGGAAATCACTTTCATTCCAGGCCTCTAAATATGGAGCCGTGCCCACAGAGCTCTGCCCACGGCCTCTGCTGCCCGCTGTAGTCCCTTGCCCCTTCACAGCTGACCACACAGGTCTTGACAAGGTTGTCAGGACACGCGTGTCTCTCAGCAGTAGTCGGGGACCATGGCGAATAAACAGGAGCCACGCCTGATACGGTGCGTGTGCTTGGCATCCCAGCACTCAGGCGGCCAGACCAGGAGATCCGTAGTGCTAGACCATCCTGGCTACACGTGAGACTCGGATCAAGAGAAGGAAGGGAGGGCGGAAGAAGAAAGGAAGGAAGAGAGCTACAGCAGCAGGACTCGGCCTGGTAGTAATAGCAGTCCGTGAGGCGGCAGCTAGCGGGTCTGTGCCTGGGGCAGCCCAAGTCCCTGTGATTCTCAGTACTCCAAGCACAATCAGGTTCTAGCTGGGGGCTGGCATGGTGGAGTGGGCACAGGGACCATGGTCTCAGGGAGCAGCACACCCAGCACCAACATGAGCAGCCCACGCACACCCCAGCAGAACACTCACATGGAGCCAGAGTCACCACTTCCAGGAGGGAGATGAGGCCGTTTCCCACAGTGCCCCCCAGGATGGAAGCAGCCGTCTGCCGAGGGATTTCCTCAGCCCGCCCCAGGCGCAGGGCATGAAGGAGCATGGACATGAGCTAGGCAAGGCTTGGCGCTCGCGGCCAGGTCCTCCCCACCTCTTGGCACCTCCCTAGACATAAGTGGATAAAACCCCGCATGGCTGTGCTCCGCTGGAGTCGGGGGTCAACCCGTGTCAAGGGTCAGCCTGTGTCAGGGGTCAGCCGCGCTCCGCTGCAGCCGGGCCAGCCTGTGTCAGGGGTCAGCCACGCTCTGCTGCAGCCGGGCCAGCCTGGTGTCAGGGGTCAGCCGCGCTCTGCTGCAGCCGGGCCAGCCTGGTGTCAGGGGTCAGCCGCGCTCTGCTGCAGCCGGGCCAGCCTGTGTCAGGGGTCAGCCACGCTCCACTGCAGCCGGGCCAGCCTGTGCCAAGTGGCAGGTGACAGCACAGGATGATGAGCCCGGCAGGGCAGGCACAGATGTTGCTCCTTCTCCTTCTGTGCCGTGGGCTGGGGTCCAGGACCCTCCTGGATGCTGGGCGTGCGCTCGACTCCAGCCCCTGACTGTGCTCTGAGCCCAGATGCTTCCTCCAGCCCTGTGCAGGCAGGTGGGCTTCTTGACCACAGGATGGTCCCTTCAGAGCACCATGACCTTCAGCCCCAGTTAGGAAACGTTTCGAACGTAAGAAGCGCACGGGTTCCAGGCCAGCCTGGGCTACAAGTGAGACCCCATCTCTAAAAAGAAAATGTGCAGCAGCGGCAGGACTAACATTTCTCCTAACGCCCTCCTCCAATGCCGCAGACCACGGACGATGCAGACGACGCTGCTGGACACAAAAGCTTCATCTGTGCCGCGACGCAGACAGGTTTCTGCGACTGGAGCGCTCGCTACTTCGCCCAGCCCGTCATGAAGGTGCGTGCAGAGTTCGCAGCTGTTGTGGAACTAGGGACATGGGCTCTTATGCCCTCGGCCTCACACCTGAGGCTTAGAACTTGTCGAGCGCTTGTCCTCGTCCCCAGCGCTGGCCTTGGGCGCTGCGCGCCATGCGTGCCGCCAGCACTGCCTCGGTACCCATACTACTCACACTGAGCACTCGTTCACTCTTCCTACATGTGCTCAGCACAGCCTCTGACACAGCTCTAAGGGTCCCCCAAAGTCGCATCCAGATTGCTCATAGGCGGCGAACACATAGACGTGTTCACTTTCCTAGAAACTTCTCGTCTCAACAGCTGAGAACTGAGCATCACAGCTCATCCGTAACGTCCATCAAGCCAAGGCTTCTGAGCCATTGCCGTGAAACGCGGTCGTCTCCATCACACCTCCCTCCCCTTTCTCTTTCTTCCACAGAATTCTGACTTACGTGAGTAAAAACACAAAGTAGCTATTGATGGCACCCAAGGAAAGTAGTGAAGGGCTAACTTCTTGTACAACTTTCTCTTCCGTTTTTAAACAAACCTAAAAGTGTAAAATGGCCCAACTTAGCAAGCTTCAGGCAGTCATTCTCGTCAACTAGCTCCTGCCTCGTGAAATGACTAGGTTGAGTCAAAATAAACACTTCTGTAGAAGGCGTTCCCTTAAGTGTCTAGCAGAGGCTGAACATAGCTGGCGACGGTGCCCGCCTGGCATTCCCAAACCTCTGGGTTCCATACCCGGCACTGCAGAACATAAATAAAAAGTAAGGGCCCCCAGGACCACCAAAGAAAGGAGAAAGAAGAAAGCTGTTCATCTGCTTGTTGTCCAAGCAAGAGGACTAGTGTTCAGACCCCGAGAACCCCCGAAAGTGCCAGGTAGGTGCGGCAGCCTCAAGGGAGACTAGGAATTGCCAGAGCAAGCTGGCTAGCACGGTTAGCCATGCTGGTGACTCCGGGAATACTGTCGAAGAGCAGTAGTAGCAGGACTTCACATCCGTGCACATGCGCATATGCACACGCAGGCACACCACACACGGAAGAAAACTATGAGATTTCTTCAGATATTAGCCAACTGTTAAGTTTTTGGGGTTTTTTTAAAGTTTATTAAGTTTATTAAGTGTGTGTGAGAGAGAGAGAGACCAAGGTGACTTAGAGAATCATCCTGGATTGCCTCTACCCACGTTTTGCTTTGCTTTGAAATTTCCCAGGCTCTCCTCACCAGGCCTGAAGTGCAGCCACCATCATTTCCACCTAGCATTTTTTTTTTTAACATGGGACTTAGGATCCGAACTCAGGATCTTCTGCTTGCAAGGCAGAGTCTTAACCCTTGAGCCATCTCTCCAGCCCATTTTTGTTTTGTTTTGTTTTGTTTTGTTGACAATTGTTTTCGGTTTCACTAGTAGCAACCACAAGAAGAGTTAGGTTGATGTTAGACTGCATAGCAAGCCCATCTCAGCACAGAACACTTAGTTACATAAGAAAATGGTGGTGACAAAAATTCAAAGATACGGACCAAAACTCGGAGAGCCTCACAGCTCGTGAACTGCAGAGAGACTGAGAGCCTCACAGCTCGTGAACTGCAGAGAGACTGAGAGCCTCACAGCTCGTGAAAAGCCTAGGGTCTCCTTACCCTTCTTCCCCAGACCTCGGTGCTGCCGGCTCCTGAGTAGCTTCTCTTTCTGCTTTTCTGCCTCCTGCTCTCCCCATACCAGGCGTGAAGTGCCGCTAGCTGTAGGTGGGGGCACATCCTGGTGTGCAGATCAGGTCGAGCTGTGCTGAGCAAGTACGGATCCATGACCACTTGGCCTGGTCCACTGCACTCGGCTCCAAGTGGCTGTGTGGCCCTCACGGAGGGAAGGAAGGGCCCTGCTCCCATCTCGGGGCCCATGTCGCGAGACAAGAAGGCAAGCTTGCACACGGGTCGTGCACAGTGACCGAGGCCGCCCAGTTGGCAAACGGGCCGCGCCAGGCGCTCAGACCCTGGGCACCTGAAGAGTCACCTGTGTCATGTCTGTTTGCAGTCAGTGCTGTGGCAGGCAAAGGTGGGGGGCAAGGAGCAGATCGCCACCCCTCTCACTGCCGTGGCTGGCGGCACCCAGGCTTCTCAGGCTTTCCTTGGCGTCCTTAGGCTGCTGCTGCGGTCACCTCGCGGTGAAGGGTGCTCCGGCGACCTGAAGTGCATCTTTCAGACTTAAAACCGAACTTGTAGCCCAGAAGACTGGCCTGACTTTGAGCAAACAGTTCCTGCAAGCCCAGGACGTGGAGGCAGGGGGATGTCTGCAGAGGCAGATGCCATCGGGAGGTCCCACCAGGAACACCTGTGTGCTGTATGTTGCTTTAGCTTCTGTGCAGTGACCCCAGCGCCTCTCCTCTCCCGCGGTGCACATCTGAGTACCCAGAGGGGGTCTGGGGCTTCCACTGCAGAGGAGACGGCCAGAGGCCCCCAGGACTGCTGCCACATGCGGAAACCATCAGGAAGGAAAGAGCAGCTGGTTGTTTCCCGAGACTCATTTGCTCAAGGTCTGAGCAGCAGCACAGGCAGATGCGCATTGTGCATAATGCTGGTTGGCAGGCTGAGCCCCACAACTGAGGACCTTGATGCAGACTTCAGGCTATGACTGAGACGAAGGCCTGCCTCGTCCTGTGACTTGCAAAGGGGCTTCTGCTGTGTCCCAAGGCGTGCTGGGGTCCTTAGATGCAGCCAGAGCTGCTCCCCAGGCTAACGTTAGACTCAAGAGTGAGGCACCCCAAATCATCATCTGCTTCAAGAGTCTGAAGAACTAGAATTACGATTCAGACAACAAAATTGCACCCCATGTATGTTAGTTATCTGCCAACTGCTGCAAGAAAATACCTGACAGGAAGCACGCAGGGAAGAGGAGGTTGCGGGCCACGGTCACAGTAGTGCTCATCATCACTGGGGGAGGACCCCCATCGTGGCAAGACTGGTGGCAGGATCAGAGGACGTGGCCTCCAGGCAGGAAGCAGAGAGAGACAAACACTGGACCTCTCTCACGTTCGCCTCTTTTTCCCACCTGAGCTGACAGATCCCTGCTGGTGCTCGGTGACAAGCTGCCCAAGGAAATGGTCCTTCTCTCTTCGACTGCCGAGGGTCTGTAGAGTAAAGCATCTCACCCAAGAAAATTCCAGACCTCAATAGCTCCGCCAGCTGTGCCCTCTGACAGTGGGATGTCCCCCGCAGGCTTACGTGGCAAAGTCTTGCTCCCCTCCTGTTGATTAGGAGAGGTGGTAGAAATTTGGGAGTTGGGGAAAGTAGGTCTCTGAATGCCCTGGGCACACGCATCTCATCTCCAGCCCCCTACTCCTGTCTCTGCTTCCTGGCCACCTTGACATGAGCAGCTCTGCTCCCCATGCCCTTGCTCCCCATGTCCCGATAGTGCTCCCCACCATGTGCTCTCTGCCTCGTGCTCCCCAGTGTCCATGTGCTCTCTGCCTCGTGCTCCCCACGTGCCGACCCACTGCATGCCACCCGCTCCCTGCCACACTCTCCCCAGTGCAGCCCAGGAGCAATGGGGCTAGGTGACTCGACTGACATTTCTGAGACCATGAGCCAAAATGAGTATTTCCTTTTTGCTCCTGAAACAAGTCTTCCTGCGTAGCCCAGGCTAGCCAGGGAGTCAGTATGCAGCGTAGGACAGCCTCAGACTTAAAGCAATCCTCCTGCCTCAGCCTCCTGAGTACTGGGCTTCAGCCGAGAATCGCCATTCCTGACGTCATCCTGCTACATTGTGTAAGTCTGTTACTTGTGACCACGCTGGAAGTCTAACGCGCCTTTAAGGATGAAGGAGGTGTTCTACGTAGAAATAGGGGAGAAACAAATCACAGCTTCACGTCGTTCTGGACGTGAGCCTGGCGTTCACCAGGGACGTACAGGCGACCACGTGGCCGACCCCAGGGCCGCCCAGCCTGCTGATGTCAGCCAGCCTCACGACTGGGCCCACAGAGGCCAGAGAAGCGCCTGCCAGCCCAGTCACTCGTGGCGTGGGCTCGGCAAAGTGAACGGAAGGAGCCGCCTTTCCCCAGGAGGCAGGTGCCCGTGGACACCTGCCGCAGCCAGAGTGTCCTGTCTCGGAAGTCAGAGCAGCGAGGACACTGAGCTCCCGCGAAGCAGCATCCAGACGAGGTCCGAGGCAGCACAGCATGGCAAGGAAAGGGGGCTTCCAGGTGGGCAGGGCGCAGGCTCACAAGCCACCCGCAGGTCTGTAAGAAGCAATTAGACACTGAAATTTAACAGCACGCCTGGAAGGGGAACCCTTAGATGCAGGCTGTAATGCACTGATGAGAGAAGTCAGGAGGCTGGCAGGATGGCTGCCGTGTCAGTGGACTGGAAGACAGTAAGGCCAACGCTGCTTCTCCCTCCCAGGTCGTTATTTAGGTCAACACAGCCACAATCAAAATTTCAGTACAATTTTTTTTTTTTTTTTGGTAAAAATTGGCAAACTTATTAAAATTAAAGAGAAAAGCAACGAAACCACAACAAACAAAGAAACTCCGAAGTAGATCAAAGCTGCTCGTACTATCCCATTTCAAGACTGACTGTACAGTAGTATCAGGCAAGTGAGGAACTTGGGAAATGACAGACACAGGAGTCAACAGGGGAGAAGAGAGCCCGGGATAGAGCCACACAGTGCATCTGACCAGCCGGGTATGCAGCCAGTCCACCCGGGAGGCCTTTCCAACAGTGCCCCAAGGGCTAGAAAACAGCTTTGACCACACACACAACCTGCACAACAGGTGCTGCGCTGCGCCGCGCCGTGGCTCTGAATGAAAGGGAAGAAAACCTGCCTTCATTTTGATTTTAATTAACCAAGTATGAAAGGCACAGACCATTCAAGGGGAAAAATTGAGTTTCATCAGTTAGAACTGATGAACGCGCACAGGACTCAGGAGGGAGAGGAAGGAGGTAGGCAGCTCCGAAGTCCATGCTGCTCAGCAGCCACGTAGCTAGTTGGAGGCTGGCCTGCCTCAAAAACCGGAAAAGAAAGGCAGGTGATCCAGGTGGGTGGTGCCACCTGCGACCTTGGGAAGTTGAGGCAGGAGGATCTCAATCTAGGACAGCCGGGAGAAGGGTCTTGACGACGTGAAGAGCTCTGCCCGGTCTGTGGTGGGAACGCGACCAACTGCAGACGTGAGGTCGAGCTCTGCAGACATTGCGAGAAGTCCGAGCGAGGGAGCGCGCAGGAGATGCTTGGGGCTGACAGTTGCCGGCATCAGGAGGCGACCAGTGTCTCCCACCTCGTCCGACGGAGCCTCCGCACGCTGGTTCTCGCGTGCATAGCATGCATCCCGGCAGAGAGAGACTCCCCACACACACCCATCCCAGGCAGGAGCTGTGCATGAGTGTTTGCAGTGGTCAGGAAGGGTCCTGGGTGTCCCATGGGAAGTGGACGATGCCAATCAGCAGGTGCCATGAATATGCCAGAACAGGCAGAACCGTGGGGCCTGGGGCAGAAGGCAGACTGGTCAAGGAGACTCAAACATCTCGAGGCTCCTGTACTGTTGCGACGTGGCACCTAAGCCAGGGGGTCGGGGCTGATGCCCAGAGCTCGTGTACTCATCAACCACACTTCAGGAGACATTTCCCTGGAGCTTAGGTCCAGCTTAACCTGTAGTCAGAAGACATAAGGCCCTTGCTGGGCATAGACATCAGCCCTGAGCTCTGGTTGCCCCTCCAGAGCCCTCTGTCCACAGGCTTAGGGGTCCCTTCCAGGACAGAACCAGGGAGCCAGCAAGCTTCCTCCCCACGGGGGATGGTGTTGTTCGTTAAGTGTGAACGATGTAGCAGTGCAAGTGAGAAGCCAGAGGCCGAGCTCTTGGCTCCATGCCGAGCCCTGGTTGTGCCTGACGGATGGAAGAAGGGCCGAGGGGCTGGGGAGCTGGGACTAGGTGTCCTCCCCACTCATGCTGTTTTTAGGGTTCATAATCACATTCCTCAGATACTCCATACGCCATTTTAGATTTCAAGTTATCAAGAGTAGGCAGGTCCCAAGACTGACGGGCTCTCCACACAGGCCAACCTTGTGGGGACCCCCCTCACCTCACTTTGCTCCCAGGCCCTACGCTCTTCTTAGTTACCGGAAGAGAGCTGAGCTTCAGCCGCCTCGCCCCTGCAGGGGGCCTGGGAGCTGTAATTGCTTTCCGTCTGAGAAGCCAGGAGGTGCAGGAATGGTGTGTCATGATCCCAGGCGTGTGACACCACCCCACCCACCTCCTCCGGGGACTCTGCTCAGAGGGGGGCGCAGCGGAAGCCACGGAAGGCTTTTTTTACTGAGCCAGACACAAATGGCTGGAAGGGGATGAAGGGTGCTGGAGAGTCAGGAGAGGGCCAGTCAAGGCCCTCCGTCCTGAAGGCCACGGCCTCCTCCCTCCTCTTCCTCCTGCTCCTTCCTCTCACCTTGGTTCTCGGAGTCCACTGTCCCCTAGATGGGTGGTTCTGTGGTTCCCTGGTGCTGCTCTGCTGGACCAGCTCTGCAGACCTACTTCTGGGGGGCCCCACCCCAAGCAGAGTCCAGGCCCAGGGACCCTTACCAGTGACCCCTGTGGACACCCTGTGGCTCCCTCCAAAGGCAAGTTTCCTCCGAACCTCGCTGTCTTGTTTCTGTTGTGTTTGGAGTCGCATCCCCGGGGCGCTCCGTGTCCAGCCGCATCTGGCGCTCGCCTTCTGCGTCTCTCACACAGACCTCCCCCTGCTCCCCCTCCTCCTCCCCTCCTCTTCCTAATCCTCCCTCCTCCCCATCCCCCTCCTCCTCCTCCCCTTCTTCTCCTCCTCCTCCCCCTTCTTCTCCCCCTCCTCCTCCCCCTTCTCCTCCCTCCTCTTCCAATCCTCCCCTCCTCCCCATCTCCCTCCCCCTCCTCCTCCCATCCCCTCCTCCTCTACTCCTTCTCCCCCTCTCCTCCCCCTCCTCCTCCCCCCTTCTCCTCCCCTCTTCCTCCCTCCCCCTTCTCCCCTCCCCCTCCCCCTCCTCCTCCCATTCCCTCCCTCTTCTTCCCCTCCTCCTATCCTTCCTCCTCCCCCTTCTTCCTCCCTCCTCCTCCCCCTCTCCCTCCTCCTCCCTCCCTCCTCCGTGGGTCCCACAGACCTCTCCCTCCCCTGCTGCTGACTGACCTGCAGAAAGGCCGAGTCTAGCGCAGCTTCTCACTCCTCCCCGAGGGCTCTAGGATTCTTGTGGAGATTTTCTCACCGTTGCTCTGTATTGCTGGTCATTTGTCATTTCTTCCTAATAATCTCTGGGTTGTCAAAATGAAACCACAGTTATGAACACACAATGGTTGTCCCAGTTGGCTGCAGTGGGGCCTTTCTAACCCAGTAACGTGCACAGGATGCGATTGGCAGCTTCTCTCGTGGCCAGGCTGCGTCGTCTTTTGGCCATTGCTTTCTGTTGGATGAACGTCTGTAGTTTTGTTTTGTTTTTTTTTTAATTTTTTATTATTTATTCAATTGTGCGTGTGTGCGTATGTATGTGCGTGCGTGTGTGTGTGTGTGTGTGTGTGTGTGTGTGTAGAACCACGGACGAATTCGCGAACCACCATGGACGCCTCCACCTCCTTCTGCCCCGGGATTCACAGGCTCCGCCCTACCAGGACCAGAAGCGCAGGCCGCCCCCGCTTCCGCCTGGCATCTATACGTGGGATCTGGGATCCGAACTCAGGACCTTCCGCCTGCAAGGCAGAGGCGTAACCCCTGAGCCACCTCTCCAGCCCCATGTAGTTTTTGAAATGAGAGAGAACACTGTGAACCATCAAGCTGCCCGGTGTGTTCGACAACTCTCCTCACAGCCACACTCGCTCCCATAACTTGAGCCTGGCCATCCCGTCCAGGGGCCTGTGTCCACCGTCGTGGCTGTCCCCAGAGCCTCCTGAAGGGGCCTGTGCCCACCAGGAGAAGCAGGGGTTTGTCTTGTCCATTTAGTTTCTCCTAACAGAAAGCAGGTTTCACTCGGTGCCAGAGGACAGGGCACGCCCGTTACCGCGAGCTCAGGTGCAGCCGTGCGGAAACGCAGTGCTCCCTGCCTGCGAGCGCACAGGGCTGCACGCTGTCTTCTCCCCAGGCCGGACCCACGCCACCAACATCCACAAAGCAGCTATTTCTGCCTCCCTCCCTTTCCTTCTCCCTTTCCCTCCCTTCCTTCCTTTCTTCGGTCTGAGACAGGGTCTTTCCATGTAGCCCACTCTGACCTGGAGCTCGCCGTGTAGAGTACTACACTGGCCCGGAGCTTGCAGCAATCCTGCCTCAGCCGCCCAAGTACTAGAAGTGCCAGCACGTGCCACCACACCAGGCTCTAAAACCACATTCTAGTAGCTGAGCCTGATCGGGTGTTTTCTGTCCTCGAAGATCCCAGAGGAGCACGACCTGGAGAGTCAGACCCGCAAGGAGCGGGAGTGGCGCTTCCTCCGCAACACACGCGTCAGGAAGCAGGCGCAGCAGGTCATCCAGAAGGGTGAGGACGGCGGGTCACGCAGAGGGGGGAGGGGGAGGGTCACGCGGAGGAGTGAGGGGGAGGGTCACGCGGAGGGGGGAGGGGGAGGGTCACGCGGAGGGGTGAGGGCGGAGGGTCACGCGGAGGGGTGAGGGCGGAGGGTCACGCGGAGGGGTGAGGGCGGAGGGTCACGCGGAGGGGTGAGGGCGGAGGGTCACGCAGAGGGGTGAGGGGGAGGGTCACACAGAGGGGTGAGGGCGCAGATCTTGTGGGGAGCAGGCTGCCTGCAGACACGAGTCCTGCCCCCTCCCCAGCAGCCCCGGCTGCCCCCAGGCACGTGAGTCTCGGGCAGCTGGAGCCACACGCATGTTGGCCGCAGCTTCCGTGCTGAGCCTTTCGCAGCTGCGCACAGAGCCGCTGCCTTCTGAACTGCATGTTCCTGCTCACGGTCCGCAGAGCATCCAGAAGTGGGGAGGGGACGTCAAGCAGAGGCGTGGACCCCACAGTCAAGGCACCCCAGAGACACACTGGGCTGTGCACGGCACGCTCCCTGGGGCCCTTTCACCACTGCTCTTCTGCTGTCAGTGGTACATGTGGCCGCACCATATCTCGGCAGGTATCACCAGACTGGACGATCAGATATTTCTGAACAGGAACCCCGGCGTCCCCTCCGTGGTCAAATTCCACCCATTCACGCCGTGTATAGCCGTGGCCGACAAGGACAGCATCTGGTAGGCAGTGGTCGCTAGGAACCTTTCTTGCCGGTGACTGGCGGCCTGGTTCTGACACCTTGCTGACGGATAGTCCCGGGTTCTGGCCACAGGCAGTAGTTTTGCAGAAGCCAGCAGGCGACAGGCGCCAAGACCCGGCTCCCCTGGCGGAGAGCACGTCACTCACGCAGTGCCGTCCCGCCATCATGGGCAGGTGCCCACCTGGTTTGGGGATTGTGGTTTATAAAATGCCTGCCGTTCTCCCTCTGCCGCCCGGCCCTCCCTTGAAGCTGCGTAAATGGTCACGTGCACCTTAACCGTCCGTCAGCGCAGCCGCCACCGCTGCAGGGTGTTCTCATTGTCCACAGACTCCACGTTAGACACTGGCCCCGACCCTCCTACCTCGGGGACCTCGAGCCTTTCTCTGAGCACATCCTCAAGGTCTGTGCATGTGTCGGAATTTCCTGATCTAGGACTCAGTAATATTCCATGGTGAGGACCTACCATGTTGTGTCCATCCCGTCAGCGCTCCAGTGACACTTGAATGGCTCCCACCTGTGGGCTGTCATGAATAAGGCCACATAAACACAGGTGTCGCTGTGTCGTCTCACATCCTTGCTCTCGATTCTTTTGGGGGAGACGCCAGACTGCAGAGTTGCTGGGCCTCCCTCTCTCCCTCCCTCTCTCCCTCCCTCTCCCTCCCTCCCTCCCTCTCTCCACCCTCTCCCTCCCTCTCTCCTTCCCTCTCTCCCTCCCTCTCTCCCACCCTCTCCCTCCCTCTCTCCCTCCCTCTCTCCCTCCCTCTCCCAGCCGTGCCGGGAGCCCCAGGCCCACACATTCTCATCCACACTCATCAGCTCCTGTTCTCTGGGGCAGCTGCCCATGGACATGAGCTGGCGTCCCAAGAGGTCCTGCTGCTGCTGTCTGAGAGCCAGGATCACTGTCTTATTGTCACTTCTTGTCCCCTCCAGCTTTTGGGACTGGGAAAAAGGCGAGAAGCTGGACTATTTCCACAACGGCAACCCGCGGTACACCAGGGTCACAGCCATGGAATACCTGAACGGCCAGGACTGTTCCCTGCTGCTGACTGCCACAGGTGAGTGCCTGCAGCCAGGTGCCGGGGGCAGCTGCAGGGCAGCAGGGCAGATGCATCACCGGGGCTTGGAGACGCGTCCGCTCCGTTCTCGTCTTGGAGAAGACATCGTCCACCAGCGCGACTGCCACTGAGAACTCTGTAAGGGAGAGGAACGCAGGGGGCAGTGTCCCTCGGGCTCTGGGAGCAGCAGGTGGCCCCTGACAGCACATCATGCCCAGCGGCCCCAGGCCGTGCCTCCCCCTGGTTTGTACGCAGCTCGTCTGCTGAGCGTGGATGGGGGAGTGCGGCAGCTTAGCTTTTTTATTTTGTTCCTGCAATGTCTTAATGGTGCACTCATTTTTAAACATCAGCTTTCCAAGTCAGTTACCCTAGATCGTTTTCTTTTGTTTGAGGTAAGGTCTCATGCACCCCAGGCTAGCCTTGACCTGAGGCGTAGTTAAGAATGAGCTTAAACTTCTGATCGTCTCGCCTCCACTTCATGGTTTTATGTGGTACTGGGAGATACTGGAGGTGGGAACCGGACCCTCTGTGCAACACTCCCCACCCTGTTTCCACACTTGAGAAACATAATTCCCCTGGGAGCCGTCGCTCCGTGGTAGCGCCTGTGCCACCTGTGCCAGTGTGCACCAGGCCCTGTGTTTCATCCTAGCTACAGACTCATCCAGCACTGGCGGGCCTCCCCGTCGAGGAGGAGGAGACTGGCTCCGCACTGCACGGGCCGCAGTCCTTTGCAGCCAGCCTCAAGGGAAGGGCTACAAGAGGCCCCAACTCCGCAGCCTGGGGTCACATCACCTCTCTCCCTCCAGACGATGGCGCCATCAGGGTCTGGAAGAATTTTGCTGATTTGGAAAAGAACCCAGAGATGGTGACGGCGTGGCAGGGGCTCTCAGACATGTTGCCCACAACAAGAGGTGGGCCTGGGCTCCCCAAGGCGACCGTGTTCCACTCCTCCTGTCTGTCCACCAACTGTGTAGTCAGAACCCCTCCAAGTACTGGTAGGTGTATGTGACCACGACCCCTGCAGAATCCCGCGTTTCTGACGCTAAAGGACTGGCGTTCTTGGGGGGAGGTCTGTGAAGGTGACCCAGGCGCAGAAGTGCACCCTGCGGTCTGGAGGTGTGCAGTGGACAAAGGGTCTTCAGTCGTGTGTCTGTCGCTTGGCGCCACGTGTGCAGTGACGGCGTCAAGAGCTCACCCTGCTCTCAGACTGCGGCGCTGGCCTAGACTCTGAATGCGCTAGGACCCCGAGCTTGTGGGCTGAGGACCCCGCAGACATCTGGAGCAGCTCGGACAGTTGCTCAGACGACTCTGTCCCCACAGGAGCAGGGATGGTGGTAGACTGGGAGCAGGAGACTGGTCTCCTCATGAGCTCAGGAGACGTCCGGATCGTCCGGGTCTGGGACACAGACCGGGAGACGAAGGTGCAGGTAACTATCTGGGCTGACAAGCCCCTGGCCCCTGCGCAGCCTTGGGTCTCGCCCACCCTGAATGCAGCTGCTCAGGGTAGATCCTGTCCCCATCGCAGAGAGCAGAGACCGACGGAGGCCTCCAGGCAGGCCCAGCCGGTGACGCCTCCCAGCTGCCTGCCGGGAGCCAGAGGGGGTGGCGCCTTGCTGTGCGAGAAGCTAATTTCCTCTGCATGCACATTAGTTGCAGTACTTTGACCTGCACTGCGGCATAATTAAGCCTGGGTTAATCCAAATGATTTTCAAATATTGTTTTCCCTTTGCAAATTAGGGAGTATCAGAAATCAGTAGGGTGAAATACTTTAAATTGGGATGGTTAATTATTTGCGTGTGTGGATCTTTTTCCTCCCCTATGGTGTGAGCTGGAGCCCAGGGCCTTGCACGTGACCCAGCTCTTAAATCTTCTCTGATCTTCTGAGGGGTTTTGTTGGTTTGGGACTTTTTGTTTGTCTATTTTGGAAGGCTGCTCGCTCGCTCGCTTGTTTGTTTTGGAATTCCACCAGACGACTTTCATGCTAGCTCCACCTTGAAGTAGAGTCCTAAAGTCCTTGCATTTTTTTTTTATATTTTAGTGTGTGTGTGTGTGTGTGTCAGAGGGCACTGTGAGGAGGCTCAAGGGTGACTTCAGAAATCATCCTGGATTGCTTCTATCTCTTTCTTGCTTTGTTCTGGGATTTCCCAGGCTCTGCCCACCAGGACCAGAAGTGCAGGCTGCTGCCTTTTCCCCTCGTGTTTTTACATGGGACCTGGGATCCGAACTCAAGACCTTCTGCTTGCTAGACAGAGTCTTAACTCCTGAGCCTTTTCTCCAGCCCACTTGCTTGTGTTTGAGACACAAGCCGCCATAAGGCCTTGGATCTTGAGTTGGAGCAAGGCCACTGGTTCTGCCTAAGATACCTGGGCCACCTTGCAGAGCCCAGCCGCACCCACCTGCTTTGGGGCTGAGGCAAGACCACAGCCATCACAGGGACGGTACCTGGGGGACATTAGCTCAGGGGCATCTGTCCTCCCGGATGCCAGGAAGCAACATGGATCCCAGAGGCTCCGGTGGAGACAGGCAAGGCTGAGGTCTGGTCCCACGCCTGTTAGCGGCGGCACCTCTGCTCGAGTCCCGTGATGCCCTCTGCAGCTCAAGCTGTGCCACCTTTCCAGGAGCCTGACGCTGCGGCCGTGCTGCCCTGGCGTCTCTTGCACTGGTGCTGGGGGAAGAGGGGGTGCCTCTCCAGGACCCGCTCTTTCCCGTCCCCTGAGCCCTCGCAGGCGGCGCGCGATTGGAGAGCGCTCTTCTCCTCCGGGGCCCATTTCTGTCTCCCGCTTCCTCCTCTGCCGTTCATCACCCTTCCTGCCCTTGCGCAGCACTTATGGCCGCCAAGGGGGAGCCGGGGAGCCCTCCTCGGTTTCCCTTGACTAATTAGGAGTTTGAAGAGGGAGCTAACGAGGTTTCGTCCCTGCCAAAATGTGCTTCGTCTTTCTTTTCAGGAAAGAGGGAGATGTTGTTGGAAAGTTTAATTGGCACCGCGAGCCAGGGGTCCCCCGAGGTGCCTGCAGGCGATGACTGGGCACAGGCTCGCAGGCTCTGCTTGGCCTGTGGGCGCGGGCACAGGGTGGAGGATCAGGGCTGGCGTGAGGCCCTGTGAGCCCTGCCCGACCCTTGGCTGCAGGGGGCACGGCAGGCAGCTGGAGACCCCTTCTCACCACACTTTTCTGGACCTAGGACATCCCCACGGGCGCAGACAGCTGCGTGACGAGTCTGTCCTGTGACTCCCACCGCTCACTCATTGTGGCCAGCCTGGGCGACGGCTCCATCCGCGTCTACGACAGGAGGATGGCCCTCAGTGAATGGTACACCACCCCTTCCCTCCGCTGGTGCTTCTGTCAGAAGGGGCCACGCTGCTCCGTGACCGAGAAGCGTCCCGAGTACTAGCCAGCCAGGCAGGTCCATGCAGGACGGCCAGAAGCCCGGCCTGGTGATGCATGCCAGGCTGGGGTCACCTCGCAGGGTGGGGGTTCTGGAGAGGTGCCTGCCCACGCCATTCAGCGTCTCCCTGAACCCTAAATGCTGCCCCCTGCCACGTCCCAGGTCACTTGTCTCTGGTTCTGGGATTCTGGGGACGCATTAGGCACGGCAGTGGTTCAGGGGCCGGAGCGCTGTAGGAAGAAGAGCTGGGCCAGGCCCTCCTGACTGCACGTTCCTCCTGCAGCCGCGTCATGACCTACCGGGAACACACAGCCTGGGTGTTGAAGGCGCACCTGCAGAAGCAGCCCGAGGGCCACATTGTGAGCGTGAGGTGAGGCCCGTGCTGCGGAGCTCTGCTCCTGCTGTGCTCCGTCCTTGGTGTGGAGCAGCGAGGACTGCGGCCCTCCAAGGCGGAAGTTAGCACCGCCCTGCAACTGGCCAGAAAGCTCAGCGTACAGGGGCAAGAGGGCGGCGCAGTCACCTGCCCGCCAGAAAGATCCGGCTAGGCTGAGAGAGGGGCTGCGTGGGCTCGCGGGCACGGGCATGGCAGCACAGTGCCCAGAGGACCGTCTTGCTGCCAGCTAGCATCTACACACAAATCCCGTTCTGCCGCTCGGGTCTTCATTTGCCCGTTGCAGAGACAGTAGAGCGTAACGTACTGTGGCAAAGCCGCCATCTCTTTAGAGATGCTGCCCCTGTCTGACGCAAGAAAGCACAACTCTCGAAGCCTCGGGAAGATGACTGGCTTCTCCACGGGGCTGGGCGGTGCCACAAGCCCCTGTGGTCCTGCCTGCTCCTGCCTTGCCCGTGGCCGGTTCTCCAGACAGAATATGGTGTTTTGCTTTGTGGTGTGTGCTCAGCTGCCGGGAGTATCAGCCCGGCCTCTCCTGGTTGTGGATGGAGGCGGGCTTTGTAGAGGCGCAGGCCGCCAGGACTAGTGGGAGGGGTTCTGTGGCCCCAGCTTGAGAGACTCCCCGTGGCCCCTGCCCAAGGCCCCAGGTAGCGTCCCGGGGCTCTGAGGACCGGCAGTCACCGTGGCCCTCTCTCACAGTGTCAACGGAGACGTGCGCTTCTTCGACCCACGGATGCCTGAGTCTGTGAATGTGATGCAGATTGTGAAGGGGCTGACGGCCCTGGACATCCACCCCCAGGCAAACCTGATCGCCTGGTAGGTACTGCGCCCCTGCAGCCCCCGAGTATGCGCACTTCACCTCTGCCTTGGGAAGAACAAGTTGAAGGTTGTCAAGGTGCTGTCAGGAGATAAAAAGATCTGCTCCCTGCCACGCCCCCTCCCAGCACTGACCCCTGGCCGCCAGGGCCTCCCTAGGGATGACGGTGTGAGCGGCCACTCCCTGCCTGAAGATGAGGCGCAGCCCTGGCCTGTGGCCCACATCAGCCCCCACCCCAGCCAAGCCGTCCCCGCAGCCATCGCCTCTCCACCCTCCCCTTTCCCACCGAGAGAGCAGGGAGAGCTAATGCTGTCCTGGTGTCTTCTGTCCTGCCCACAGTGGCTCCATGAACCAGTTCACCGCCATCTACAACGGGAACGGCGAGCTGATCAACAATATCAAGTACTACGACGGCTTCATGGGCCAGCGAGTCGGGGCCATCAGCTGCTTGGCCTTCCACCCGCACTGGGTCTGTGCCCTGCTCAGGCGGGCTGAGGAGGGGAGGCTGGGCACTCGGGGGTGCGCACAGCAGAGAGCGGCAGGCCCGGGAGCCCCTTCTCCCACGCCTGCGGAGGAATGAGTTCTGCCGGGCGCTGTCCTGTGTAGCTTGATTCCAGGGTGCCCCCCCCCCCGCCGAGGGAGCCGCCCAGTGCCATCTGGCAGCCGAGCGGAACCACAAGTCACTCGTGGATCATGGGCTGCTGTATTAGGGTTTTGCCGGCACACGTTCCTGGAAGGTGGCCTTGCTGAAATGCGCGTCATTGGGTTCCAGTGCTGTCCCCGTGGGGCAGTCGTGGAAGAAGCCGCAGGGAACTGTGGGTAGTATGCAAATCGCCTGTGATGGATTCAGATGACGAGCCTCCTGCTCGAAACTGTAGTTAATGGGCCCTGGTTTCTGTGCCTGGTGGAACAAGGAAGGGGGAGGGTTAGCGGCACCCAGGCTGGGGCTGGGTACTGGGCACCGGCGGTCTGTGCCCCAGCCCCTGCCTTACAGCGCCTGCCATGGCTGTGGCCAATGTGCCAGCTCATGCCCTCGTCTGCTCTCTCCTCACAGCCTCATCTGGCCGTAGGAAGCAACGACTACTACATCTCCGTGTACTCGGTGGAGAAGCGTGTCAGATAGCAGCACCCAGGATTCCTGCCAGGCCACGGCTGCCTCTGGTGTACATAGCGACCCACCGCTGCTCAGGCGCAGTGCCCACCCACCTGCTCCGTGAACCCTGCTCCCGACCTGGTCATTGACGACCGGGATGGGCTCTTGCTTTCTGTCTGTCTGTCTTCGCTGTCATGTCTGCAAAGTCTAGGGCAGGGAGGGAGTGGTTAGACGCTTCTCATCCAGAACCAGCACTCAAGTTCCGAGAACCTCCGTGCAGCTCAATCCCAGTACTGCCTGCTTTCTTCTGAGGCTTTGCAAGGGCACATTTGTTTTAGTCTCCATGCGATCAGCGCATTAGCTGCAAGACAAACAGCACCTCCCAGAGCCGCGCCGGGGCCCCCACGGCACTAGCCCAGCCCCACCCACCTCTCGCCGTGGGAGCCAGGAATCCCAGTAGACTGGACCACGCCGGAGGTGAAGAGAACAAGGGACAGAAGACAAGACTTCTGCGGCCGACGGCCTGGACACGGACACCCGGGGCTCCTGGTCGCTGCGTGTCAGTGATGTGAAGAAGGGCCCACCTGCGCGGCCAGACCTCTGGGGTGCAGCTCACAGAGGAGGGCTCTGTGGCTGCGGACCAGGAGCGGGTCCGTTGCGATGGCTCCACCTCACCTACCAGACCGTCCTCAAGTGCTGCTCTCCTACAGGACAGCACGGTGGTCCCAGCCCCTCCCTGCCTGTGCACACGGGCACGCATGCATGCAGGCATGCACGCATGCATGCAGGCACGCAGTCCCCCCTTGTGCACGTGTGTGCTCACATGTATGGGCACCATGGTCTGCCACAGGCGTGCCAGCATGCAAACCTCACAGTCTGAGGCTCCCCTGGACCCCAGAGGCCTGTGGGTGGCAACCTGGCTGGTGCGACTGCAGCTCACGTGCTGCCACGGAAAGGTGGAAGAACCCCCCGGCAGCACCGGGTGTGCTGGCACGCGCGTGCGCATCACCCGGGAGCCTGTGGCCGGTTCAGCCCTGAGAAGCAGCGCAGCGTCGCCAGGCAGCGCACAGACGGGACAACCTTAGCAATGATGTTTCTAAAGCATTTTTCCATTTCCCCGGGGAATCAGGGTTTTCAGAGGCTTGGGGAGGTGGCCTAATCAATTCTGCCAACAGGAGGCCAGGAGCAGTGGGCGGAGAGTCAGGGCAGAGAGACTGTCCCTGTGCCGCGCTCAGCTGTCCCCATGTGGCCAGGAGGGTCTTCTAGGTAGATAGACCTCTGCAGACCGCACCAGGCTTGCTGCAGGGCCAGCCGGGGCTGGACAAGCAAGACAAGACCTGGCGCCACCCAGGAGCTGGGCGCGCCCAGGCAGGAGGGCTCCCAGAGGACGGGACGGACACCCAGCACTCGCTGGGCCAGCCAGCTGCCTGGCGTCCAGAAGGCCCCAGAATGCCCTGACTCCGCTGGGCCCGCCTGCTCAGCTCCGCAGGGGCCACACCAGGGCCTTCCAGACGCAGAGCTCCCAGGGCAGCTCCGCTCAGCGCCTGCCTAACTGGTGTTTTGATTTGGCCACACGTGGGGTCTCTTGGGGGCTGGGACCAGCTCCACGCCCTGGTGCGGTCGGCACCTGCACTGTGCACGTGGGCTGGGCCTTCAAGTCTGACGCGAAAATTCAATCATGAAGTTAACCGAGGCTCAAGAGAGCACTGACCTAGAGTTCATTATCTCTATTTATTTTACCAAAATGAGAGTTGCGGAGGACTGAGGAAGCAGGCGCTGCAGTGTGGAGCTGAGAAGTGACAGCAGCAGAGCGTTAATAAAGAGTAAGCCGTGAGCAGGCCTGTGTGGCAGTGCCGTCCTGTGCAGAGCTGTGCGCCCCCCTGGCCGAGCCGGCACCAGGGGATGCCGTGGGCAGGTTGGGCCTGGCTGGGCCGGGGGCTGTGCGAGGGGCCATGGTGGGCGAGGGCAGGCTGTAGGAAGATGACTGTCCAAAGCTCTTGAGCCCCAGCTGGAAAGGAAAGGGTGGGGTTGCCATGGAAACCTGGAGCCCTCAGGGCTGGGGTTCCCATGCTAGCTCAGGGCTGGTCTTTAACGAGGAAGCCAGCATCATTTGAGAGTCCTGGGTAGGATCGAATGCCACTGCCAGGGCAGAGGGCACACGGCCCACAGGCTGGCTGGACACATCCCCAGAGCTCTGGCTTGTTGTGAGCACTTGGCACAGGCACGCGGCCGTTTCCTCTGACTGGTCCTGTCCAGAGGCTCAGCAGCGGCCCAGGAAGGACCGGAAGGGTTGGTCTCTTGGGTCGTTCTGCTTGGCCATTGGGCTAATCGAACACGCAGGTCCCCGGGAGTGGGCTGGCATCTCTGGGGAGGAAGAAGGCACAGGCTGGACGTTAAAGTCCTGCCCAGAGCACCCCATGGCTGTGATTTTACAGAGGTCAGTCAGGTCAAAGTAAGGTCATGGGTGGCCTCAGCCCACTGACAGCATCCGGGGAGAGAGCAGGCGCGGGGGGGCACTGCCAGCCAAGGACACACTCTGAAGGGAGCACCAGCTATAACCAGACCCCACATTTCTACCACAAGAGACCACTGGTCCTACAACAAGCTCTCACCTAGGCCTCTGAGCAGCGGTGCTTGGTCACCGTGCCGTGGAACACGCTGTACCACCGGCATCTCTGGTCAGCGCCCCCCTCCCCCAGCCCTGGCTCCTGCCGGTATCTCAGTTTAAGGACGGTTCAGTCACTGTAGGATCTGAAGTGCTGTAGGCGTTAAACGACCCCACCAAAGCTTCCAGAATGTCACAGCACCAGAGAAGTGTCCCTGGGCCTTACACGGGGTCACACAACTAGGAGCCTCCCATGCCCACCAGACACCAACTGGGACCCCTGGAGGGAGAAGACCCAGGCCGGGCCCCACTGGAACAGGTCTGTGGCTGCCGAGCCGGGAGGAAGAAGAGCCCTCCGGGCTCCACCGCTGGCCTGCTGTGTCCTCCTTCCCATAGTTGGACACAGCTGCTCTGTCGCCGGCCGTCACCCGCGCCTGTGCCCTCCAGCCTGGCCTGCATCCTCCGTCTCTGGGGAAGGGCCACCGCCGCCCCCATGGACCCCTGCCTTAGTGCTCTCGAGCCCAGTTCAGCCCCAGCTGGGAAGATGGCGGAGCTTCCATACACTGAGGCCGTGACCGTGCGGACCCTGGTCACAGCACCCAGCTCCTTCCGTTGCCTCCCTCAGCCTCTACCCCACCTATCAGCTTTCTGACAGTTCTACAAGGGATCTCCCGGCCCCTGAGCTCAGACGTTCCCACCAGGCATCCCATGTCCTGTAAAGACGGGGCCCAAACACCCTATGCCTCTCAGCAGGCAGGCACACCCTCCCCATCGTCAGTATGACCCCTAACCCCTGCCACCATGCCCATCCCCTGGCCTGGGCCACCCCAGGGTGGGCAAGCCCATCCCTGCCCAGCAGGGGCTGGGAACTAGCACAGCCTCCAAGCAAGCCCGGGGTCTCTGGAGTGCTGGCAGACACCCTCCAGGGCCCTGCGCCCAGCCCAGCACTCAGGCTTGCCTGCCTCAACGCCTCGTGTGCCTGGAAGTGTGACGTGGAAGGGCAGCGTGGGGGGAGGCACTCGTGCAGTCAGGGAAGTTGCCCACTCCGTAGCCTGCCCGGCCGACAGAACTGCGACATCCGCAGAGGAGACTCACAGAGGAGAGTCGGGGCGCCTGCAGGCCTTCCTGGACAGGGCTGAGCGTCCCTGGCATGGGAAGATGGAGGCTGGAGAAGGCATCGCCAACCAGCCCGTCCGTCCAGGACACTGTGACTAGCCGTAGGGTCAAGATCTATAGCCCCTCACCTCGGGTGGACGAGAGCTTCCCCACACAGCACTGACAGGTCCTAGTTAAGGAGGCTGAGTCCGGGATGTCCCTCTGCCCCCCGGGGTCAAGTTTGCTCCGCAGAACCAGCCTCCCACCCTTCAGACGGTGCCCTCCACTCTTGGGCAGCTGCTGAGCACAAGCCCACAGCAACAGGCAGAGCTTCGGACATGCAACAGGATCGAGGATCCACGCCAGGCTACCGGCCACGCCCTGCGCATGCCCTCCTGCAGCCAGGGAGCTGCAGCGGCTCAGGGTCACAGGCGCAGCGGCCTCACCTGAGTGACCACATGCACCGCGAACATGACAAAGGTAAAATATCTTTTTACCGCCACCCGTGCAGGAAGCAGCGACCAGGCGGCCGCAGCTCGGCCGTCTGTGGGAGACGGGGGCTTCCTGAAGTGCACGGAGGACAGGGAGGCCCAGAGGGAGGCTCGGCCACGGAGGAGGGCTCCAAGGCTAGAGCACCCCCTAGTAGAAGGGTCTTGTGGTCTGCGGGAGAACCCAGCCATCTGTCCAGCCCGCCCTGTGACTTAAGGGAAAGCTGATGGCAGTCCCCCAGGCTGGACAAAGGCCGTGAGGAGCCCCGTGACTTACTCTTCTGTGTGTTTCGCGACTTAGCAAAGCTACTTAGATGGAGAAAGAATGTGAGGAAATCAGAGGCAATTCCATCCCCAGCTGCACGCGAAGGTAGAACCCCTAATCCACAGCGTTCCGGAGCGATGGGCCCCGGGAGCTGAGCGCCCCGTGCAGTGCTGCCCACACCCCGGGGTTCTTGCCAGCGGGGCTCCGTGACCCCAGCACCTGGAAGCCGGGGATCCGCGGCGCTTGCCAGCCACACAGTCTAGCAGAACTGGCAAGTCCCAGGTTGGGCAAGAGGCCGTCTGCAAGGTGGAGAAGGTGGGGAGCGGAAAGGACCACAGCCGACGCCACCTCTGGCCTCCGCACACGCGCCTGCGCACTGCCCGTGGGAAGGGAAGATGCTTTGGTGCCTCAAAGGCTCAGCTCAAAGGGTGACTAGCGCCCGGATGAAGACCCCAGAGAAATGAGTGGATCGACAGCCCATAGCACTGAGCGCTGGCAGCAGCCCGGTGTCTGCGAGGAAGACTCGTCACCAGCCTGGCTGGCGTGGTCCAGGCTTTGAGGAATAGGCGTCGTGAGCTTGGCCATTTTTACCTCTTCTTCCCTCCTCCATGCGAGGACACCGCTCGAGGCTCTGTCTTAGAGGCAGACCCCTGCCAGGCCAGACACAGAGCCAGCTCTCTGGCTCGTGCCAATCTCCAGACCTGCGAGAAACAGCTTTCTATTATTCGTAAGTTCCCCAGCCTCAGGCAGGCTGGGCCAGCTCGGGGTGTCTTTTGACTTTGAGACGGTCTCACGCTGTCGCCCCCTCTGACCTCTTCAACTGTCCGTCCTGCCTTGGCCTTCTGTGTGCTGGGCACTGGGGCTCCCAGGCTGGCCAAGCTCTGTCATGACCTGCCAGGGTCTGAGCAGGAGCAAGGGGCTGTGCAGCTGGTGCCTGTCAGCTGCTGCTGCGACCGCGGACTCCAGAGCTTAGCAGAGTGAAGCTGCCGGGCCCCGCAGCTCCTGCAGCCCAGGATTCTGGAAGCGACTCTCCCAGGCCCAAGGGGTCCCATCAAACTGTCCCCAAGACGGAGGTCGCTGAGTCGCCAAGGACCCACTCTCGATGAGAAGGGTCACCGGGGTCAGCTGCCCATGCCAGCTCCTTGTTGAGCAGCAGCCTTCCTCGCCTCTGCCCTGCGCCCCAGCCCTGTTCCCCGTCCTTCCTCGCCTCTGCCCTGCGCCCTAGCCCTGTTCCCCCAACCTTCCTCGCTCTTCCGGGCGCGGCTGCCTGCGTCCTTCCCAGTCTCCACACAGCCCAGACTCAGCATCTCCCCAGCAGCAGCTTCTCTGTGCTGTAGCGTGTCCCTGGGGGCACAATGGGGACTAACGTCAATCTGTGGGAACCCTGATTGTAGCTAGTCCACTGAAGTGAACAACCAAAGGCCGTGCCACCCTCGTGCCCTGGCCCCCCATCCCTGCCCCGTTCCCAGGATGACTCCAGAGCCCTCACCCCGTTTCCCAGCACAAGCCCTGTCCTGACCATTGGACGCTGCCCAGCCCGTCAGTGAACCCGTTTCCTGGGTGAAAGCTGCCCGGAGCTCCTCACGCTGCCTTCCTCCTCCTCCTCCTCACGCTGCCCTCCTCCTCCTCACCCTGCCCTCCTCCTCCTCACCCTGCCCTCCTCCTCCTCACCCTCCTCACCCTGCCCTCCTCCTCCTCCTCCTCATCCTGCCCTCTTCCTCCTCCTCCTCACCCTGCCCTCCTCCTCCTCCTCACCCTGCCCTCCTCCTCCTCCTCACCCTCCTCCTCCTCACCCTGCCCTCTTCCTCCTCCTCACCCTACCCTCCTCCTCCTCCTCCTCACCCTGCCCTCCTCCTCCTCACCCTGCCCTCCTCCTCCTCACCCTCCTCCTCCTCACCCTGCCCTCCTCCTCCTCACCCTGCCCTCCTCCACCTCCTCCTCCTCCTCCTCACCCTGCCCTTCTCCACCTCCTCACCCTGCCCTCCTCCTCCTCCTCACCCTACCCTCCTCCTCCTCCTCACCCTGCCCTCCTCCTCACCCTGCCCCTCCTCCTCCTCACCCTGCCCTCCTCCTCCTCACCCTGCCCTCCTCCTCCTCCTCACCCTGCCCTCCTCCTCCTCTCCCCTCCTCCTCACCCTCCTCCTCCTCACCCTGCATCCTCACCTGCCCCCGCCGCCTCCTCTCACCCGGCCCCCTCCTCCGCCTCCTCCGCACCCGCTGCCTGCCCCTCACCTCGCTCCTCCCTCCTCACACTGCCCTCTGCGCCTCCCAGACACACTTTCCCAGGAAAACCTTTCCCAACCACCATCCCCATGGCGGGAAGAGCAGGCCAGGTGCCTGTTGAATCAGAGAGGGAGCCGCTGACAACCCAGCGCATGAATGAGGATGAACCAGCCCTTGGAGGAGGAAGCGAGGGAGGGACGAGGAGGGAGGGCTGAGGAGGAGGGAGGAGGGAGGGAGGATGAGCCAGCAAAAAGCCCTTGGAGGAGGGGATGCATGGAGGGGAGGGAGGGCTAGCCACACACCTTGAAGAGGCGGGAATGCGCTTGGATGGACGAGGAGGACGAGGGAGGGAGGGGGAGAGGGATGCGGTCGGACGTATTGGGGGTCGAGAGTGCCAGCCTTGAGCCTCCTCACTTTACCGTCTCTGTGGGAGAGGTATACCTCCCTTGGCGGATTCGGTGCCCCCCTTAGCGTGGGTAGCGGTGGGACGATGTGGGATGACCAGCCCTTGAGGAGTCTCATAGGGCGGGTGTGATCTTACCTACCGGCCCACAAGCCCGCGTGGCCTCGCCCCACTTCTGTCTGTCCTGCAGCGCCCCCCTGGCTCCCTAGGGGTGCTACTGTCTGTTAGCCGCCAGGCACTCATTTCAGCGCCCCAGGTCCTGCTGCGTCCCCTCTGACCACTCCACCTGCCGCCCTAGGGGCCTCACAGATCTCTGGAAGGCAGCACTGCCCACTCCCCAAGTCCCTGGGGCATCAGAAGGTGAGGGCTTTGCCCTTGTGCTCCAGCTCCTTCAGAGCACCCCTCCTTCCCAGCGTGTCCTTTACAGTCCAGCAGCACACGGTGTCCCCTTGCTGACTGTACCCCGAGTCATGCATAAAGCAAACGGGTCCCCCATCTGTCCTAGCATCAACATCTCACCTCACATCCCACCCCTGGGGATTTACTTGATTCTTTTTAAGTATTTATTTATGGGAGGGGGGTTACCATGGTGCACAGGTGGAGGTCAGAAAACAGTTTTCCAGAGTTGATTCTCTCCATCCACCTCAGCCTTCGAGGGTCGATCTCAGGTCTCCAGTTATGCGCACAATGTCCACTGAGCTCGCTCGCCAGCCTTTGCTTTGACTCTTAACCGACTCCGAAATGTTTCTCAGACCCCTTTTCTATGCTATCGTGTCTGCGCCTTCTTAGTCTGACCTTCAAGACCAGAACCACTAGCGCAGACCCCACAGCCCACCTGTAACCTGCTTGCAGCCCCGCTTGTGCCCCCACCCACCACCTACTTACATCCTGTCTGTAGCCTGACCATCACGGCTGCTGGCATCACACCACTGAGAGTAGATGTGATTTAGTGTTGTGGTCCCACTTTACATTCCCTGGGGTCTGCGGGCCAGAGATGCGTCAGCGTGTGCCTTGAGAAGCAGGCGCTAGGGTGCTCTAGCGCAGGGAAGTAAGTACCTGTCTGAGGCCAGTTCTCCTTCCAGCCTCCGCCAGCTCGAATGTAAAGCACCTCTGCACACTGAGACCGGCTCGGATTGTGGGCAGGATTCCCAGACCAGACCGATAATTTGCAACGCATGGCTACAGCCGATTTGCTTAAACTGGGCCAATCAGAACCCTGGCCTGGCAGGGTCCCTGGAGGCCTTCTCCCATCTGCCTTCCAGCCCAAGGCGGAAGCTGGGCGGGGGTGTGGCCAGAGCGATCAAGACTGTTGTCTCTAAGGACCGTCTTAGAACCTCCCCTGATGACCCCCCTGCTTGCCCCCCGTTCTACCTACGCTGCCCCGTGCTGCAGGTCTGGAAGCTGTGCGTGCGATCCAGGCGACTCTTCCAAGAAAATCTCTGGAGAGGGGAAGGCGGCGGCCCTTTCCACTGTCCAGCAGGGCGACGTGGCCGCCTTGGCAGGCCTGAGTCTGTGCCAGGTCGCTCTGTTCTCACACCTGTGGGGGAGGCCTGCTGCCATTATGGCTTCCTGAGCTCACCCCTTCTTCCCCCCCCCCAAGGCTGTGCAGCCCGCTGGGTCCAGCACCAGCTGTGCAATGCGGCGAGCGCGGTGCAGAGCGGTTGTTGCTTCCCTTTGCACCTCATGCCGCAGTCCTGCCTGCCGGTGCCTCAGAACGTGCCCTTCCTTGACACGGAGCTATTGTGGGGATACAGAGGGAGATGGGGTGATGCCACCTGGAACGGACAGACCTGATCCATGCAGGAAGGACCTGAGTTTGGATGCACATCCCATGTGAAAATGTCAGGCATAAATGGCAGTGTCCGAAACTTCCGACCTCAACAGACACACGCACTGCCCTCCGATACACAGTCACGCATACATGCATGCAGGCACATATGCACGCACACAAGAAAGGAAAACAGATGCATAGAGATGGTTGTGGAAGAAGATGCAGAGACCAGGCAACGTTATGCCAGACAAGGAGCCAAAGACCATAGAGCAGAACCTGCATCCCACACGGCCCTGTGAGCGCTTTACTCCAGAGACCCAGGCAGCACAGCAGTAGTCCGGGGGGGGGGGCTTTGGCTAGATGTTATTGCCATCTGGAATTTGGGGGAGCACAAAGCAACTCTAAGAGTGTCATGGTGAGGTGGGGCTTCCAAGGCTGAAGAGTGGGCAAAATGCAAGAACTTAAATTGTCAGTTAAGGCAGAGTACAAAAGTCAGGAGCTACGTGGAACTAGAAGATAAAACCAAGCTTCTTCGTCGCGGGCCTGCCGGATCCATGTCACCCTGCGGGGTGTGGGACAAGACAAACAGAATTCTCGGCCTCCGAGTCACGTGTGTGGATGCGGGAGCACTGGGAGGAGGAGCACTGAGGGGTCGGCAGTGACCCCGACCCGCTGAGCATAGCTCAAGGTGCTTGGTGCTGAGTCTTCAGACCCTGGGGCTCACGTGGTGGGAGAGAGTCCACCTGTCATGGATTGTCCTCTGACCTCCACATACATGTCAGGGCATGAGCACACCACACAGACGCACGTACACAGAGTAAATATATATGGAAAAGGGCAGCCCCCCCCCCAGATCTGGAATGAGCACCGAAGCCAAGTTCTAAGGAACAAGCTACTCTGCAAAGCGCACCTGTCCCTCACAGTCACGCTTCGCTCTTCACAAGATGAAACGTCTGACAGGGAAGATTACTTTCAGCTTACGGTTGCAGGGTGGCCCTGCCCGTCACGGAGGCCACCACACAGCTGCTCTGTCCACGGCAGCAGGAACCCAGAGCATGAGACGGCGCCTCAGGGGTGACTCTACCAGTAGCCAGAACGAGAGCGGACTCAAGGGGTCTCCCCTAGAAACCACACCTGCTAACTAGGCCCCACCTCCTGGAGGTTCCGCAGCCCCCTAAATCAGCACAGTCAGTCAGGGAACAAGTGTTGAAAGCACAAGCCCCTGGGGACAGCTCAGACTCAACCCTTGCACTCCGTGTCTGTCAAAGGGACACGCAATGCAAAGTACAGCAGCACCGCCTCAAGGGTTCAAAGTTCAAGCTCTCTCCCTGGGCTCCAGGCAACTTCTTGCTGGGAGCTATTGTGAAATCAAAAGAAAGTTACGGGGCTGCAGAGATGGCTGTCCACACCTGGTGTGTCTCTGGTTTTAAAAGTGGCAGACTTGGCTACACTGCACATTTTTTCCCCAATCTCTCTGCTTTGCTTTTTGGTCCCAACTCTCACGGTTGGCTGACTAAATGCAGCCAACAGTAACCATACCGCCTCCCGAGTGCTGTTCTGTCTTGAGGTTTCCTTTGCCAATGACTTGTCCTTGACTTTTGGATTCATCCTCACTCAAACCAAGGTGTAGGCTGAACGTAGCCAGATTTTTTGCCAGAATGAGGTAACAGACAGGGCCACTAGCCCCTGTCCCAGAAAAGTCCTTGTTCCCCTCTGAAACCTCATGAGCAGTCTCTCTCTCTTCTCTTCTCTTTCTTTCTCTCTTCTTTCTCTCCTCTCTTCTCTCTCTCTTCTCTCTCTCCCCTCTCTTCTCCTTTCTCTTCTCTTCTCTCTCTTCTCTCTCTTCTCCTTTCTCTTCTCTTCTCTCTCTTCTCTCTCTCTCCTTTTTGTTTGTGAGACAAGGAACTGGGGATGAGCTGGCTTCAAACTTGGCGTATAGCTAAGGCAGTCCCCAATAGTCAGCATCAGCTGCTTTCACATCAGTGTAGCCTGACACGACCGACTCACACAGGGAATGCGTATTCGAGGGGTCACCGTGGCAGAGGGTTTCAGTCCATCACGGCAGGAAGCCCTGGTAGAGCAGCTCTGCCCCGGTGCCTGGAGCGTGAGGCAGCAGCTGTCCGCAGCATGCTAGACCAGGAAGCAGAGAGTGACTATAGCTGCTGAGCTTCTAAGACCCCCGAGTCCTAAAGGAGACGCTGCCATCCAAATGGCTCACTACATTCTCAAGGACCTAAGATGAGGATCACAAGTTCGAGGCCAGCTGGAGAGATGGCCAAGGGGTTAAAGGCTCTGTCTAACAAACAGAAGGACCCGAGTTCAGATCCCAGATCCCACATAAAAACATCAGGTGGTAATGGCAGCCTGCACTTCTGGGCTTGGAAAGTGGAGCCTGGGAAATGCTGGAGCGAAGCAATCAATCCAGGAGGATTGTACACACAGACACAGACACACAGACAAAAGAAAAAAGAACTAATGAGAAACACTTGAGGCTTCTGTCTACCTTCTTCCCATTCTTCCCCCCCTTAATGTGTGTGTGTGTGTGTGTGAGATAACCTCTTTAAAATCTAGAAATCATTTGTAGTTTTCAGGCTTAATAAAAAATTAAGTCCAGGCCAAATTTGACTCATGGGCTGTGGGTGCCAAACTCTGGCTTATGGATCACAAGAATTCATTTTTTTCTAAAACTTGGAGGATTGTGGCGTGGCTTCCGAGGGTTAGCGAAGGGGCTGAAGCCCCCATCTGGCTGTGCCCACACCCCACTGGGAGCACCGCTAGCTACACCACTGCGCGGCACAGGTACCAGGACTGAAGCTTGATGGACGCCCGCAGCCAGGCGTAGATGTCAAGGCTTCCTGGCACGGCGAGCAGGACAAGGCTCAGGGAGGATTCCACGGCCCTGAGGGCGACTTGCAGGCTGCAGAGCACACCCTTCACTAGGCGGAGAACTGCACGGTCAGAAGCGCCGGCCCCCAGGCTGGAGAGGTGGCTCAGGGTTAAGCCTCTGCCTCGCAGGCGGAAGGTCCTGAGTTCGGATCCTAGACCCAATATAGACACCGGCGGGAAGCGCGGGGGGGGGGGGGGGGGCTGTGTTTCTGGTCCTGGTAGGGCGGAGGCCTGTGAATCCCAGGCAGAGTAACAGGAGGAGGGGAAGGCGTCCATGGGTTCCTGAATTCGCCTGTGGTTCTACACACCAACACACACACATACAACACAACACGCACACACGCACAATGAATAAATTTAAAAAAAAATTTAAAAAAAAGCGCCGGCCCCTCTGAAAAAGTCCACCAGTGCTGTCTTGTGTCTTTGCCTTGCGAGTTGACTCTCTCTCTCCCTCTCTCTCTCTTCTCTCTCTCTCCTCGCTCCTCCTCTCTCTCTCTCTCGTCTCTCTCTCTGCCTCTCTCTCTCTCTCCTCTCTCGCTCTCTCGCTCTCTCTCTTTCTGTGTGTGTGTGGAGAGAGAGAAAGAGAGGGAGAATGCGTGTGAACTTGTACCATCTGTGATCACTAGCAGCTGACCTCTGCTAGTTTAGACCTGTTAATTGCCTGTTGTCATAACATAAGGCCTAACAGAACTCTGACTCAACCATGGGATATATCTACACGTAAATTTCAGTGGCAGAGACTTACATGCATATGGAAGTTCAAGTAAATGTTGAGAAGGATATTTGATTGCCCCTCCCATTTATTCTTTTTCAGTTTGGATCTCAAATTAGCCACAGATGTTTCCACTAAGGTGAGTTCAGATAGCCTTCTTGCTCCAGGGATTTCCACTCTCTGCCTTGTAAGGTTGGAATTAGAGACAGGCAACCATATGTGCCTACCGATGGGTCATTTTTCCATGGGATCTGGGAATTCAAACACTGGTCTTTTGCTTACATCTCAGGAACCTCCATAAGAAAACCAGATGGGGAGGTTGTATGCTGTCAGCTCTCTTGCTACCAGGTATGCCTTGGGTCTGGTAACTCATTTGGAACCAGGTTTCAATGTTTAACATAGTAGAATGGTGGTCACTACCTCCTAGGCACTGCCTCAAATTTGGGGGAAGCTTATGGTCAGGCACATAGGTATTAATCCTGCACTGAAACGAACATTTAGGAGTCTAATGCATACTAGGGTTTTTCTGAGTTCAGCATGCATTCATTTCCCTGGGTGCTGATTCTGCTTGAAAGGCAGACTGTGTGAATGGTAGCCATATACCAAGCCTCCAACTCTAAGAACAGTGTGACTAACCTATGTACTTGTTCATCTGTGAGATCACTATACAATGTGCTCCTATGTTCTGGTGGCTGCTAGGCGGGCAGAGCAAGGTAAACACTTGAAGAAAACTGCACTGAGGAATGCCCTGACTTTTTTCCTCTTGAACCTGCTTCATCTGTGATCACCAGCAGCTGACCTATGCTAGTTTAGACCTGTGAATTGTCTATCATCAATAGCAGAAGGACTAATGGGACCCTAACTCGACCATGGGAAATATCTACAGTTATGTTTCAGTGGCAGAGGCTGATGACTCTGCTCAGTCTGGAAGACACAGTAGCAGTTCGTGGATGTTTGACAGAGGACCTTAAATAACCATACTCTTCTCTGAGGATGTGCAAATAATGATGACTGGGAGAGACATCATCTTCAGGGAAGTGTAGAGGAAATTGTATGTTGTCCATGTTGCTAAAGTAACTCCTTACCAATTCCTCTCTCAGTAAACACTTATACATGTTGCACATGTAGGTAATCCAAGTGGAACATGGTGTTCACCAAGCTAGACTGGAGGAGAATTACTCTTTTATTCTGTTAGTGCAGGTGCAACCACACACTTTCCCCCGTGGGTGTCATGTCAACTCTCTTGGGAAGGTTGAAAGTATTACCAAGTGGACTGGACATGCCCTAAACTGAGCAGAATAGTAGCCTCCCCACCTCCTGACAGGAATTATGCCTATTCTTGAGCTGCACTTTGGTGAATCTATATGACATGACAGGCATGTAGGCACTTTTAATAAGCACACTGTGTGCCATATCAGAAAAATCAACACTTCCTGTTCGCTCATTACACTGTTGATATCCATTGTATCAGTCCAGAAAGTCATGTATCCATGCAGAGCCAAAGATGTACTACACATCCTGCTTACAGAAACAAAAAGAAAAAATAAAAACACTCTAATAGAGTCCGTGAAAACATGAAGGTGAAAAGTGAAGTCAAATGTACAAAACTTGCCACTTTTGCCAGAAAGCAGCTGCCTGACCTCCAAGGGTCTCAGCAAAGACACCACACCTTCCTTCTGTGGAGCTACAGTGCAGGGTTCCCCTCACTTTTCATCTGGAGCAAGTCAGATGTGATTCTCTTCAAAGGGAATAACACCAAGCTATGGGAAGAGTCAGTGGTGACCTTTTCCTCAAATTATAGTATTGATAAAGCCTCAGTAAGCATAGGTTGGAGTTCAGATTTATCCATTTCTTTGAGAAAACTCACTTCTCTCAAGTTGAGACTCTCCAAAATATTCCCTAAAGGTTCCATGGATTACAGTGGACACACACGTATAAACAGAGTTTATTAGATTGCCTTACCAGATGAATTCTGAGAAGACCAACAATAACTGCTCCATAGATGCCCCATTTTGTGCTGAATAACTAAGCATCCCCAGTGTCCACCAAGCTAGACTGGAAAATAATAATTCTTTTGTTCTCTTAGTGATGCTTTGTGAGGGACTGGACCTGAAACCCCTATTGTCAGGCACCTTGTTACTGGACTTGTATGTGTATCTTGTGCAGTTGACCCTGTGGGTACTAACACCAAACAAGGTGCAACCACACTCTTTCCCCAATGGGTGTCATGTCACCTCTTTTGGGAAGGTGGATTGGGCATGCCCTGAACTGAGCAGAATAACAGCCTCCCTGCCTCCTGACAAGTGCTGAAAGATGAAGGGATACTAGGAAATCTCCCTGAAGTTCTAGTCTGTTGTAAGGCCTGAGGATTCACTGAGAGTCTATGAACTTCAGTACTAGTGGAAGGACAAAAAAGCTGGGTTCCCATATCTGTTAAAGAGTGGCAATGGTGAGGAAGAGAAGCAGCAATGAGGAAAGGCAGCAGGAAGGATTGGCGGCAATGAAGAGGAGGCCCAGCAGCACAGGGAAGAGAAAGAGCGTGAGACTTATTCTTCTTTTTATATTTCCTTACTGGAGGATACCATCTACTATGCAGGTCTTCCGTATCCATTAGACAACCTCCTACAAGCGTGTTCAAGAGTTTCCCTAGCTATCAACTCTTCTCAGCTGGACCCAAATCACAGCTTGGAACTGTCAAATTGATACCTGAGTTTAAATATTACAGATGATAATTCTCTTCCTATGGAGAGTCAATAGGTACTAGGACTAACTAAAGGCTTTCTTAAATAATGAAGATAAAAAATTAATTCAAGTGACTTGTTTGTGTTGAGATGCAGTACAAACGATCTTACTTATTTAGTCACTTGTGAACACAATTTTATCCTTGGTAGTTACCTGGACTCAAAGCAGTGACCTTTTCCTTATTCTGTAGTAATGTTTGTACTTCATCTGTCATCCACTAGTTCTGAATACCTCTGGGGACCTCAGATGGTATCCCTAATTATACTCATAAGTCAGATCATCTTTTGTCTCCTTGTCTGAGTTTTCTTTCTTGGTAAATGACCATGACACAGGAAACTCAAAGAAGAATGAGTTTATTAGCTGACATTTTTCACAGAATACCCCAGCATGGATAAGTGGTAGGAGCTGGAGAAACTCATCATATTAAATCCACAGTAAAAAATTAAGAGCAACAAGTGAGTGCATGTTTTCTCATTGCTCATCAGTCCAGCTTCTACATATTGTTGGATCCCCTATGTAGGACCTGACTCGGCATACAAGGACAATGAATCTTCATGCAGTACATCAAGATAATCTTTCACATGCAAACTCTAGTACATTTTTCTATGAATACAATCATCATTCCAAGTTCAAAATTGACTCTAAATCTCTTTGTGTTATGAACCATTTTTATGAAACAAAAAACCATGGGCAGTTCTGTTACGTACCTTCTGGGCTTTGACAGCAGTCACACTAGTACCATTTGGTCCACCCTCTTGAAGGTTCCTAACCAACTGAAGGACTTTTTAACTGCTTCTTAAAAATGCTTCACAATATTTGTTATTCAAAGTAAGAAAGCTGCAATAGAACAGTACTTTAATGCAAGCTCCCCTAAAGAGGTTATCCTGTGGAGAGGCAGTGAGTATCCTGAGAAAGTGTAAAAAGAATATGTCTTTCTTTGTCTGCTATTCAGAAATTAAATTTTTGAACCACCCCAACATAATCAAAGTCTTACATAAAATTAAGACTATGGAAAACATCTATCTCTTGATGGATTCTACCACTAGTCCAGAGCATCATAGAACATCATCACAAAGTCATGGCCATGTAAAGGAGGAGGAAGAGGAAGAGGAGGAGCAGGAGGAACAGGAAAAGGAAGAAAAATATAGACTCTTCAATCAGAGAGTTGTGCACCCTGCATTATTGACATCTTGAAATGCATTGTACATACAAACCTTGAGACACAAAAGATGACTGGCCACATTGAGAGGGAGGAGAATATAGACTCTTCCTTGAGTGACTACATTCTCAATGCTACTGCCAATGCAAAAGGCAGTGCACTCAAATACCTGAAACCAGGAAACAGAGGAGAAGCAATAAAGAAATGCAAAGCTGATTGACTTTCTTGACACAAGCACCAACTTGACACCATGCAAATGTTGGTGATGTGACCTGACACCCTTCCACAATGTCCACCAGAACTCTTTGCATTCAATGAATAGAATGGACTTGTCAGTGACAATTTTGAAATCTGGGAGTGTTGCTCTACTTTATGTTCAAGTCTGTCTTTCTTTCCAAGAGCCAGCACTTAATGGATCTTGTGGCAACTCGGCAGCCCAGAAGTGAGGAAGCAATACTACAAAAAACCTTTGTCTTTGCCTCTGAAGGGGTATGCTCATTAGACTGTACTGAAGATTGTGAGCAATGGAAATGGGAACTCTTCCATGATCAAAACTGAAATGGACTAAATGAAATAAGTGGAACAATCTCATATGGCTGAACTCTCCAATATCATTAATAGCATTGACAAAACTAACTTGGTCATAGAATTTTACATAAGGGAGTCATACACTATGAGTATCTTCTAGAAGACGATGAGAACCACATATGCCTCACAGCTATCTAGTGCCTTTCAAAATAATTGTAAGAGGAGCTTCAAACAAAAAAACATATTTGTAGATACCTATGAAGTATGCAGCTGAGAGACAGTGATGAAGCAAGCCTAATACCTGTGAGGACACGTGTTCTACAAGACACTTCCATAGGCTCCATTGCACATTAGGAGGATCTGATGGACTCAGGCTATTTCCCTACTTCATGGTGCCAGGATATCTTTTTTAAAAAGGAAAGTCGCAATCAGGATGAAAGTAGCAAAGATTAGCATGAGAGTGATCCATTCTCTCTCAGTTCTCCACATGTTCCTTATGTGAAAACTATGTCTGTGGATGGAAGCTCTTTTAGTACAGAGGAAAGGGTAGCAGAAGCCATGGCATGTGTTCTACACACTGATTGTGGAAGAAGAGACATTTCTCAACACATCCCCTGTAGACCCAGTATGGTCCTCTGGCTGTGCAATGGATGAGCAGGATTGTGAGGCAGATTAACAACAGAGTCTCCCAGGATGTGTTCCTCAACAGCATGTTGTCACAGTGCACATCATCTGAAGCCTCTCAGTCACCCAAGTCATTGCCATGGAACAAAGTAAATCGTCACAAGACAAAGAGCAACAGATCCCCAAGGGACCTGTCGCATTGCTCTGTAAGGGAGGAAGCATCGTGGAAGAGCATAGAGACAGCCATTTGTCCTCCTCTCTCACATCCCTTGAAGAATACCTGTGTCCAGCCCTAGAGTGTGCTCACAGCTGCCTGAAGAAATCTAAAGTGAATTTGGTTAGATATTCGGGAAATCTCTAGAAGCACAGTGCTTAGTCCAAAACATTCCTTTGTACATTCACTAAATCTGCTATGCTGGAGCAAAATAAAATCATTTCAGTGAATGAGGAAAAGTATCAACACAGTCGTCAAAAATCAGTGGGAATGCAGCCATGATACAAACTATCCAACCAGTCAGAATAGTAATTTATGGTGGATTTGCACATTATAGACTTCACCCCAGTGATGTAAACATCTTTAAAGCAGAAAATACAGGTATCTAATGACAGCTCATTTTGTCTCACAAAAGGACCCCGCTTGGGCACATTTTCATGGCCACATTAAATCAGACTGCAGGGCTACCATGATATACTCACACCCTTCCTGGCTCCATTTCCATGAAAGGAGCACCTGCAGTGATTATGCCCCTTCCTCCCTTGACCTTGCCTGCTAAACACAACAGCATCTTCCAGAAGAAGAGAACTCTTTCTCAGTACATAGCCCTCTATCCTGCTTCTGTGGCTGTGCACTGTGTGAACAGCAGCTAGACGGAGTTTGAAAGTAGACACTATTCCAACAGGATGTTCCCATTGCTGGCAGTCATAAACCAAAGAATACATTCTCATAGGACATGTCACCTCTCCTCTCCAGGTAGGAGGACCAGTGTCAGACAGCAGACCTCAAGACACAGACAGTAGCTTTAACCCTTTCTAAAGTCATTTGGGAAAAACTTTTGTTCAGCCCCAGTGTGTGGCCAGCGACATTCCAATAAATTCAAGTCAAGCTTGAAAGGTAAGAAGACTCTGAGTATAATGTCTTCTGTCTGAATGTGACCCCAGTGATCTGAGTGTTACCTCACCCCAGCTGTGGACAGGATTCAGGAGAAAAGTGAAAAAATCATAATCCTGGGATCCAATGTGAACCTTGTAAGTGGAGGGCAACCTCACCCCAGTTATGGTCAAAATGTGGGGCCATGCATCTGCTTTCACTATTTCTTTTCTTTCTTTGTACATGATATTGCCTTTGAGCATTATCTCATATATGTTCCAGATTTCTTTCATGGAAAGAGAGGCCTCTCACTGAAGAACTGTAAGGTCTTGGTAGCTCTAGGAAGAGAGTTTAAATGAGATGTAATGGGTCACAGTGAAAATTTTTCCCAAGAGGAAAGAGAATGCCTCTGTAATAGTAGCAGAGGTTGAAATCTTAAAGAGCCTGGACCATACCAATATTGTGTGGTTGTTTCACATCATTGACAAGAAAGATACTGTGAGTTTGTTTTAGAATACAACCCTTATAGAAAACTATATAACAGAATCATATATGAGGGATTCCTAAGGAAGAAGAGCCATGGAAACTGTTCAAAAAATGGGTAGCGCTCTCAGGCAATATGAAGGAACAGCAATTGCTCATAGAGTTATTAACTTGTCAGCAAGGAACATAAAACCAAGTGACTTAGGACTGAGACAAAGAGTAAGCAGGGGAGAGAAGCTGGGAGCTTTCTGTGGCATTCCAGACTACTGAACCCATGAGTGCTACCAGGGCAAAAGTTATGACAGCCTTGCATTAGCTATGTGGAGCATGAGGATCAACCCGTACTTTAGAGTGACAGGGTCACTCCCATTTCCTGAGAAATAGCCTCTAGGAAGCAAAGAGGCAAGAGTTAAGAGCAAATTTTTCCATCCACTTATATGTCAAAAGACCTATGGAAAGATATGAAGAATGTACTAAGTATAGACCCTGAGCAGAGGTGAACTATAGACTATGTCCTATGCCCTCCACATTTTAGGAGATGGGGAGGAAGGATCCATGAATTCTGCTGGAGATAGCAAACCCAGGAAACCAGACCTTAACATTCTTATTCTTATGGGAGTCATGGAGTACAACCCCAAACTTAAAGGCATCTTTAAGTGATAATTATATTCATTCTGTAATGGCCACATGCTTAATGTGTAGGCATCACTCGCTGTATGGTAACACCAAAGTGAAGCCTGGTCAGCTGCATGGATCCCTGACCCCTACAAGTCAGCAGTGCTTCCCTCTGACCTTAAGCAGGGGAACCAGTCTTCTTACCCTCTCTACCTTCCTTATCTTCCCTTTTCCTTCTCTCTCCAAAATGCTAAGTGATAAGAAGGTCTGAGGAAGTCTCAACTTGTTTCTTACCATGTTTTTCTGGAAATAGAGAAAATATCATCTGAAAGCATCTCTCCAGAGTTCAAAATCCGTGGACAGCATCTAGGGGGTGATGTCAGAGAACAGTACCACATCCCCCCCAATTCTTCATTGATAGGTTCATCCTTGGAAACCTCCTCTTAGGCAGAACCTCATGAGGACTCAGGGCTGCCACTTATCATTCTTTTTAAACCAGACCGTCATGCATTTTGTCTTGTCACGAGACACAGACACAACTTTTCCCTCTTCCAAAAGTCATTTAGGAAAAGCTCCAGGAGTCAGTTCCAGGGCATCCGTGTAAGCAGAGGTCAACCTCACCTCATCTGTGGGCAGCTTGTGGGCCATACATGTGCTTTTCACTTTTTATCTTCTTTCTTTGTTATGGGGTGTTGATGAAGAGCATTTTCTGAACATATAGTGAGGAAGTCGACCAGGGCAAGAGGTCGAGAACAGTTCATAGCAGGAAGGGTCTCTCCCTGAAGAACTAAGATCATTATGACTCCAGACTAGAGAGTTTCAGTGAAGTGAAAATGGTTTCTTTCCTGGTCACAGATACATAGGTAGCAGTGGAAATTATTCTCAAGGGCCAGGAGAATGTTTCTGTGATAGCAGCAGACATTGAAATCTTGAGGAGCCCTGGGCATCCCAATATTGAAACATTATTTCATATCATTGATATGAAGGATTAGGTACATTTTACAATATTACCCATGTGGAGAATTTTATAGCAGGTAGATCAAAGTGAGATCAATAAATGAAGGAAACGTAAAGAAGCTATTGAAAAGAATGGATGGAGTTTCAGGTTTTGCCATGAAAGCGTTACCCATTGTGTGTGATATTAACCTCAGAACTTCTTAGTGGAAACACAATGAACATACAATTGAGTGACTGTGGACTCAGTAAAAGAGTGATCACAGGGGAGAATCTAGAGGCTATCTTTGGCATTTTAATTTACTGCACCCCTGAGTTATATGAGGGCAAAGAGTATAATAGGCTCACTATAGACATGTATGTGCACCATTTTTGCAGTCCACTTGCACTTCAAGTTTAGGGAGCTCTTCCCATTACTGGGAAAGAGCTATAAGGAAGTAAAGACGCAAATGTTGGCTGCGAGGTTCTCTGCTCAATTAAATCTGTCACCAAACCAATGAAAGCTGGTCAAAACATGCTAGCAGGAGACTCTGGGGCAGAAATCAACTAGAGGGCAAGTCATGGGCTTTCCACGGGTAGTGGAATATGAGAAAGAACTCTTGGATTCCACCAGAGATATTATCTCCACTAACACAGACCCCAAAGTCTTAGTCACAAGGATGAGGCATAACTCCCAGGAGATACAGGCACCTTTCTGTGACAATTCACTAGTAACATTAAGTGATATACTTAATGCTTAGATACATGTCAGCATGTGCAAACCCCAGAAAGAAGCCTAGTCAACTGAATGGATCCCTGATCCCTATAGATTCACCGTGTTTCCATTTGACACTAAGGGAGGAAAGCTGTGTGTCTACCCGTCCCACCATTCTTTGCCTGCTCAGTCCAAGTTGCTCAGAGATGAGAGGGGCAGAGGAAGTCTCAGCCTTTTTCCTACCCTGTATTACATGAAATATGAGCAAACATCTCTCCAGAGTGTACAACCCATGAAGAGCACCTGGGGAGATGAGAGAATCAGTACCCACTCCTGGGACTCCACATAAATGGATTCATCCTCAGAGAGTGCATGCTTGGATGCCTTTTCCACTGAGACTCGGGATGAGTTCACTGTGGTCACTGCCATCAGCAGAGCCGCAAGTCCATGGAGGATGTTTCACCTCCCTGCCCCACATCATCAGATGCCCCTTACAATGACGGCAGGAAACAAACCACCCTCAGCCCAAGCAGTGCCACCTCTATGAACACTTAATGGACCTGTTCATTTTTGAAGAGCTCATCCTTAGAAGTCTCTTAGAATTCCTAAGTAAGAACCTCACGATTATTCACTGATACCATGTGTCATTCCCACAAGCCAGGCCATCTTGGATTGACTTCCCTCATATTGTCTCAATATCTGAGTTTGTTTTCTTGGCGCTCTGATAAAGATTCATGGCTTAAAAAAAATCTTAAAGAAAGGTTTGTTTGGCTCACAGTTTCAGGCTATAGCCCAGCATGTGTAGGACGTAATTTTTGGAAGAAGCTTGCAGAAATGAATATATCACATCCTCATTCAATAAGGAAAAAAAAGAAATATGTGCTTGCTTGCCAGTGCTCAGCTTAGCTTCTGCCTGTGGAAGGGTTCCCAGTGTAGGAAGTGGCTCTTCAATACAAGATGAATCTTCATATAGCATTTACCATAAGCAAGATAATCTTTCATAGGCAATCCCAGAAGCCTTTGACTAAGATCATCATCCATTCTTTCAAGTTAAAAATTGAGATAAACATCATTATCATGTTACCTAACACTTTTCTCAAGGAAGCATGAGCAGTTCTATTACTTATTTTCTGTGCTACCACAGCACTCAGATTGGACTTATCTGGTTCAGTATCATACAGGTCCATGACCATGTATATGTTAAACTCTACCATTCAATGTGAATACTCTTCCAACCTTTTCCCTTGAAAGGACAAAAATATATAATAGAACTTCAATACCAGCATATTTGAAGTAGGTGACCCTTGTGAGTTGGTAGGGTACATCCTCGGATAATGGATTATGTGGTCCAACTTTCTCCAAACTGAGAAGGGAATGCAGCCTTGGAAATTTATGCTTCACTTACAGCAGATTCCTGTGGTGGTGCTTCAGGCCCATCACTGGGTATTTGCCTGGAGCTGCTCCTCCTTTGGGACTCATACTTGGGCAGCTCTGCCACCTTCTGTCTTAGTTTCTGGCTGCTTCTTCCAGGCCCAAATGCTGTCAAGTCCTGACACCTTTGGCTCCCAGTTGCTGCTGTCATTGCTGTTACCTCTGTGGTAGGTTCTTTCCTTTGATGTTACTCTTCGTCACATTGATGACTCCAGTCAAAACATGTCTGCAAAGATAATGAAAAACTAATTAGAATCAGCTTCTGCATAACTTCATGGAAGTAACAAGTTCAAAATTCCTCACAGACTCCTCAGTATGGTCTGAAGGAACCAAGACTCTGCATAGAAAGACAGAGAGGCAAGAGCTTGAAGTTTGGTGACTCTGGACACATAGTGGCCTCATCAGACCTTTTCTTTATTCACCCTTCCTGAACATCATCTGAGTTATTTTCTGATTATGACACACCACATGGTACAAGAGATTAAGAAAAATAATGAGTGTAATTGAGTTGTCTCATGTGAGGCCAGATGTAGTAGTTGGCAGTGGTCAATGTGAAAGGTGCTCACAGAGCAAGAAACTTCAGATGATCTGAAGACCTAGGCTAATCTGGGACCAAACTCAGCATGAATAAATATTGGGTAAACAAATGACAGAAAGCAACAGAGGAGCCCGCATAGGCCTCGACTTGGAAACATGGCACATAGAGGAAAGGTCAGAGGTACATGGTGAGGTGGTTCTGTGTCTGTCATTCTGTCTTTTTTTCTTCTGGCATAGGTGAATGATTCCCCAGGAAACCTTTGTCCTCTGTATGTTTATTTCTAGACAAATATATGTAATGGGGCTTCTCTCACTCAATCTCTCAATGTCACTGCCTCTCAAATTGTCTCTCTGTGCTCTCTTTTTCAGTGAGTGTGTTGTACAGATTAATCTCCTGCATGTCCATTTCTAACAAGTCTTCATATATTGGAGTTATTTTCATCTTAATTGCCCATTTTGTCTGTTTTAGATGCTTTCTGTACACTAGTCTTACCTTTCACTGTGATCTGTCATTCTAGCAAAACTCAGGTGGTGCCTCGCCAACACAGAGACAACCACAACCTGAAAACTCTGAAAGCATGAGCTAACATGAAATGAAATGTGAAATGTGGTTGATGGTTGTACATTGAAATGTCAGAGAGGTAGCCACGTACATCTCCCTTTCCTTTTACTTGTCCCCCAATACCCAAATTCCTTGCCTGTTATGTGGATCAGGTCAATAGCAGAGGATGAAATGGCGAGCAATGTTTGCTTGAGCCCTGCAAGAAAATATTTGCAATTGAGATTGTGCTAAGAAAAGAGATTTTCCACTTTGGATAGTGGACCCTGGTCTTGTTGAATAATGTGAACTTCCACAAGGGCCTGGGACCTAATTTAGAGGGGCTTTAACTGGATATGTCAGACCTATCACTTACCTACACAAGAACCACTGTGAAGTTCGGTACGTTTCTGTCCATGGAATGGCCACAAAGAATGGAGGACAGGTAATATACCTGATAATTTAGTCATTCAACCACAATGTACATGAGCTTCCCTTTTGAAGAGACACACATACAACTCCAAGGCAAACACTAGTAATAAGGACTCAAATATAGTAATACTGTCAAATTCAGTTTAGCCAAAAATACACATTAAGAAGGATGTAAGACCTAAAAAGAAAATACCCAGGGCATAGTGCAAATCCATGGGAAACAAAAAACTAAGAATAAAAAATCTCCTGTAAAATCATCAATGTATAACCAAAGATAAAAGACTGTATAAATGAAGATATTAATATAAGAGGAGACTCAAAGATAATGATAGAAAAGAGGTAGGAAACAGTGGTGAGGGGAGGGTCAGTGTCTCATTTGTCAGGTAGCTACCATCTATCTGCCAGTCCTCATACCCTCCCTAATTGATGAGATTAACCTGTTTAGTACTAAGTTACTAGGAGAGGAAGTGAGAGTAAGCTGCATTAGATGTCTCCCTGCTTACATGCAATACATGACTGTGGCTTATTTTCTCTACTGAAGCATGTTCCCCTGTCTCCTTTCTTTTGAGGTCCTTGTTCTCCTTCCCTCCTGTTTACAATCTTTTGTGTTTACAATGGGTATTACAGAGATTTACCTTTGAAATGTCATTAAGTGGGTTTGCATTAGGATTCACTTATTAGGGAGTACATATGGTGTCTAACTTTCTGTGTCTGGGACTAGGATACTTCATTCAATATATTTTTTCTAATTCCATCCATGTCCTAGCAGATTTCAGAAATGCATCTTTTTTTGAAGGCTGAGTAGTATTCAATTGTTTAAATGTACCATATTTTCATTATCCATGCATTAACCGTTGGGCATTTGGCTTGATTCCATGACTTTGCTATTATAAATAGTGCTGCTATGAACATGGTTGTGCTTGTGTCACTGTAGTGAATTCCTGCATTATGGGGGATTATTCCCAGAAGTGGTACAGCAAGTGGTACATTTTTTTAGAAAATGGCATACTTATATCCAGAGTGGTTGTAGAAGCCTGCAGTCCACCAGCAATGTAGGAGAGTTCCCCTCTCTCCACATCTTCTCCAGCATTTGGTGTTGTTTGTGTTGTGGATTTTTGCCATCCTGACTGGAGTGAGATGATATCTCAGGGTAGTTTTGATTTGCATTTCCCTGATGGATAGGGATGTGGAACATTTTTATATTTGTTAGACATTTCGATTTCATCCCTGGAAAAGTTTCTTTTGAGTTCCAATGCCCATTTTCTAATTGGGCTATTTATCTCTTTGGTGGTTAGTTTTTTCAGTTCTTTGTGCACTCTGGATAATAGAGTTCTATCAGATATGTGGTTAGTGAAGATTTTCTCCCATTCTGAGGGTTGCCTTTTTGCTTGGTTTACATCTCTTTATCTGAACAGAAGCTCTTTAATTTCATAAGATCCCATTTGCTAAGTGTTGGTTCCAGTGTCTGTGCTATTGGATTCTACTTAGGAACTGTTGGCCTAGCCCAATCAGGTTGAGGGAGTTTCCTATCCTGTCGTCTAGAATTTTTATTTTCTGACCTAATATTAAGGTCCTTGATCCATTTGGAATTAATTTTGTGCATGATGACAAGAGTCCACTTTTAATCTTATATTAATTAAGATCTTAATTTAAGCAGCCTTTTATCTTTGATTAGGAGATGACTTTTGAAAACAATCCGGATTCAGCCAAAGGCAGTGCAGGTATAGCAAAACTGAAAACAACAACGAACCATAATTCAGAACACCAAAGACCCTACATTATTCACTTGGAACCAGACCAGTCAAATCTATCCCTATACTAAAGCTCAGGGAACTTTGTAGAAGAGCGGGTGGCAAGATTGTAAGAGCCTAAAGATGAGGAGGACCAACGATATGCAAGATACTACACAAGTTAGGGTTGCAGTAGCTGGGATTGACTTTGCCTGACTTGAACAATGGCTGACATGTCAATAATCCTCCAAAATCTAGCATGAATCACACTGGAGAAGGCTTCAGCAGCAGGATCCTTAGAGGCAAGGGATTAAACAGTGATAATAGAGTTCCCATACTAGGGGAGCACAAGAAGTGGTCCTGGGCTATGCCACTGAATCCTGAACCCTCACTAGGGTGGAGAGCTCAGAGGGAGGTTTGGCACCCACATAAACAGATAATCCAGAGGAGGGGGGAGGAAGGGGGAAGCACAAAGGAGAGGGGGGAAAGAGGGAGGGTGATGAAAGGAAGGGGGTAAAGGGGGAGAGTGAAATGGGTAATAATGGGGAAAGGAGGGGGAGGGAGAGGATAGGAGTACCTATTGAGCTTGTATGATGATTAGGAACAAAATTAAAATGTAGGAGAAAAAAATCATTCACGCCATAATGATGTAACCCAACCAGAATAAACTCACAGAATGTAGCCAAGCAAGGTATATTATAGATAACGATTTTCAAAGCCTGATTTTTACTATGATGAAAACAATGGAAGAGGAAATCCAGGAGGAGGTAAATAATACAACAGGCACTTGCGCTAAGAGCTTCACAAGAGAAAAATCAAATATCTTTAATGATAAACTTATTAAAGTAACAAATGATTTTTCAAAGGAAACAGTAAACGACAGAAGAGCATGGAGAGATGTACTTCAAGGAATGAGCACAAATGTCAACCTAGGCTGATATACCCATCAAAACTATCAGTCATGATCAAGGGTGAAATAAAATTTCCACCATATAGACAAATGGAAGGCTTACGTGACCACCAAACCAGGCCTTAAAAAATCTTAGAGAAGGTACTCAGGCTTGAAGAAAACAACCATAACTAGGAGAACAGAAGGCAAGTATAATACCATAACAACCTACAAGCTAAATAACGCATTATGAAAGCCACTGAACACACAAAATGTCAGGAATCAAAAGTAATTTCTCATTATAACCCTAAATGTCAATGGAATTAACTCACCAATAAAAAGACACAGGTTACAAACATGGATTAGAAATCAGAACCCAGACTTTTTTTTCAATAAGTACCTCTATCCCTCCTATCTCACATTCCCTCATTTCCCGCTAAGTGCTTTCCCCAATTATTCCCTTCCTCAACATGTGTCCCATGTTATCCTAATCTCAACATATTGACACAATGCAGTGTAGTGAAGTAGAAGAGCAGTGAAAAACAAAAGAATTTACTAATAATGTTGAACATTTAATGCATTTATGCTTATCATATATCTTGGCTTCTTAACTCAGGATTTCCTGTTTGTATTCTTGGGTGGTTTTATTGATTTTGCTTTAATATAATTTTTGTTGATTTCCGAAAGTTCATTACATTTCCTTTTTGCTATCTTTTATACGTGAAATAAATATCTTCCTATTTGTGAAAAAAAAAGACCCAAGATAAACTGGCCCATGGCCTTGGCCCTAGAACAAATCATTAATTTTCTGGAGGCCCTGGAAGATGCCACACAGCTATCAGCCTTACCCTCCTTCCCTCTGTTCTATTAGGTGGGCTTGCTTTCTGCTCAAAATAGCTATGGGTCAAAACTGACATATAGCTTAGTGGTAGAGTTTTGCCTGCCATAAGCAAGGTCTTGGGTTTGATCCCCAGCATCATAAAATAAAATGAAAATAACAATGGCAGACAGAGAAATGGGAACCCAGAGTTTTCATTTGCAATGGAAAGCCTTAATTGATTGCAAAGGCCAGATCATGAGGTTCCTTTTTATTCACTGCCCATTGTATTCAGCCTATCAACTTGTACCCTGTCTCTGGATCTCTGCATCTTTCTATTCAGTGCCATCCTACCGTTAAAGACCTCATCTTGTCTTGCCCAAAGCTTGATTCAGTTGTCTTGAATCTCTTGGGACCATGCACAGTTTAACTCTGTAAGTTCAACCTTCAGAGAATCTCTCAATTGCAGGCACACTTGGATGATGTCATAGTTAGGCACAGGTGTCAACTTGACAGTTGAGGGTTTGAGCTCTGGACACATTTGTAGAGAATTAGTAGTTGAGTTAAGCCCACAGTAAACCTGCAGGAGATTGTCTAGCTGATGGGGAAGGCTCAGCCCATAGTGGGTGGAATTAAGTCCTGCAATAAAATAGAGAGCTGGTTGAGAAAGTCGGCATCCTTGTATATACTTGGCCAGACATGCTTGTCTGGCAAGTAAGGATCATCCTTCTCTCAGCCATTATGTGGTGATGGTGTGGCCAGTTCCCTCAGCCCTGGTGTTGTTGTGAACTCTCCTGTCAAGCTGGACTACGAACTATAACTGGACTATCCTAAGAAAATAAACCCTTTATTCCCTTAAGGCGTTTTGATGGTGATTTATCAGCAACCATGCAGGCGAACTGCAACAAATGGTGAGTCATTCCTAGGCCTGGCCTTTCCTAACAGTCTCTTAAGATGTTTCCTACCTTTGCTGGGTCTTTAATTTACTTTCAATCCGGTACTCATAGCAGAGAGAGAGAGAGGAGAAATCACTTTCTATTAGGCAGTTTAGAATAGGAATTTTAGCTAGAATAGGTTTTTTTTCTTAGGACATTTTGGAGCACAGTAGCCAGACTAGACCGGTCCTTGAAGGTCACTCCTGCCCCTCACTGCTGGGATTATGCTACAGTAACACACCTGCAGTCTTCAGGAACTAGTGCCAATCCCCCCACAGAGATAAGGTCACCAACGTCTCCCAACCCTTTGTTTATGAAAGGTATGGAGATGAGCACTTCATATGTAGATGAGTTAAGTTCCTCAAAAGAAACAGTTTGGGCCTTGAGTTTGGCTGAGTTGAAACCCTTCCTCCTGATATGAACAAACCAATCAGACATAAGGGGAGACCAAAAACTCCAATCAAATTTAAAGAAACTAAAATTAACCAATAAAGGAAAAACCACTTTTCCAGGGTTTGATAGCTAATCCTGGGTGTCAACTTGACTATCTCTAGCATTAACTAAAATCAGAACTTATTTCAGCTTCATTTCACATCTGCTCTAGGAAGTCCTTCAATATCTCACACAAAAGGCCTATCAGATCTATACTTCAATCTCAAATAGGTACCCACCACAGATTCCCCCTTAAATAAGCCATATGAGATAGGATGTAGTGATCTCCTCTATGGTCCACAGTGCCTCTGAACAACCTTAATCCAATGTATCTATTGACAAACTGCTCTCAGATTTCCACTGAAAAGAATTATGGTGAGGCCAAACTAGACAAAGGAGGGCTAGGATTTTCCCAAAATGAACAATGGACTCTGCCAGAACTGAGTGTGTGCAGGTATTATAATTGTTAGGTATCTCTCCAGAGAAATGGATGGAAACGTATCTGCTGACAGGAATAGAAGTCAGTAATACTTAGAAGGAGTGGAGAGTCACAGGAAGGTTGTGGTTGGCCTGTGCCAGGCTCTCCGGAGATGCCAACTGAAAGAGACACTTATAAGAAACACTTCACCCTAACAGACTCCTGACATACAGGCTGCTACCAGGCATATGAGACCACCTGGAGAGGCTGGTGTGGCTTCCCTCAGGACAAACCTTATGGACATCCTTGCCAGTCAGCACAATATAATTGGTGTATACCATCACCAAATAGTCCTGTCATAAGTATCAACCAAATCATGCCTTTGCAACGACCGTTAATATCCCACAACAGCTGACAATAATGCAAGTTTCAAGAAGAAAATGAAGAAGCTTAACTTGGAACCACCAAACTGACAAGCTAGTAAACATTAGATTCATTGTCACCTTTCTTCTTTATGATCGTCTTCCTTAGGAGACCCAGTAGGAGTCTCAGAAATTTCAGTCAAGGATTTCATTCACCCTCAACCCCAGTGTGTTGATTACAGAGTTCAATTCTTCCTCTTTTATTGTACTAGACTTCCCATTGGGAAATTCTAACAACGAGCTTCATGATCCATTCATCGCCAGGGAACTAAGGCTGTGCTGAACTTTGCTGTAACCTTTCCCAAGGCAAAGAATCCCTATCCCCTCACACCTTAGTACAGAGAAGCTCCACTATCTCCTCCTTATACATGGTCTTTCATGACCATTTTTCATTTATATCCTGTGAGGAATAATCACAATTGGATTAAATGCTTATGACAGACAGACCTGGGTAAAACAATGTGTTTCCTATTATACCCCAGTGACCAGAATGCATGGCTGGTGCATATGGTGTGGGCCCATTGCTGCAAGTGTGTTTACCTGAGAGGAGGCAGGAAGCTTGTCCAGGATTTTTTTCCAGAGAGGCAGGAATATCCTAAAGGACCAAGGCAATGAATAAGACACAGTCTGAAATTGATGCTGCCTTTGCCTGCTTAGTCTCAGTGGCCATTCACAGGTTTCTCCCCATGAAAACATAGGGCCTAGAGGATCTTCAGAACTCACTGCAAAAGAGTTCTGCTTCCTAATCCATGATGTCAACCATTATCTCCCATGCCATCCATGCCTACTGAACACCTCTGCCGGCATCCTGGGACAAAATGGTCTACTGACAAGAATCAGGCAGTAGTCTGTGGCAATGTTGGGTGGGGAATCACAGATGGTTTAAGTGGGCAGCATAAGCGCTGTTTACTACCTGTTGGACTCACTCTCTGCACACATGTGCCACTCAAATCGTGTTACACCTCCTCACTCCTGTGACATCCTCTTGCCATGATTTTCTACTGAGAGTTGCCCACAGTGTCCCCAATTATGGCCACAGTAGCTAGATGGCTAATTACTGTCAGTAAGCAGCAATTAACCTGTCCGGAAAGAACAGAGCACTGTTGTGTCATAATCCCCCAGATTATTCTCACAGCCTGGGGATGCTTTTCTGAGCTCTCTTTTTAGTGGGTCCTGTTATGCGGTGCACCTTGGTTCCTACATACTGGGTTTTCATTTACAGTCAGCGTGCCAGCTGCACCATGGAAGAGAAGTCTGTTCTTTTTTTTTAAGTTTTCCATATTTTTTTAATTTCTTTTTCCCATTTATACAAAGTCGATAAGTATCCCATTCCCCTTCCTCTTTCCCTCCACCCCTCCCTGGACTCTCTTGTTCTCTCCCCCCTTTTCCCCTTTCTTTCCCCCCTCCCTCACTTTTTCCCAGTGTGCTCCCCCCCATTCTGGAGCATCCTTTACTGTGCATGTCAAACTGATGAGATGTAAGGAAAGAATCTGCTCTTGATGGAGGGAAAATGTTATATCCTGAATACTGATCCTGAAGAGGGGGATGGTATATGGTAAGTCTGAGTAGTACTGGGACTGACTTGATCCATTTTGCGGGCAGACCAATACATACAGGTTCTGATCTATTGTGAGGCAGGAGGAAAATCTCTGGGCTTAGAGTCAGACTTGGGCAATCACATTATCACTCCTCTAGGTACTGTGCCTGGAATGAGATATGCATGGATTACTGCTTGAATCAGTCTCCTGGTACTCCACTTTCACTGTGCTCATTTTGTAGCTACATGTTTATTTTCTAATTTTGTGATTTTGTGTGTGTGTGTGTGTGTGTGTGTGTGTGTATGTGTGTATGTGTGTGTGTGTGTTTATTTTAGTATATGAGAGGCCATTGTGTATGTCTGTGAAGACCCAAAGGCGATTTTGGTTTGCTGTAGGAGTTCCCAGGATCTACCTTCCAGAGGGAGAATTGCAGGCCCACATAATATCAACCTTCCTTTTTAAGAGGGATCTGAGGCTGAACTGATGTCCTTTTGTTTGCAAGCCAGAGTCTTAATCCCTGGGTCATCTCTGCAGTTCACCACCCTGTTTATTAAGATTACAATTAGGGGCAGTGTGTGAGTCACTCCTGTGTAATTCTTATCTGGGATCCCTTGATACAAGTGACTGTCTTAGGGTATTTCTGTACCTGGTAGTTTTGTTCAATTCTTCCCTCCTGACATGACTTGGCTGTGTTTTCCTGAAATGTCAGCATCTGTGATGGTGAGCTGGAGACTTATACACAGTTTTCCCTATGAACTGTCATGGAGAACAGAGAGGATTGTGGGAATCTACCTACTCCATAACTGGTGTTGGCAGTTAACTGTCAAGTGTGAGTTTACCATGAGGTCATGCTCCTCCATGACAATGTATCAGAAGCACATGGTTTCAGAGAGAAGGAATAAATTACCACATCTCTCCCTGATCATACAGATCTTGTTACTGTTTACCAAGTGGCACCCTCAGTAGATCACCAATCTGAACATTGTCAATGCTTCTGCAAATAATTCTTCACGCATGCTATATGGACAAACCTTGTTATACTCTGTTTCAGGCTAGACTTGGGTAGAATCATCTCTTTAGTCTCTTAGTGCACTCTCAGATGAATGGATACTTTTTCTCCTCCATGGTCTTACAGTGAAAATGGGTTGCTGGCGCGCCTATATAACTGGAAATAGCATGAGAAAATCTCCCCCAATTAACAGTGCCAAATGTATTGGCCTAAACCCTTGTGAAGTGTGACAGCAGCCTCTGCTTAGGTTCCAACACATTAGATAGAAAGCACATCTGGCATAGATACCCAGAAGATAACCCAGATATCTTGGCATATTGATGGTTGCCATCCTTTCCACCTGTTCATACGATCTCCTGACTCACTTACAGCTTTAGCTAAGTCCCATGACGAACATGGGGACCAAAATCTTTGACATTAGCTCTTCTGAGATCCTCAGTCTGATTCCTGCTATTTTTCCTGAACGATGCCTATTCTTCTATTCATGGTGATCTGTATACTGACTGATGGGAGGTTGCTGTATTTGACAAGTGAGGGCATTAGAATGACTTGTTTCTTACATCATTTGCAATCAATTTGCAATACTTTTATTTCATTTCAAGATATCAGCTTTTAGGTCTTCCTTAGGGATGAAGTTTTATTTTGACTGATGGAGAAGTGGTTCCCGTTCGCAGCTACCCTTGCTCCTTTTACTCTCTTGACTGATATGCTATACTCCTCCTTTCCTTTTTGAGTTGAGGAGTTGCAGCGAAGTGTGCAGCAATGGTCTACCATGTCCATGATGCCGAGTCCTCTATTGTCATCTCATAACTGTTTGTACAACCTGTTCTTTATAGACACTGTGGTCTTGCAGAGACAAATCAGCTGACACAGGTCGCACTGCTTCCTGAAATGCTCTCATTCCACTCATCCTGGTGATCACTCTGAGTTTTTCCAGAGTTGCTTCTAGCTGGCATTGTAGGATAAAAAGGGTAATGGTTCATTGCTGCTCTTGTCTCTGATAGAAGTGTTGTTCCTTGGTTTTTATCTTGTAGATTTAAGTTCGGTTTCCCAACTGAAGCTGATAGTCTGCTTTTTCTTCTACAATTTCTGCCCTCTGGAAAAATCACATTTCAATGGGTCAGCTTAATCAGATATAATATGAATGGAGTAGACTTGGGACTAGAACAATGTGGAATGCCGTGTCTGATGCTACATGTAACTTCCCAAGAAGGAAGCAGGGCCAGTGTTGTCAGGAGACAAGACATCCTGCTGTGTGAGTGGGAAGCAAACTGAGTGGGGGTACACAAGGACTGCTCTGTAGTTATGCAGTTTGTGAGAGTGTTCTAGAAAGGATGGGATGGATGTTAGTGGGCAAATATGGAAGATGGCTCCCCATTTATAAAGCTAATCATTTTGGGCAGGCCCCTACTGGCAATATCCTTGGGTATTAGAGCAGGACATGGAGTCTCTAGGCAGAGGGACAAAGGGAACATAGACATTTCTGTGTGATGGGATACCTTGAGTGACACAGAAACTTCTGAACTCACAGGAGGGTTTCATGCAGTCAACAACTTGGTTTGTGAACACTACTACCATAGTAAGGACAGATGAAGGCAAGATAAGGACTCTTGATGGTGGCTATGGAGTAATCATGAGTCAGATGCTCAGAAAGGGGGAGATTCTGAGCTGCTCCCCTGCTAGGGGACTGACAGACTCTATCATCATGCCATCAGGAGGGTTCAGATTTATTAAGCCAACGCGGGCCACTGGCTACTTCTGCTCACAGATGTGCATGACCAATTCTTCTAGCAAGCCCCTCCTTTACTTACATGGTCAGGCAAGGATGGCTATAGCACAGAAGTATGAACTCCTGTAAGTCAAAATGCATTTTGACACCTCTGACACCAGACTCTGTCTTTCTAGGACTTACCCAGGAAGTATGGGAGTCCTAAGTGGCCAGTATGGTAGTCAGCAGAAGCACGACAACCCTTTGAGCCTGTGGGTATCAATAGGTAGCTCCTATTCCTGTGCTATGTTCAGAGCTAGAGCATCACTGTGGAAGCCACCACACCATGTTTCCAGCCCTTGGAAACACCCTTTCCATGGTGCCAGTCTGACCACAGGGCACTACTACCTGTGAAGCCCTAGTAAAGTCATGAGACTGTCATTCCTCTACAGTGTGCAGGTAGAATTTTATGATGAGGTCCTATAGGAAGAGAAAGAATGTGGACAGTCCTCTTATCCCATGGTCTGACCTGAGATCAGTGCATGCTTGCACCTGGTCTATTGGGCCTGACCTGAGATCTTCAAGCAATCACTCTGTATGTACTTACTATGCTGAAGTCAGCATTCAGTTCTTCTGGAAGAGGGCGATATGCAGGACTCAACCTGGGTTGTGAGCTTCAGCTTGCAAGTCACATGAGCCTCTTGTGATTGTACTTGAGCTATGTGGGTAACAGTCTGACGTTACCCTCTAGTGATTGGAAGTGCAACTTTTGCAATGTTTTGTTACCTGTTGATCAAAATTTTTGAAATAAGCAGGATATGAGGGCAATCACATGATCTCCAACCTGTCCTGTCTGGTAACATTTTTATATTCCACTCTGATGAGTTGACACTGTTTTTACAAATGTCACCTTGAGTACCAGGGTCATTTTTCAGTCACTTTCCTGAGTATTGGGCCTTGTTATGGAGACAGGTTTTATGGCTTCCTAAGTACTGGTTCCACTTTGGGGAGATGTGTATGTGTCTTCTCCTGAGATTGGAAATGATCTTTGTGGAAGCATGAGGGTCAGGGACATGTGAGGTACCTCAGTAAGTGAGGTGTCTTCTCTGAAAACCTGGGGACCTGTTAGGGATTTGCATCCATGTCGTTTTTTTTTTCTAATGTCAAAATATGTATTTTTCTCTCCCATTTTACTTTTTTTCTAATTATACAAGCTCAATAGGTACCCCAGTCCTCTTCCTCCTTCTACCCAGACGTTCCCCTAGCCATCTCTCCCCTTCCCCCCTTCTCCCCTTCCTTTCACCTCCCTCCCTCATTTGTCCTCTCCCATTGCTTCCCCCTTCCTCCCTCCCATCCCCTGGAGCATCCTTTTGTGTGAATGCCAAACCTCTCTCTGAGTTCTCCACCCTAATGAGGGGTAAGGACTCAGTGGCACAGCCTGAAGCCCTTTCTTGGGTCCCCAGTTAGTATGAGGACTCTATTATGACTGTTAATTCCTTGTCCCTAAGGATCCTACTGCCTGAAGTCTTCTCCCCTGTGATCCATTGTATACTTTGGTGGGGGTCATTGATCTGTCAGCCATTGTGCAGGTCAGATAAAGTCCAATCCTAGCTGCTGCGGCCCTAATTTGTGTGGAGTGTCTTGCATATTGTTGGTTCTCCCCATCTTTAGGCTCTTACAATCTTGCTGCCCCCTCTTATACAAGGTTCCCTGAACTTTATTAGGATGGGGAGAGATTTGGCTGGTCTGATGCCAGGTCATTAATGCACAGTCTTTGCTGTTCTGAATTATGGATTGCTGTTGTTTTCGGTTTTGCTTTTCCTGCACTGCCCTTGACTGCATCCTGATTGGTATCAAAGGTCACCTCCTAACCAAAGATAAAAGACTGTTTAAATGAACATATTGATATAAGAGGACACTCAAAGTTAGATGAAGAATAGGAGTAGGACACAGAGTGAGGGGGGATGAATATCCCATTTGAGGGAAGATTACCGTCTATCTGCCTGTAATGGTTACTCTTAATTACTGCTGTGAGAGAACACTCAAAGTCGATCAACTTAAGGGAGAAAGGGAGGTTTATTCAGCTTATGGTTCCAGAGGGAAGGTACAGTCTCTCAAAGCAGAGGTGGCATGGCTGGTTGGCCAAAGCTGGAGGAGGCTAAGTCACCGCAGACATCTTGGAAGCTGAGAGCTGCAGACTGCAAGGCCCACCCCTTGTGACTGCCTTCCTCCAGCAAGGCTCCACCTCTCAAGGTACCATGACCTTGCCCAACATATGAGACTGTGGGGGACACATTTCAAATCATAACACTGTCAGTCCCTAAACCCTCCTGATTGGTGAGATCAAACCTGTTCAGTCATAAGTGACCAGGAAGAGAAGTGAGTAGGAGCTACACCAGATGTCTTGCTACTTACATGCAATACTTGATGGTGACCTATTTTCTCTACTGAAGAATGATCCCCTATCTCCTTTTTTTTTCAATTCATGAGTTTAATATAAAAAATACATAAGAAACTCCATACAAGGAAATGATATAGATAAACAAATTAACTAAAGTATATAAGAATTCTGGCAATGTTTGGAATAGAAATTTCCAAACGGAAATAGATTCCCAATGAATTTATTCAAAATTGGCAAAAGTCACTAATCATCAGGGAAATATGCATCAAACCTAATACCAGTTATCATAGCTATTATTACCAAGGCATAATAAAAGAAGTATGACTAAAAGTATGAAGAAAATGAAAGTTTTATACACCATTGTTAAAATGTAAATACTTAATCATAATGGAAAGTAGTATGGAGGATACTCTAAAAAAGATAAAGTGAACTATCATAGAATCTATGCATCATTTTTAAAAAATATTTATTTTTCATACAAACTTGATAGGTACCCCATTCCCCTCCCTCCTTCCACCCCTCCCTGGATCCCATTGCTCCTTCCCCCCTTTTCCCCTTCCTTCTCCCACTCCCTTTCTCCCATTATTCACTTCCCAATCCCTAGACCATTTTTAATGTGCATGTCAAACTTCCCTCTGGGTCCTCCTCTCTGATGAGGTATAAGGACTCAGTAGCTTTGCCTAGAGTACTTTTTTTGTGTTTCCCTTTAATATGGGAACACTACTGTGGCTGTTAATCCCTTGCCTATAAGGATGCTAGTGCCTTTGACCCATGCTAGACTTTGAGGGGTCAATGATATGTTGATCATTGTGCAGGTTATGCAAAGTCTTATTATGATTACGTCAGCCCTAACTTGTATGGAGTATCTTGCATGTCATAACTCCTCCCATTTTTAGGCTCTTACAATCTTACTGCCCCCTCTTCCGCAACTTTCCCTGAGCTTTAGGATGAGGAGAGATTATGCTGGCCTGGTTCCAGGTGGTTGATATAGAGTCTCTGATGTTCTGAATTGTGGTTTGTTGATTCTTTTTTCAGTTTTGTTGCTGCTGCAGCACTCTTAGCTCCATCCTGATGGATATTGGATGTCACCCCCTGGCCAGAGATAAAAGGTTGTTAAAATAGAGTCTTATAAGAGTAGATTCAAAAGTAGATAGAATAAAGAGTAGGAGACTGTGGTGAGTGGGTGGATAAGTCTCCCATTTGCAAAATGGTTACCTTCTACATGCCAGAATGTATGTCCTCCCTTTCTGGTGAGATCCCACCCCAAAAGTTGCAAGTGACCAGTAAGGAAAGTCTGTGAGCTTAACCAGATATCTCATTACTTACTTGCAGTCTTTGATGGTGGCCTATTTTCTCTGCTGTAGCATGATCCCCTTTCTTCCCATTGCTGGCAGGGCCCTCCTTCCCCTTCTCTCCTGTTTATACTCTTTGCAATTACTATAGGTATTACAGAGATCCATCTTTGAGTGTGTCTCTAAGTGGATTTGGTAGTAGGATCCACCTATTAAAAAGTACATACAGTGCTTAATTTTCTGTGTCTGGGATACTTCACTCAATGTAATTTTTTCTAATTCCATCCATTTCGCAGCAAATTTCATTAATTCATCATTTTTGATGGCTAAGTAGCATTTCATTGTATAAATGTACCACATTTTCCTTATCCAGTCATCAACTGTTGGACATTTGGATTAATTCCACGACTTTGCAAGTATGGGGGATTATTCCCAAAAGTGGAATAGCAGGGTCATATGGCATTTCAATCTTTAACTTTTTAAAGAATGACCAGACAGCTCACCAGAGTGGCTGTATAAACCTGCATTCCACCAGCAATGTAGGAGAGTTCCCTTCTTACCACATCCTTTCCAGCATTTGGTGTTGTTTGTATTGTGGATTTTTGACATCCTGACCAGATGAGATGATATCTCAGGGAACTTTTGATTTGCATTTCCCTGATGGCTAAGGATGTGGAGCATTTTTTAAGATATTTGTTAGACATTTTAATTTTATCCCTAGTAAAGTTTCTTTTAAGTTCCAAGGCCCATTTTTTAATTGGGCCATTTGATTCCTTGGTGTTTAGTTTTCTAAGTTCTTTGTTTTCACTCTGGATAATAGAGCTCTATCAGATATGTGGTTAGTGAAGATTTCTCTCATTCTATGGGTTGCCTTGTGCTTGAGTTATAATCTGTTTATCTGAACAGAAGCTCTTTAATTTCATAGGATTCCATCTGTTAAGTGTTGGTTGTAGTGACTGTGCTATTGGATTTCCGTTTAGGAACTGTTGGCCTAGTCCAATCAGCTCGAAGGAGTTTCCTACTCTTTCAACTAAAGTTTTTATAGTGTCTGGCCATATATTAAGGTCCTTGATCCATTTGGAATTAAGTCTTGTACATGGTGACAAACATGGGTCGAGTTTTAATCTTCTGCATGTGGACAACCAGTTTTGCCAGGACCATTTGTTGAAGATGCTGTTTTTTTTCCCCCATTGGATTTTTTGGGCCCCTTTGTCAAAGATCAAATGGCTGTAATTTTGTGAGCTTATATCTGGGTCTTCAACCCTTATCCATTGGTCTGTGTGTCTTTTTTGCAGCCAGTACCAAGCTGTTTTTATAATTATCGATTTGTAGTATAGACTAAGGTTTGGTATGGTGATACCTCCAGCAGTGTTTTTGTTAGTCAGGATTGGTTTTGCTATCCTGGGTCTTGTTGTGCTTCCATATGAATTTGAGATTGATTGGTCAACCTCTTTAAAGAATTGCTTTGGGGTTTTGATTGGTATAGCATTGAATCTGTATATTGCTTTGGGTAGGATGGTCATTTTTATGTTGATTCTGCAAATCCAGAACATGAGAGGTTTTTCCACCTCCTTGTGTCTTCTGTAAATTTCTTTCTTTAGGGTTTAAAGTTTTCCTTGTAAAGGTCTCTTACTTCTTTGGTTAGGTTATATCAAGGTATTTCATTTTTTAAGGGCTATAGTAAATGGGATTGTTTCTCTCAGGGCTTTTTCACTTCTTTCATTCTGTGCATATAGTAAGGCCACTGATTTTTGTACATTTATTTTGTATCCTACCACCCCTTCTCTATGCATTATTTTTATGAGTATGTACCCAAAAGTAAAAACAAAATTAGCACTTTTTTAAACTCAAGATTTTTATTCCACAAGGTTAAATCTAAAGGACAGTACATAATATATTCTGGTATATTTATTCAACAGACAATTTATTTATTTATTTTTATTTATTTATTTATTTCTTCCACTAATACAAACTTAATAAGTACCCCATTCCCTTCCCTCCCTCCATCTTTCCCTGGATCCCCTTGCTCCCTCCACACTTTTCCCTTTTCTTTCCTCCCATCGCCCATTCTCCCCTCCTCCCCCCCCATTCCTGGAGCATCCTTTAGTGTGCATGTTAAACTTCCCTCTGGGTGCTCTTCTCTGATGAGGTGTAAGGACTCAGTGGCATTGTCTAGAGCTCCCCATCCTAAAGCTCAGGGAAATTTGCCAAGAGGGGGCGATAAGACTTTAAGAGCCTAAAGATGGAGAGGAGCAATGATATTCAAGATATTCCATACCAGTTAGGGCCAAAGTAATCATAATAGGACTTTGCATGACTTGCACAATTTCTAACATATCATTGAACTCCCAAAGTCTAGCATGGATCACAGCACTAGGATTCTTAGAGGTAAGGGATTACCAGTCACAATCATGTTCCTATACTAAAGGGGAACACAGAAAATTAGCACTTTTTAAAGACCTTTTTACTCCTGTATTAATTGAAACACAATTTGCAAGAATCAACATGTAGTGTTAATACTAGGCATCTTCTAATGATGAATGAGTAAAGAAGTTGTACCTTTCAGGCATGTACACACATTTGAGGATATTATTCTACTTTAGAGAAGTAAATTTTTTTTCATATCCTTTAACATGAGTAAGTTGGAGAATATTTTACTTCTCATGTCAATATATTAATATCTATAGAAATTGGTTGTTTTCACATAGCTGAAATAATGGGATAGTTTGTCCAATAGTATGGTCTTTTAACTTAAAGTTTCTTTGTAATTGTATTCTTTTCTTGAGAGCATATTGATTCTTTTAAGAAATGTGCCTTGTCAAAATCTGCATTTATTTTTGTTTCCTTTTTTAATCTCCAAATTCTATGCACTGTTAGAGAATTACTTAGGGCTAACTAGAAATTTATCACTTTATTTTTTTACTTCTTTTTTTATTAAAATTTAATTATACATTTTAAAATTTTTTTACCAGTTCCCTCCTCCCCCTCCTCCCCCCGAACCCCCTCCTTCCCCTCCCCATCCCCCAGTGCCTCCCCCCCAATTCCCAGAGAGTCCTTTATTGTGTACGCCTAACTCTCCACTGGGTCCTCCTCTCCGATGACATATAAGGACCCAGTGGCATTTCCATAAGCCCTTTCTCTTGTTCCCCTTAAGCATAAGATCACTACTATGGCTGTCAATCCCTTGCCTCCAGGGGCCTCGGTGCCTTTAACAGATGCTAGACTTCATGAGGGCAACAGTGCGCTGGACATTGCGCAGGGCATGCAAAGTCCCATTATGATTGCTTTGGCCCCAACTATTGTTGAGAATCTTGCAAATCGTTGCTCCTCCCATCCTTTTGCTCTTACAATCTTACCGCCCCCTCTTCCGCAAATGTCCCTGAGCTCCAGGATGGGGAGAGATTAGGCTGGCCTAGTTCTAGGTGATTGATATAGTCTCTGTCTGGATTGTGGTTTGTTGATTTTCTTTTGCAGTTTTGCTACTCCTGCAATTCCCTTCACTCCATTCTGCTGGGCACTGTATGTCACCCCCTGGCCAGAGACAAAAAGCTGTTAAACTGGAGTCTTGTTATAATAGCACATTCAAGGGTAGATGTAATAAGAGTAGGAAACCTCAGTGAGGGAGGGGTCCATCACCCATTTGCAAAATGATTACTTTTTATCTGCTAGACTATATGCCCTCCCCTAGGAGGTAGGTAGGTAATCAGGCTGCTGACACAGGGATTAGAGTCCAATGTTGCTACTTCCCAAGTCAGTGCTGGCTACCATTTTCATTTCTTATTTCACAACTGGAAACATCTCCCTTGCTCTTCCTCTACAGACTTTGATTTTCACTTCTGCTTCCGGTAGGCTCCAGCACTGCCCGAGAGAGAGAGGAGAGAGAGAGAGAGAGAGAGAGAGAGAGAGAGAGCGCACATGTGTGTTTGGGGGGAGAAACAAAACTCCAGTGCTGTGGTAGGACCAGCAGAGTTGCAGCTCTGGAGCTATGACCCTCCCAACCTGGGGAGTAGAATGTGGTGACCCCACTAGCAATGGACAGGGAAGAATCCTCTAGAAAACCAGCCTAGCACAGTTGATGACAGCATCACAGAGTCATTTAGAGATCCAGATAGAGCTAGCAGAGGAAACTATTTACAAGAGATTTGGCTTCAAAAATGTCTTGTTGGATGTCACATTCTACAGGGGAAGATAAGGGATCAGGGTTAGGATAACTGGCACAGCTGAGGACACAGGAAGCAGGCTTCTTGGGACTCTTCCAGAACTCAGGTGGATTTCCAAGATAACATATTTATAGCTGGGATAGCTGAGATGTGTGCTCAAGTTGGAACCTGAGTTGCACGGGGGGTGGGGGGACCATGGATTCTGGGAACATTTCCACCTCTTATGTTCGTAGTATGAGGGGAAATGACCTGAACTCAGGCCCTCGCTCTGTGTCTGACTCTGAGAATATGTGCTGTGGGGCAACATGTTTCTTTTTCACATGGTCCATGGAGAGACGGTGCCAGCAACCATTGTCGTCACAGCCTCAGTGTGCTTGGAGCAGAGAGCGA